>BTHU01000021.1:0-1200000 GCA_036184795.1 Tokudaia tokunoshimensis | reverse complement strand
GTGTAGGGGAATACCAGGACAGGGAATTGGGAGAGGGTTGATTGGGGAATAGGGGGAGGGGAGAAGGTTTATGGGATTTTCGGGGGTTGGGGGAGACCAGGAAAGGGGGATTTTTTTTCGAAATGTAGACAAAGAATATATCTAATAATAAAAAAAGAGTCTTTACCTACTAAGTCATTCTGCTGAACACCAAAAAAAGAGGGGATTGTCACTGTGACAGCTGAGAGGCAGGGTTCCTGCAGGCGGATGGGCAGGGCCTCTGGCGGGAATGGGTGGGCTCCTCATAGGTCTCTTCTTGTGTGCTTGGAAGTACTGTACTATCTTTCCTCCTCTAGTTTAACTCTCAGTCTCTGCCTTCTCCTCTTCCTCCCATTTTTTTTTCTCTCTGAGGGGAGATTCTGATTTTTAAGGGCTTTATGTCATAATAATTTCCACAAAAGACTTAGAAGCCATTTGCGCGCCTCTCCTGATCACATTCACTTCCTACCCCTTAAGAGGCAATCACTCTTATTTAGATGATTTATATTAAATTCTCCTATGATGTCTTTAGCACTTCTTGTGTTACTAAAAAGTAATACAAGGGCTTCTTAGCTGTGAACTGTTTAACATCCTTCCTGTGTCCCTGGCTTTCTTACTGTCCTGGTCACTTTGAGTAAATTATTTTCAAACTCTTCAATGTCCATCATCCTTTGACTGTCTTTCTGTTGTTGTTTTTTTTCTTTTTGTGCTATGATTCAACTCCCCCATCCTTTACCTTATCTAATTCTGAGCCACCAAAATTCTACCTGATAGTCTTCCAGTTATTTCCATTTTCGTAGATGCATTCTTTGTCTGCCTGTCTGGTGTCGTCTGTCTGTCTGTCTGTCTTTTTTAAAAGACAGGGTTTCTCTGTGTAGCCCTGGCTGTTCTGGAACTCGCTCTGTAGACCAAACTGGCCAGTAGCTTACAGAGATCTACTTGCCTCTGCTTCCAGAGTGCTGGGATTAAAGGCATGTGTTACCACTGCCCAGCCATTCTTTTTCTTTACTGATCACCAAAGACCTAGGCATGCACTAGAAGGTACAGGGAATGGCTTGTCATACTGCTCTTGTTGGTGTTCACATCATGGCTGTCACCATCTGCTGAGAACTTTCTGCACATCTGTCTTTATGCTACATTTCTAGAATATTCACTACCATTTTTCTCTCTTTACAGAGGAGCAGTACCAGAATATTGAAACACCTCACACAACACTACACACCAAGAAGTCCTGGCCTGGATTCTAAGCCCTGTTTGACTTCCTATCCAGTATTCAAGCACTCAGCATCCACTGTGTAACCCAGGTACAACGACTACATTTTACCTTTACTTGTAGGTGAAGAGAAACACTGACAGATTAAATGATTTGTTCAGAACAATACAACATGGTCCCACTCTTTAAGACATGGGGGATTTCGTTGGTCTACAGAAGAAAAATTCCAGAACTTACTGTGGTCAGGTGAGAGTCTTCTCACTCCCTGGCAGGTGAGGCTTCCCCATGCTGAGGAGCTGGTGGCCTGAATGGACCCTCCACTTGATCTTCACACCATGGAAAGTGAGAGCAAATTGATGGCTTGTGCCCCTTTGACAGCACTGGTGTTAGGGCTCAGCATACTGTGGATGGGAATGCCATCCTGAACTTCCCAAAGCAATCTGCATCAGTGACATTATCTGGGTATGACTACTGCATCTTCTCTTTGATTTCAGGTGAAGTAATGAATACATGGACAAGTTAAGTACCTTAGTCAGTATAATCTGAGCTGAGACTTGAACCAGAGGAGACTGACTCTCGTAGTTCTACATGCACTGTATCCCACCACTACCATTCTGCTATAGTCCAGGAAATTAGCATCATTTTGGTGACCCTGGAGATAGTAAAGGACACCATGAGAGGGATCCCTGGACTCCCATCCCATAGGGACACATGCTCATTAGCTCTGCCAGGGCTCTGGGGCCTCTGCCCACAGACAATTAATTAGCCACTGTTGATAATGACGGTTATGAGTGAAGTAGAGGATTTAGAAAAAAATCTGTTAGCAGGGTTATCTCTTGGGATTAAACAAAGAAGTTACCATTCATTCCTCTCTGTCAGTGGGCAGTACCATGGCATTGCCTTATCTCTGTGACTCTTTTCATTATCCTATCCTTTTCTCTCATCTCATTTCAACCCACCCCATACTTAGGTATCACATTTTCTTCTTTTCTTCCTTCCTTCCTTCCTTCCTTCCTTCTCTCTCTCTCTCTCTCTCACTCTCTCTCTTTCTTTCCCTTCCTTCCTTCCCTCCCTTCCTCCCTCCCTCCTTCCCTCCCTCCCTCCCTCTCTCCTTCCTTCCTTCCTTTCTTTCTTTCTTTCTTTCTTTCTTTCTTTCTTTCTTTCTTTCTTTCTTTCTTTCTTTCTTTCTTTCTTTCTTCTCTTGGCAAAGTACAGCAGAAAGAGCTGGGGAAGAAACTCATTTTGCAAAGTGCTTTCAGAACAAGCATGGGGATGCATGTTTTGTGCCAGAAGCCATATTTTAAAAAAATATGTATCAGGCACATGCTTATAATCCCAGTTCTGGGGAGAGGAAAAGAAGCAAATCAGCAAGGATTACTGGTCAGTCAGCCTGTCTGATTAGTACACCGTGCCAGCGAGAGGCACTATCTCAAAACAAAACAAACAAATAAACAAAAAACAAACTAACAACAAGAACAACAATAATCAAGGTAGTTTGTACCTGAAGGATGATACAACATGTTATTATCTAACCTCCACATATACACACACACATATAATTTCACATGTGCACACATACACACAAACACACAAATGCATAGGCATGAACACATACATATAAATACCGAGATATAGTTTATGTATAATAAAAAATTCAAATTTTAAGTGTGTACAGTAACATTCCCACCACTCTACAAACTTCCCTTTGCTTCTTTAAATTCTTTTAAAAAAATGATTTTTCATTTAGTGTATGTACGTGTATACCCCATATGTGCAGGTGCTCTTGGAGGCCAGAAAAGGGTGTTAGATTATCCTTTTTACATTCAGAGAACCTGGTGATTAGTTTTAAAATTTGTCTTGGTTCTCATTCACATATGTCCTCAGATACATGATATCACTAGGTTATGGGGGAGATTTTGCTTCTGTGGTGATCTTGTCTTAACAAAGACTATATCAAAGCATTTTTTTGTCACCCTGAGATTTTGCGATGATTTCCCCTTCTTCCTAAGCTCATTGGTGGAGCACAAAAGCTTTGGAAATAAAATATGGTGTATGGGTTAGGTGTGAGGATAGCCCAGTGATAGAGTGTTTTCCCAGCATGACTGAGGCCCTGGGTTTGATCCCAGGTACCTCACAAAGTACAATTATATGTCTCTTAAGACTAGGGTATATGTTTTGAGAAAATATATCATTATATAAATAAATCATGTGTGAACAAAATGTAGTGTAGTTATGCAAACTAATTATTCACAGTATTCTTAAAAGCTATAATAACAAGACTCCCATAGTGTATTTGATTTACTGGTGACTGACAGAATATCATATGGTACATGACTGTGGCAATTCCCCCACAACTCTAATAATCTTTGTTGTAAGAGTTTCTCTGTGTAGCCTTGGCTGTCCTGAAACTCACTCTGTAGACCAGGCTGGCCTTGAACTCAGAAATCCTCCTGCCTCTGCTTCCCAAGTGCTGGGATTAAAGGTATGTGCCACCACTGCCAGGCAGTTTTTTTATTTTTAAAATTAGATTCTTACTAGGTAGCCCCAAGTGTCTTGGAAATTGATGAGTAGGTTAGTTTGGTCTTTAACTTGCAGAGAATTCCTAGCTCTGCCTCTGGCTGCTAGAGTTATAGGTGTGCATCACCACTCAGAATTTGGTTTTAAGAATCTTTTGCATATATTTATATGAGATAATGAATTTGGCTAAACCTCAATTGCTCCTTCCCTTTGCCTATACCTGAAGGATTTATAAAAGAAAGAGGTGGGGTGGGGATGGGGGTGGAGAGATGGCTCAGCTATTAAGAGCACTGGCTACTCTTCCAGTTCTGAGTTCAATTCCCAACACCCACATGGTATCTGTAATGGGATCCGATGCCTTCTTCTGGTGTGTCTGAAGACAGCTTCAGTGTGCTCATATACATAGAATAAATAAATAATGAGAGAGAGAGAGAGAGAGAGAGAGAGAGAGAGAGAGAGAGAGAGAGAGAGAGAGAGAGAGAGAGAGAGAGAGAGAGAGAGAATTGTGAGAAAGGAGGGAGTCCATGTTAGTTCACAACTCTGCCTGGCTGTCATCTAGTCTAGAATGTGTGTCTCTTAGCTATGACTGTAAGTGCTACAAATCTAATGGGAAAGGCTGGTTAGTGTGTTGTAGAGAGCCATTGTAATGCCATATAGCCTTTAGGCATAATTCAGCTGCCTGCATTTCACCTACAAGGAGCTGAGGAATTCCAGCCACACCTCCCACCTGGTGGAGCTGACAACAAGCCTTTGTCTTCAAAGGAGCTGCAGTTTCCTGAGAAAGGGGATCAGTTGCCATCTCCTGTAGAGTAGCAGACCCTGTGAAATTAACATCTTCCTGAGATCTGTTATGTCAACATCTCTCAGCCTGGCAGAGACCTGCTGACAAGACTTGCAGCTTTGGGAGGGAGGGTCACGCCCCCAAAGCTTATATCTGTTTATCCTAAGTAAAGTGGACTTTGAACAGCTGTGTTGTCTTGGTCCCTGTTTCTTTTGTCGTCCTCCCCACCCATCCCGAAGTATCTTTCACAGGTCACCGGTTCGCATGTAGCTGCAGGCGGCTACGGTGTGTGGCTTCTTCAGCCAGCTGCCTGGGTTCCTATCTCAGCCCCCATATTTCTAGCAGTACTTTCCAGAACAGTTTTTCCTCTGTGGCCTTCATTTCTTCATCTTAAATGGCACTAGTAATAGTGCCCTGCCTCTGGAAACATAAATCCCTCATAAAGCATTTCTCTCACCTAAATTCCCTTTGCCTTATCTCCTCTCCCTCTTTTTTCAGTTCTTCCTCTCGATTTCTCCTATTTCTTTTCATCTTCCCCCTCCCCATCTGGACTGGCTGGTTTTGTGTGTCAACTTGACACAGGCTGGAGTTATCACAGAGAAAGGAGCTTCCGTTGGGGAACTGCCTCCATGAGATCCAGCTGTGTGGCATTTTCTCAATTAGTGATCAAGTGGGGAGGGCCCCTTGTGGGTGGTGCCATCCCTGGTCTGGTAGTCTTGGGTTCTATGGGAAAGCAAGCTGAGCAAGCCAGGGGAATTAAGCCAGTAAGGAACATCCCTCCATGGTCTCTGCATCAGCTCCTGCTTCCTGACCTGCTTGAGTTCGAGTCCTGACTTCCTTTGGTGATCTACAGCAATGTGGAAGTGTAAGCTGAATAAACCCTTTGTTCCCCAAGTTGCTTCTTGATTATGATGTTTGTGCAGGAATAGAAACCTGACTAAGACATCATTTTCCCCCCATTCCTCTAGATTCCTCCTACCCATCCATCCGTCTATCCATTTAACTTAAAGAAAGCATGTACAAGATGAAAGAAGTCCAAAACCCCAACAGTAGGACAGAGTATATGATAAGTCTTTCATTCCCGTAATTAAGGCAAGTGAAAGGCAATATCTTCCCTTTGAGGTATTGCATGCGAGTTTTATTGTACATATATGCATACATACATATATACATACGTATGTTCGTACATGCATAATACATACATACTTTCTTCTTTTATAAATTAAGAACATTTTTTACTGGGGAGGGGAATTTAGTGCATAAAAGCCCAATTCTGAGAGTTCCAATAAACTAATCTTACCCACCTCCCAATATGCCAATCGAAGAAGCAGGCAAGGGTGAAGGGCAGAAAAAGATCGACTCACTATGGCTACAACTGGGAAGAACAAGCGGTGGCCTTTAAGCAGCTGACAGAAATTTTGAGATTTTTATAGAATAGAGAGACAAGGCAGGAGCTGGGATACAGTGTCAGAGGAGGTGAGGTTGGTCAGGCCAGTGGCCTGATGATTACAGTCCCAGCCCTGATTCTGCTGGGAGCTCAGGAGAAATTGTTTAGTTCTCTCACATGGTGATAGCTGTTGCTCAGGGTCCTGTCGCAGCATCAGGCGTTACCCTCTTTCAGAGCATGATCTCATCCTGGAGCTGTTTGCCAGGCTTGCTGTAGCATGAAAGTAGTTTCAGTTTCTTGCTATAAAGATGTTTATTCACCAGCCCCGCCCTTCCTGGAATCCAAGTTCTTACAGGAAAGAGTGATACCAAAGAGGCAAAAATAAGGGCTAGTTAAGCCCATGACTGATTCCCTTTTCCACATTGAGTGGGATAGAGATACTTTTAAACCTGATTTTTCAGTAATTCCTCTCTATATTCATTAACTTAGTTCTCTTAGTGTGCGTTGCTTTCATTTTTACTACAAGTTACATCACACAAATATCTCTCATTTTACACATTATGAGTATAGAACTGCTGGGTTAGAAGTTATGTTCATAAATACATTTAAACTTATTTTCATCATAAACTTTGATACCACAAAGAAGACACACAAGTGTACAAACTTTAAAGCCTAGCAATATCACAGTGGAGATACATGCTTTTCAGTTTCCTTAAAAAGAGTTACTATCTTTTGACATTTTTTATTATTTCTATTTTTGAGATTCTAATATAAATGACATCATTTCTCCATTCCTTTTTCTCTCTCTCCAAACCTTCCCTCTCTTCTTGCTCTCTTTCAGATTTATGTCCTTTTTTTTACTAATTGTTATTACTTGTGTATATGTATATACATATATATTCCTAAATATAGGCTTCACAGTCTCTATAATGTTACTTGAATGTAAGCTCGTAGAACTAACCATTTGGTATTCAATAGCTAATTGGTGTGCTCTTCCCTGGGGAAGACTATTTCTCCTACTCTCAAAAGTATTTGTAGCTCTTTATGTAAGGCTGAGGCTTTGTCTTTTTTCTGTCTACTTTGACATGTCTATTATTATCTCTGTTCAGCTCATGTTTAGGCAGTCATATTGATGAAATTTTATGCGTATAACTTCTTACATTACTAGGAGGCACAGTCTCACAGCAAACTCCCTGGTCCTCTGGCTCTTACAACCTTTTATTTTTATTTTTTATCTTTTAGATCTCTCTCTCTCTCTCTCTCTCTCTCTCTCTCTCTCTCTCTCTCTCTCTCTCTCTCTCCCTTTCTTCTTCTTTTTTTTTTGTTTTTATTTTGAAACAGGGTTTCTCTGTGTAGCCCTGGCTGTCCTGAAACTCATTCTGTAGACCAGGCTGGCCTTGAACTCAGAAATCCACCTACCTCTGTCTTCCAAGGGCTGGGATTAAAGGCGTGCACTACCACTGCCCGGCTATTTCTTTATTTCATGTATGTGAGTACACAAGTACACTGTCACTCTCTTCAGACACACCAGAAGACGATATTGGAACCCCATTATAGATGGTTGTGAGTCACCATGTGGTTGCTGGGAATTGCACTCAGGACCTCTGGAAGAGCAGTCAGTGCTCTTAACCGCTGAGCCATCTCTCCAGCCCTCTCTTGCAACCTTCTGACACTTCTTTTGCAATGTTCCCTCACCTTAGGTGTAGGAGTTGTTTTGTAGATGTATCCATTGGGACTGGACTCCACAACTCTGCCCTCCAAGATCCATGACTTCATTAGTCTTGGGTAGTTGAATAGGTTACTGGTACTGGGCATGATTTTGCTCTTGTTGAATGAGCCTTAAGTCTGACTAGAGAGCTGTTGGCTACTGCCAAGGTAGACTGTGTGGAACCTTGCAAGCTTTACTGCTGGATGAGAAACTAACAGCAAGAGGCAAGAAAGAAATCCTGTTTACTGTGGCTTAATTAACCAGGCTGGGTCAAATTCCTGGAGTCTGACCCTAACAATTATTTTTGACATATTTAAACAGTACTTTGGACTGATCACTCAGTGGTTTAGAGCACTGATTGATCTTCTAGAGGTCCTAGTTCATTTCCCAGAAACCACATGGTGGCTTACAACCATCTGTAACACAATCTGATGCCCTCTTGTGGTGTGTCTGAAGACAGTGTACACATACACACACACACACACACACACACACACACACACGTATACATATACATACAGATATATATACCTTAAATCTTTTTTAAAATTTTCTATATTTTTTTTATTTACATTCCCAATGATTTCCCCTTTCCCGGTTCCCCCTCCCCGAAAGTCCCATAAGCCCTCTTCCCTACCCCTGTTCCCCATTCAACCCCCTCCCGCTTCTCTGTCCTGGTATTCCCCTACACTGCTACATCCAGTCTTTTCAGATGTCCCTCAATGGAGGAATGGATACAGACAATATGGTATATTTACACAATGGAATACTACTCTGCAATTAAATCTTAAATCTTAAAAAAATAGTACAACTTTGGGGAAAATTTTTTCATGATAATTTTCACAACAAAAGGTAGTTTGCATTGAAACTCCATTTCAAAGCACATGTCTTTTGCAAAGTTCCTATGACCTTTTCCACAAGGATGGGTTCTATTGACTGACAAACAATGTTCAGGATGAGAGTCTAGGGAGGTTACCACGGCATGCTGGTGATTGTGGTTCATATACATCATAGCCCGGTAGGACTGTTGGTTGCTTCCTTAATTTTAAAGCTAGCATAGTGCCTGACTATCTTTCAAAATTGTACATGTGTTTCTGTCCGTGTGTGTGTGTGTGAATACAAGGGCCTGGAGAAACTAGAAGAGGGATAGTAGATCCCTGAAGCTGGAGTTGCAGATGGTTGTGAATCAGCTGATACTGTCCTTTGAATTCTTAATTGCTGAACTATCCTTCTCTATATTTATTTTTAATTTTTAAAGGCAAGGTCTCATTGTATAGCCTGGCTGGCCTGTAACTTACTATGTAAACCAGATGGCCTTGAACTTGCATTGGTCCACTTGCCTCTACCTCTGGAGTGCTGAGATTAAAGGTGTGCCACCATGACCAGCTACTTTTTTCATGTGTATTGTGTGTGAGTATATATATATATATATATATATATATATATGTATAGACATGCATATATATATATATATATATATATATATATATATATATATATACTATGTAATGATTATTTGTAAGAATAGGGCTGGGGATGTAGCTCAATGGTAGATTATTTATAAGAATATATGTAAGTGGAGAAAAACAGCACAAAAGCTAAAAAGTTACAACAGAATTCCTGAAGAGAATCCAACCCATTTCTCTCTGTAGCCTTTTTTCCCCTGTTTTTCTATGGAAGAAATTAGACCTAAAGACTGCATGTTAAGCAAGATCTCTATCACTGAGCTGCACACAACCTCTGTGTATCTTCTAGCTTGCACCCATATGTCTAAGAGGCAAAGAGAGCCAACAACATGTGTCAAGGCAGTGGATAATTTTACTTTTTTATGTTTTGTATATTTACATAATAGCTGTGTGGCCCAAAATGTTATATTATTCAATTAGCCTGTGATAACTTCACTTTGGAATGTTTGTTTTAAAATATAATATTATCTATAATAGAACTAAGTACATGCTGTATCTTTGAAGGACTAAACTACTTTTTAAAAAACATTAAATTTGGCTAATAGCAGTAGCTTAACTCTGAAGGGAAGACAGGAAAATGTCAGTGTGACTCCAAGGGTCATATTTCCTCTTAAATACCTTCCAGTAACTTGTAGCATTTAGATTCAGCTTCATTTCTGTTAGGTGAACATATCCTGAATTTCAGAATATTTCTCCCTTTTCTCTGTTCCTGGGATAGTCTGCTTGATTTTGAGATCTATAAATATTCCTTCATGCAAGTCTTTTTGGTGTTGCATTTTTATTTATGAAATCAAATGAAGAGAAGAAAGTGGTGGAAATGAAGAGGGACAGGAGGAAGAGAAGGGATCAGAGTCCAGATCTATTGTTTATATTACTTGAAAACACTCCATTTCTGAGAATCTAAGTCTTCTCTGGTGGGTAAACCACTGAGATAGCTTTTCCCAAGAATATCTCAGACTTTCCCTCAAAATCATGCTGTACTGGAAACCCCCAACTGCCGTGGGTGGGTGTTTTCTCTTCTCTTTCCTTCCTTTGGAGGCAACAACAATATGATCAGAAGCCAAGGACTAGAGTAGCAAAGATGGACACTGGAATCTTGTTGATTAACTAGTACTCCCATGACTGTATTGGGTTGGTCTCGTTTATCCCTAAAGATACCAGTACTTCACCAGGATATGAAAACAGCAAGTGAGATCATGGTTAATAATCTTATGCCATTTCAGAAATATAAATTCTCACTAAACATTACTTTTTTGCTATTAATTCAATTATTTGTTTACTTATTCTTTCTGTGCCAGATAGCAAGCTGGGCAGCACCAGAGATACAAGTGAACTAGAACATACTCATGATCTTCAAGTGCTTACTAGGGAGATAGATAAGGAGATGATCCTATTGCTAGAGAGATGGACTTCAAAAGACTTTGGGAGAAGTATGGAAGGATCACCCAGAACTATAGAGGAGTAGGGGCTCCTGATGCCTCTGTTGTGCTCTTGCTCATGTTCATGGTGTTTAGGGTAGTGTTGGAGGGAGGGGCATGCTCACCGGCTGGGGAAGGGAGAGCTCTGTGTGTTCAGGAAAATGGAGGAATTGTAGTTATGAAACTGGACCTGCTGACTTGCAGTGACACCGCTCTGTAGTATCAACTGACCAAACCATTCCTAATAAAAGTCATATCTAGGAGTGGGAACCTGGCATTGTGCTCTCCTGGCTGCTCTGGTCAAGGGTCCTTGCTACCCATGACTTCAAATGCTGGCACAGATGGTCATGGACAAGGAAGGACAAAGAATGAAAATAGTGTGTAGCTTTAAACATTTTTAACAACTGTTATCCCTCTGGCAGGAACAAAAATACTCAAAGAGATATTTATGCCCCTCCCTCCTTTTAGCTACCAGACTATTGAAATGGTAGTGGACCTTCCTAGCACCCAAATTTGAATTTTTCCTCAGGAATCTCATGCTGGAAGAAGGGAAAGACAGACTCCTGGTGCCAGCCAGATTGTGGAGAGGAGAGTTTGTCTTCTGGAACGAGATTGCACACAGTTCTGACAACGTGTCAGGCTACCATGTAGGGCAGACTACAGCCTAGGTAATGTTGATGGAAAGTACCATCACCTTGGTTAAGACTCCTTGTCATGAGTTCACCTAGCTTGTTATAGGCAGGGACCTGAAGATGAACTTGAAGAACCTCCTTGGACTCTCCCCCTCCCCTTCCCCTTCCCTCCCCCTTCCCTCCCTGTCCCCTCCCTCTCCTCCTCTTCTTCTTCCTCTCTCTCTCTCTCTCTCTCTCTCTCTCTCTCTCTCTCTCTCTCCCTTAAAGATTTATTTAATGTATGTGTACACTGTTGATGTCTTTAGACACACCAGAAGACCTATTACAGACGGCTGAGAGTCACCATGTGGTTGTTGGGAATTGAACTCAGGACCTCTGGAAGAGCAGTCAAGTGTTCTTAACCTCTGAGCCATCTATCCAGCCCTGAGTCTCTCTTTCTTTGAATATGTCTCCTTTCTCTGCTTGTCACTGTTACTTGTTTATTGGCATGTGGAAGACACAGGTGGCCAAGCCTAGGTTGTTAGGGCTGCAGGGACTGGACTCTGGCCCAAACAATTCTGAATTGCATTGTATAAATTAAAATGTATAAGAAAGTAGTGACTGCAGATAGGAATTTACATGGGAAGGAAGCTTGTTGCAGATCATCTTGTGGCAGTTTATCCTTTTCTCTTCTGCCAGGCTCTCCCTGCTCTCTCACTACAAGGCTGTTTCACCTTCAATCTGAGATGACATTTTCTGCTGGAGACTGATGATGCTTCAGAATTCCAATATCCTATTGGACAATAGTGGCAGCTAAAGGTCAGAAGCTGAATTTTAATCCTTGAGAACAGGGAGCTAGAGAGAGCTGACAGAACAGCAGAGCCAGTGGCATCCAGTATATTCTACAAGGGAATCTCCCCTTCGTGCTGTGTCTTTAAAAAAGTATATTACTCTACCATATACATTAGTAATTTCAGTTTAGCTAATGACTGTCTAATAAGAGCTTCAAATACAATTTTCATTAGGATATTGGAATTTTCAAGCAAGCTTTTGGATTGCCTTACTCGGCACAGGTACTCTGTAAGCCAAGTTCTTCAGAATGGAACCCCCTACAATAAAATGACACTGTTTAAGATGCTATTAAAGGGGGGGAGCAGATATGGGGTCCCACCCCTAAGAAGTTTCTGCAATTGATACTCCCCAGAGAAGGGAAAAATTCTCCCATGGAGTCTCATTAGGTAAATTAACCATACTTTAAGGCAGACCACATACCCAGGAGTAGCTGGCCCATTATTAACTGACGGCATATTTCGTAGACTTTTCACTTTATTTTGCTTTGTTTGGAGGTTTTTTTTGTTTTTGTTTTTGTTTTGCTTTGCTTTGTCTCACGGTCTTTATGGTCTTTTGCTTTTTTGTTTTTTCATTTTTGAATTTATGTGTGTGTGTGTGTGTGTGTGTGTTTGAGAGAAAGAGAAAGAACGTAAAGTTGGGTGGGTAGGGAGGTAAGGAGGAAGATTTGGGAGGAATTGAGGGAGGGGAAAGCACGATCAAGAAAAGAGAAAAAATGGTTTTTCAGTGGGTGAGTACATAGCCACTTCAAGTACAGAAAACAAGAGGAATAATTTGGAAATTTTACAGGGTCCTTTGGGGGAGGGGAACCCTGAAGCACATTTAATAAACAGTCTTGAAAATTAGTTTCTGGAATGGCCTGTCTGAGAAGCCAATGTCAAACTTGGAATGTTGGGAGTATCAAGTTTCCTGAGGACACACAACTCAGTCACAATCTTGGTCTCATTCAACCAAGTCTCAATAGTGAGGGAATAGCACCTTCACATGTCTCTGGTCTTAGGGAGAGTAGGCATCTGAGAGTCAAGGTGTGTGTCGGGCGGGGGGGGGGAGGCAGGGATCCAGGAACTGAGGTGCACATAAGGAGAAAGGTAGGAGTCAGAATTTAACTGTTGGTTTTGGATTATTCTCAAGTAGTATGTTTGGTTTGCAGGTCCTGAGTCAGGTTCGGAAATGTATTAGAGGTTCAAGAACCAAGAATTCAAAGTAAGTGTGTGTGTTTAAAATTTTTATAATCAAGTTTTTTCTAAGCTGGGGAGACACCAGGAATGGCCTTCTATGTTAATCTATGTTAAAAGAAGGGGACATATTTCTATAGTATAATGTATGTAGCATGTGGTACCCCAAGACACCAAGTCATGACTGCAGTCCAGGCTCATTCAGGCAGTGAGGTAGAGCTATTCTACCAAGCTTCACAAATTATCAAGCCAGCTAGTGGAAGATTAAAGTGGCTGGGCAGTACTAAGGCAGAATTGGGAGAAGGTAGGGGGATTGTCAACCAGGAAAGAATTCCCACCATAGAATGGCTATTCTATGTTTAGAACTAGGAATACAGATGGGTTTGTTAAGGGGAGAAATCTGTGTACAAAGAGTGTCCATTATTGACTCCACCCTAGCAAAAGTGAAAGGAATTCTTGAGGACAAAGGTTGTTGCTAAACTGGACAACACATCAGACTTGGGGATTTCCAACCCAGCTACTCACATATAAGCAGACACAAGGACTCTTTTCTCATTTAACCTCTGACTGCAGACATGGCTTCCGGCATCTGTGTAAGTTGGGGTTTGGCAAACAAATGGGAAGGAAAAGTATTTCCATGTACTGGGAATACAGTTCCACAACTCATGAGGGGACAGTGGTCTAGAAAGTGAGGTGGTTGGGTGAGGAACATTCAGGAGAAAAGACAGACACTGATAACTGCACAATAGGAAGAGGGTACTCTGAAGAGAGGTTGGCCATTTGACTTATTAAACTTTTAAAATACTATATTATGCATTTATTATATCTGTGCATGTATATGCAGGGTCAGGGTTAGAAGATAACCTTCAAGAGTCAGTTCTCTCCCTTCACCACATAGGTTCTAGGGATCAAACTTAGAGGTAAGTCTTGGCAGCAAGAGCTTTTATTTATTTATTTACTTATTTATTTATTTATATTTTTGTTATTTATTTAACAGTTGATCCATTTTGCCAGCTCCACTTAGGAGAAATCATAGGACACTATGCTTCATGAGGCTGGCAAGATGTGAAATTAGGGAAATAACTTTCAGAGTTCTTAGCATTAAACTTCTCTCGCTTTTCAAAGGAAAACTTCACAAATCTCATTTTTCTTGTTATTGGTGGCATAACTAACACATTGCCTTAAACGGGATATGCTCCAATGCAAAGAATGTGCAATCAGGGCAATGTCCAATACAGGACAAAACCTCCTCTGAAGAAGAATCTGGAATATCTAGGTTGGGAAGATTTCTTGAATGGAGTATGAGAAACTTTTCATAAGGTTTACAGGGCTGATTCTTCCCTATCTTAATTCTTCTGTAAATGAAGTTAAACTTAGATATAGTTTCTATCTTCTTTGAGTGGGATCCTGGTCTAATTAAAAGAGGATATTATGTTCTATAACAGTAGATATAAAAATACAAGATATTACAATTTAACACCATTAAGCACAGCATCACCACAACATGGACATTATCAGAAACGAATGGGAACATTAATAAGAATGTAGCAGTGTAGAGAGCGAACTTGATTAGGGTTCTTTCTGAATTAGTCACAGAGGGTGAGTCATGGCTGAGAGCATCCTGTGAGGCTGTCAAATCTTGGAGATCTGATTTGGGTTTGTTTAAGGATCCGTGTACAGCTTTTGAAGCCCTGTAGCATCACGAACCTAATGTTCTGATTTGGGTTATAATATAGGAATTAAAAGTTCCAAGAGAGGGAGAGATGCAGATTGTTGGGGAGGAACCGCAGGGCTAGCCAGGCAGAACAGTGAAGGTGAGGAATCAGGGAGCAGAAGGTGGCAGACATGCTAAGATGACTCTCTTGGATTTCTTTGCTTAGGTTGTCCATTCAGAGCAGTGGCCATTAATGACCTTTCATACCACTGAGAATGACAAAGTGAAGAAGATAAATGAACATATTAGGTCCCAAACCAAGGTCTCTGTGCAGGACCAGATCCTTCTGCTAGACTCCAAGATCCTCAAACCCCATAGAAGATTGTCATCATATGGGATTGACAAGGAAACCACTATCCACCTCACCCTAAAGGTGGTGAAGCCCAGTGATGAAGAGCTGCCCCTGTATCTGGTGGAGTCAAGAAACGAGGGGCAAAGGCACCTCCTCCACGTTCGAAGATCCAGCTCAGTGGCCCAGGTGAAAGAGATGATCAAGAGTGTGACCGCCGTGAAGCCCAAGAAGCAGATCGTGACTTGCAACGGAAAGAGGCTGGAAGATGGAAAGATCATGGCTGACTACAACATCAAGAGTGGCAATTTGCTCTTTCTGACAGCGCACTGCATTGGGGGGTGACCGCGGGGATGGGGTGATGAGAAGCTCAAAGCCGATTTCCTTTGAGCTATTACCAATCGAATCTCTTGATAAAAAAAAATTAATGAGAATGAAATAAAGATTTGAGGGTGGGTTAAAAATATTTGTCAAGACTGTGATTCCTTGTTTCTACCATAGTTCATTAGCGGGGTTGTTGATGAGAGCAAAAGCTGAAACTTTAGTCAGGTGTGGCGGTGCAAACTTAATTCCAGGACTTGGGAGGCAGGGTCAGGTGGATCAATGAATGATTGCTGAACCAAGCTGAATTCTAATTATAGAGTATAGAGAAATAATGTGCTATGGAGTATTATTGTTTGCCATAACTGGATCATAGTATCATAAATGATTTAGAAATTCAGTCATCATCTTCCTTTTTAAAGATATTTGGTATGAAATAAAAACTAGCACTTTCTTCATGCACTGTGTCTAACCCTATCAAAAGCTCTGGTAAGGGGAAGAGACATACCCTATCTGGCAAATGGGAGTCCCAGTTTAACCAGGCCCAGTACAATCACCTATTATTTGCAGATGTTCTTTGCAAATTATTATTATTTGGACCGAACGTTCTGTAGTGGGCGTGGTCACCTGGCTAGGTTTGCATTAGCTGGACTGGCTTCCTAAGAGCAGAAACCATGTCCTGTTTCTGGAAGAGATCTCTGTAAGATAGGGCCCAGAGACTTCCTTGTTAACCCAAGAGTCTCCACCTGAGAGCTTGAAGCCATAGAATTTTTCATGGTCTTTTGTAAGCCTGGAAAAAAAACTAAAGGTCAGAACCAGGGTGCTCATCTTATCTCCATGTGGATTCTTCAGGGCTGGTACAAAGTCCCCCGAGGGTGCATCTGGCCCCCTCCTGCATCCTGCTTCCTCTCTTACAGACTGTCCTGTCCCTCCTAGGGTCTCCCCAGACTCCGCAAGAGCCTCAGTGCCGCCCCCTTCACTTCCTTGTTCCGCAGTGTATAGATGAGAGGATTGAGCGCAGGTGTGACCACTGTGTAGAAGAGTGAGATGAACTTGCCGCGGCCCTGGTTGTAACTATGCGTGGGTTGCAGGTAGGTGTAGGTGGCAGAGCCATAAAATAGGCAGACTGCGGTCAAGTGAGAGCCACATGTGCTCGCAGCTTTCCGCCAGCCAGAACTGGAGTGCATGCCCCAGACTGCGCGGCCCACAGCGATGTAGGAGGCCAGGATGACCGCCGAAGGCACCAACAGGATGACCACACGCGCGGCGAACATCTGGCGCTCCGTGGCGCTGCGGCCGCCGCGGCAGGCCAGCTGCAACAGCGCCGGCAGCTCGCAGATGAAATGGTCCAGACAGCGGGGCGCACACAGCGGACGCGCGGCCAGCAGGGCGGTCTGCGCTGCGGAGTTGGCCAGACCACCGAGCCAGGAGGCTCCGGCCAGCGTGCGGCACAGGAGCGGTGAGGCGAGTGAGGAGTAGCGCAGAGGGTTGCATACAGCAGCCGCGCGGTCCAGCGCCATGACCGCCAGCAGCACGCACTCGGCCGAACCCAGGGCCAGCGATGAGCACAGCTGCGCCATGCACCCAGCACGCGGTAGCTGCAGCACTGAGCCGCGCAGGCTGGCCAGCAGCGGTGGCACCACACTAGTGGTGAAGCCCACATCCACCAGAGCCAAGTGGCAGAGGAAGTAGTACATGGGTGTGTGCAGGCGAGGGTCGCGAATGGCCAGCAGCACCAACGCCGCGTTGCCGGTCAGCGTTAGTAGGTAGCAGAGAAGGACCAGCGCGAAGAGGACTGGCTGCAGAGAGGGCCAGTCGGTGAAACCCAGCAGCAGGAAGCGCTCCGCTGAACTGTGGTTAGCCTGAGGGGAAACTCCAAAAAAGGTTGAAAAGGACCAGACAAAAATGTTTAATACAAGAGGGCGCAGTGGTTCAGGCCTTGCACTGGAAGGCAAAGGCCAGAAATTTCTGTGAGTTCGAGGCCACCTTTCTTGTTTATGCAACTGTTCTGGTTTCACAGGTGACCTTAGCTCTGCTTCATGGGTAAATCAAAGTGGGTGTGTGTGTAATCTCAACCATTTAGAAGCAGCCAAGCTATAGAGTTTCCACTGGACTACACCAAACACGGTAACTGTAGCCAGTCAAATATTTTTTTCTTTATTCTCTTTTCCTTCCTCTCTGCCTCCGTTGTTCTCTGCCTGCCTCAGTTTTTTTCCCTTCCCTTCCTGCCTGCTTCTTTCTTCCCTTTTTTTTTGGTTTTTCGAGACAGGGTTTCTCTGTGTAGCCCTGGCTGTCCTGGAACTCACTTTGTAGACCAGGCTGGCCTCGAACTCAGAAATCCTCCTGCCTCTGCCTCCCAAGTGCTGGGATTAAAGGCGTGCGCCACCACCGCCTGGCTCCTCCTTTCTTTTCAGTAGGGTCTCTTGAAGCCCAGATTGGCCTCCAGTTCTACTTGTAGCAGAGGATGACCTTGAACTCCTGATCCTCTTGTGTCCACCTCCAGAGAGCTAGGATTATTATAAACATGAGCTACACTATCCAGCAGCCAAGCAAACGTTTCTTTGTTTTACTTCTGTGTTCATCCTTTCAAAATGTTCCCTGTGGCTCACCGAACATTTTTGCCTGATTCAGAGTTGTTTGCTCAAATAAATCTGTTTAAAGTTTATTGTGCCTCGTTTTGTGCCCCCCTCCTCTTCCTTGAGCTGAGGATTGAATCTGAAGCCTTATGCATGCTAAGCAAGCTCAATACTGAGCTATGCTCATACACCATGAGTTTGTTTTTAACTAGTTATTCTGTCTTGTCTGACCTGTAGAAGCTGCTTACAATGCACAGGACCTCCTTATCAGACCAGAAATGAGGAGCCCTCATTCCTACAACTAAACTTAGCTAAAACAACCGTGTCTGGTTGGTTATTTGAGCTGTAGAAATCATTTCACATCATTCTCCCTCAAGTTTGTCATGTGTAAATGGGCCTATCATGGGCTTTCCTGTCAACTGTTTCTCAAACAAATTTAAAAGAAATGCAAGAAACAAAGAGAACCTCAATTTCAAAGCTCTAGGTATTGATACTGAGTCAATATCTGGCAAAACAGAAATTATCATGGTTGATGGGATGGATAAAATTTACACAGAAATCTTCCTTTGTGTTTTATGACAGATATCGTATAGATAATGTATGAACACACTCACTGCTTTTAATTTTAAAAAAGAACCACAATCCTCTGGTCTGGCAAAATGTCTTACCAGGTAGAGGCACTTGCTGCCTGATGGTTTGAGTTCCATCTCTGGGATCCATATAGTGGAAGAGAAATGGCTTCTTTAAGTTGTCCTCTGGCTTTCACACATATAATGTGGCTTGCATCCCCTCACCCCCAATCTATCAATCACAAGCTTTTTAGCTTTTCCAGGAAGTAATCCTTCTCCCAATGCAACACCTTGCTTATCCTTATCAGGCAGAGTAAGTTTCAATGTGAATAAGAACAAAGTCCAGGACTTGAGACTCGTTAGGTTTGAGTCTTGATTCTGCTACTTTCTAGATGATCACTGTGGGCATGTACCTAACCCTTCTGTTCCCCCCCGCCCCCGTTCTTCATATGGAAACATAAGTTAGTAACAAGAATTAAATACATAGAGTGCTTTGAACAGTGCCTGGCACACAGTAGGTCAGTGTTAACTGTTATCATCCCTATCTTAAAGACCAGCATATACTTTTTTTTGTTTTCATTGTTTGATACTTTTTGGTGTTGGAAATTGAACCCAGGGCCTCATGCATGTTGCATATATATCCCCATACTGGTCACACACTGAATCATATCCCTGGCCTTGGAAACTGTTTTGTTTTTCAAGACAGAGTCTTACTATGTATTCTAGGCTGACCTCGAACTCAGATTTGTCCTACTTTGGGTACCTGAGTGCTGAGACTACAGGTGTGTGTGTTCCTGGACCACTGAAGCTTCAGGACATGAGTGGTGACAGACTTGATGTGAAGATCCACTTTCCTTTCATGTATTAACTTTAATATTTCCTTGGTTGGAAATCAGGCAGAGTAGGGAGGGGATTAAAATTAAATGTGTCCGCAGTCACATTGTTTATAAATGTTAGAAGATTTTGACTCAAACCTGATTAACTCCAAGGTCTTGGCTGAATTCACAGGTTTTATTATGCCAGATTGTGGAAGATAAAGGGACATGCAAAGCTTCATCTTTATTTCAAGACAACTTCATAGCATTGGAACATGAATGAAATATAAGACATGGTAGTAAACTTTGTGAAGTAGTGGTGGCTAGAGTTGTTGAATTACAAAAAGTCAAAAATTCTTCAGCACTGGTATTTCATAACCATATATCAGCACAGCTAGGCAAGTCCTAAAACATTTACCTCCAGATATGAATGAAACAGGTACACTTATAAAATTTTACAGACAGTATCTTTGTCTTATGTACAAATCCCCAAGAACACAGTTCTCACACACACACACACACACACACACGCACACGCACACGCACACTCACACACACACCCCACTGATTTTTCAGAAGGCAAATATGTTAGAAATTGAATAACGTGTTTTAAAACCTCCCTTGATCTTCTAGAACACATCCTGAGCTGCAAAACCATTTATTCTCAGGGGGAATGTAACAAACTTACCTTCATGTTTAACCTCTGGTCCCCGTTTTTAAACCTGAGTTTATGTCGGTGTCTTGCTGGTGTTCTGGATTCTGTGAGTTTGAAATGATGGAGGGAAAGATTAACAAAAGACACAAATACTTCACTGTATTGGTTGCTGGAAGGAATACCCGAGGTCAGAGCCAGGCACTTCAGGAAGAAGACAAGGGGTGGATGACATCCTGTTCAGCAGAGAAATACATCAATGGTTTGGAAGAAAGATGTAAGTTTGTGGAGTGGGCACACAGAAGCAAAGGTAGAGACTGTTACTGGACAGTCCTGTGAGGGACACACACAGGACAAAAGCTTGAGTCTTGTGATGGTAGCCAATTAACCTTAACTGGTGAATGCCCTGAAAATATCCTTCTAAAATCTAATGGGAGAGAGAGAGGAAGGAAGAATAATGACATCTCCTCTCACTAGAGAGGAAACAGAGGAATTTACTTGCCCTGTTCCTTAGAAGAGTGGAG
This sequence comes from Tokudaia tokunoshimensis, assembly GCA_036184795.1. NCBI lineage: Eukaryota > Metazoa > Chordata > Mammalia > Rodentia > Muridae > Tokudaia > Tokudaia tokunoshimensis. The sequence continues at coordinate 1,179,397 of BTHU01000021.1, read as the reverse complement.
GCAGCTCTGGGGAATCTTTGTCCCACTCCCATAATTAGCACTTTCCAGGGGTGTGTCCAGAGAGACATTTCCTGAGAAAATGGAGGGGGGGAAATTCTGAAGAGACTATCCCTTCAGGGCACTGTGTCTCTGGCAGGGTGTGGAGCCAAGAGGCAGTATATTTTCCAATTATTGTTATTTCTACTTTCCTCATTCACTGGTTGACTTGCTGATCCTCAGCAAATCTCTGTCAGGATATCTGTAGAGCAGCCTAAATCTATTGGGGGATACTCCAGATTTAGGCTCCTTTGAAAAAGGAACAGCAACCCAAGCTTCTGAGTGCTGGGATTATGGGCATATTTCCTGACGCCGATCTCATCCTCATGAGACATGAGACTTTGGCTCATGCCATTGGCTTTTATCACCTGCCACCTCTCCTGTTTGCTATTAATCCCCTAAGTCCCTTCAGCTCCTCTTTATTCTTGAATATTTTGTGTGTGATCCATTCTCTGCTCTTGCTATATACATTTCGGTGAGTAATTATCCACAAAAATTAAAACTTTGCCCTTTTCCCTTCCATTTTCTTCCTCAGTGATCTGGAGGAAAATTTCCGTAGTCCCTCATCTTCCTCATGTCTTCCTCTCTCTTGATATCCAGTCCAGATTGCCTTCTGCCATTATAATTACTTATTTGGGGCTGGTGAAATGACTCATTAGTAGAGGTACTTGCCACCAAGCCTGACCATCTGAATTCCATACCCAGAAATGACATGGTGGAAGGAAAGAACTGACTCCTGCAAGTTGTCCACAGTCTTCTGCACCAGAGTTGTCGCACACACATGCCTATTCCCTACTAGCAGTGCACACACAGGAAAAACAAATGTAACAAAACATTTTAAAATGATATTTAATCTTTTGGTGAACTCTAAGCAATATTTTCACTTTTTCTTGGTCAAATTACTACCATTACTCTAATTTGATCCATTAGCTGTGCTTGTTTGGTTTTGACTGGGGAGCATACCAGGAGACTTATAAGGCCCATCAAACTTATGAGCATCAGAAAGCACCCTCTGGAGAAGATGCAGCAAGAAATTGGTGGAGGACAAGAAACTCCTTGTTGATGCAGCTACCTGCAAGTTGTACAGGGAACTCCAGCAAGGCAGCTTCAGTGTGTAAAAGAACAAAATAGAGACCGGATTTGGTAGTGTGGGAGTGATCTAGTCATCTTTCCCTGAAGTCCCCTTCTCTCTCTTTCCCTCTCCTGCCTCAGCAAGGGTAGCCCCTGCTTTATGAGCCCCAGGTAGCCTCGAGTTATAGCCCTGCTCCCTATTTCCACTGCCTTCCTGACTTCCGGTATACAGCAACCCAAATCATATATGAACTTGTAGCAAAGCCTTAGATCACCTACCGTCTCTAGAAACCTACAGTAAAGAACTCTCTTTGACTGGGATTCAGAATCAACGCCCCCCCCTGCCACACACACACCCAATGTGGTGGCCGATGTTATCAAATTGTCATTTTACCTGAAATAAATCTCATCTCCTATGTATGCCGACCTGGTATAGAATCTTTTGCTCATTTAAAACATCTGTGTGGTCAGAAAATTAAAACAAAACCAGAAGCATTTCTTGTCTTTTGTGGGACTTGGACAGAAAAGAAACAGGACAGACTGATGATGGAGGAGAGAACTGTAAAGGCCACAGCTTTTTCATCAGAGCTTAATGAGTTTTGGTGGAGAGAGTCTCAGGGTCTGAAGGACTTGTTTAGCCACCGGAAGGAGGAAGGGACAGTATTAATTAAACGCGTGGTTGGTGGAAAGGGTCTTTTCTCTTATTTGGACCAAACTCATTTTAAACATTAAAAACATTTGTTTTTCCTGTGTGTGCACTGCTAGTAGGGGATAGGCATGTGTGTGCTACAACTCTGGTGCGGAAGACTGTTTACAAAAACTTTTACCTCGGTTTTCATGAGTACCAATTTCAGAGCAGAGTCCACCTCCTTTCTCAGCACTAACACGGCAATGCATCACCTCCAGTTAGGTGGACGCATGCTGCCACCATGTGGCTAGACGATGCAACGATCTCCGATATTCTTTGTAGTTCATGCTGCCACCTTGTGGCTAAACGATGCAGTTCGGGACGACGCGCAAATCCTGAAGCATATTCTCTTGAATATGAATCTTGAAGCGATATTCTCTTGAGCTCACTCAAACTTAGGGAAATAGTTCTCGGAGTTTCATCTGGGTTGTACCCACAGAATTCTTGATTCACATGATAATTTGCACGTGTAGGTTCTCTGGTGCTGATGTTGCTGCTGTCCTGACGGGTCGATAGTTCTGGGCTATTATTGGTTTTATTATTTATTATTACTACCACAGACTCCTGCCTCACTCCAGATAAGAGGTGATTATATACAGTGGGAGTATGCACAATCTGTTGAAGAGGTGGCCTGTCTTAGTGCAAAGCAAAAATTCAAACTCTCAATCCCCCATATAGGGGATTTTTGACCATTAGGAAAGGTCAAAAGAGCCTTTGGAAATAAGGAAAGAAGATGAGGCCTCTCATGACAAGTTAGCTTGTTCAATGGGGCAAAGACAGAGTTGAACTTGGCAGATATTCTATTCAATGTTGTGGGTTTTTGTTTTTTGTTTTGTTTTGTTTTTTAGCAGTCAGTTTTCCAGATCTACCTGCTAAGCTAATGGTTTTAAGCAATGAATCTTTTTGAACAGTTTCAAGTAAAACATGATCTGTGAAACAAAGAGACTTTCATGAGTCTTTGGGAGAGGCATTCCTCCCTTGATCGGATGATTTAGTTCTCATGCCTGACATGTAGACCTACTATGTCAAGAAGCAGCTGGAACGCCACCAGAAGTTCTTTGGTGCGTTTTTCTCGACAAAGTCACAACAAGGGAAGATCAGCCAAGAAGGCACTGTAAGCCACTGCCAGAGGAGTGTCCTTCTGGGTTATACTTATACTCTTTCCAAACATCACACGCCCTCCCGTGTGTCTGTTCTCAGCAAAACATACTCTCATAAGATGGCTTCAGAAAAACATCACATGACACAACTAAGTCTCTGACAATGTTACCACTTGAACAGGAGGCAGCCTCTCCAGGTTCTGTATCCTCTCTGTATTATACATCCTCAGCTGAGGTCATCCCTATTGTCTCCTGGAAGCCTCCCCTATCCCAGGTCTCTGTCACTTCCTAGAGAACCCCCAACCCCAGAAGCTACAGGTTTGCATTCACGTTTCTGAATCTCCCCACACCTGATCCTGACCCCTCCAATCTCCTGTGTGTGCATTTTTGTGGGCAAACATGTGCTCTTGAATCATAGCACATGTGTTGAAGTCAGCGGACAGCCTGTGGGGATTGGTTCTCTTCTTCCATCTTGTGGTTTCTGGGGATCCAAATCAAGTCTTTGTGCTTGGTGAAGCCGTCTCTCCAGTTCTCAGTCTCAACCCTTAACCCAGGGCTTTCCTCACTCAAAACCAACTCCTTTTTCATGTGATGTGGCTATTAAACATCTGTGTGTATGTAACCAGATACATTGAGAGCAAGGAGCACATGCATAGTTACAAGTGTTCATAGATACTTCATATGTAAGAGTAAACACCTGGACACATCCCACGTTTTCATCAGCTGATGGAGTCATAAAATGAGGTCTTATATGATGGGATACTACTCAGAAATGAATATATTATACACTATAACATGGATGGATCTGAAAACAATTACATTGTTTTAATGTAGTCAGACCAAAAAGTCCATTCATATAAACCTCCAGAAAAGGCAAACTGATCTGTAATGATGGGATGTAGGTGAAAGGTTGTTAGCAAATATGGGTTGCAGGGAGGGATGGAAGGAAGATACTGCAGTGGGTCATGAGGAAAACTTTGGGGGGATATGTATATATGTTTAATGGTTGTGCCAATAGTTTCATGGTGTCTACATATGTCAACACTTATCAGACTATTTAAATATATATACTTTATTATAGGTTAATGATGCCTTCACAAATGATTTTAAAAGTAAGTGTTAGCAGGGTGTGGTGGCTTTGCCTTTAATCCCAGAACTCAAGAACTGTGAGACCAACCTTAGTTATACAGCATGACCCTGTCTCAAAAAAGAAGACTTTTCCAATATGACAAGAAGTGTGCTGCTGGGCTGGAGAGATGGCTCAGAGGTTAAGAGCACTGACTGCTCTTCTGAAGGTCCTGAGTTCAAATCCCAGTAACCACATGGTGGCTCACCACCATCTGTAACGAGATCTGACGCTCTCTTCTGTAGTGATTTTCTGAAGACAGCTACAGTGTACTTACATATAATAAATAAATAAATCTTAAGAAAAAAGAGTACTGCTGTGCCTATCATGAAGATGAGGGGTACATTTTCCTGAGGGTTTCATAAAGTTCGTCCTCAAGGGAAACCAATGGCAAAATGCCAAAGCACCATTTAGCTAGAGAGGCCTCTGAAGGACGTGTAGGTGAAGGTGACCAGGAGGTGGATAGGTTGCATTTTAAATGTTCAGTTCTGCAGGCAGGCTTCACTCTGGGTATAAGAATTCAAGTGATCGGAGGAAAAGCTATGCCGCAAATCCTTCAGGTAGCTCTTCTGTGATGTCATTCCTCTCTAGATATTCTACCGTTATGAGATACCAAGGGTACTGAGGCTTTAATCTCTTGTAAAATGGGGGAGGCCATGTCATCTTCCCGGAAGCTGGTAGTGTAACCTCCCATGTGTAATTTTTTTCTTTAGTTTATGTATTTATTTTCAAGATTTATTTATTATTATATGCAACTACACTGCAGCTGTCTTCAGAAGCACCGGAAGAGGGCATCAGATCCCATTACGGATGGTTGTGAGTCACTGTGTGGTTGCTGGGATTTGAACTTAGGACCTTCAGGAGAGCAGTCAGTGAGCCGTCTGTCCAGCCCTTTTTCTTTAGTTTTGGGGATTGAGCCCAGGGCCTTGGCCTTACTAGGGGAGTACTTTACCACTGAGCCAACGCCCCAGTCTCAACGTAAAGGTTTGAGTACAATATTTCCCAAATTTACATTGTTTGATGACAGTTTCGTGGGTATTATTAGCATTTTCTCTCCAGACAAAGACTGGACAAAATCTCCACTCTGTGTTTACTCAGTTTTCACAGTGTCAAGCAGAGTAACAAGCATACAGAGGACAGTGAGTAAGTGCTCGGGACTAAAAATCATGTGGATTTTATTTTACATTTTTTCTTCTTCTAAAATTAAATTTCTTTGACAGTCTCATTCCTGTATATAATACAGCCTGTTCACTCTCCCGCTAGCCATCCCTTATGCATTTTAATTATTAATAATTATCGGTGTCCTCTTGATCCTCGGGGAAGACTCTTATTTCTTGAGACAGGGTTTTATTCTGTAGCCCTAACTGCCCTGGCACTTGCAGTAGTCCTCCTGCCTCAGCCTTCCAAGCATTGGGTTGTGGATTGCATCACCAGAACTTTTCATTATTAACTCTGATCCCCTAGGCTCTTGTACTTCATAGCTATTATATTTATCATCAGTGTCCTGGATGATTTTGGTTTGTCTTACTGATGAGGGGCATTTTCCTGCAGCCTTGTGTGACATCTTTCTCTACCTCCCTCTGAGTTTTCTAAGTACCAACCTCATTGACAAGAAAATACCCTTATTCCCCCAGCAAAGATGGACTGTGCAAATCTGTCTGACTCACTATTAAAAATATTTGTAGAGATACCCATGTAGCATGGATTCTCACAAGTTCCCAGAGAAATTGACGTCCTTGTAACCTCAGATTATTTCATTTGTTTATGATCACAAGCTGATTAGTTGAAAAAAAAATTAGGGTTTGAATTCAAACCAGGTGTGGTGGTACACGCCTATAGTTTCAATACTTGGGAGGTAGAGGTGGGAGAATCAGGAGTTTAAGGCCAGGTTAGGCTACATAATGACTCTGAGACCTGCCAGAGCTCTAGCAGACTCTGTCAAAAATCAACCAACCAACCAACCAACCCAACCAAAACCAAAAAAAACCCCACCAAAAATCAAAAAGCAAAACAACCCCACCCCAAAACAACAAAACACAACAAAAGCAAAAGCAAAAACAAACCAACAAAAGGCCCAAACAAAATGCTTGAATTTAAGTGTATTCATATTAATCCTTTCAAACTCTGTGCTGTATTAATGTCGATAAGATCTGACTTCCACGATTCTTTTCTGATTCCCTTTCACTTTTTAATGGATTTGTTTTTACTAGGGACAGATTTATCCTCCTCCTCCTCCTCATCGTCATCCTCCTCCTTGTCCTCCTCCTCCTCTTCACTAGATGTACATATGTGTGCTAGCTATATATAACTGTATACTAATCCTGAGTTAGTATACAGTCTGGAAATAACCCTATGTTTCAAAGCCAGATAACTTTCAGGACTGAAAATATAGGTATACAGGTGAAAACTTTATCGCCTCCGTAGTCTGGTGTGTGTGTGTGTGTGTGTGTGTGTAATTTTTCTCCTAGCCTGTGCCTCCAGACTGCTGGAATTAAAGGCATGTGCCACCACTGCTAGGCCAATTTGTTTTTGCAAAATCAACCCTTTGCAACAGAAGACAGAGTAGATCAGTAGTGGATGTTGAGGGAATCAATAGATCTTTAAAGTCTTTGTTCCAGGTCTTCTCTCCTTTGATCCTTGGTAATTTGGAACCCATAGTTCTGCTTAGGAGTCATCTCCCACCTTTTATCAAATTTCTGAGGGCCCCATTTTCTGGATGCTTCTTTTTAGGGCGGCCTTGACATCCGCATTCCTCAGGCTGTAAATGACAGGATTAAGGATGGGGGTGATCACAGCATAGAAGAGGGACAGCAGGGGGTCCGTGGTTGGGTCATAGCTGGCCTTAGGGCGGATATAGATAAAGATGGCAGTACCATAGAAGAGAGACACCACTACCAGGTGGGAGGAACAGGTGGAGAAGGCCTTGCGGCGCCCAGCAGCTGATGGGATGTGGAAGATGGTGACTAGGATCCGTCCATAGGAGCTAAGAATGAGTCCAAAGGGGCACAAGATGATAAGGGCAGCAGCCAGGATAATCTGCAGCTCATTGAGCGAGGTGTCTCCGCATACCAACTGCAGCACCGGTTGGATCTCACAGAAGAAGTGAGGGACAGCGTTGGGGCCACAGAAGGGCAAGGAGAAGATGAAGGAGGTGTGGCCCAGCCCCACTAGAGCCCCGCAGCACCACGCGGCGCCTGCGAGCTGCACACACACCCTACGGCTGAGCAGCACCTGGTAGCGCAGGGGCTCGCAGATCGCTGCATAGCGGTCATAGGCCATGGCAGCCAGCAGGCAGCACTCGGTCGCACCAAAGAAGAGGAAAAAGAACATTTGCAGAGCGCAGCCGGAGCGCGGGATGTGGCGCCTGCCCGTGAGCAGGTGGTGCAGCAGCAAGGGGACTGTGACCGACGTGTAGCAGATCTCCAGGGCTGAGAGGATGCGGAGGAAGAAGTACATGGGGGACTGCAACGCTGCGTCTGTGGAAACTAGCGCCACGATGAGGAGATTGCCTGCCACTGTGAGCAGGTAGACAGCCAAGAAGAGGGAGAAGAGAATGCCCTGCAGGTGGACCAGACGCGAGAAGCCCACCAACACGAACTCAGTCACCAGGGAGGAGTTGGTGCCCATCTTGCCCCTTTGGTCAAGAGGGAGGGGCGGAGAAGAGTCACCACTGTGTCTGCCTGGGGACTTCTTTTTCCTTAGGCTATCAGGGCCTTAGAACTGAGATGTCCAGGCACAAGCCCATGTTATATCCAGGTCACCCTAGGAACCCTGGGCACATATTTGCTTCTGGTCTCTCTGCACTGTCCTCATCCTCAGAAGTACACACTGAATTCAGTCTCTTCTGCTCTGTCTCTGTCTCTGTCTCTGACTCTCTCTGTCTCTGTCTCTCTCTGTCTCTGTCTTTGTTTCTCTCTCTCTGTCTCTCTCTCTTTCAGGTTTCAATTATATCCCAGGAAGACCCAGAATTCACTATATTCCAAACTGGTCTGCAGTTCACTTTGATCCTGTTGTCTCAGCTTCCAGAGCACCGAGATTACCATAAATCACCACTATACCCAGCCTTTTCATGCTTCTCCGTTTCCGTTGGGGATGGGGTGGACATTTCCTTCCCCGATGAACAGGAATTTGATTCACATTCAGAGCAGGAAAAAATCCTATTCCAAAAATCCTATTCAAGGGCATTTCCTGTCCTGTTCTTCCTCTAAGCCCGTTATCTTTTTATTCTCCAATATTTCTCTTTTCCTCTCAGTGCTTCTCTTCTTTGATCCATTCTTTCTCATATTCCAGAAGCCTCTCTTTATTTGCTATCATCTTACCTCACATAGAGCTCACAGTTTCCATTTGGCAGGGAAGATTCAAAATAATCAGCTCTTTCGGGCAGCTGCAGGAAATAAAGCTAATAGCTGGTTAGAGACGTGAAAAGCTCTGTAATAAAAATGCAGTGGAATATAAGGCCTCCTTCAGTTGCTCATCTCCGCATCTTGGTGCTTCTCAGACTCATCCTTTTACATCACAATACATACAGAATGCCCAGACCCTGTACACAAACCATGTGGATGTATATACTAATGTGTTGCAGTTCTAACTCTAAGCACAGAAGAGTAAATTAATAATCTCAGAGGCCAGGTTCATTCAAGGTCACAAATGTATCATATATTATGTACATACACAAACGTTCTTACAAATAACACTGAAAGTCACTACATACAATAAAATATACACAACTAAAAAAAGATAAATTTAAGCAGATACATACATTCAAATGCTATGCAAAATTATAAATGCTCATTAGAGCTATGAGTCCACACACTGGTTCTGCTGCAGGTCAGTCCCTGCTTTATTTTATCCTGGAGCTTCCAGTGTTTTCCTGTACATCTTCTGTATAATGTTTTCCTACTTGGGAAAATAGCCATTGATAAAGGCAGGTAGTGCCTGGTGACTGCCTTATTTTTTCACCCTTCTGCAGCATGGGTCCCTCAGCAGGAGGATTTTCTTTATGTCTCTGAGGACCTGAGTCTCCTAGTACATTCTGCTTTCCAATTGGGAGAGCCTCACACAACTAATTAATGTTATCTTGGAGTCTGTTCCTTAGGTGGCAAAGGGCACAGGGTGACCTGGGAGAACCTTCTGCAGTTGTGGGTCTCTCTCTTAGCTCTCATAAACTATCATTGGTCACCCATTTTTATGTTTCCCCTCATTATTTTCTCCTTTCCATCTTTGTAGATGTTGCTACATCTACAAAACCAGTAATTCTACTTATTATTAATACATTATTCATTGATATTGTTCAATAATGACTTTACTGTGTATGAGTACACATGTGTGTATGTGGTTCATGTGTCTACATTTGGAGGTTGATATTGGGTGTTTTTGTCTACTTCATTTTACTTTATTTTTATTTTTATTTATTTATTGAGACAGGATCTCACTATGAGCCTCTGGCTACCCTACAGCTCATTATGTAGACCAGGCTACCCTTAACTCTTTTAAAACAGTTTACCACCAGTAACCACTGAACAAGCCAAGAAGGACAGGGAACCTCTCTGCCAGTGTTTGCTGCCCAGATTACAAACCTCTTCTTAAACTATACTTTTGCAGAATACTAGATTCTCTCCAGCCAACTTTCTCTTCCTTTTTTTTCTCTCTTACTCCATTTCTCTCATTTATCCCTAACTCCTTCTTTTCTCTTTCTGTCTCAAGTATTCCTGTCTATAAATTCTTTATATAGGTGAGCATGATCCTAAACTCTTCCCTGGTCAAAACCTCCACCTTCCAAATGTTGGGAATACAGGCATTTACCCTCATGCTGGGCTTCAGCAATTTTACTTTTTTTTTTTTTTTTTGGTTTTTCGAGACAGGGTTTCTCTGTGTAGCCTTGGCTGTCCTGGAACTCACTTTGTAGACCAGGCTAGCCTTGAACTCAGAAATCCTCCTGTCTCTGCCTCCCAAGTGCTGGGATTAAAGGCGTGCGCCACCACCGCCCGGCTGCAATTTTACTTTATAATGAGATAAATATTGACAGATATAACCCACATACAATTCTGCTTTTAGAGTGCCTTAACTCATAAGAGTTGTGGAAGGCTTCCTTAATTTGAGAGAGGAATGTGCTGGGAGAATCAGGCCCTAAGAGACTAACAGAAAATCCTCCTGCTGAGGGACCCATATTGCAGAAGGGAGAACCTGCCTTTATCAATAGCTATTTTCCCAAGCAGGAAAAGACTACATGGGTGATGTCCAGTAAGGAATTTGTGTCACTGTCTCAAAAGACAGTTTTGAATGTCATAACCACATTTGAATCTCTAAAATGTAATTCTGGAAGTATTTTAAAAAAATTACTTTAAAATCATTTATTTACATTTTCAAATGAGTATTTATTTAAGGAACACAAAACATTGGAAAACAGGCTACTTTATCTCACAAGATAGGCAAAAGCATACAATTTTTTGCATGTATAGCACTCAGCTCAAATACGTTCACAAAGCTCACATAGGTATAACGCTTATGAATGTATACTCATACAAACATTAGCCAATAAGCAAAGTGTGTAAACATATCGGTATGGCTGGCAGCTGTGTGCATACAGGACTTTATATCTGTAGTTACTTGAAATATAGTGATGTTTATGACTTTCAGGGATGGTAGACTTTAGAGATTTTGATCTTTTAGGATTTTGGTGTTAGAGCTTGTGCTATTCATGAGTTTCTGAGCTACAATCTGTACTGACTTTGAAGTAGCACCACACGCAGGCAATCATAAAGCTTGGAGCCCTCTTGTTGATCCTTTACCATAAAGCACATGGAAGATACAACACAGAGTTTTCATTGTGCTAGTCTTGGAGATGAGGGCCGGATCGCAGATGCTGAAGGACACTGAAAGGTCCTGTTGAGGACACACTTCCTGGAGATTAAAATAAACAATTATCTGCTTTGCTAGCATTTAACATTTTTTGTTCAGAATCAGTTAATAGGATAGGTTTGCTTCTGCATGTGGTTTGATTCTTCTCAGTTACAGCTTTCCCATTCTCTCTTTCTTTCTCCCTCTCTCCCTTCCTCCTCCCCTCTCTCTGTTCTGCATAGTGTTTTACATCCTTGTAAAAGTATTTGAGGAAATTCTTTTCTAAGCTTACCCATTTTACATTCTAAGTGCTCCCTTTCACAGTACAGTCATTTGTCTCTGCATTTGAGAATTATTTTGTTGGACATAGTTTATCTGCCCTTAGTTCTTACTTCTTTTCATTCCGTCACACTCATAATTCATACATTTGGTGTTTTACTGACATCCCAGGATCTTCTAGGTACTGTTTGTGTTTTGTTATCGTTTCACATTTACCGTGATCTGACTGTCCTTATTACTCCTTTTTGTCTTCAAGCTGTGATATTCTGACTGACACTTGGCCCATCTTATTGATGTGGCTTTCCACTGAACTTGTTACCTGACTTATTGAGATTTTATTTCCAAAATTCTGATTTGCTTTTTCCCAGTACTGCTACCTCCTTTGTTGAATATGTTTCATTGTTTCCTCTCTTGTTCCTCTTATCTCATTCATCTGTTTATTTGTATATTCTTTTAATTCATTCAGAATTTTACTCATGTCCTCTCTGAGACAGGGGTTACTCTGTATATCCTTGGCTGTCTGGGAGCTCCCTTTGTAGAACAGGTTGCCCTTGAACTCACAGGTTGCCTCTTCCTGCTCAGTGCTGGGATTAAAGGCATGCACCACCTTTCCCCTTCTGAGTGAGATTCTTGCATTCTCCGTTGAGACCTCCTTATTACTAATTTTTTTTTTTGCGTCTGTGGGTTGTAACATGTTTATCCTGAATTTTATGGCTAATGTTCACTTATAAGTGAGTACATACCATGCATGTCCTTTTGAGTCTGGGTTACCTCACCCAGGATGATATTATCTAGTTCCATTCATTTGCCTACAAAATTCATGGTGTCCTTGTTTTCACTAGCTGAATAGTATTCTATTGTGTAAATGAATCACATTATCTGTATCCATTTTTCCATTGTGGGACATCTGGGTCATTTCCAGTTTCTAGCTATTAAGAATAAAGTCTCTATGAATGTAGTGGAACATGTGATAGTCTAACTTCTTGAGTTCTTGTGGTGTAATGAGACATCGTTTTGGTATATGCCTAGTAATGGTATAACTGGGTCTTCAGTAGAGCTATTCCTGTTTTCTGAGAAACTGACAAGTTGATTTCCACAGTGGTTGTACAAGTTTATATTCCCACTAGTAATGGAAGGAGTGGAGGAGTGTTCTCCCTTGCTCCACATCCTTGCCGGCATCTGCTATCACTTGGGTTTTTCATCTTAGCTGTTTAGATGGTGTAAGATAGAATCTTAGGGTTGTTTTGATTTGCATCTCCCTGATGACTAAGGACTTTGAATATTTCTTTAAGAGCTTCTCAGCCATTCAAGATTCCTCTGTTGAGAGAATTCTCTGCTAAGTTCTGTTCCCCATTTTTCAAATTGAGTTATTGTTGGAGTCTAACTTTTTGATTTCTTTACGTATTTTGGATATTAGCCCTCTGTTGGTGAAGATCCTATCCTAATCTGTAGGCTGCTGTTTTGTCCTATTAACAGTGTCTTTGCCTTACAGATGTTTTTTAGTTTCATGAGGTCCCATTTGTTAATTGTTGATCTTAGAGCCTGAGCCATTAGTGTTCCGTTCAATTAGTGTCTGCTGTGCCAATGCATTCAAGGCTATTTCCCACTTTCTCCTTTATTAGATTTAGTGTATGTTGAGGTCTTTGATCCACTTAGATTTGAATTTTGTGCAGAATGATAAATATTAATCTATTTGCATTCTTCTACATGCGGACATCCAGTTAGACCAGCACCATTTGTTGGAGAAGCTTACTTTTTTCCATTGTGTGGTTTTGGCTCCTTTGTAAAAAAACGATTGTCCATAGGTGTGTTTGTGTATTTCTGAACCATTGATTCAATTCCCCTGACCACCCTGACTGTTTCTGTACCAGTACTGTGCAGTTTTTATCACTATTGCTCTGTAGTACAGCTTGAGATCAGGGATGGTGATTTCCTCCAGAAGTTCTTTTATTGTTCACGATTGTTTTAGCTATCCTGGGCTTTTTGTTTTTCCAAATGAAGTTGAGAATTGCTTTTTCAAGGTCTGCAAAAAAATTGTGTTTGAATTTTGATGGGGATTGATTGCATTGAATTTGTATATTGCTTTTGGTAAGATGGACATTTTCACTATATTAATCTTAAGAATCCATGAGCATGAGAGATCTTTCCATTTTCTGATAATTTCTTCAATTCCTTTCTTCATGGATTTGAAGTTCTTGTCATGATGATCTTTCACTTGCTTAGAGTTACAGCAAGATATTTTACATTTTTTGTGGCTATTGTGAAGGGTGTTGTTTCCCTAAGTTCTATTTCAGTCCATTTATCATTTGAATAAAGGAGAGCCACAGATTTCTCTGAGTGAATTTTATTTTGTTTTTGTTTTGTTTTGTTTTTGTTTTTTTTTTCTAGACAGAGTTTCTCTGTGTAGCCTTGACTGTCCTGGAACTCACTCGGTAGACCAGGCTGGCCTCGAACTCAGAAATCCGCCTGCCTCTGCCTCCCAAGTGCTGGGTTTAAAGGCGTGCGCCACTACTGCCCGGCTCTGAGTGAATTTTATAACCAGCCACTTTACTGAAGTTGTTAGCTGTAGGAGTTCTCTTGTAGAATTTTGGTGGTCACTTATATATACTATCATATCATCCTTGAATAGTGATACCTTGACATTTTTCTTTCCAGTTTGTATCCCCTTGATCTCCTTTCATTGTCTTATTGCTCTGGTTATAACTTCACAAACTATATTGAATAGATAGGGAGAGAGTGGGCAGCTTTGTTTTGTTCATGACTTTAGTGGGATTGCTTCAAGTTTTCCTCCTTAATTTGATGTTGGCTACTGGTTTTGCTTAGGCATGTGCCTTGAATCCCCAATCTCTCTAATACTTTTAACATGAAGGGGTATTAGGTTTTGTGATAGACTTTTTCAGAATCTAACGAGATGATCATGTGATTTTTTTCCTTTGAGTTTGTTTATATAGTGGATTACATTGATGGACTTTCAGGTATTGAACCATCCCTGCATCCCTGGGATGAAGCCTACTTGATTGTGGTGAATGATGTTTTTGGTGTGTGGTCGGGTTTGGTTTACAAGAATTTTATTGAGTTATTTTTGCTCCTATTAGGATTATTCATTAAGTCCCATTTATAGGGTTCAAACACTTTTCTCATCCAAATTCCAAAGTCTTTCATAGTCCACCAAACAACATGGTCAGGACTATCATAGCAATACTCCACTCCCTGGTACCAACTTCTGTTTTAGTGCTTTTTTTTTTTTTAATTCTGCCAAGAAACACCATGACCAAAGCTACTTATAGAAGAGAGCACTTAATTGGGGGTTTGCTTAGAGTTTCATGACCACTGCAGCAGGCAGAAATGCAGGCATAGTGATGGAGCAGTAACTGAGTGCTTACACTTGATCCATAAGCAGGAGACAGAGCTAGAGACAGAGACAGAGACAGAGATAGAGATAGAGTTAGATAGATAGATAGATAGGTAGATAAAGACAGACAGAAAGACACACACACAGACAGACAGACAGATATAGTCCACCCTTCCTTGGCACACCTCCTCCAACAGGGCTATGCCTCCTAATGCTGGCAAAACTGTTCTACTAATTAGGGACCAAGCATTCAAACATATGAGCTAATGGGGGTCATTCTCATTCAAACCACCACACTAGTAATTAGTATGAGGCCAATAGAAGGCAAAATAAAAGAAGGAAAAATAAATAGAAGGGACAGTAAAAGAGGAGATAAGACAGCTGCAGCTAAAGGTAGATATGGTCTTCTCTGGTTAGTACCTGGTCATTGGTAGGATTGTGGCCAGGATTTGCAAGTAGGAATCCACAATGAAGCCCAGGAATTCTAGGATAATAATGCTGCTCAAAACACAGCCTACCACCTTAGCATGTATGTGTACAGGAAAGAAAAAGATCTGGTTAGCATTACAGAAGAAGTGGTTGATTTAGTTTAATGTGCAGATGAGATTTATATAAGGAGGAAGGAGGGGAACATGGAGCATAGGAAATCCACAGATCATCATATCCTTTCCAGAGTGGCACATGCCAGGGAACTGAGCAATAATAGGTGGTGGAGTTGGTAATAAAAGACACCACAGCAGTCAAAAATCATATGATTGGGACTGTAGTGATGCCTCAGTCGTTAAAACCATTGTATGTTCTTGCAGAAGACTCAGGTTCAATTTACAGCACCAAATGACAGCTCACAACTGTCTATAACTCTAGTTCCAGAGAATCTGATGTCTCCCCACCCTTGTTTTTGGTTACTGTGGACATTTGCATGTTTGTGGTACACATTCATACACTCAGGCCCATACACATGCATAAAATAATAAAAATGAATCTTTTTTAAAAAGCCATGGTAGTGAGGTTGAAGAACTCAATGACAGCCAGAGGAGAAAAATAGTACTGGATGTTGCAGCTGGAAACTGAGCTGAGTCCTATGGGGATTTAGAAAGTTGGAAGAACACAGAATTGTATAGGAGCTTAACCAAGGAGAGACTGAAGAAGAAAAAGCACACAAGAGTGTGAAGGCTTGCATCTAAGGTCACAAGGAGCATGACAAAGGCATTGCTCAGCAAAAGCAAGAAGGCAGACAATAGGAGGAGGGAGAAGAAAGAAGCTGGAGTTGTGGCAAATTACAAAATTACAGAACAACAAAGTCAGTAACTACTGTGCAGTTGACTTTCTCCATTCACCCTGAAGGTCTCAAATATCTTCAGATATATGAGCTCATGAGGTCATACATACATGAACTCATCTTTGTAGGCTGAGATTTTTCCAAAAGCTACTTTAATAATGGTTCTTAAGCACTTCAATCTCCCTTCTAGCCCACCACCCACCACAGGTAGTGGAAAAGAAAGGTTAATAGGAAACAGGAGTTGTGGGCCTGTTTAGAAATAGTTCTTTGGGAGTGCTTTGTGGTGATTCCAATCTTCATTGTCAGCAGTCTAGCCCTCTAGCATAACACCAACATAAATCAGCAGCTGAAGTCCAGTCCACTTGGCAATCACCATTCATGAGTCAGAAATGGCAGTTTGATCTAGAAGAAACAACAGGCAACTGGTCTGAGTCTGAGGAAGTGGAAAAAAGCCATTGGAATATCATGAGAAATTCTTTGGTGAGCTACTCTCTATGAACTCAGAACAAGCAAAGACTAGCAAGATGGAACAAGGCGAATCAATGCCACAGCCTTCCCCTACTGTCTGTGGGTCATATTTATATTCTTTCTAAACATCATGCATCCTCTCACATGTCTGCTTCAGCAAAACATCCTCTCACCTGTATCTGCATCAGCAAAACATTCCTTCATGTGTCTACTTCAACATTCTTTCACGTGTCTGGTTTATCAAATCATCCCTTCACCTCTCTACCCCAGCAAAACATCATTTGACGTAACCAAGTTTCCAAAGAAACCGGAAATTTCCGCTTCACGTCTTTGTTCCTCCTCTTGGAACATGCACACACTCAGAGTAGTTGTGCATTCCCCTTTGACCCACTTCTCAGCTATCTCTGTCTTTTTCAAAATAGAGAGTACTCTAAAAGTAGGGGGCTGAATGTTCAGGGCTATTTCTTGCCATCCACTGGAACGCTAGTTTCCTAGGAATTCTATTTAGATTGATTAGGGAAGACCACATCCACAGTTTACTAGCCTAGACCACTTTTGAAGCATTTACTGCTGACTTTTGTGTCTCCTTCCCTCTCTTCTGTCCTCTCTATTCCTTCCTTCCCATCATTCTAACCTCTTAAAATGAGAACATTGTTAGAGGGCTCCATAGCTCATAATCATTGCTTCAGGGCACCTTTCCATTTCTGATCTGTTCTATGTGAGAAAATCACTGTCTTCCAGGCTCCAGGAAGGAGAAAAGAGATATGGATAACATCAGAGAGAAGATGACGTTTGGATGATTCTTAGTTGGTTTTATGGGACATCTATTGCTACCACCTATCTCTACGTCTGTCTTTCCCTGTCTCTATCTCCTCTATATTTATGAAAAGGAAAAACATGCAAAGATTCACATCAGAGTTTTACACTGGATTGAGGAGACTGCGACAGAATAGAGGTGTGATGGTTGATTTAGAGACCATTATATATTTGTTCCTGTTCCATTTGTTACATTGTATTAAATATAGCTGATATGAAACCCAAATGGTATGGGGGCATGAGTTATAAGTGAATTTGTTGGAGAATTACTGGAAAGAGACTGGGAGTTGGTAGTCTGATGTTTTGGGTAGTGCAGAGGATTTCTTTTTTTCCTAATAGGACAGAAAGGAAAGTTTCTTGTAGCTATTTTAATTTCTTCTCAAGTTTGGTCAAGCCAACATTCAGGAATTCTTTTAAAAATAATAATAATAATAATAATGCCTCAGTGGGTGCTTCACATTGTTCGCTTAAGGCTGCTCTGCAGTAAATCTATAATTTGTTCTCAGGGGCCTCTTCTGCCAGCCTTCCCTTATGGTAAAAAGCTCACAGTGAGAGGGCAGGACGGCTTGGGAGCTAGAAGAGGCCATGGAGGCTCAAAGACGGAGGGTGACAAGGGAAATGCTTCTAACCACAACCCTACATTACTTCAGGCTGAGCTCAAAAAGGAAGGAGCTAAAATTGGGAAATTCATCCATTCTGAAGTCTTCAAGCGAACCTTAGGTCATCTTCTTTTCTCCAGTTTTGTCTGTGGAGAGCAGGCGGCTTTCTAAGGCTTCCCAGGTGATCTCCTATTTCTGTATAAAGTTTCACAGCTTAGTTCATAGACCCTTAAAAAAAAAAGCTGAAAGGTTATTTTTGACAGACAGTTTCCTCTAATTAGTGACATATTTCCATTAACCCAGAGAGCACAAACGTCAGTTTGTAGCAAGCATTTTTAGGCAATCCCCTTTGATTCCTTCAAGGTCCTGTTGTTGCGCTTTCTTCTTCTGAATCCTTAAAAGATGGTTCCAATCTTCCCCTGCATTCCTGGTCATGTAGAGAAGGGTGGTAGGCACTCGTGCTCCCCAGGCTCTGGTTAGTGTGCTCCTCTGGACACGTAGCAACTGTTCTCACCTGACGCTTGTTCTTCGGTCTCATGGTATGGGAAAACTTGAATATGCCTTATATTATACGACACTCATTTAAAGCATTTGAAATTTATTTACCGTTTGGCATTTATAAAAAATACGTTTAGCAGATTTTGTAAGTATTTAAGAGAGTAAAATTTTCTTATGTTTTCAAGGAAAATGACAAAGTGTAATTCAGCATAGATTCCTGTAAATATGTGTTCTTTAAGTGTCACACGAACTCCTTTGCCAGAGCGGTGATGATTTTTTGCTGAGGGCTCTCTGCTGTCTCAAGAGTCATGGTTGGATGGATGAGAGATGCAGCTCTAACTTAGGATTGTCTGGGAGTCGTTGCTCATTATACAATTAGGTATTTTTCAATATTCTCATTTTCTGACCAGTTGATATGATCAAGGTCATCTTGATTCATAAATTATCCTGCATGTTTTTTTTTTTTGTTTGTTTTCATCTTCAAAGTCAGTCATTCACCCATCCTGGGAGTTTTGCAACTGCAAATTCTTCAACATCTTCTTAAACTTATGCTGATAACATATTTCTCAGCCGGGCAGTGGTGGTGCATGCCTTTAATCCCAGCACTTGGGAGGCAGAGGCAGGCAGATTTCTGAGTTCAAGGCCAGCCTGGTCTACAGAGTGAGTTCCAGGACAGCCAGGGCTACACAGAGAAACCCTGTCTTGAAAAAAAACCAAAAAAAATTTTTTTTCTTCTCATTCACCTTGCTTCTTTCTAATTTTTCTGCAGTTTTCAAATCTCACTATTTCTCTTCTTTCTCTTTTTCCTAACTCCTCAGTCTTTGGACAGTAGGACTGGTTATGTCGTGTTCTGAAAACCCTAAGGCTCTTCTTCTTTTTTTTTTTTTATGGGAAAACAGACTTTGCATAAGGAACTTTAAACATGCTTAAGACCAGGAACATGAGAGCTTTTCTTGACTGATTAGTATACTTCCTGTCTGATTCAGGGATGGTGTAGAAAGAGCAAAATCTGCAGATTTGATCTAGAGCAGATAAAATATCAAGAAGTCATGGAGTGAGCAAGTGAGTGTACAATTCGTACCACACAGAACTACAGACAGAGAGCAGTGGGCAAGGAGGATACTGGGAAAAGATTTGGAGACTACAGCAGACTCTGTAAAGCACAGAACCCCAGTTTGGTGAAGCCACACAGATTTGGATTAGAGGAGAGGTTGTTTTACACATTAGGTATTTGTTGTCAGACTTTGTATTTCACTATAGGAGACTGAAATTTTATTTCCTGTGGGGTGTGCTGGTGCACACCCACACTTTAATCCCAGCACTTGGGAGGCAGAGGCCAGCCTGGTTCACATAGCAAGTTCCAGGACAGGCTGTGCTGAATGAACTTGAACTTGTTTCTGAGAGAAGGAATATTACAAAAGAAAAGCTGTGACTATGTCTTATCATGCCATCTCAGTGAGTTCTCTAGCTCTGTCTGTCTGTCTGTCTTCTGTCTGTCTCTCTCTGTGTGTCTCTGTGTCTGTCTCTGTGTCTCTGTCTGTCTCTCTCTCTGTGTGTCTCTGTGTCTGTCTCTGTGTCTCTGTCTGTCTGTCTGTCTCTCTGTGTGTGTCTTTGTCTCTCTCTGTTTCCATCTCTGTCTCTCTGTGACTCTGTCTCTGTGTCTCTCTGTCTCTCTCTGCCTCTCTGTCTGTCTCTGTGTCTGTCTCTGTCTCCCTGTCTTTGTCCCTCTTCTTTTCTTGGTGACTGTCTCTTTTTCTCTGTCTTTCTTCTGTTTCTGTGTGTCTGTCTCTTTCTCTGCCTCTGTCTATCTCTGTCTGTATCTCTCCGTCTGTCCGTCCGTCCGTCCGTCCGTTCGTCCGTCCGTCCGTCCATCATTGTTATCTTGGGTCTGGGCTTTCCTAATGTTGTTTAATTTCATCCTGAATATGCCACTCTGCTGTCTAGAAGTTTTGAGGCTTTGAGGCCAACAGGGTAGTTGTAGATACAATGTGTTACCAGCAGAGGGGGGCCATGCTCTACCACTGGCCACCTATCTGATTAAGCTGATTTTTATGGTCAGTGATTCTCAAGCTTCCTAATGCCATGTGCGCCCCTATAATATAGTTCATGTTGTGGTGACCTCTCCAACCATAAAACTATTTAATTCCTACTTCGTAACTGTGATTTTGTTAGTGTTATGGATATTAGTATAAACACTTGATATAAGAAAGTGTTGTCTACCCTGAGGGGTCGAGACCTATAGGCTGAGAACTGCTGTACTTCTCTCCTTCAGAGATGAACTTCCATGCAAAGCCCCCTTTTCACCCTCACGCTGTGACATTTCGTGCTTCAGACTCTAGCCATTTTTTTTCCTGTTTAGAATACCCTATTCTCCCTTTCCATTTTCCACAACTATAGCTGGTTACTCAGTACCACTAATCCCAGAACTATGTCATTCAGGTTTAATTCATCAGTGTGTTATAATCATCTGCCGATGTATATATCTATAATATACTGAACTTTAAGGCAATGGTCTTTTTTTTAAAGGTTTATTTATTTATGTATTTGAGTACTTTGTATGCATGTACACCTGCACACCAGAGGGCAACATCAGACAGGTGTGGGCTGCCATGTGGGTGCTGGGAATTGAACCCAGGACCTTTTAGAAGAACAGTGAGTCTGTTTTTATTTGACTGGGAATCCTCAAGGTTTAAAATAATATCCTTTATACACTCAGTTTTAAATTGCTAAAGAAAGAAGGCTAGTCAGGGAGACCTAAGGGGAGACATGCAATTTTAGACTATTTATTATTATTATTATTATCATCATCACCATCATCATCATCATCATCAATTATTACATCTCTGAGGATATAGCACTAGTGCTACGCAAGAGTGGAAAGTATAATTCCATGAAATATACAGATTCAATCTGTGGCCGCGGCGTGAATCTGCATATTTTCCTCTGAGACGCTTGCCCCCGAGTCATTCAGTTTCACCCCCTTAGGCAGCTTTTGTAGGGCATTTGTATTAGACAACTTGAATTTCATGTTATTTGTGATATATACTTTCATTACTATTATGGGATAGAAACAGTTTAAATTTTATGAGAATGTGTGCATGGTTTGCTCTTGCTTTCTCCTCAGTCCTCTGTGCTCAGCCAGCCTATATAGCCTCTCTGCAGTAAAAACCATTTATCACCTGGTGTGAAGTCTGACCCGCTGTACAAAGATCACATCAGCTGTTCGGAAGCACTGTGTACCACCAAACTCTGCATCAGGGTTACACTGGCCCACTGTTATCCAGCCTTTAAAACTTAGCTTAATTTAGGCTTAAAAGCTACTGTCTAAATGAAGCTTCCCTGACCTCACCCTCTACCCCACAAATGGAGTCTGGGTTTCTTTTCCCACGGCTCCTATACTTTCCCTTCCCACTGTTACTTATCATACATCAACTAGTAAGCTAAAGAAATGGTAGTTTTAGAAGGTTTTTCTGATAAAGGATTCTAAAACCTAAGAGACAAGAAGGCTACCCAGTTGGCCATTGTGCACATATAGGAGTGGAATATAGGGAAAGAAACAATTTGAAATCAAAGGAATTTGTCAGACTTGACAAGGATCAGCCTTGGCTTGGAGAAGGGTTCTGAGAGAAGGGGTGTCTGGGAGCTGTGAAAAGAGCAACTCGAAGTCAAACCGTGTACGCAAGCTAATGACCTGTGTTCTGCTTAATACAGCTTTTCTAGTCTGTTTCTCTCTGTTTTGCTTTCTCTGGAGATTTCTCTGTCTATATTCTGCTTGCTTGCTATTCTAAGAGATCTCTCTGTCCATGTTCTGGTTGCTTGTGCATGCATGCGTGTGTGTGTGTGTGTGTGTGTGTGTGTGTGTGTGTGTGAGTGTGAGTGCGTGCGCGCACGCGTACACATGCGCGTGTCTTCTAAACAGCTCTCCTTGAATCCTGAAAGAATTCTCTGGACAGCTCATCTCCTGCAAAACATAGATCCAGCCTTTACATACCCATCCAGTCATTTACTCCAGGTTTTCCTTTTGATTTTTTTAGGAATCAGCATCCTGTGACCCCAGCCCTTTGATTCTTAGGAGACAGAAAGCATGCATTTTTTTTCTTCTTAACATTGCAAAAAGAATTCTGAGATATGTCTGCCTTTGTTAAATACAGATGTTAAATTAGTTCGGTGGGACCCTGCCTTGAAATGACCATTTCCGCCACACCTGGCCTGGACTTGTGTCCCAGACTGACCTTGAACTCATGAATCTGCCTTCATTTGTATCTGCCTGTCTTTCTATCTTTCTGACAAGCTGGTTCATAGTGTAGCTACCTCTGCTCCTTTACATCCATAAAGCCCCTTATAATTCATATTGCATTCTTATGTTTTTGCCTAGTTGAGAGATTATATATTTTGAATTCATGTTTTTAGATTTTTTTTTTTTTTACATTTACCATTTTGCTGAGACATAGCTACACCCTTGACTCCTGGACTCCTGTTTGTAGTTATCATGGAGTCATTAATATTAATGAGGAGGACAATCCTCAGAAGGAAAGAGTCCTCCACCACTAGTGGGTCCAGAAAATATGTGAATTATTACACATACAAGCCTTTCACCCACAGCGGCCATCAACACTCCTGGAGGCCCACTGCAGGACCCTGTCTCAGGAGCAGAAACCTTGTCACTCAATCCCCACCAGGTTCATGTTGGACTCATTCAGGTAAAAAGAACTGACAGTGACCATGGAATTCCTGCGTAACTCCTCCATAATTTTTAATTCTTTTGTAGCATTTTTGGCTGTGGTTATAGAATATGAACATTTCTTGCCAAGGGACACATGTGACGACAGTCACTAAAAAAAAAAATCAGCTTTTTATTGAACTTTTGAATATGGGTAAGCTCCACTAGGCCATTAGGAGTATGCTACCTCAAAGAGAATGGAGAAAGTGGAGATGAAGTGGTGATAGTTAAGAGAAAGATAAAGGCTAGTTTAATCCATCCTCATTTTGAATACTCTGTTGTCATTTTGTTTTAGCCCTGTCAATCTTAGAATTGCAACAGAAAACAGACCTAACTGTCAAGCCAAGCAGAAAACTGAATATCCCATGGAAATCGTCTCCACAGGAAACCAAACTGTCACTGAGTTTGTACTTCTTGGCTTCCATGAAGTCCCTGCGCTGCATCTCCTGTTTTTTTCTGTGTTCACCGTCCTCTATGCCTCCATCATCACAGGGAACATGCTCATTGCAGTGGTGGTGGTGAGCTCCCAGAGGCTTCACACACCCATGTATTTCTTTCTGGTGAATCTATCCTTCATAGAGATTGTCTATACCTCCACAGTAGTGCCCAAAATGTTGGAAGGCTTCGTACAGGAGGCCACCATATCTGTGGCTGGCTGCTTGTTCCAGTTCTTTGTCTTTGGCTCTCTGGCTACAGATGAGTGTTTCCTGCTGGCTGTGATGGCATATGATCGATATCTTGCAATCTGTCACC
This sequence comes from Tokudaia tokunoshimensis, assembly GCA_036184795.1. NCBI lineage: Eukaryota > Metazoa > Chordata > Mammalia > Rodentia > Muridae > Tokudaia > Tokudaia tokunoshimensis. The sequence continues at coordinate 1,155,775 of BTHU01000021.1, read as the reverse complement.
CCCTACGATACCCACTCCTGATGGGGCCTCAATGGTGCCTGGGGTTGGTGCTCACAGTCTGGCTGTCTGGCTTTATGGTAGATGGACTAGTTGTTGCTCTGATGGCCCAGCTGAGGTTCTGTGGTCCCAACCTAATTGATCACTTTTACTGTGATTTCTCACCTTTGATGGTCCTGGCTTGCTCAGATACCCAAGTGGTCCAGGTGACTACATTTGTTCTTTCTGTTGTCTTCCTGACTGTCCCCTTTGGACTGGTTCTGATCTCCTATGTTCAGATTGTGGTGACGGTGCGGAGAGTTCCTTCTGGGACCAGAAGGACCAAGGCCTTCTCCACATGCTCCTCTCACCTGGCTGTGGTTTCCACTTTCTATGGAACACTCATGATTTTGTACATTGTGCCCTCTGCTGTCCATTCCCAGCTCCTCTCCAAGGTCATTGCCCTGCTCTACACAGTGGTCACCCCCATCTTCAACCCTGTCATCTATACCTTGAGGAACCAGGAGGTACAGCAGGCACTGAGAAGGCTTCTCTACTGCAAACCAACTGAAATGTGACCTAAGGAGAGCAGTGGAGACTTTTTACTTGACTGTCAGTGTCTTGATTGAAAAGTCTCCCACAATGGGCTGGAGATGAGTAATTATGGTCTTTCTCAGGTCCCTCTTTAGGGCTTCTGAACTATGCCCAGGGAGGAAAGATAAAAAATTTTCAGATGTTAGTTTAAAAGATTATGTAAACTACTGTGAGTTGTTTACTGAATGCACCTTAAATAGTGCTCTGGTTTGATCATCACACTGTGAAGACATGTACTGAATTGCCACTCTGTAACCCATTGCTGTATGCAGCACTGCTGCTAAAAACTAATGAAATCAAAATTTTAGAAATAACGCTGGGCGGTGGTGGCGCACGCCTTTAATTCCAGCATTTGGGAGGCAGAGGCAGGAGGATTTCTGAGTTCAAGGCCAGCCTGGTCTACAAAGTGAGTTCCAGGACAGCCAGGGCTACACAGAGAAAGCCTGTCTCGAAAAACCAAAAAAAAAAAAAAATTTAGAAATAAGACACTAATACAAACACAAATCTAGAATGATGTTCATTTATATTATTGTAGTATGACATTTGAAGAGTTCTTTCCTATTGTGTGTATTTGGTTTGAGCGTGCAAACTTGATGGTTGAATTTACATTCACACAAAATAATATGTCATAAGTAACTTTACACATACCATACATATACATAAACAACAACAAAAATTATTTTAAAAGGAATCCTGTAATATACTCTCCATTAAAAGATAGAATAAAATTATATTCTTTCTCATCCTGCTCCTATTGACCTGGGTTATTGTCAGACTCACTAGCTTCCTGACCTCTTTCCTGTGATTTAATTTCTGTGAACTCTAAATCTCCCTTTAACATGATTTTTCAGTGGCTTCCAGGTTTAGCTGGAGGAAAGATATTAGAAAAAGTCAGGAATATTTAAATTTACTAGATCTTCAGAATAGGAGATGCAGTAAAACCTGTAAATAAATCAAGGGGCTGTTATCACTAAACTACTGGTAGGAATTCTAACAATTATCACATGAGTGTAGTTATTGTTAAATCCTCAAGACTGGAAGGATATGGCAAAAGCAATACTAGAACCTGTGTCGTGTTTAGAATTGTTTTCACGGTGGAGAAAAGAGATGAAGGAGATAGCACGAAAAAATAGAGCCAGGAGTAGAGATATTTCTAAAGATCATCTGCTTGGTGAAGGTTGCATTGCTGAGATAGAGGTGCTGGCTGTTTAAGATGAAGAAACCCTGGCATTGTGTCTCTTGGCATACTTAAATTCCTGGGACAAACTTGCAGAACTAGGGAAAAGACTTGAAGTCCTCAAGTTATGAAAGGTCCAAAGGAAGCATTCCCTGACTTTTTGCAAAGGTTGACTTCTGCTGTAGAAAGAAGTATATTAGATTTATTAGTAAGAAAGACAACAATAGAATCTTTAGCCTTTGAAAATTCAAATGCTGAAAGCAAGGAAGTAATCAGACTGTTGAGGGCAAGGTCAGCATCAATAGATGAGTGGATTAGATACAAAGCTCATGTTAGACCTTGTTCACCTGATATGACCCTAATACGAGAAGCGGGCACTAGAGGCCTTAAGATGATCCAAAATTTCAAATGTTTTAATTGTGGTGAGCAGGGTCATCTCATAATAAATTACAGGGAAAATAAAATTAATTCCCAAAGGTTGCCTATGTCATCTGGTATATGTAAAAGATGTGGCAAAGACCGAAATTTGGCTAGGGAATGTAGAGCAACAGTAGACAAATGGGCATCACCTTATGAAAAAACTCCCAGGGGGGCCTCTTGCCAGCCCCAGTGCCAAGCAGGGAGAATTCTCTTCCTCAGGACAATTAAACAGCATGCTCTAAAAACAGATGTTGTGAGACCAGATAAAAAGGCTGAGGAAAATTCTATAGACAACTCAAAAAGCCTAAAAGGGATCCAAAAATGAATATTTTGGCAAATTTTTATAGAGGATCAAAGGCCCAAGCTAAGAATGCTAGTAAACAATATTGAAATTGAAGGAACGGCCAACACTGGAGCAGATGTCACCATTATCTCTCCAAAACCTTGGCCTGCAAGTTGGCCACTTCAAGAAGTAGACATCCAATTTCAAGGCATTGGGACTTTATCCCAAATAAAACAAAGCACCAGATAGCTTAAATGTATAGAACCTGAAGGTCAGATAGGAAAATTAAGGCCATATGTGGTCGATATAGCCATTAACTTACGGAGAAGAGATGTTACAGCAGTGGAAAACACAAATATCCCCTCAGTTTCAGAGGCTGGTCACAAAAGGTCAGGCTCCTAATAAAAAAGTGAAGTTAGTTAAGAAATATTATCAAAGACAATTACAGACTGTCCAGGCTGTTCATAAACAAGATACAGCAGGGGCTGACAATTTAACTTTACCCCAAGGAGCCACTGCTGATAAGATACCAACAGCTTTACCACTAAGGTGATTGACTGACCAACCCATTTGGATTGATCAGTGGTTTATGACAAAAGAAAAACTACAGGTACTAGAACAGCTAGTCCAGGAGTAGCTGGAGGCTCAACATATAGAGGAGTCCACCAGCCCTTGTAATTCTCTAGTATTTATTATTTAAAAAAAGTCTGGCAAATGAAGGATGTTGACACATCTCAGAGCAATTAATAAGATTATTCAGCCAATGGGTTCCTTGCAGCCTGGAATCCTAGTGCCTTCCTTGTTGCCTAAGGAATGGCCTACCATAGAGATTGATCTAAAAAAGATCACTTTTTCACAATTCCTCTACATGAACATGGTAAGGAAAGATTTGCTTTCTCAGTATCTACCTTCAATAATTGTCCAATAAAAAGATATCATTGGAAGGTCCTACCACAGAGAATGTTTGTTAACTAGTCCTATCTTGTGTCAATATTTTGTATAATAGCCATTGGAGATGATTTGTAACAATTTCCCCTTTCCATTATTTATCATTATATGGATGATATCCTATTGGATGATTCAGGTATAAATATTCTGGAAAGAATGTTTGATGAAGTAAAAAACAAGCAAACAAACAAAAAACCAAAACCAAAACCAAAAACAAAAAACTTTGCCTTGCTGGGGATTGCAAATCACCTCTGAAAAAAAATTACAAAGAGAGGATTTAATTATCTAGGATATAGAATAAGTCTGCAAAATGTTAGGCCACAAAAGGTACAAATCGGAAGAAGTCAATTAAGGACTCTTAATGATTTTCCGAAGTTACTGGGAGATATTAACTGGCTGTGGCCTGTGATTGGCTTGGCTACGCAAGAGCTAAGCAATTTATTTCAAACCTCACAAGGTGATAAAGATTTAAATAGCCCGAGGAAATTATCAGTTTAGGCTGAGAAGGAGTTAGCTCTGGTAGAAAGGAAATTGCAGGATACACATCTAGATCCTATTGATCCAAAGATGACCTGGATCTTAGCTATATTACCTTCTACCCATTCCCCTACTGGAATTATCATACAGAGTAAAGATTTATCTTAGAATGGATATTTTTAGCTCATAAACAGAGTAAGAAATTAAAAACTTACGTAGAGAAGATCTCTGAATTGATACCAAAGGGAAAAATGAGACTTTGACAATTATCTGGAATGGATCCAGCTGAAATTGTGATACCTTTTACTAACGCAGAGAGTGCCTCGCTATGGGCACAAGATGAACATTGGCAAAGAACATGCAGTAATTTCTTGGGAGAGATTAACAACAGATACTCTAAAAGCAAGTGACATCAGTTCATAAAAAGAACTAATTGGATTCTCCCTCATATAATAAAAAGAATTCCAATTTCTGAAGCCCTACATTTTACACTGGTGCTAATAAGTCAGGAAAGAAGGAATACGAGTTAGAAGATGTAAGTAAGGTAGCTCAGAGTCCCTGTCAGTTGGTTAAAAAATCTGAATTATGTGCAATACTCATGGTGTTGTCATATTTTCAAGAGTCTCTTAATATAGTAATTGACTCTCAGTATGCACAAAGAGTTGTTTTCTACATAGAGACTGCTGAACTTATTCAGGATAATTCAGAATTGACTTCACTATTTACTCAGCTATAACAACAAATGATCAGAAATAGGAGTCATCCACTATATATAACACACATAAGATCCCATACAGGTCTGCTAGGCCCTCTGGCACAAGGTAATAATGAAATTGACCAGCTATTGATAGGAAGTGTACCAGAGGTTTCAGAATTCCATAAAAATCTACCATGTTAACAACAATGGTTTAAAGAAAGAATTATCTATCACTTGGCAACAAGTCAAGGAAATTGTGAGGCAATCTCCTACTTGCTCGTTGTATAACCAAACTCTATTACCTTTTAATTGGACAAAAAGGAGGAAATGTTGTAAGTTGCCATGGTGCTGTTTGTATTCTGATGTCAATTTTTCTTCCTCAAGAGGGGTTGCCCCAACAAGGAGTGGATCACTTAGGTGATTTCATGTGAAACTTCTCCCCATTTTAAATGGTCAAATAAAGGATGAAGCCTGTGATTGGGTAGTAGAAGGGAAAGGTAGCATTGGAGGTCTTAGAGAGTAGAGGAAGGGTAGGGATGATGGAGGAAAGAACAGAGGAAGAAGAGATGGAAGGAAGATGGAACAGAACCACATGGCTTGGAGAAGCCTCAAGTAACAAGGGATCTAATAGTTGGGGAACAGATTAGTGCAGTGGTAGATCTGCCCAATCCAGGTGTACAGCTTATAAATATAAAAACTAAGTTGTGTGTTTTTGCAAGAGTTTATTGGAGTTGGAAGTTTACTGCAACAGGTTGCAATGGATATTCATGCATCAGGAATATGAATATAAGAAGACAAATTAAAGAGTATCAAATCCAACACAGTATTATTTCCAATAGATCATTTTATTTATTACTTGTATTGTTGCCGTGGAAAAACACCTGACATGCAATTTAGGAATAAAAGTCTCATTTTATTCATGGTTTGAAGAACACAATACATCAGGATGAGAAAAGCACAGAATGAAGGTCGCAGGTCACATTGCATGTGTGGTCCACAAGAAAAAAGGGATAAATAATGATGGTAAACTAACTTTTTCCATTATCAGACTAGGATGATTCTATGGAACAGATGATGTCACCCACATTCAAAGTGGATCTTTCTTCCTCAGTGAAATCTCTCCAGGGACACTTTCACAGAAATGCCCAGAGGTGTGCAATGAAGGTGCTTCCAAATCGAGTCCAGTTAACACTGACAATTAGCTATAGTAATCATGTAATTCTCCCCTGAGCTATGGTGTTAAAGGACACACTTTGCATGCATGGTAGTGATCTGGAGTGTCATCATTCCTTAGTTCTGAGACTTCACCATATTCAAGATCCTTCTCAATGAACTCTTAACATCCTTATTTCTCAGACTATAAATGAAGGGGTTCAGAGTGGGAGTTATCAAGGTATACATAACAGCAGCTACCACCTCCCCAGAGGAGTGAGAACTAGATGGGGGTTTCAGGTAGGTGGCAAAGACTGTGCTATAGAAAAGGAGGACTACAGAGAGGTGGGAACTACATGTGGCCAAGGCTTTCCGTTTCCCCTGTGCTGATGGAACTCTAGCCACAGCATAAAAAATACAACCATAAGAACTTACAATGCAGAGAAGTGCACTGATTCCCAAAACTCCAGCCAAAGTCATCATTAGACCCTCATTGAGGTGAGCATCAGAGCAGGAAAGCCATAAGAGAGGCCCAAAATCACAGAAAAAATGAGGAATCTCTTGATTGGTATGAAAATACAACTCAGAGAGCAACAAAGTATGGGTCAGAGACACACAATGAGCTACTGCCCACGACCCACTGACCAGAACCCCACATCTACAAGGAGTCATGAGGAGTGGGTAGAGGAGTGGGTGGCAGATGGCAGCATAGCGGTCAATAGCCATGACTGCTAGAAGCAGGTTATCCATGTCAGCAAAGACAGCAAAGAAGTACAACTGAGTCAGGCATCCAGAGAATGAGATTGATCCATCTCCAGTCCACAGAGCCTCCAGCATTTTAGGGGCTGTGGTGGTGAGGAAGCAAAGATCCACGAGTGAGAGCTGACTGAGGAAGAAATACATGGGGGTGTGGAGGTGGACATCAGCACCAATAGCTAACAGAAGTAGCAGGTTCCCTAAAACTCCCAGCAAGTAGAGACCTAGGAAGATGATAAAGAGAGGCTTCCATTTCTCTGGGTCACCAGACAATCCCAAGAGGATAAAGCCAGTAGCCTGACTGCAGTTCATCCTGGGTCTTTTGTTTCAAGAAGAAATTGGTGTGAAGACAATTCACTCTCTGCAGACAAGAATGGTCATCAACCCATACCTGGTCTCTTGGCAATGTGTCTCCCTAACAGCATAGATTGAGCATTGGAAACTAGAATAACAAAGGAAGAGACAAGACTTGGAGTTCACTTACATGGCTCCCTAGGAAGTCAATTGGATGAGTGTCTTCCAGGAATTCTCTTGGTGAAAGCTATGCTATTTAACCATTGTTTACAGGATAGAGTAACCAGTTTCCCATGAATCTTTTTGACTGTGATCCCTTTGAAGACAGAGGCTGCATCTTAATATTTAGCTTAGTGCTTTGCTGACAGTGGGATTTCAATAAATGTCCCTGTCCATCCGTAGAGTCACCACTCTGGTTGCATTTCCAGACTAAGGCTAAATAGAGCGTTGCTGTTTTTCTGAGTGACTTACTCTGATCACTGCTGCCCCAATGAATGTGATGGCTCACAGTGCTGCCAAGGGAGTTCCTTCAAAAAATATAATCATGTTACTTATTTGTTTAAAAGAAGTTACATGCATAAACATAATTTTTATGAAACTGTATAAGTCCTTGTGTGTCTTCTAAGGCCCTTATTAGTTTGATCTGGCCATGCCTCATAAACTCATAAACTCACTGCCCACATTTCTTAGAAGTAATTTTGTGTCTTGGTCAATTTCTGTTGCTAGCATAATATTACAAGCTAAGTAATGAGAAAAAGATTTATTTTGGATCAAAGATCAAGTAAAAGATAGAAGAACCCCCTTTTGATGGAGTCTGAGATAGCACAGAGCAACACACAAGATAATGTGGGAAGTGTATGTCTGTTACTTCTTGTAACTTTTCTTAAGTCACTAGTGTCTAATTATTGTATGTTTACCTAATCCAAAGGACAACCAAAAGTTCCACCACAGTCAGACTCAGTTTCTACCATCTAAGTACCTCACTGAGCTGTGATATGAGTGAGAGATAATACATGGTTTCAAATCATAGGGTTTATCCTTGCCTTCTCAGTTTCTCTTCTAGGAAGTCATGGTTCTTTGATTGGCAGATCTACCTTCCACCTTCCTAGATTACCACACTTGTGATATGGAGGATGTTATAAAATACATATATACTTACACACACACACACATTTATATATATACATATATATAAATATAGCACAAAGCAGAATCTGATTTTCCTCTTTAAAGTATGTCTAGTGCTTGGCATAAAAAAAACAAACCAGCAAATACTTGTCATGAAATAGATAATTGCCTAGTAGTCATTTGAGTCAGAAGTGGGCTCTGCATTGTCCCCTTCTGTGGTTTGTTTTAGTATTTCAGGAAAGAAAGACTTTTTCTTCAGGCATTATCCTGCTGGTGTGACTTGAACACATGGAGCATCCACGTCTTTCATTCCCACATATATAAACAGTGTTATAACATTGTTCTCCACAAAATCTTCCTCGTCTCAGCTCCTTGTTTACCTTTTCTTTTCTTACCTTAACTGGACATATTTTTTCATCAACTCAATCAATGCTAATTGCATCAACAGTATAACTGGCTACACTCATTGTACTTTAATTATTGTAATTCAAGCTGCAAACATTTCAGTTTTGCCTTGACTCTATTGCTGAAATATCTCTAGTGTCTTTTCTTTCCTATTAATTACACATTGTGCCTGGTTCCTGGGAACTCTCAGGTGGGCCTCTGCCCACTTGTTCTACCCCTAGCTAGGCAGTCTTTCTTTCTGGCTGGTCACCATGGTTTTTCTAATTCTCACTCTTGCCATCGTGTAATTCAGAAATACTTCCACAGAATGCCTTTCATTGAAGTCAGCTAGGAATCATATTTAGCTATTTGGGACCATCAAGACAATATTTGAAATTAGTAAAAGTTCTGTTTTCTCTTGAATAAAGATGCCCAGAGGTTGGTAGTATAGAGAAGAGCTGGTGCAAAACCAAGATCAAGAGAGAATAATTTTTTTGTGTCTTTTGGTTATGTACAGGCACATGCTAGAACTGTGAAGTAATTATCTTATTTCTTCCTTCATCTTAGGAACATGACTGGATCAAATTAGTCGGATCAGATTAATAAGAGGAAAATGTGTAAATCTTTTCTAATGTATGTCATAGGAGGCATCCTAGAGAAACAATGAATTATAGAAGGTCATAAAGTAGAAATCTGACCAATTCTACAGTCAGTTATTGTAAGTATATATTCACATTTGATATTTGTCTCCTTAGCCACAGAATCAGGTCATTGGAGGGTTTTTTTTTTTTTAACTACAGTACTTTTTTTTTTTTCAAATTTTTGCAATTTCTACACCATACAAAACTTGGGTGGAATTAAAATGGTCAATCTCTTTAGCTATTCATTGCTATCATAGGTGACGAGTAGAAAAAAGTGTTCCTAATTAATTTACTAGTAACTATAAGATACACATAGGGTCTTAGAATGATATTATTTCCATTCATGTCCAAGTAACAGTGATCTGAAAACCCACCTGGGGTCACTGTTATCTGTATCTAATGCTCTGAGTTCTCTAGTGTCTCCCATGTTATTTGAAAGTCTAACATATTGTGATGACCTATAAAACCCTGCACCACATTTCCCCTCTTTACTTGTGCATTTCTCTCTGCTGTTCAACTTCCTGTCTCAACCACACTGACCACCAACTCAGCACCAGTTCTCCACTGTGGTGAATATTTTGACAGGATAAATATACATGTGTAATTTCCTCATTTTTGCTCTAAACTCTGTGTTTTTCTGACTATCTCACGTAAAAACACACACTCAAATACATACATACATACACACACACACAAATAGTTGTTGCCCTTCTCTGATCTGTTGTTATCAATAGACTGTATCGTAATTTGGTGTATTGAGTCTTATTACATATCTTCAACTTACAAGCAAGTTCTAGGAAGAAACAAAGATGCTTTCTAATTTTTTTCAATACTATAACTCCAGCATCCAAAACAATACCTAGCATTTTTATCTGCCCTCTGTGCATTTACTGGGCTCACTAAGAGCCTAATATTGCCTATTCAATGTTTGATAACAAATCTCATGAGATCACATTTACCTATTATCACCGTTTGCATCTACACTTTATCCACAAGATTCCCCAGACCGTGACGCTAAATTTAATGATCATCAGAACACATAAAAACAGCATACCATAACACAAATGATCTATGTCCTAGACTGATAGGGATAGTTGTTTGGGCATTTTTTTGTCCTGCATGATATATTCAGATTAGACATCATCAGAAGCAGTATGCAAATTTCATTACATTATCAGTGAGTCAACACAGACAGCAAGGAGATGTCTATCATGAACACATGTGTAGGAGAAATGTTCTAACTGTAACTGTTGATGGTGGGACATTTCATGAATCATGAATCATACTAACAGACATACATGACCAAGGATTTGGGATTATGTACAAGAAACGATGTAAGAAGTATATACTACTACAGTTCACAAATTATTTTCATCTTTTCTGATATTAGAATCACCCCTTTCCACTATAAACACTGCCACAGAGTCATGTGTTTATTTAACACCAAATACAACCTAACTTGTTACCAACACTGGAACATAACCTGCTTTCCTGATGTATATTGATTTTAACAGGTAATTCAGATAAGAGATGGATCCTCTAATTCTTTGCTCTTTCTCCCTTTTCATTATCTCCTCTCTCATTCTTGCATGAACACACGTGCCCGCCTCTATCACCAGATCCACGTAGCACACATGAGCACACTCACACACACACACACTCACACACACATACATACACAGACACACACACACACACACCTTGGATATATTTACAACAAACATATCATATGCTTGATTACACAGCCTATCCTGAGATCTGAAAATCCCATGGACACCCAGAGTGCATGTCCCCACCCCCAAATCTATAAGCAAATAAGGAAAATAAAAGATTTTCAGACAGTGACTTGTACAGTGAGCCTATTCTGTCTATGATGTGATTTTCACAAACTGCAAAGATGGCCCCCAGTTATCCTCACTCACCCATTGCTGTGATCTGAAATTCCTTTCATCAGAGGGGGAAATAAGACCCTAAAAGTCCCTGTGAAGGCACGGTCCACATAAGCCAAGCTCTCAGGAGGTAGAGGATCACTAGGCTCTCTGCACATATGTAACAGTTGCTCAGCTTGGTCTTCTGTGAGACTCCTAACAGCAGGATCAGGGGCTGTTTCTGACTCTGTTGCCTGCCTTTCCTCTAACTGGGCTGTCTTGTCTAGCTTCAGTTGGAGAAGATGTGCTTAGTCTACACTGCAACTTGAAATGCCAAGGTGGGTTGATATCCATTGGAGACCTCCCCTTTTCTGAGGAGAAAGGGAGGGGAGGGGAGAGGGAGGGACTGAAAGGAAAAGAGGGAGGGAAACTGTGATAGGTATGGAAAGTAAACAAATAACTGAGTTAATAAATCTCTTTTTAAAAAGAGTTCAAAGAATTAGTTCACCTGGGCTACATTGAGATTTTCACACTAGCTTGGGCTGTAGGACACCTTGTTTAAGGAAAGGAAGGGAGTGAGGGATGGGAGAAGGGAGGGAAGGAGGGAAAGAGAGAGATAGAAATAGGGGGAAATTTTCTGCCAGTATTACATCAGTCTAAGCTGCAGTACATACTTTAGAATGGATATATGAACTTATACTTACAATACCTAATCTCAGCAGATATCACTTTGTGTTCTGACAGAGGGAAGACCAGAATGAACCCTCTCATACTTCCCCAGCAGCATCTTGGGTATTAACATCTTGGGGTTTTCTCCCTAAGGAATCATTCTGTCCAAATTTTATTTCCCATAAGAATCAAATCACTTATTTTATTTTTGTTCTAGTCACTTCATTGGTGGTAAAAATAATAAAATTTTGGTAAAACCTTTTGCCAAATAGAAGGGAGAAAGGGTGGTAATAATATCAAAGATGGGGGCAGCACCACCGCAGTCCTTGAGAAATCCAACGTAGAATGAATGCAGAAAGCCATGAAACTTAGAGTAGTATACTGCAAATTAAAATGATGAGCTTTACGCTGAGTTCTACAGATGCTGCGGATCATTTATGACCAAACATGGAGACTGAGCCAGGCATGATGTTGCACACCTTTGATCCCAGCACTCAGGAGACAGAAGCAGGAGGATCTCTGTGAGTTCAAGACCAGCCTCATCTACCAATGGAGTCCAGGACAGTTAGGTCTGAGAAACCCTGTCTCAAAATACAAAACAACATGGAGATTGAGTAATAGGAGTGAGAATTTGGCTAACTTACCTGTGGGGACTGCTGTTTATATACACACAGGGCGGAAGTGGCAAGTGGGCCTATTGAAACACTACAAACCATTTAAACAATTCGTTTGTGACATTTGTGATTAATACTATTTCCGAGTACAAGTTGAGTAACAATATATTCTATGTCAATTCATCAAACCACTAAAATCAACTTTAGGTTCGTGAGACTTTATCTTAATATTTTTGTTTTAATACTGTCCTTGTTTTCCACCTGCCAGAGCTGTTTTCCCTACAGTGCAGCCAAATTGCCAACTGTTAATGAATCTGCATCCAAGTCATTTTCCCGTGCCTACAACGATTCCAAGAAATCTTGCTTGGGAAAAAAAAAAAAGAAATCTTGCTTGGAACCCCAGTGGGATGGGAGGGCTTTAGAGCGTGCAGATAAGAAAAACTCAGGGGCTTCCATTCTTTTTTTTTTTTTTTTTTTTTTTTTTTGGTTTTTCGAGACAGGGTTTCTCTTGTGTAGCCCTGGCTGTCCTGGAACTCACTTTGTAGACCAGGCTGGCCTCGAACTCAGAAATCCTCCTGCCTCTGCCTCCCAAGTGCTGGGATTAAAGGCGTGCGCCACCACCACCCGGCTGCTTCCACTCTTAATATCCAAAAGGTTTCTCACCAGAGCTCATCTCACTGCGGTACTGGACTCCCTAGCTGTTGCCACCAGGCACTCATGAGGTGCACAAACATAAATATAAGCAAAACATCAGTACACATAAAACAAAAAATGTTTTGTTTGTTTTAGAGAACATACTGATCCTGGAATATTAGAAGTGTTTTAGTAAACGTGACATTAAGTACTCAGTGTAGTAGAAGAGAGGTCAAATCCAAGCCCAGGTTCCAGGTTTAAAAGCAGCATTAGCAGGAAATTCTCCCCTGTGCCCATATGTTCAAGGTTCTTCCCTAGTTTCCCTTCTATTAGTTTCAGTGTGTCTGGTTTTATGTGGAGATCTTTGATCCACTTAGAATTGAGCTTAGTGCAAGGAGATAAGGATGGGTCAATTTGCATTCTTCTGCATGTTGACCTCCAGCTGAGCCAGCACCATTTGTTGAAAAGGCTATCTTTTTTCCACTGGATGGTTTTAGCTCCTTTGTCAAAGATCAAGTGACCATAGGAGTGTGGATTCATTTCTGGGTCTTCAATTCTGTTCCATTGATCTACATGTCTGTTACTGTACCAATACCATGCGGTTTTTAACACTATTGCTCTGTAGTACAGCTTGAGGTCTGGGATACTGATTCCCCCAGAGGTTCTTTTACTCTTGAGAATAGTTTTAGCTATTCTGGGTTTTCTGTTATTCCAAATGAATTTTTGAATTGCTCTTTCTAACTCTATGAAGAATTGAGTTGGGATTTTGATGGGGATTGCATTGAATCTGTGTATTACTTTTGGTAAGATGCTCATTTTTACTATATTAATCCTGCCAATCCATGAGCATGGCAGATTTTTCCATCTTCTGAGGTCTTCTTCAATTTCTCTCTTCAGAGACTTGAAGAATGCAAATTGACCCATCCTTATCTCCTTGCACTAAGCTCAATTCTAAGTGGATCAAAGATCTCCACATAAAACCAGACACACTGAAACTAATAGAAGGGAAACTAGGGAAGAACCTTGAACATATGGGCACAGGGGAGAATTTCCTGAACAGAACTCCAATAGCTTATGCTCTAAGATCAAGAATAGACAAATGGGACCTCATTAAATTACAAAGTTTTTGCAAGGCAAAAGACACTGTCAAAAAGACAAAGCGGCAACCAACTAACTGGGAAATGATCTTTACCAACCTTACATCCGACAGAGGGCTAATATCCAAGATATACAAAGAACTCAAGAAGTTAAACTCCAGAGAGGCAAGTAACCCTATTAAAAAATGGGGTACAGAGCTACACAAAGAGTTCTCACCTGAAGAATATCTAATGGCTGAGAAGCACCTAAAGAGATGTTCATCATCCTTAGTCATTAGGGAAATGCAAATCAAAACAACCCTGAGATTCCATCTCACACCAGTCAGGATGGCTAAGATCAAAAACACAGGAGACAGCAGTTGTTGGCGAGGATGTGGAGAAAGAGGAACACTCCTCCACTGCTGGTGGAATTGCAGGCTGGTACAACCACTCTGGAAAGCAGTCTGGCGGCTCCTCAGAAAACTGGGCATGACACTTCCGGAGGATCCGGCTATACCACTCCTGGGCATATACCCAGAGACTTTACCTGCATGCAATAAGGACACATGCTCCACTATATTCATAGCAGCCTTATTTATAATAGCCAGAAGCTGGAAAGAACCCAGATGTCCCTCAACGGAGGAATGGATTCAGAAGATGTGGTATATTTACACAATGGAATACTACTCTGCAATTAAAAACAATGAATTCACGAAATTCCTAGGCAAATGGTCAGAACTTGAAAATATCATCCTTAGTGAGGTAACCCAATCACAAAAGATCACACATGGTATGAAGTCACTGATAAGGGGATATTGACCCAGAATCTCAGAATACCCTAGACACAATCAGCATATCAATAGATTTCTAAAAAGATGGAAGGAGAGACCCCTGGTCCTGGAAAGACTGGATGTAGGGGAACGCCAGGACAGAGTAATGAGAGGGGGTTGAACGGAGAAAAGAGGGAGGGAAGGGGGCTTATGGGACTTTCGGGGAGGGAGGAAACGGGAAAGGGGAAGTGATTTGGAATGTAAATTAAAAAAATAAAATAAAATTAAATTAAAAAAAAAAAAAGCAGCATTAGCGTTTCCCCTCCATTTCCTCTGAGGTTTCACTTTTCTGTAACTCAAACTTTGTCGAGTACTTTTGCGTGGATACTGATGACGCTTCCCCAGTTCTTATTGTAATTGGGTGACGGGTACCTAGAGACTCTAATCAGGGCTACCACGGGAAGGGTGGGGTCCTCAAGCAACCGTGCTCTCCTGCAGATGGTGGTGGTCGCTCAGACTTTTACCCAAACGGGTGCTGGTGAGTTCAGGGGTCGGGAAGGAAATAACCTCTGAGGGGAGGAGCAAGGGCGTCGGGACCAGACCCTCCGGATCCCTTCTCCACCCGGTCCTGAGCTCTGCGCCCTGCTCCACCCCCAACCCACTGCTGGCGCACTGGCCCGGGGTTATCAAAGAAGGGTTCTGATGTAACCCTGAGCCGCCCTAGGCCCACATTCACTGCGCTATTTCCACACTGCCCTGTCACAGCCCGGCCGTGGGGAGCCCCAGTACATCTCTGTGGGCTACGTAGACGACATGCAGTTTCAGCGCTGTGATAGCATTGAAGAGATTCTGCGGATGGAGCCACGTGCACCTTGGATGGAGAAGGAAGGACCAGAGTATTGGAAGGAGCTGAAACTCAAGGTCAAAAACATTGCACAAAGGGCCAGAGTAAACCTTCGGAACCTGCTCCACTACTACAACCAGAGTGGAGACGGTGAGTGACCCCAGGCCTGAGTTAGACTCCTTCCTATATGTCTCCCAACTGCCAAGCCAGAGTAGTCCCTGGGTGCCAGGTTAGAAATTTGGAGTTGGGCATCAGAGCCCTCAGAAACATTTAACCGGTTTCACTTTCAGTTTAGGTCCATATCCTGCGGGTGGGCAGAGCGGGGTGGGGTGGCCCAGGCTGATATCCTGGTTGTGGCTAGGCTCTCACATCCTGCAGTGGATGGTTTCCTGTGAGGTAGGGCCAGACATGCGCCTTCTTGGAGCACACTATCAGGCTGTATATGATGGCTCGGATTACATCTCCCTGAATGAAGACTTGAACTCTTAGACTGCACCAGACATGGTGGCTCAGATCACAAAGAGCAAGTTCGAGTCAGACGGCACAGCAGAGTACTTCAGGGCCTATGTGGACGGAGAGTGCCTAGAGCTGCTTCACAGATTCCTGCAGAATGGAAAAGAGACTCTTCTGCGAGTAGGTATGAGGCACAACTAGGAACCACTTTTAGTAAGCAAGGATATCTCTCCTCAACCATACAAGTGAGGTCCTTGTTGTCTGGGGAGGGAGGAAATACTGGATCACTTGGAATACTGCTTAAGGAGAAGGAAGAGTCTTACTTGGCTTTCCTGATCCAACATCAGAGAGTGACTGTCCCCAGGGCTGACCCTACTTTCAGAACAGTTGGATCTGTCCCAGGATGGAAGGAGAAAACATCCCGAGATAAACAACCAAGCACTTCCATTCAGTCTCCCGCTCATTGTGAACCATGGCTTCTTTTAGGCTTGGTTCTCTGCCCACTCCCAGTGTCTTTGGAGGTCACAGTCCACTGATGCTGAGTCTCTCAGCTCAACCCAGTCAGGACCAGAGATGGGAAATCTGAAGACTCCTACTTGATTCTATCTTAGGGTTTCTATTGCTACAAAGAAATACCATGACCAAAAGCAAGTTGAGGAATAAGGGGTTTATTTGGCTTACCCTTCCAGCACTGTTTGTCATTGAAAGAAGTCAGGACAGAAAGTCAAACAGCTTATTGGCATGGCATGGAGGAGTGCTGCTTTCTGGCTTGCACCCTATGGCTTGCTCAGCCTGCTTTCTTGTAGAACCCAGGATCACCAGCTCAGCGATAACACCTCCTACAGTGAGTTGGGCCCTGTAGCATCAATCACCAATTAAGAAAATGACCTATAGACTTGCCTAAGGCCTGATCTTTTGGAGTTGTTTTGTTAACGGACATTCCCTTCTCTCATATAACTTTAGCTTGTGTCAAGTTGACATAAAAAACTACCCAGTACATTAACCTGATTTTAGAACATTCCAAGGAATGGATCATGCTAGCTAGCTGGATCTAGACTCCTGTATGGTGCTTGCATCCCTCCTTTACCCTAATTTTGTCCACCCCAAGGATGCTCACAAGATCCCCAATGACTCTCCAAAAAGAATGCAAAATGCTTGAATTTTCTGACTCTTCCACACCCAGATCCCCCAAAGGCACATGTGGCCCATCACCCTAGGCCTGAAGGTGATGTCACCCTGAGGTGCTGGGCCCTGGGCTTCTACCCTGCTGACATCACCCTGACCTGGCAGCGGGATGGAGAGGACCTGACTCAGGACATGGAGCTTGTGGAGACGAGGCCTTCAGGGGATGGAACCTTCCAGAAGTGGGCAGCTGTGGTGGTGCCTTCTGGAGAGGAGCAGAGATACACATGCTATGTGCACCATGAGGGGCTATCCGAGCCCCTTGCCCTGAAATGGGGTAAGGAGGGATACGGGTAACAGAATCAAGGAAAGGAGCCCAGATCAAGATCAGGATTGGGAACTGGGGATCAGGACCCACACCCTCCACTCCTTTCTCAGGAAGATCTTCTCAATCCTCTGTCATCATCATGGTCATCATTGCTGATCTAGTTCTCCTGGAAGGTGTGCTCATTACTGTTGTGGTATGCAAGAGGAGGGGTGCAGGTAAGCAAAAGGGTTGACTGAGTCCTCTTCCTCACCTGTGGTCTCCAGGTCTTAGGTAGAACTGTCCCTGCCTCTTCTTTGGGAAGACCTTTGGCCCAACTTCTCAAATGACACAGTGGTTTATTTTATTTTATTATTGTAATTTAATGTCTATCTATGAGTGTATGATGTAGGTGCTTGTGTGTATAATGTAGCTATGTGTTCAGTCATGTATATATGTGTGTATATATTTATGTATGTATGTATGCATGTATGTATGTGTGTGTGTACATGTGTATATGTGTGTGTTTGATTGTGTATGTGTGTATTTGTGTGTGTTTATGCATATGTATCTGTAAGCCAGAAGTCAGTACTGTGTGTCTCCCCGCATCCTTTCCATCTATTTTTGAGATAGGATGTTACTAATTTGGTTAGAACAACTAGCCAGTAAACTCCAGGGATTCTCTTATTTCTGCTTCCCTAGAACTGAGATTATAGATGTGAAACAACCACATGCAGATAGACTCAATATACACAGTTTAAAGGATTTACATCTAAATCCCAAATCACTAAATCTTAAAAGATCAAGTTTCCAAAATTACAATTCTGGGATAATATATTTTGTTTTTGATTCATGTAAAGACCTTTAGTTACATTTTGAAGAGGTGTTTACTTAAGGTACATAAAGTATCACAGAAGTCACTTTATTCAAGTTTGCATGCACAAGCTCTTGGGGACACTAATGAAAGTCACACTGACATAGCATTGTGAACAATATAAACTAGGAAGAAGTATCACAAACAAATGCTCACCTTGCCTGAGTCTCTGTGCTGACAACCTACTGTGCAGGGGAACATGGGAAAGAAAAGTCATAATCAGAGTGGAAGGTCCCTGTTGAGAACAAATCCTCCAAAAGGCTTTATTACATTTCCTTCATACCTTACGTGTTTTACATCCTTCCCTGAGTCTACGTTCCTAATTCTAGTAGCTTCCCTAGATTAAGGGCTAGGATTAAGGCTTTTCCTGGACTTTCATGGCCCTGCTGCCTCCCTGGCCTCTTACCCACTGGTTTCTTTCCACAGGGGAAAGATGCATCAGTTATACTCAGACTGCCAGTAAGTATGGTGGGATATGGTCCCTGATATGAGGTAGAGTGGACAGGAGCCCATGGAGGAACACAGCCAGCTCATCTTGTGGAATCTGATCAAGTCTCATTTGTTTTGCTACAGGTGGGAACAGTGATTAAGGTTCTGATGCTTCTCTTACCATTTAGAAAGGTAAGATCCTGCAGGGCCTAACCTGTAGCATGTGGTGGAACAGAGGATAGACTCCTGGGTTATGGACTCTAAGCACTGGGACATTTTGAGTTGAGTTCTTTAGAGTATCACCACTTCCCGGGAATAATCTGAATTTCTTCTATTTTATTCCCCGATATGAAAGCACTGCCTTGTGTGGGACTGAGTCTTACAGGATGTGTTCAGATCTCTCTTTCTCTACTATGAATCCAAGTCTCTCAATTTCTCTTTCTGCAGTTGGCATCTCATGCTGTCTTCTGTCATCACAGTATGATGAAGTGAGCAGTCCAGGCCAACCCTGAGGACTGTGTCTCCTCCCTGTCTCACCTGTACCACTGGGGGATCTTGGACTTCTTCATCTCTTGTGGAACTTTAGGTTTCTATGAGTAGCTTCTTCCCTATTAAAAAATAAGGATGTGGATATAGCTTTATTTTTATTTTTATTTTATTTTTTTTTTACCTTCTGGATATAAGTTGTGCTTTGTGTCGTTAAGAGTGGAAGATTTGTAAATTTGAAAGGAAATAAAACATGAAAACTCACAAACTCCATGTGTTTAATGTGCTCAGTCTTTTGTGGATGGTTCAGGAGAAGGCTGGAGAGCAGGGTGTGGCTGTCATTTGACAGTGTTGCATCTTCCTTGGGCTTAGATGTAGTCATCTCCTTCACCCTTAATCTTCAGGGGAGGAAATGGATTTGGACCGTGATGCCATGTGAGTAATGTCCTGAGCATTAATGAAAACAACTTAAGCAATGACTAAGATGTGAAAGGGAACAAGGACTGAGCTCTGAGGACTAATAGTTTTATATTGGCAGTTATCTAAAATACAGCAGTAGGTTATATTTTATTTTGTATTGATTTTTTTACTTTTGTAATTTTAATGCTTCAGGATTTCAAGTATGCAGTTTGCTTTTTAGTTTTGATTTTACAGGGGGTTACAAATAAGATTGCTTCAAGTGCCAGTAGAGACTTTGGACTTGGGTATTTTAAACTGTGTCAATACTGTGATAGACTATAGAAACTTTCGTTATTAGACTAAATGCATTTTGTATTATGATATGGCCACAAGGCTATGGGCTCCTCGGAGTGGAATGTGGTAGTTTGAATAAAAATGGCCCCACAAAAGCTCAAATATTTTAGTATTTGTCCCAAGATGGTAGAACTTGGTAGGGGTCTTCACCTATATAATAAATTGAACTGAGTCAAATTAAAATATAAAGGTAGGTTCACTGGGACCAGCTTCCAGGTGGGTTCCCTGCATTCTCAGGAGGAGGTCAGTGAAGTTTCATAGCTGGGCTGGGTTAGGGGCTTTTTGTAGGGGAGGGGAGTGAGGAGTTGACATGATGGTGAGGTACTAGGGTAATTCCCTTAGTAGGTGAGTTTTTAGGCCCCTATAGGGTGGTCTTAAGTCCAGTTGAGTACTTTGGAATACAGAACTAGGAGCTGGCTTTTCCAGTGTTTTATGAGGGCTTTTGCAAGCATGGGTTCCTGGTCAGAAGAGATGGAGGGGACCTCTTGGTCTATACCATCTTCGCTTTGTTCCCCAAGCTCCCCAGAGTATCAGAACTGTATGAGAAGGATTCAGATAGTAGACCTTGTCCAGGTGGTGGCATTACATACCTTTAATCCCAGCACTCAGGAGGTAGAGGCAGGCAGATCTCCCAGTTCAAGGTCAACCTGGTCTAGAGAGCCAGTTCCAAGATAGCCAGGCTACACAGAGAAGTCCTTTCTTGGAAAGAGGATGAAGTAGGAGGAGGAGAAGGTGGAAGCGTCCAGAGGCTGTTGAAGTAAAAATGACTATTAGACAGTGATTATGAGATCTCAGCAAAATTTTCAGTTCACTTGTAGTAACTGGTAATGGTTTTGGAAGGTGAAAGTTTGTGGTTGATGAATAATCTAGTAGGCATTTGAAGAATGTTGCAAGTTACACATGAACGGAAGTATGATTGACTATACAGATCCTGGAGTTAGAATTATATGATACAAGTACTGCATAGAATTATATTTAAAGGTTTTGAAATATCAGAATTATGAACTTGGTTAAACAAGAAGTTTATACAAGGAAAAAGTTTGAGGAAGGATGAGAGTTGAAGAAGCAGTAATTATGTTTTTAAGGAAGTGCGTCTGGAGAGATGGCTCAGCAGTTAAGTACACCGACTGTTCTTCTAGAGGAGCCAGTTTTGATTGTCAGCACCCATGTAGCAGCTCACAACCCTCTGTAACTTCAGGTTCAGGGAGAGGATGGAAGCCCTCTTCTAGTCTACAAAGCACTAGGCCTGAACACGGTATACAGATGTAGAGGTAGGCGAAAAAGGAGAAGGAGGAAGAAGAGGAGAAGGAGGAGGAGAAGGAGGAGGAGGAGGAGGAGGAGGAGGAGAAAGAGAAAGAAAGAAAAACACAGCCAACCCTCATATAAATAAAATTAAAAAAAAATAAGGAAGGAATAAAGAAATGGATAGATGAAAGATAATTTAAGCCAACCTTAAATTGAGAGTTTGCAAGATAATTTAAGCCAACCTTAGTTTGCACACTCTCTTTGCATCATCTAGTAGCAATATTAGCTATAGGATTGCAATGAAAAACAGAGATACAGTAAAATTTATCTAGGTACTATCAAGCAGAAAAGTGAATGACTCCATGGAAATGTCTCCACAGGAAATCTAATTCATTGAGTTTGTGTCTCTTGGATTATCTGACATCCCTCCCATTTATCTATTCACTATGATCTATGCCTCCATTATCACAAGGAACATGCTCATTGCAGTGGTAGTCGACGGTTCTCAGAGGCTTCACAAACCCACATATTTCTTTCTGGTGATCCAGGTCTTCCAGCTCATGTCCACAGTGGTGACCAAAATGCTGGAGGGTTTCCTGTTGGCAAACACCATTCCTGTGACTTGTAGTGAGAACTTTGGTGATTTTCAAAAGTATAGAAAGGTTATAGTAAAATGTTTATGTTTTAATCCCAGATGTTAGGTATGGGACTGCTTTAGATTGTCTACAGCAGGTAATTATGATTTGCCTTGTGCTCTGGCAGGGGCATGATTTTGCCAACTGCACTTAGTTTCTGCAAGTGTATGGCATTTAGAATTCTGGGGACTCTTGAGAGGGTATATAAGTAGGAGAGCCTTGTGAGCCGCTGTAGCTACTCCTCCTGCCATTGCTGATGGTTGCTGATTGCTGTTGTACTTTGTTTAGATTTGTCAAGTGGTCCTGCGCAAAGAGACAAGAAGAACTTTGATATCCTCACAGTGAAGATCAAGATTGCTAAGAGAAACTTGATACTCCTAATCGGCAGGAAGTTGTCTAATAATATGGACCCTCCCTCTCCCCCTCTTTCTCTCCTATCTAGTGTTACAGGGTTGGAAGGCATAATGGCGTAGAAAGGCAGTAGAAAAAGGAACCCAAAAAGTAGCCAAAAGTCCTGCTACATTGGCTGGCTGCCTGCTCCAGTTCTTCACCTTCAGCTCTCTAGATACAGATGAGTATTTCCTGCAGGCTGTCATGACATATGATCATTGCCTAGCAATCTGTCGCTTCCTATAATACCCACTTCTGATGGTGCCTCAATGGTGCCTGGGGTTGGTGCTCACAGTCTGGCTGTCTGGCTTTATGGCAGATGGATTAGTTGTTGCTCTGATGGCCCACCTGAGGTTCTGTGGCCCCAACCTAATTGATTACTTTTCTTACCTTTGATGGTCCTGGCTTACTTAGATACCTGAGTGGCCCGGATGGCTACATTTGTTCTCTTGTTATTTTCCTCACTGTCCCCTTTGGCTGATTCTGATCTCCTGTGCTCAGATTGTGGTGACTGCTGAGAATTCCCTCTGGGGCCAGAAAGACCAAGGCCTTCTGCACATACTCCTCTTACCTGGTTGTGGTGTCCACTTTCAATGGAATGTTCATAGTCTTGTACACTGTGTCCTCTGCTGTCCATTCCCAATTCTTCTCCAAGGACATTGCTCTGCTCTACACAGTGGTCACCCTTATCCTCAACCCTGTCATCTACACCTTGAGGAACCAGGAGGTGCAGCAGGCACTAAGAAGGCTTTTCTACTGCAAACCAACTGAAATGTGACCTAAGAAGAACAGTGAAGTTTTTCTATTGGACTTTCAGTGTCTTGATTGAAAAGTCTCCCACTATGGTCTTTCTCAGATTCCCCTTTAGCTCTTAAGAACGATGCCCAGGGGCAAGATAATAGTAAAAAAAATTCAGATATTAGTTTAAAAGATTATATAAATTACTGTGTTGTTTACTGCATACAACATAAATAGTACTCTGAGATGATCATCACACTATAAAGACATGTACTGAGTTGTAGTTCTGTAGCCTGTTGCTATATATATCACTGGTGCTAATAACTAATAGAAACAAGACACCAATACAAACATAAATCTAGAACAATGTTCATCTATATTATTGTAGTATGACATTAGAAGAGTTCTTTCCTATTGTATGTATTTGGTTTGAGCATGCAAACTTGATGGTCAAACTTGCAATTTGCCTTCCCACAAAATGATGTGTCATAAATAACTCTACACACACATACACATACATACACACAATGTCAACAACAACACATTACTTTAAAAGGAAATATACAATATACTCTCCATTAAAAGATTGAATAAAATTATATTCTTTCTCATCGTACTCCTATTGATCTGGATTATTATTAGACTTACAAGCTTCCTGACCTCTTACTTGTGATTTAACTTCTGAGAACTCTAAAGATCCCTTTAACATGTTTTGTCAGTGGCATCCAGGTTCGGCTGGAGGAAGGATATTAGAGAAAGACCAAAATACTTAAATTCACTAGATCTCCAGAACAGGAGATGCAGTAAAACCTTTAAGGATATCAGAGGAATGTTGTTACCAAACCACTGGTAGGAATTCTAATAATTTTCACATGATTGCAGTGATTGCAATAGATATTCATGCACCAGGAATATGAGTATAAGAAGACAAATTAGAGAATAACAGACCCGACATAGTATTTTTTTTCCTATAGATCATTTTATTTGCTACTTGTCTTGTTGCTGTGGCAAAACACCTGCTAAGCAATTTAGGAATGAAAGATTCATTTTATTCATGGTTTGAAGAATACAATAGATCAGGATGTGAAAAGCATGGCAGGAATATGGGGTCCTAGGTTACATTGCATCTGTAGTCAACAAGAAAAAAAAACAGATGAATAATGATAGTAAGCCTGGTTTTTTATTTTTCCCTTTATCATTCCAGGATGATTGTATGGAATGGATCATGCCACACACATTCAAAGTGGATCTTTCCTCCTCGGTGAAATCTCTCCAGAGACATCTTCACAGCAATACCCAGATGTGTGTTCAAGGTGATTCCAAATCCAGCCCAGTTAACACCGAAGATCAGCCATATCGATCGTGTAATTCTCCCCTGAGCCATGGTGTTAACTGACACACTTTGCATGATGTGGGAGTGTGATCCTTCCTGAGAGATGATCTTTATTACTGAGACTGCTCCATATTCAGGATCCTTCTCAATGAACTCTTAACATCCTTATTTCTCAGACTATAAATGAAGGGGTTCAGAGTGGGAGTTACCAAGGTATACATAACAGCAGCTATCATCTCCCCAGAGGAACGAGAACTAGATGGGGGCTTCAGGTAGGTGGCAAAGACTGTGCTATAGAAAAGGAAAACTACAGAGAGGTGGGAACTGCACGTGGACAATGCTTTCCGTTTCCCCTGTGCTGATGGAACTCTAGCCACAGCATAAAAAATACAACCATAAGAACTTACAATGCAGAGAACTGCACCAATTCCCAAAACTCCAACCAAAACTATCATCAGGATTTCGTTGAAGTGAGTATCTGAGCAGGAAAGCCATAAGAGAGGCCCAAATTCACAGAAAAAATGAGGAATCTCTTGATTGGTATGAAAATACAACTCAGAGAGCAACAAAGTATGGGTCAGAGACACACAATGAGTTACTGCCCACGACCCACTGGCAAGAACCCCACATCTACAAGGAGTCATGAGAAGTGGGTAGAGGAGTGGGTGGCAGATGGCAGCATAGCGGTCAATAGCCATAACTGCTAGAAGCAGGTTATCCATGTCAGCAAAGACAGCAAAGAAGTACAACTGAGTCAGGCATCCAGAGAATGAGATTGATCCATCTCCAGTCCACAGAGCCTCCAGCATTTTAGGGGCTGTGGTGGTGAGGAAGCAAAGATCCACAAGTGAGAGCTGACTGAGGAAGAAATACATGGGGGTGTGGAGGTGGACATCAGCACCAATAGCTAACAGAAGTAGCAGGTTCCCTAAAAGCCCCAGCAAGTAGAGACCTAGGAAGATGATAAAGAGGGGCTGCCATTTCTCTGGGTCACCAGACAATCCCAAGAGGATAAAGCCAGTAGCCTGACTGCAGTTCATCCTGGGTCTTTTGTTTCAAGAAGAAATTGTTTTGAAGTCAATTATTTCACTGCAGGAAAGAGTTGGCATCAACCCAGACCTGGTCCCTTGGCAGTGGGTCTCCCTCACTGCATCAATTGAGCATTGGAAACTTGAATAGCAAAGGAAGGGACAAGACTTGGAGTTCATTAAAAATGGCTTCCTATGGATATATAAAGACAATTTGTTGAATGTTTTCCAGGCATTCTCTTGGTGAAAGCTATGCTATTTAACCATTGTGTTGCATGATAGAATAAGAAGTTTCCTGTGAATATTTTTGATTCTGATTCCTTTGAAAACAGAGACTGCATATTAAGTACTTAACTGAGTGCTGTGCTGAAAGTGGGATTTCAGTAAATGTTCCTGTCCTTCTTGCCCACCACCCTGGTCGCACTTCCAACAGACTAAGCAGACAATTGCTGTTTTCCTGGGTGATTTTCCATGATCACTATTGCCTCCATTAATGTGTTGTTTACAGCGCTGCCCAGAGAGTTCCTTAAAATAAAAAGAAGCATATCACTTATGTGCTCAAAAAAAGTTAGCTGGAAACCATACTTTTTAATGAAGGGTATATGTCCTTGTGTGGCTTCTATGGCTCTAAATACTTTGATCTGGAAATGCTTCATCTACTCCATCATGCCTCACTGCCCACATTCAATGAGTTATTAGCAAAATTCACATTAATCCGTATCAATTTTCAGTTTTCTTCAATTTCTGTTGATAGTGCAATATTATAAACTAAGTAATAAAAATATATTTTGAATCAAATTTCAAGTAAAAGATAAAACAACCCTTTGCGATGGAGTCTGAGCAGAGAACAACACATCTTGCTAGATGTGGGAAGTTTGTTTCTGTGACTTCTGGTAACACTTCTTAAGCCACTAGTACCTAATCATTGTGTATTTACCTAATCTGAAAAGAATCAAAAGTTCTACCACAGTCAGAATCAGTTTCTCTAATCTCAGTACCTCTCTGAGATATGACATGACTCAGAGATAATACATGGTTTTGAACCATAGGGTTTATCCTTGCCGACTCTCTTAGGAAGCCTTATGCTTCTTTGATTTGCAGATCTACCTTAAACTTTATATATATTATGTAATAAGAAAAATGTGACTCAACAAAGAAGTAAAAGAATATCTTAAATGTGTGGAGTAAAATGGAGTAGGCCCTAGTAAGAAGTAAACTGATAGAGAGGGTGTTCCAACACTTTGTCCAGTTTTCTTCTATCTTAAGTTTCTTCCCTTCCTTCCTTCCTTCCTTCCTTCCTTCCTTCCTTCCTTCCTTCCTTCCTTCCTCCCTCCCTCCCTCCCTCCCTCCCTCTCTCCCTTCTCTCTCTCTTTCTTTCTTTCTTTCTTTCTTTCTTTCTTTCTTTCTTTCTTTCTTTCTTTCTTTCTTTCTTTCTTTCTTTCTTTCTTTCTTTCTATGATTCCCCCTCTATCCAGACCTCAGCAGTATTTTTGCTTCATTGTGCTTTCTATTTAGTTACGTTTTTACTCTTTCTTTTATGAGAAGAATGGGTTAACAATGGAGATCTAGGAAGGAGTCCATCGTGTTACTGTCATAGTCAGGGCTCTACTAACAGGAGAGAAAGAAATGTAATATTGTTCATCAACTGCTTGCTAGCCAACAATTAGGTTATCTGTATATGTAGACAGTAATGAAAGTTTATCCTTGTGTTATAACTTAGAGATCTGTTTTGGGGGCTATGAGATCACACAGTACTTGAGAGTGTTGCTGTTTTCTAGAAGACCTGAGATAGGCTCCCCACATCCATGTCAGGGACATACAAGTACCTGTAACTCTCGTTCCAAGGTCTTCAATCCCTTTTCTGGTTTCTTCAAGCACCCACACACTTGCACATACAAACACACACACATACATACATGCACTTTACAATAAAATATCACTTAAAAAGAGTACATAAATCAAGTCTCATTATATACAAGAAAATTGAACTAACTCCCTGCTTCTGATCAGACGATCAAGGATTGAAGCCAATATCAACAACCAAAACCACAGAGACCCTACAAGCTCATGGAAATGGAACAACTTTCTATTGAAGGAAAAATGGGTCACAAAAGAAATAAAGAAATTAAAGACTTTTTAGAATTCAATGAAAATGAATACACAGCATTTTCAAACTTATGGGACACAATGAAAATGGTGCTAAGAGGAAAGTTTACATCATTAAGTGCCTGCATAAAATAATTGGAGTGATCCCATACTAACAACTTGAGCGCCTACTTGAACAGCTCTAGAACAAAAAGCTCTAATCATGCCCAAAAGAAGTAGATAATGGAAGAGGAGGAGGAGAGATTTTAGGAGTGAGCGGGGATAGAGGACACTAGTAGAACATGGCCCTCTGAATAAAGAAGGTTTTGGATGGGCTTACAGAGACTAAAGCAGGAAGCACAAGTCCTGCATGGGTTTGTAGCATGTTATCAGTGTATATGTTATGGCTGTTAGCTTGGTGGTTTTGTGGGACTCCTAAGAGTAGGAGCAGTTAGCCGGGCAGTGGTGGCACATGCCTTTAATCCCAGCACTTGGGAGGCAGAGGCAGGAGGATTTCTGAGTTCGAGGCCAGCCTGGTCTACAGATTGAGTTCCAGGACAGTCAGAGCTACACAGAGAAACCCTGTTTCGAAAAACAAACAAACAAACAAACAAAAAAGTAGGAGCAGTTATGTCTCTGATGCTTTTGTTTGCTCTTGGGACTCTTCCTCTGATTATATTGCCTTGTTCAACCTCGATATGAGGGGTTTTGCCTTGTCTTATATCTTGTTTGGTGGGTACATCTTGGAGGCCTGCTCCTTTCTGAAGGGAAACTGAGGAAGAATGGATCTGGTGGAAGAGGGGTGTAGTTGGGGGTTAGAAAAGCTGAAGGGAGGAGAAACTGTCAGGATGTAGTGTATGAGAGAAGAATCTATTTTCAATAATAACATATGGTACATGTACATAATAAAATTTTAGACACTGATAAAGAATAATAAAATAAAACTTTTAGGGAAGTGAATGGTCCTGAAATTGCAGTAGATAAAGTGATACAAACTCAGAAAATCAGAAACCTCATATTCTCTCTCAAATGCAGATTCTAGCTTGTAATGTACATATGTATGTATTTGAATTGGTGTGAATGTAGATAAAGCCTTAAAAACTATAAGGGGGACCAAAGGAGAATGAGAGGTGGGGAGTACAATCCAGTCTTTGTGGTTCACTAGGAACACACATTCTTCCCACAAACTATGTGGGGTGTTAAAGTCCCAAATATGGGGAGATCTTATAATTTTAGTTGTTTCTGGTTGTCTTTTCTTACTATACAGTAAAGATCATCTAAGAGGCTCAGAATTAACTTTTAACAAAAGAGCTAGGTCATGTTACATTAACTGTAAATGATGAGCTATATGTGAAAGACAGAAGACATATGTAATTATGACACAATATCCTGTTTCTCTTTTCTTTTTTTCATCCATATGTTCATTAACTTTGGATGCTCACAATATGAAGTTGTCCTAATGGATACATGTTTTAGAATAAGGAGACATGAGTTTTACAGGAATACGTTTTTAAATGAGAATGAGAACTTTAAAGTTTCACATTGCTGACACTCACCTGAAGATGCTGTTAAGTCACAGGTGTCCCACTCTACCTCTGAGATTCTTACTTAGGAGACTGGGGTGAGATATGAGAATCTGTTTTTGACAGCTGATACTGCAAGTTAGCTGCACTGAAAAGAAAAACACAAGGCAGAGTGTTCTATCAATCATACCTGCAATATCACTTTAACCATCTGTCTCATTTCCCCTTTGTACTGGGAACTAGGAGGCTGTTTTCATACATGGTTACATCTACTCTCACACTCTTTTTTTTAGAGACTATCCTTCCCTATATGAGACGATGGCATGCCTCTCATGCTATCAATCCCCATGTTAAACATTCTCACTGCTATTGTATTCATCTCAAACCTATTTATCTATAAAATATATTTAATATATTGCATCTCAGAACAACTGAGGCTCAGTACTGAGGTTATCTGAAAACTACTTCAGCATCAGATGTGACAATCACTTGGCTCCTAGAGGTATTGCCTTATTTTTCTATTTCTTATGACATATTTATCCAAAAGCTCCTGTCTCAATTCCTAGTTACTTTTTGATCCAATAGTTTTAATTCCACACTTTCTTGAGCCCTCTTAATGCAATCACTTATGCTTGCATTACTGAAAATAACTCTTATCAATGTCAGGTTTAAATTTCAGTCCTTAAGTTATTATTTGATTTTTCCAAAAGACAGCTCAATTGAAAATCCTTTGTTTTTTGTTTGTTTTTTTAAAGATTTATTTATTTATTTTAGGTATATGAGTACACTGTTGCTGTACAGATAGTTGTGAGCCATCATGTGGTTGCTGGGAATTGAACTCAGGACCTCTGTTTGCTCCAGCCCCGCTCACTCAGGCCTCATTTGCTCTGACCCTAAGATTTATTTATTATTATATGTAAGCACACTGTAGCTATCTTCAGACACACTGGAAGAGGGCGTCAGATCTCATTACAGATGGTTGTGAGTCACCATGTGGTTGCTGGGATTTGAACTCAGGACCTTCAGAAGAGCAGTCAGTGCTCTTAACCACTGAGTCATCTCTCCAGCCCGAAAATCCTTTGCTTTTTCTTCAAACCCTTTGTTTATCTGACTTTCAAGGTACCTACAATACTTTCCTAGTTTCTAGTGATCTCTCTGACTCATTCTCAATCTTCTAATTTGGTTTCTCTTGTTTTAAATTTCTTTTTTTATTTATTATTTATTTATTTATTTTTTTAAATTTACATTCCAAATCATTTCACTTTTGTACCTCTCTTCTATTTCCAGTTTCATGCTTCAAATATCTGTAAACAAGTCACTCTATTCAAGTTTTCAATTCTGGCTTTTTTCCTCAAACATTCTCTCTCTCTCTCTCTCTCTCTCTCTCTCTCTCTCTCTCTCTGTCTATTATATATGCATGTACACATACACACACACATATATGTATGTATCATTACTTCATAAGAACAATTTTATTGTGAAAGATGTTTTCTTTTAGGTGGGGTTATTAACATACAGCTTTGGAAATTCACAAATAAATGAAATGATATCCTACCTTTTATGTCCCAGTCTGAACATTTATGGAATATGAAATCATATTCCATAAAATACCATATTTTACTCTTATCTTAGACTTCTCTAATGTCCACTTATGAGTGATGAACTTAGAAATATCTACTCTACCCAATGTTCTTAGACCTAAAAGCATCCTGCCCTTTGCATTCATTGCTGAGACTGTTTCTGAGAATAGAGATGAAGGAGTCTGGAAGTCTAGTCTGTATTACCTCTCTTGGGATCAGAAAAAGTTGCCAATAGAAAAAAGACTTTTCTGACCTTTGAGAGTCGTTCCCAAAGTTACTCATTAGCAACAACCTCTAATAACTTTCCACTGAGAATATACCTGTAGATATATTTGAAAAATAAAATTACTAATTAGCCATAAAACATTAACCATAATTCATATGTGAAAGCAGAAAGATATTTACAGCTAATGGTCTATTTCTAGTCATTAATCTACCTTCTTAACTAAGGAAAACCGGAATTATTTACATGTGCTGATATTTCCTGGCCTCTAAAAAGATCCACTCTAACTGATGTATGAGTTTTAAAATGTACTTTTCTAAACAAATATAGATTCAAAAGTGTGTTGTACTCATTAATCACCTACCCTTAGATTCTGACAGCACTGCAGATCTAATTCTGTCTAAATGAGAATTGTTGTTCCATTCTCCTAATTTCTCACTTACTTTTTACCATATTTGATGATCACTTTCACAATTCATGAATAGCTCTGCAGTGTACTATTCATTGAAATCAGCTAGGAATCATATTTAACTATTTGGGACCACTGTGACAACATGTGAATTTAGTAAAAGTCTATTTTTCTCTCTAATGAAGATGTCCAGAGGTTGGTAATATAAAGATCTGGTACATTTCCAAGATCACGAGAGAATAATGTTTCTATGTCTCTGGGTACAGGCATGTTCCTCTTAGGAACATGATTGAATTTAAGAATCAAATTGATCTGATTAGATTAACAAGAAAATGTGTAAATCTGTTCTAAGATATAGTATAGGAGGCATTCTAGGGAAACAATGATCCATGGAAGCTGTGAGTTAGACTTTCAAACAAGGTTTGGGGAAGGAAGGGAATGAGTTGTACATAAGCAACTGAACAATATTCAGAGTTTAAAATATTGAAAGTCTGGCCAATCAAAGGCTTTCTCAGAGGCCCTGATGAAAGGACAAGGGAATACTGGTTGTCCAAGGATAGACTTGACAAGGTCCAGTCTGGAGCTGGGGTCAGGACCTTGAAGGAATTATTTTCAGTTCCTGAAAAACTGCTGCTTTCTTACTTGAAGAGTTGTGATTATCAGTCCCAAGGCTGCTGTGTGCTCACTTGTTATGACCTTGAGAAATTCTGGGTTTTCTTTTTGCAACATTGCTCAATTAGCTCTTGGAATGATGTTGCCCCCATTGTGTGATAGCTTTGACTCTGTCCCATTTTTACCTTGCAGACAGGATAGAACATGCTGTAATTATTAATAAACTTACTTATTATGAGTCATCAGCTCATTAAAAATCTCTCAACCCAAACTTTCTTGTTTTCTTTATTTTCTTCATCCATGATTGTCCCCTTTAGGAAACAATCATTGAAGAAGGGCCTGCTAGTCCAGGTCATAAAAGGTAAGAGTTATTTTAACATAATCTGGAAGATTCTTTTTGCAAAGACAAGGTGTGGCCACAATAGAGAAGCTTTTACAGCTGAAATAAACAATCTAAATTAGATATGCTATAATTTTCTGAAGTTCCATATTATGTGTATATAGGTAAGATGGGGAGTGCATCATTGAAATTAGGAGTAGATTTCATGGTATGTCTTTAATTACAAGTAACATAATTTGCTTTAGATAACTGAAGCTAGTTAATACTTATTTACTTCTGTCACCTCATTGAATATTCTGAAATACTAAAACAATATACTTTGTAGTCCTTTCACTTCCACTGGCATATGGATTCAGGATTTTTCCTGTCATACCCAGATCTGTTTCTATTATGCTGAGCAGGATCTGTGATGATCTATGTGAATTATTCAACTTTGAGTCAATGAAAGTTAGTATCCTAGGTTGGAGAAGAAAGAGGAGGAGGAGGAGGAAGAGGAGGAAGGAGGAAGGGGAAGAAGAAGAAGAAGAACAACAACAACTACTACAATGAGAAGAAGGAGACAGAGGAGGAGACAGAGATGGAGATGAAGATGAAGACAAAGTTGGAGAGGAAGAAGTAGAAGAAAGAACAGTAGGAGGATGAAGAGAAGGAGGAAGAAGAGAAGGAAGAGGAAGAACAAGAATTTCATTTGGCTCACAGTTTCTGAGGGTTCAGGACATTGTTCTTGGCTCTGTCGTTTCAGCCAAATATCTCAAGGATGAAAGAGGTTCTTACCTTATGCTCCACAAAGAGCAGAAGGAGGTGAGAATGGGTGCTGGAGTGACTACTAAAGGCACATGTCTAGAAAGGAACTTCTTCAAGCTACATTCTACTTCCCAAAGTTTCCATGGTCTCCTAAACAGAGCCATTCCTTGAAAATCATATATTCATGACAGTGTAGATTACTTTGACCTGAATTTTGATTCCCCTAAAGGCCCCCAAACGGTAGTTTTGCATTATTAAATTGAGTGTGAGATTTCAGGGGCAAGGGTGGAATATTATGGCTTAAAATGATATGTTGTTTGTCAAGTTGACAAGGGATGGACTTGTGATCGTTCATCTTGAGAAGTCTTACAGGCATAACCAGGAAATTTAGAGTCACGCAGTGCCTGTCTCTCTTATCACCTTATACACCCAACTAACAGTACCACACAATGACTCTTTCTCCTCCTCCCAGAGGTTGATCTGCTGTTGCTAAGCTGCCTTCAGCTTCCCTCTGTAGCATATTCTGTACCTCCAACCATATATAGCTTTATCTGTGAGTCTAAGCCACATCTCAGAGAGTTTCCTTGACTCATCCTGACTTTCAGAGCTATCATTTAGTGAGTGTAGACTCCAAAGACCTCCCAAAGAGAAATCCTGGAAGCATGGAGAGGTAGAAAAATTAGGGCTTTTGCCTATCTATTCAATTGGATCTATCCAATCATGAGAATTCTAATTTCCATTGATCATAGATGGGTCCAATGGCAAGGGCTGTGTCTCCAGCCACTTGAAAGGTTGACCAGAAAAGCAACGTATTCAAAGTCTTCCTAAGCAACAGTCAGTTCCAGGTCAGCCTGGAAAATTTCATAAAAAAGAAAGAAATCTTTTCAGGCTCTCTCTTTCCCTCTCCCTGGCAAGACTTCTCAAGATGAACACCTCTATAGCACCAGTGAGCAAGCTGCGAAGGGCAGCACCCCCATTCTATTGCATATTCTTGCTCCATGGATTAGCGAGTTCCCATGAAATGTCAGATAGTTCACCTGTGAAGCCCTATGAAGGCTTTTTTAACTTAAAACCCTACTGATGTAGGGAAATGCACCTTCTCCCATCCTTTTGATCCTACTTTGGGTGTTATTTCTTTTACAGACCTTAATTTCAACATTTCTGGGTCTATTTGCTCTCTTCCTTCTGTTCACTGTTGTATCTCATTCCCTTACACCACCGAAACCCTTAATGGTTTGCTTTTATTTGCGAATGTGCAAGAAATTACTTGTCATCTGTCATTTTACAGTTCTCTTTGTCATTTATCTCAGTTACTTGAGATAACTTGCCTTCTCATTTGAAAAATAAGAAATTAGGATAAACTTTTACAAATTACCCTTAACTCCTCTTTCAACTTCCAACTATATTTCTAGTTGGACAGCTGTAGCTGCTTGTATTCTAATGCTAATTATGTTCCCCAAAAACCTGTTTGCATGAGACTTCCTGCTTCTGCCCAGTTGTTTCTAATTGGTAAATAAAGATGCCAACAGTGAATAGTTGGAGAGGACAGACAGAAGTGGGATTTTAGGATTCCCAGGCTTGGGATCTGGAGGAAGAAGAGTGACTCGCCGTGTTGGGAGAGTGTGGAGAAGAGAAGAGACACCATATCTGAGCAGGACAGAAAGGCATAGCTGCTAGGTAAAGGAGCCAGGAGAGCTCAGCCCAGAGGTCTGCCTAACTGGGTCTGGAGCAGTCAAGATAGAACATAGATTTAGTAAGTAATAACTTAGGATTAATCACATGGAGGTTAGGCAGTGGCCCACCTATTGTGCTGTTTAACGCATATTAAAATATAAAGGCGTTGTCTGTGTCTTTCATTCAGGAACATAAACAATTGGGGTGGTTAGCAGAACCCGCCACCAGGCTTTATTAATAATTATTTCAACAGTAAGCAATGGCTTCACATTAAAATCTTCAAAATATAAAGTCATTATAATGTTATCCTATTTTAGAGAATATAAGTAGTGGCTTTTTATTGTGATTTATTCATATGCATATATCACTATACTTTGTTCTTCTTTGCCCCATCCAATACCCAGAATTATAGTTTCCTGAACCATAGATGGGTCCAATGAGAAGGGCTGTATCCGCAGCAACTTGAGAAGTTGACCAGGAAACCAGCACATTCAAAACATTCCTAAGCAACAGTCAATTCTAGTCCAGTCTGGAAAATTTTGTGAAACCTTGTCTCAAACCAAACCAAACCAAACCACAACAGAACAAGGCCTAGGCAGATAGTTCAGTAGTATGGTGTAGGCATAGCTTGTGTGAGATATTGGGCTCAGTTCCCATTGCTGCCTCTCAATGTTATTTTATTGTTCACATTATAGAATTGTAAACTAAAGTGGCTTTATAGATAAATGTACCTATTAATATTCATCTACTCAAAACATTGGCAAAACAGGTCTATTTTATTATACCTTGTCCACTGTGTGCCAAGAGGAAGGAGAGAGAATACACCAGTGGGCTCCTGAAACAGCAAAATCTTTTATTAATCCCATCACATAAACAGTGCTGATCTATCAGGACCACCAGACAAGGACTCCTGTTTCTTTTGGCAGCACTGAGCAGGGTCCAAGGCAGAGTTTATAAGCATAAAGCCTGCCAGCAGGTGAGTTGTGTTTTTTACAGTTATAATTTTTGCCAGTTAGAACTTGGGGGTTAAGGACTTTCACAAGTGTTTTATGATTGTCAGCTGACATAGAATGTAAGTGGTTTTGCCAAAACAATCAAACGGACTTGTTTCTTTTATTAGGGGGCATTGTATTTTGGATAATTATTGTCACTTAGAGAGGGGTTGTTGCAGGTATATTTTGAGAAACTATTGTTGCTTAGAGAAGGAGTTGATCAGCTTAGGTAAAAGGGAGTCTGAAGTCAAACCGGCAGTACTTAAGACAAGTTTCCTTTATCTGCTCCCAGCAATTTGCATACTTGATTTTGCATACAAACATATATGAAAGGATACCAAGTCAATTTGTCAATGGTTATCTCTCAAATAAATTCAGAGTTGACATTTTATAGAGAAAATTGTTATAATTTCCATCTTATAAAGAGATTACAATTTTAAATACAACTGAGTCACATTTTCTCATATATTAATTTTCTTACTTGGGCATTTTTTTCTAAGACAGGGTTTCTCTGTGTAGCCCTGGGTGTCCTGGAACTCACTCTGTAGACCAGGCAGGCCTAGAACTCAGAAATCTGCCTGCCTCTGCCTCTGCCAAGTGCTGGGATTAAAGACGTGCGCCACCACTGTCTGGCTTGGGCATTTTTGTTATACATATCATACACAATTGCAGAGTCAGTCAACTAATTTCTACTTCAGTATTCACAATAATTGCTTGTATTGTAATATTTCAGAATAACTTACTGGATTTCTTCAAGTCAAAGCACTATTCTGATTTTCCTATTCAGAGCACCCCTTACTTCCTTGTTCCTCAGAGTATAGATAAGTGGATTGAGTGCAGGGTGACCACAGTGTACATGACAGCAATGATCCTGTCCTTTTCCAGAGAGCTTCCTGAATCAGGATTGATATAGATGAAGAGAACAGGTGCATAGAAAATAATGACAACCATGACATGAGACGCACAAGTGGACAGTGCTTTGTGCAGCATGCTGCAAGAACGTGTCTTGAGAAAGAGATAGCTGATGATGTAGAAATAGGAGAGAAATGTCAGAAAGAAGAGGCCAATGGCAAGTGTCCCTGTGAAAGTATTGAGCAGCCACCGGTTGAGTTCAGTGTTTTCACAGGCCAGCTCCAATAATGGCTTAACATCACAGAAGAAATGATGGACATGGTTCGAACCACAAAAGTTCAATCGAGACACCAATATGGAGTGAGGCAGAGCAGGAATAAAAGGAATGGCCCAGATGGCGACAGTCAATTGGATGCAGACCTGACGATTCATGATTGCAGGGTAGTGGAGTGGTCTGCAGATAGCCACAAAGCGATCAAATGCCATGACCGTCAGCAGCAGGGCCTCTGTGCTACCCAGGAAGTGGAAGAAGTAAAGCTGAGTTATGCATCCCAAGAAGGAAATTGCTTTGCTTGTGGAGAAGAAGTTCTCTAACATCTTTGGCACTGTAACAGTTGAGAAGCAGATATCTACACATGCCAGGTTTCCCAGGAAGAAGTACATTGGTGAGTGGAGTCTTGGATCAAAGATGACAATCATGATGGCTCCATTCCCAAACACATTGATAAAGTACATGGCCAGGAATGTGAGAAAGAGAATAGGGTTTAATTCTTTCATGTCTGTCATCCCCAAGAGGAGAAATTCGGTGACTAATGTTTGCTTCAATAACACTTAAAAAGAAAAGATAGAATAGTTTGTAGAACACTAACCTTGTCCATCAGTCTTTCTAGGCAATAGTTTTCTTGCCAACCCAAACACCGTTTGTGAAAGTAGTTTCCATAACCCTACAAAGGTCTTATGAATTTGCCTATCAGACCATTAAAAATTAAGTCTAAATTTCTATTGTGTATTCCTATTCAAACATCTTTTAATTTATTATATTTTCATTAATAATGTCTTTTAATTGGAGACTCAGAACAGGTACCATCCTACCATTTTCTCTACCTGTATTTACATTTTGATCCAACCTTCTTTTCATCTCTTTTATTGTCCCTTACAGGGAGGAGCTTTTAAAATATCCCAACAGGCAGACAGCCTCTCCAAAGTAGGAACATTCTTGAAGAGTTTTAATGTGAAGGACACAGGCAGGGATGAATTTCTTTCAATCACAGAATTAAATAGAAAGAATAGACAGTTTTATCATAACATAGCAATTCTACCAATTCTTCTTATAAGAATGTATAAGGTGTAAAAATATCTTTGCACTGATTTGTTTCTTATTCATGATTGAGCCAGATGAGGTAAGAAACATGAACACATAAATTTCTGGAGTCTGACCAGATGTGTTGTAGTAAATAATGGACTTAAGAGTCTTCCATTAATCTGAACCATTAAGAACTTTAGAAATAGATCCCTAAGATGTCTTGGTTTCTAAATGTACCCACCATGACACAAGCAGTCCTCTCCTTCAGTTTCTTGAGTGATGGGGTTAAAATCATATTGTCATGATGATCTGAGCCACTTTTACATAATAAATTGTACTTTATGACATTTCTATTCTCCAGCTTATGCTGAGACTAAAGAAAACCCTTTCCAGGTCACAGAGTATTTGAATAAGAAAATGTCTGCTCTGTGGACCTAGCAGTCTCTTCCTCAGTTCATCAGGATGAATACCTGTGGCATTAGTCTCTTTGAAATCTTGGCTTCTCTGTTACCTATTTAAGCTCATTCTTCAAATACTGAGGGGATTTATTTACCTCTCTGCTAGCCCCACTAATGGGACCATGGTAAATAACTCTCTTGTGTTTTATCTTCCTAAAAGTCAGGCTGCCTTAAATCATCTTACTCTAAAGATTTATTTACTTTTATTTATATGAGTACACTGTAGTTGTCTTCAGTCACACATCAGAAGAGTTCATTGGATCCCATTACAGATGGTTGTGGTTGCTGGGAATTGAACTCAGGACCTCTGGAAGAGCAATCAGTGCTCTCAACCACTGAGCCATCTTTCTAGCCCAATCATCCTACTCTAAAGTTTCCAGGGGTTCATCTCTCCCAATTTTAAGATAATTTCCTCTCTATGAAATTAATTCCTGTTTATCAAATGAACTCTTGTTTTCTCCTAAAGAAATGAGTGATTTTCATTTTACTTGCATAATCAAAATTGAATTGTTTTTTAATGAATGTTCAAGTTTTTGAGGAATATGTTTATTGGAAAAGGGTTACTATTTAATTGTACATTCAGAATTTACTAAAAGAAAGGTAAATTTAAAATTGCTTTTATCCTCAAAGTATTAGGAAAGTACCTGAATATCCTCCCTGAGGTACACTGGTAGAAGCAGACATGACTGTGAGAAGTAGTTCTTCTGGTTCCTTTCATTTGAGATGCACTGGACTCACTCTGTACATAAAAGAAGAATGAGAATCAGTGTGTTGAGAGCCCATGTTGCTGGGAGTTACAGAGAGACCTCCCCAAACTGCAATGAAGTTAGACAAAAGCAGGCGCAAGGGGGAGAGTCCTACAAAAGAGGAACCACACTGGGTGAAGATACAATTTGTGCATCTGAAAATACAAAATTGATGAACTGGAGAAAACTTCTTAGGGGCCTGATGAATTGTAAGCTTTATAGCTGGAAGACAGTCTGAGAAATGATGTAATCACTAGAGTCCCTCTGTGAAGGTTGCCTTCAAACAACTCAGAGTATTTTCTTTAATAATCATGCATATTTTTCTGTTTATTAACACAACACTTAAAAATTCAAGTCCTCTGAGCCAGGTTATTTATGAATCTTTGGACCAGAAAACAAAGCAGTTCTATAAATATATATCAAAAAACCTATTTCTCTAATTTTTAAGGAAAAATTGCATTTGAAACGGTCAAAGCTGCTGATTCTGTTCAGAACATTCACTATTTGGGGATTTCAGTTTGGCTTTGGAGAGTGTTTAATTAAACATGATGATGAACTGAGGTGAGGTGTCCTAGTACAATGCAGAATACAAACAGCCCTCACAATCCTCACACATAGTGAGGAGTTCATTTCAAAACCAACTCTGGGAAAACCAACACTGAACCCTCAGTATTGATGTTTAATGTTGCAGACAGATAACCCTCTACAGAAAAAAAAACTACAGTAAATTTGCAAGTTTACTCCCATTGAATTCGCTTACCTGGCTGATTGTTAAGACCACAAGTGACAAAGATGCTCAGGTTTATGTATATGAATTGCACAGGTTGTAAAATATTGGAAGTGACAGTTAATGCTGTGGTTCTGGCCTACATTTCATCTCCAGAATTCCCTTATGCCATCAACAATTCTCTCCTGGCATTTTAATGAGACAGATCTGGAGACATATAAACCCCAAGGGGGTACATCCCATGGTACTGAGTTGAATGGGTATGAAAACAAACATACCCCCACTTGCAAAAGAAAGGTTTATTTTAGGGCAATTTCTCTGTGGTCCTCTTTTTTCTTTTTTTCATAAGCTACGCAGGCACCTGACCTATGAGGTTCATAAGCTAAGCACCCAGCTTGACTACTGTTTTGTAGACATCATCTTGAATAGTACTTTTAGCATAGGACTCTTCATGTTTATTTTCTCTTAGTCCTCCAAATGTAACTTTTACATTTGTTACATGAGCAATTTCACATTTGCTATGTTAAAGTTCAAGTTATTGCAAGTATTTTTGTATTTGATGACTCAGTCATACACACTGGGCTCTAATTTGTAGTTCTGTTTAACCCATTTGTATTTTCTTTACATTCTTTTCCAATGGCATTTGTTCACTGAATGTGGTATTAGCCTACATTAGGACCTTTTCATTGAAGTAGGTGATAGTCATTGAACTTCCTCTACCACACACATTCCTATGTGTCTCTTAATTCTTCTCTGTGCCCTATTCTATTATGTTAGTCTCTTTGGTTCCTCTAGAATCTACATAGCTTTGCTTTACATGATATTCTGTGTCTATATAAAATGTAAATATAATCTAGGAACCCTAATTGCCACTGCCTCTTAATTCAGTTAATATGTTTATTTCTTTTTTACTTTTGTTTTCATTTTTCTTTCTTTTTTCATTTTATTGAAAATATTCTTTTCTCATACAATACATCCTAATTGCAGTTTTCCCTCCCTATGCTCCTCCATGTTCCTCCCCTCTTTCCCTCCCATCCAGGTGCACTCCCTTTCTCTCATTAGAAAAGAATGGGCTTCTAGAAGATAGCAAAGAAATATGACAAAAAATAGAGTAAGATAAAAATTACCCATCATATTGAGGCTAGGCAGCACAGCAGAAGAAATGTACCCCATGAGCAGGCACAAGAATGAGAATCCCACTCGTTTATATATTCAGGAGTCCCATAAAAATACCAAATCCAAAACTGTAAAATATAGGTAGAGGACCTGTTGCAGTTCTGTGAAAACTCTGTGCTTGCAAAGTCTCTGTGAATTCATTGGAGCCTTGCTCACTTGATCCTGAGGGTCTCTGTCTCCTGATGTTCTCCAATCTCTGGTTGACACATCCTATCTCCTCTTCTATGGGGTCTTCTGTGCTCTGAGGGGAGATAATTGATGGAGAGATCCCACTTAAAGTTGTTCCGAGGATTCTCTCCTAGTGGTCTGGCTGTGGGTCTCTGCATATGTTCCAGTTTGCTGCAGGAAGAAGGTTCTCTGGTGATTATTGTAACTGAATAAGGCACTAATTTATTAGTATAGTAAAATATTTGAGAGTAATTTTATTGTTATTTTTTTAGATGAGCCATGTTCAGTTTGTTCATGTTTTATTCTTGGTCTCTGTACTATCTACTCTTTAGTTGTTGGATACTCTAACAGTGTTGGGTATGGGTTCCATCTCATATAATGGGCCTCAAGTCAAATCAGGCAATCAAATCAGGGTAACTACTCTCATAAGTTCTGTGCCACTATTGTCCTTGTTTGTGTCTGAATTGGTGTTGTTTCTTTTTTTATTAAATATATTCTTTATTTAAATTTCAAATGTTGTCTCCTTTCCTGGTTTCCCCTTCCCCTGAAAATCCATAAGCCATCTCCCTTTCCCCAATCAACCCTCTTCTGCTTCTCTGTCCTGGTATTCCTCTATACTACAGCAGCAATTCTTTCCAGGACCAAGGGCCTCTCCTCCCTTTGGTGACTAACAAGGCCATCCTGTGCTGCCTATGTGTCAGGAGCCATGGGTAACTCCATGTGTACTCTTTGGTTGATGGTTTTGTCCCTGGGAGCTCTGGGAGTACCGGGTGGCTCATATTGTTGTTCCTCCTATGGCATTGCAAACCCCTTCAGCTCCTTGGGTTCTTTTTCTAGCTCCTCCATTGGGGACCCTGTGCTCAGTTCAATGGCTGGTTGAGAGTGTCCCCCTCAGAATTTCTCATGCACTAGGAGAGTCTCCCAGGTGATAGCTATATCTGCTTCTGGTCAGCAAGCACTTGTGGGCATCGACAATAGTGTCTGGGTTTTGTAACTGTATATGGGATGGATCCCTGGGTGGGGTAGTCTCTGGATGGTCTTTCCCTCAGACTCTGCTCCACCCTTTGTCTCTGTTTCTCCTTCTGTGGGTATTTTGTTCCCCTTTCTATGAAGGACTAGAGTATCCATACTTTGTTCTTCTTTCTTCTTGGGCATAATTTGATTTGTGGAATGTATCTTGGGTATTCCAAGCTTCTGGCCTAATATCCACTTATCAGTGAGTGCATACCATGTTTATTTCTAATTGCAAGATTTTTATGCAAACAAATAACTTTGTTTTTCCTTATAACTGAAAAGATCTGTTCATATATATGTTTACATATATGTGTGTGTGTTGTGTACATGTTATGTAACATTTTCTTTATCCATTCTTTAGTACACAGACTCCTAGGTTTGTTTTATAACTTAGGTATTGTGAGTAGTGCTGTACATTTATGTGCAAGTGTCTATGTGATATGTTGACTTGGAATTCTTTCAGTCATATATCCCTGAGTGGAATTGCTGGGGTTACATAACACAAATGTTTTCAGTTCACCTCTCAGTGAAGAGTGTTGGGGAGGGGAAGATAGAAGCCTGTACTGAGAGTTGGCTCTGATCTTAAATAGACCTATAACCCCTATGAAATAGAAGCAGTCACTACAAATCTCCTAAACAAAAAAGGACAAATCCAATTTATAAACCAAATCCATCACTTGCTTGGTTAGAGTTACCATAAGATATTTTATATTGTTTGAGGCTATTGTGAAAAGTATTGTTTCTCTGATTTCTTTCTCAGTCTCTTTGCAATTTGTATATATGAGAACTGCTGATTTTTTGAGTTCCTATTCATTTAATTTTATGTTGACTATAGACTTGCTGTGAAGCCTTTATTATGTTTAGGTATGCCCCTTGTATCCCTAATCTCTCCAGGATTTTTATCATGAAGGGTTGTTGGATTTTTGTCAAAGTATTTTTTCAGCACCAAATGAGATGGTTATGTGGCTTTTATTCTTTCAGTTTTTTATATGTGGGTTACATTTATTGATTTTTATATACTGAACCTTTTCTGTCTCTCTGGAATAAAGTCTACTTGATCATGCTAGATGATCTCTTTAATGTGAAAGACTTGTATGATAAAAACTTCAAGTCATTGAAGAAATTGAAGAAGTTATCAGATAATGAAAAGATCTTCCCTGCTCATGATTCAGTAGAATTAACATAGTAAAAATGGCCACCTACCAAAACAATTCACAGATTCAATTCAATATCCATCAAAATTACAACACAATTCTTTACAGATCTTGTATGGATAATTCTCAACTTCATGTGGAAAAACTGAAAAAACAGGATAGCTAAGACAATCCTGAACAGTAAAAGGACTGCATGACATAGAGGTAGGTGGACACTCCTCCATTGCTAGTGAGAGTGAAAACTTGTACAGTCACTATGGAAATTAATACAATAGCTCCTCAGAAAATTGGGACTTGATCTACCTCAAGATCCAGCTATACCACTCTTGGACATATACCCAAAGGATGCTCCATCTTATCACAAGGACACTTGCTCAACCATGTTCATTGCTGTCCTATTCATAATAGCCAGAAACTAGAAAAAACATAGTTGTCCTTTGACAGAAAAATAGATAAGGAAAACGTGGTGCACTTACACAATGAAGTATTACTCAGTTATTTAAAAAATGACTTCATGAAATTTGAAGACAAATGGATGAAATT
Organism: Tokudaia tokunoshimensis; assembly: GCA_036184795.1. Taxonomy (NCBI): domain Eukaryota; kingdom Metazoa; phylum Chordata; class Mammalia; order Rodentia; family Muridae; genus Tokudaia; species Tokudaia tokunoshimensis. Next base: position 1,112,261 of record BTHU01000021.1, on the reverse strand, counting down.
TGAAAAAAATCATCCTAAGTTAGGTAATCCATAACCAGAGTAATAAATATGGTATTTACTTATCTGTGGATATTAGACACTAAATAAATAATAACCAACTTAGCATACCAACGAGGTTAGACATAGAGGAAGGGACTTGGGGGACATATTGGTATCTCCCTTGAAGAAGAAATGGAATACATTTTATAGACTGTCTGGGGGTGGGTAGGGATAGGAATTGGAAAATCAGGTAGGGAGAAGGAAGGGAAGTAGGGTTGAGGGAAGAAATATGAGGAGAGGCAGCTGGAACTGAGGGGAACTGGAGGGAAGATATGGAAATCTAGTGCAGTAGAACTTTCCAAAGTATATGAAAAACAATCGTAATGAGGTCTCCTAATAATAAGGGAGATGGAATCCCTATGGGCCAACTTGTGTTGCCAAATGCTGCCTCTGGTGGTCAGGCTGGGTTGCAGGCAATTGATTTGTTGGCCAAGAAGGTCCCATGGAAATCTCCAAACAACCCAGGTTGTTGTGAGTTGCTCTCCATAAACTGACATCAGAGTCCCATTGCCCAGGATAACACACACACACACACACACACACACACACACACACACACACACACGTTATTGACCCTTGAGAAGTCCAACTGGTACCTATGTGATGCCTTCACCCCATATTTTAGTGTCTTTAGTATAGGAAGGTACTCTGCTGGCTACAAAAAGAGAAATGTAAACAACAAACCAGTCACAAAATCTTTGACCTAAAATCTGTCCTGGCTGAAAGATATGCTAGGGCAATGATAGCCCAGAACTGTAGAAGTAGCCAACCAGTGTCTAATTTGATGTAAGGCCACTTCATGAGGCAGAACCTGTACCTGGCACTGCTTTGGTGATGAAGAGCCAGAGACTAGATAGCTCAAGTGACCTAGGGTAAAACTAAACAACACTTCTCTATATAAACAAACAAGCAAATAAACAACAAGCCTAGATAGTTCATCACCAGAGAAGCTTCATTCTGCAGCATATAGAAAAGATGTTGAGACCCATAGCCAGACATTACTCATGGAGAGAATCCTTAGAATGCATAGATATGAATGGGTTGTCTCCATCAAATCTCTCCTGTCAGAGCTCAGAGACCACCTTAGAAGAGGAAGCATAAGAACCTTAGGGAATGGAAGACACTAGAACAAGAGTTTCTGAATCAACTAAGCAAGGCTTATATGAACTCAAAGATACAAAAGTGGCAAGCCTGAAGCCTACACCGGTCTGCAAGAAGTCCTCTGCATACATACTTTAACTTTCAGCTTAGTATTTTTATGGGGCTCTTGCATGTGTGAATGAGTGAGTCTCTGATTCATGTGACTTCTCTTGTTTTTTTTTTCCTTTTTTTTGGGTTGCCTTGTCCAGCCTTGATGTGATGATTTTGGTTTTATCATATTATATTTTATTTTGCCATGTTTGGTAGTTAACATTTAGAAACCTATTATTTTTAATGAAAATCAGAAAGGGAGAAGATCTGGAGGGGAGAGGAGTTAGGGGGAAACTGGGAGGAATAGAGGGCAGGGAAACTATAATCCAGATATATGGTTATTGTATGAGAAAGGAAAAATAGCATAACAATTTTATTCCCTTCACTAATATGTACTAAACAGCTTCCCACCACCATTTGCACTGGGGAGCCAGAAGCTCCACAGCCTTCTGTGCACAGCCTGCCAGGAGAGAGTGATCTCCCAGCAGTACTTTCACTTCTGAGCACAGAGGTGAGGTCTCCACCTTCTCTCTGGAGGGGAACAGCTGGGAGTGCACAGGGCAGATGATCAGTGGAGCAGCTGGGACAGAGGTATTCAGGTCTTCCATTTGCTTCAGGGAACCAGGCAGCTCCACAGCCTTCTGTGCACAGACCCTGCCAGAAGAGAGTTAGTCTCCCAGGAGTAGGGACACAGGCTTACAGGCCCACAGGAGGGGCAAGCTCCAGCCAGAGACAGCAAGACCAACTAACACCAGAGATAACCAGATGGTGAAAGGCAAGCACAAGAACCCTACCAACAGAAACCAAGGCTACTTGACAACATCAGAACCCAGGTCTCCCTCCACAGCAAGTCTCGGATACTCCAACACACTGGAAAACCAAGAGTTGGATTTAAAATCATATCTCATGATGCTGATAGAGGGTTTCAAGAAGGACTTAAATAACTCCCTTAAAGAAATACAGGAGAACATGGGTCAACAGAAAGAAGCCCTTAAAGAGGAAACACAAAAATCCGTTAAAGAATTACAGGAAAGCACAACCAATTAAGTGAAGGAACTGAACAAAACAGTCAAGGATCTAAAAGCGGACATAGAAACAATGAACAAATCACAAAGGGAAATAACTCTGGAGATAGAAAACCTTGGAAAGAAATCAGGAGACATAGATGCAAGCATCAACAACAGAATACAAGAGATAGAAGAAAGAATCTCAGGTGCTGAAGATACCATAGAAAACATGGACTCAATGGTCAAAGAACATGCAAAATGCATAAAGCTTATAACCCAAAACATCCAGGAAATCCAGGACACAATGAGAAGACCAAACCTAAGGATTATAGGTATAGAAGAGAGTGAAGATTTACAACTTAAAGAGTCAATAAATAGCTTCAACAAAATTATAGAAGAAAACTTCCCTAACCTAAAGAAAGAGATGCCCATGAACATACAAGAAGACTACAGAACTCCAAACAGACTGAACCAGACCAGAAAGTCCTCTTGGCACACAATAATCCAAATACCAAATGCACTAAACAAAGAAAGAATATTAAAACCAGTAAGGGAAAAAGGTTATGTAACATTTAAAGGCAGACCTATCAGAATTACACCAGACTTCTCACCAGAGACAATGAAAGCTAGAAGATCCTGGGCAGATCTCATTCAGACCCTAAGAGAACACAAATGCCAGCCCAGACTACAATACACAGCAAAACTCTCAATTACCATAGATGGAGAAACCAAGATATTCCATGATAAAACCAAATTTACACAGTATCTTCCCACAGATCCAGCACTACAAAGGATAATAGATGGAAAACACAAACATAAGGAGGGAAACTACACCCTAGAAAAAGTAAGAAAGTAATCTTCTTCCAACAAACCCAAGAGAAGATCACCACACAAACATAAAAATTCCATCAAAAATAACAGGAAGCAACAATCACTATTCCTTAATATCTCTTAACATCAGTGGAATCAATTCCCCAATAAAAAGACATATACTAACAGAAATATTTTTCATGTAAATCTTCAATTTTATCAGAAAATGTTTGTAATTCATCTTTCAAATAATTTAGTAATTTTTTTATGCTTACCATTTTATCTGCATTATTTTCCATGATAATCTTCAATTTTAACATGTTATATATTTCTTCTATTTTATCAGAAATGTTTTCCATGTAAATCTCTGATTTTATCACAAAATATTTTTAATACCACCTTTAATTAATTTAGAAAGGTTTTTATGTCTACCATTTTATCTGCGTAATTTTCCACAAAATAGTCAATTTTAATGTGCTTTTCTATATATTTCTTGAATTTTATCAGAAATATTTTCCATGCAAATCTTCAATTTTACCTGAAAATGTGTATAATTCCACTTACAATCAACTTAGAATTATTTTTATGCCTACCATTTTATCTGTATAATTTCCCATGATAATACTCTTAAATTTTAACATGTTTTTTCTACATATGTCTTCATTTTTATCAGAAATATTTTCCATGTAAATCAACTTAGGAATACTTTTATGCCTACCATTATTATATCTATATAAAATTTTCCATGATAATCTTCAATTTTAACATGGGTTCTACAATTTTATCAGAAATATTTTCCATGTAAATTTTCAATTCTATCATAAAATGTTTCTACTTCTTTTTAAATTAATTTAGCAATGCCTTTTATGTCTACCATTTTACTCTTTAATTTTCTATGAAAATTGTCAATTTTAATGTGTTTTCTATATATCTCTTCTATTTTATGAGAAATATTTTCCATGTAAATCTTCAATTTTATAATAAAATATTTTTACTTCCTTTTTCATTAAAAGAACATGTTTTTCAAAAAAAAAGAAAAAAATATGTGTCAAACAAAAGGTACAAACAGATAAATCAACAAGTACTATTTATTTATCTTATAATGGATGGTACATATTTCTTAACCTAATTACATGCAATAAAATATTAGAATAGGTCGAAGAAAAGCAAAGGATATAAACTGATACTCTCAAATACACTCAAGAAAAGGATTTTGTGGCTAGTGCCATACATGTTCAAGGGTCCTTTGGATCATCTGAGAAACATCATTTCATACCACCAGATACTTTTCCTATATATTTTCTTTGTCCAATTTTCTCTATAATTTACATCATTAAATTTGACATATTTGGCTGTTTCTAAACCTTTATTTATGCCTCAGAAGAGTTTAGATTTCTTCAAGTCAGAGCCATCTTCTCACCTTCCTATTTAGTGCACTCCTCACTTCCTTGTTTCTCAAGGTGTAGATGAGTGGATTGAGAGCAGGAGTGACCACACTGTACATGATGGCAATGATTCTGTCCTGATCCAGAGAGCTGCCTGAGGTGGGACGGATGTAGATAAAAAGAACAGGAGCATAGAACAGAATAACAACCATGAAGTGAGAGGCACAAGTGGACAGTGCTTTGTGGAGCATGATGCAAGAACGGGTCTTGAGGAGAAGATAGGTGATGATGTAGAAATAGGAGAGAAATGTCAGAAAAAAGGGAGTGAGGGCAATGGTGCCTGTGACTGAATTGAGCAGCCAAAGATTGAGCTCAGTGTTTCCACAGGCCAGATCCAGTAATGGCTTAATATCACAGAAGAAATGATGGACATGATTGGGACCACAGAAGCTCAAACGAGATGTCATTACAGAGTGAAGCAAGGCATGTAAGAAGCCCATGATCCAGATAGTAACAGTCATGTGAACACAGAGCTGGTAATTCATAATGACCAAATAGTGGAGTGGTCTGCAGATAGCCACAAAGCGGTCAAATGCCATGACTGGCAGCAGCATGGCCTCAGTGCTACCCAGGAAGTGGAAGAAATGAAGTTGGGTTATGCATCCCAAGAAGGAAATTGCTTTGCTTGTGGAAAGGAGATTCTCCAACATCTTTGGCAGTGTCACAGTGGAGAAGCAGATATCTAGATATGCTAGGTTTCCCAGGAAGAAATACATAGGTGAGTGGAGTCTTGGGTCCAAGATGACAATCATCAGAATGGCTCCATTCCCAGTTATATTTATGAAGTAGATGGTGAAGAAAATTGAAAAGAGAATAGGATTTAATTCTTGTATGTCTGTTACTCCCAGGAGGAGAAATTCAGTGACTGAGGTTTGATTGGACATCACCTATAAGAAAGGACAATTATTATACAATACTACCCTGCATGTTGACCAGTTTTCTGACCATAGATTATCTTTTCATAAAAAAGTATTTTCAGAGTGAGTTACTGTTTTCCATGATGCCTTCTCAAGCTTATCCTAGTATTTACCCATTATTATGTTAAGTAGCAATGTTAAATAAGTGTCTGTTGTGGGTTGTGATCAAACACTTTCTAATTTAGTACATTTTCCCTAATCATTTTCTTTTTAGTTTGTGACTTTGAATAGAATACAAGTCCACTACATTTTTTATTGTACCATTTCCATTTTGGCCTTGTCTTTTCTTTATCTCTTAAGTTGGCTCCAACAAGGGGTAGCTTTTAAATAGTCTACCAAGTAGACATCTGGGAGGTAAATACACAGCTAGAGAAGAATAAGAGTAGATGGACTCATTCCAACCACTGACTCTTAAAGAAAAGAAAGCCATAGCATTGGAAGGAATTGGTCAATGTGATTACATAAAATGAAAATAGTCTTCTTAAAATAGCAAAGATGCTATTAACAGAGCCTACAGAATGTGCACAAATACTCTCTAGGTATACTTCAGACACAGGATTAGTATCTAAAGTATGTAATGGATTGTAAACGTTAACCACAGAAAACTCTACCAATCAAAAATGGACCAAATACCTAAATAGACATTTGTTTATAAAAAAGATATGAATAGCTAATAAATAGTTTTAAAGTGTTGAGCTTCCGTTGTTACCAAAGAAATGCAAGTTAATCTACTTTGAAATTTCTCTCACTTCAGATATGATGACCTTCATTTAGAAAGCAGAAGATAAGAATGTTGGTGAGGAATGTAAACTGGTACAGCCACATGGAAACCAGGCTTGTTGTTTCTCTAAAAATTAAAAGTATAACCACCATATGACCCATCTATACTCAATCTGTGATGAACTCAAAGGAGTGTGCATTCTACTCTAAAGATACTTTCCCATCCATATTCATTCCTGCTGTATTCACAATGGTCAGGAAAATGAATCAGCCTAGATATTCCAGTGGCAATGAATAATTAAAACTTAGTATATATACACAATGAAATTTTATCCATCTGTAAAGTAAAATGAAATTATGAATTTGTAGGAAAATACATGGAACTAAAACTATGATGTTAATCAGGCAAACCCAGGCACAGAAAGACAAATATCATGTATTCTCTCTTATATTCAGTCCTAATTTTTTCTTTTATTTTCTTTATTCTATTTCAGGAGGGGGTGAGGGAGGGACCTTGGTGGGAATGGTGATAGGGAGGGGAAGAAGGGAAGATGATCAGGTATTGGAAGGGGGTACAGGACTGAAGCCCTAAGGACCAGGAGAAAGAATCAAATACAGGCAACCTTCGGATGTAGGAGGTGGTGGTGGAAGTAACAGAGACCTGGCGGGTGAGAGACTCTTAGGACTCAAAAGGAGGGACCTTATATGAAATGCCCTACATTGGGCAGAGGGAACTTGTAGAGTCCACCTCCAGTAGAAAAACAGGGCATCAAGTTAGGGATTGGGTTGCCATCCCACAGTCAAAACTCTGACCCATAGTTGTTCCTGTCTGAAAGAACTGAAGGAACAAAAATGGAGAAGAACTTGAGGAAAAGGAGGTCCAGTAATCGGCCAAAATTGAGATCCAGCTCAGGGAGAGGCCCAAAGGCCTGACACTATTACTGATGCTATGGTGTGCTTATAAACAGGGGCCTATTAAGACTGCCCTCCGAAAGGCCCAGCAAGCAGCTGAAAGAGCCAGATGCAGATATTTAGACCCAACCAATGGACAGAAGCTGGTGCCCCCTGTGTTTGTATTAGGGAAAAGCTAGAAGGAGCTGAGGAGGAGGATGGCCCTAAAGGAAGACCAGCAGTCTCAAGTAACCTGGACCCCCAGGATCTCTTAGACACTAAGCCATCAACCAGGCAGTATACACCAGATGATAGGAGGCCCCCAACACGTATACAGTAGACGACTGCCATGTCTGGACTCAATCAGAGAAGATGTACCTAACTCTTGAGATACTTGGGGCCCCAGTCCTAGTTAAATATGTAGATCCAAGAGGGTGTAAACATTGGTAAAAACTAGAAAACTACAAAGGGGATCACATGACAAGGAAAAGCAGAGCTTTAAAGAAAGGAATGTGGAAGACAGTGGAACAATGTGGAAGGGAAATCTAGGGGAACAAACATAAGAGGAGGAAACAAGGAGAAGAAAGGAGAGGGGAGCAAAATCAAGAAAATGAAATATTTTTGAAAATCCCACGTGAAATTTCATCATTACCTTGCAAGTCAATTTTAAAAAGCTTTAACAGATTTTTTTTAAAGCATAAAAACGAAAAGGAAAGCTATGTTTTTAATATAGTAGTAACTATACTTTGTCTATGTAAAATGTAGAAAAAAATGTCCTTATATAGCCTTTTTTCTTATTCACAATGTAGGAAATATCATGGAAGTAGATGATATTAGCAGCCAAAGAGTCTGACACTATTTGTGTATATTCTTCCCAACTATATTTGATGTTGGACTTTGAGTTCCCTAAAATACAAGCTATTAAATATTTCCAAGTTAAATTTCTAATGATATGTGAGCACATGTAAAGGCAATGGGCTGATATCAGATGTCTTCATAAATATTTAATTAATTAATTAATTTATTTTGAGGTAGAGTGTCCTACTGAATCTGAAGGTCACCGATTCTCCTAGGCTGACTTGACAGAGAGCTCCAGAAATTCTCTTGGCTCTATTTCCCCAGGTTCCTGTACTCAAACACATATTACCACACCCATTCTTTATTGCTGAGTGTTAAATATCTTAACCTGGGTCTTCCTACTTGGATAGTAAGCACCTAGCAGATGGTGCCAATTCCCCAGACCTCTTCCTTTGTTTGTTTGTTTGTTTATTGGGACATAGTCTCCATATAAGTATAGTTCTCCTACCTCAGCCTCCCAAGTGCTGAAGTTACTGTCCTGTGTTGCTCTGACTGGTCCAACTTACTTCTGCCATTATGCCTTGTGCTTTTTTGTGCTTCTGTTTTCCTAGATGCCCTGAGGTTTTTTTTTTTTTTTAATTCCAGAGACTCTTGATCAGAAAAGCTCTCCCTGTGTGGACTCTGCAGTCCCTCCCTCATTTTACCAGCAGCAACTGACAAATACTCATTTTAGTATACTTGAATTCCTGTCTTGTAGTCTACCTTCTTGGGTTGCTTTTTAAACTTAACATAAGTTCACTCATCAGATGCTAAAGAACTTTCCTCTCTTCTCTTATTGCTCCATCAGTGTGACAATGGCAGCTGTGTTCTCTTCTTTGATCCCAGGAGCCTGTCTGCCTCATCAGTTTCCTACTCAGATTTTGGAAATGTCCGGCTCTTTTCTCATCAAAAACCATGTTTTCTGTATTAGTCTGTCTTTTTTTTCAAATACATCCCCTCCATTCCTTTCTTTCAAAACTCATTTTCTGTAAAAATGTTTCTTTTCTTTTTAAGTGCATAATTAAAAGAATAGTGTTTCTTTCAATGAAAGTAAAATTCTTAAGTAAATATGAATAAATTAATTGTAAAACATTTAATATTTGACTACCCTTTCACAATTTACAAAAAGGCTTTTTGAGTTGTTTTCTTTTCTTTTCAATATTAGGAAATTACCTGAATTACCTTCCTATATAACAGTGATCAGAGCAGACAGTTTTGAGAAGTAGCTTCCTCTGGTTCCTTTCTATTAAAGATGCCCTGGATTTACTCTGTACATAAAGGAAGAATCAGAATGACTGTGTGGAGGGCCCATGGTGCTGGTAGGCTCTGAAAGAACTCCTTAGCTGCAGAAGAGTTGAGCAGAGTCTGACACTGGTGTGATTCCTACAAAGGGAGATCACCCAAGCTTTAGAAATAACTAGATGAAGAAAATGATTAATGAACAGGGGAAACCTTATAAGGATCCCAATGGATTCTAAACTTTATAGCTGGAAGACATTCTGAGAAATGGTATTACCACTTGTGTAATTCTGTCAAGGGTTGCTTCCAAACAATTCAGGGTGGCGTCTTTCATAGTGATGCATCTCCTATGTGTTTATAAACACAACAGACATTCATGTTTTAAATCTATCCCCATGTAATATATATATATCACCAAAACATATACAGGTAAAATGTGTACCTATTAAGGAAAACTATCAATCAGGCTGCTCTGTACAATCAGAACTTATTTTCTTGTTCACCACATTTTTAATATTTAGAATTTTCAGATTTGGAGAAATAAACATTCTCCAAACAGGAACCAAGTATAATGCAATTGGATAGGACATAGCAATGAAATACAGATGCCAAAGAGGCTTCATGATCCTCATACACAGTGAGGAGTCCATCACTATAAAGGAAACCAGCTTGAACCCTGCCTATTGGTGTTTAATGTTACAAACTGATAGAGTAAAGAATGGGACATTTTAATCCTAGTTCATTCTCTTACCTGTCTGACTGTTAAAACATTTCTTTTTCAGGTGCATGCCCAGAAATTGCATGAGTTGGAAAGTATTTGATGTGACAGTTCATGCTGCACTTGTGGCTTACAATCTTCATCTGTAGATACCTCTCTACCATCCTGAAATTCTGCAAACACTCAAACAAGAGTGAACTCTAGACATAAAAGTCCCAAGGCAGCTTGTCCCTCAGGTGAGCAGGATAGATGTGAAAATTAATAGGGTACTTTTCCCCACCTGCCATAGGGGAAATGTGCTTCACAATTCCTCTGTGCTCCTTGTGTTTTTCACTTAGATTTTTCTGTAGTATCAGGTATGTAAACAACAGAGGGCTAGGTAGCCATGTACATCAACACAGCCAATTTCCTTTTATCTCTTTAGAGTTTTGAATTCACCTATACAAATTCCCTGCAAATGCACTGTGCATTTAATGGGAAAAGTGGAGACAAAAGTTCCTTTAAAGATATATTTATTTTATTTGTATGAGTACACTGTAGCTGTCTTCAGACACACCAGAAAAGGGTATCAGATCCCATTACAGATAGTTGTGAGCCACCAATGCGGTTGCTGGGAATTGAACTCAGAACCTCTGAAAGAGCAGTCAGTGCTCTAAACCACTGAGTCATCTTTCCAGCCCTGACAAATTTTTTTTTTAAATTAATGGCAGATACATTGTATTGATTTGTGTATTGAATACTCTTCCCTATTTTTATTCTCCTATCTTCAACTCTCAAGTGCTGGCATTACAGAAACGTACCACTATGTCTGACTGGAGATATGAAGGATGGGGATGAAGATTTGGGTGCTTAATGTGAAATTCACTAGAATCAATCAAAAGTTTTTTAAGGGTCATTTTAAACAAAGGTCTTCTCTTTTGGAGATATAAAACCTTCACTGTGCATAGTATGTATGTATGCAGCATGCACCACAAAGCAGGAATCCTGATGTTACCTAAATTAGGAACCATAGCTAGCTTTTCTGAAAATGAGAAAATCAGAGCACATTGGATCCCAGAGAAGTGAGTGGAGGCACCCAGCTTGACCTGGTAACCCTGTAAAAATAACCCATAAGGGCATAAATAATCCAATAAATAAATACCCCTCACACAATCTGGGAAATTTACATAAAAACAAAAATCATTCCTCTATGAATTTTCTTTATTTTTTAAAATCTAAAATACTTTAAAAGATTTTATTGTTGTTGTTTTAATGTGTGAGGAAGGGAGGAGGATATTGTCTGCATGTTTGTCTGGAAACCACACTTATCCAGGGGGCCAGAAGAGGGCATGAGATGCCTTGGAAGTGAGGTTACGGGCAGTTATGAATCACCATGCCAGTGCTTTTAACCAACATACAATCTCTGCAGTTCTTCAAAAAGAATGTAAAGGAAAATTGGATAGCATTAATTTGAAAAGCAAAGTTTGATAAGGGTGCTGCCACTCATTAAAAAGTGATCATTATTACTTGGATGGAAATAACTAGATAGTAAGAAAATAGACACATTCACTAAATGATACTGAGAAAAACTTCAAATCTTTATATCACAACTATGGGGAATTCTGACTCAGCAGAAAGGGTTTTGCTCATTGTGACCATCTCCATTGGGCCTGCTCTAGCTCATAACCAAATAGCTTTTCTACTCAGGTACAGTTTCTGCAGCCTTGTGTCCTAGTTGCAGGAACTGAAGGAGAGAGCTTTTCTCCTTTGTTCAAGAGCAAAGATCTCTTCCACCCTAAAGTTTATTTCTTTTTAATATCTTTAGTGGTTTTGTTTGTTTAGATGGGTAAGTTCATGGACTTTATAGGTTTAATTAAAAATCTCATTGAATGAGATTTTTAATCACATTGAATGTATTTTGTCTTACCTTTGTGTGCATATGTGTGCACTCATATACTAGAGCATGGCCCACATTCCTGAATAAAAAGACTTTCCTCCCAGTAACTATTTACAGCCCAAGCTCTTCAGCTAGGGGTGAAAATTCATGAAATTTTATGTGTCTTAAGCTTGTGAAAGACTTGTGTGTTCAGTCCCAATCATTGTGAGTTTATTTGCACAACTGCATTTTCATGTCTAGTGTCCAGCAAAAACGTTTTGAACAGAGACATCTACTCCTTCACCAGAGAAAGCACAGGAAGTTGTGTGGTAAGCATGAAGGGTCTATAGGGGAGGAGTTGGAGAACAGGGAATAGTGGGTGGATTGAATACAAATGCATTTTGTGCATGTAAATATTAAATAAAGTTATTTGACAAATAAAATAGGCTTGAAAGCAATCTAACCATAAGAAGCACTCTCACCTTCAATTGTATTCCATCACTTGAACAGTGGTAGCTAAGGCGACCCAACACTCAGAGTGTTGGTGGGAAAGGAGAAGTCACTAACCAGATTTTGCAGAGTATAGACTGATATATGTAAAATATTTCAACATCCTTCTGCTGATATGCATTTGATATATTTACTTAATGAAACATGTTATCTAAACTGTTTATAAAGCTAAGTGTGTGTCAGGAGCCATCACAGCACAAACTAATAACTAGCAGGTGATCTTCCCGAAATGATCTGCCTGGATTATGATAATCCATGACAGATTTCTACCTTAGATGAGGCCCAGGAGAAAATTATTTTAGGAATGAATCCTGATATTAACATCCTTTTCTTGTTATTATCACATACATAACAATCACTAGGAATTAGCCCAGCATTTTGTGCAGATCTCTGCAGATTTATGAAGATGTACTGTCTTGTAGTGATGCTACATACACAAATAGATGATTTCTTAATTCTTAATGATTATCCTATAAGAATTTGTAAAATTATATCAGCATTTTTTTGTTTTTTTTTTTAGTTTTTTATTGAATATATTCTTTATTTACATTTCAGATGCTATTCCCTTTCCTGGTTTCCACCCCCCTCCCAGAAAACCCTTAACCCATCCTCCCTCCCTCTGCTTCTATGAGGATGTTCCTCCACCCAACCCACTCACACCTATCCTCCCTTGATTTCCCTACGCTGGGGCATCTATCAAGCCTTCATAGGATCAAGGATCTCTCCTCCCATTGATACCTGACAAGGCATTCCTCTACTACAAATGCAACTGGAACCATGTGTACCCCTTGGTTGATGGCTTAGTCCCTGGGAGCTCTGGAGGGTTGATATTGTTGTTCTTCCTATGAGGTTGCAAACCCTAAACTCTTTCAGTCCTTTATCTAATTCCTCCATTGGGGACCTTGTACTCAGTCCAATGGTTGGCTGCTAGCATCTGCCTCTGAATTTGTAAGGTTCTGGCAGGATCTCTCAGGAGACAGCCATATCAAGCACCTTTTGTCAAGCATTTCTTGGAATCCACAATAGTGTTGGGGTTTGGTGACTGTTTATAGGATGAATTCCCAGGTGGGACAGTCTCTGGATGGTCTTTCCTTCGTTTCTGTTCTACACTTTATCTCCATAACTGCTCCTGTGAGTATTTTGTTCCCTTTCTCAGAAAAAACGAAGCACCCACACTTTGGTCTTCCTCCTCCTTTAAGTTCATTTCTGTGAATTGTATCTTGTTTATTCTGAGCTTTTGGGCTAATATCCATTTATCAGTGAGTGCATACCATGAATGTTCGATTGTGATTGGGTTACCTCACTCAGGATGATATTTTCTAGTTCCATCCATTTGCCTAAGAGTTTCATAAATTCATTGTTTTTAATAGGTGAGTAGTACTCCATTGTGTAAATATACCACATTTTCTGTATTTATTCCTATGTTGAAGGACATCTGGGTTCTTTCCAGCTTCTGGCTATTATAAATAAGCTGCTATGAACATAGTGGAGCATGTTCCTTGTTACATGTTGGAGCATCTTCTGGGTATATGCCCAGAAGTGGTATAGCTGTGTCCTCAGGAAGTACTATGTCTAATTTTTTGAGGAACCTCCAAACTGATTTCCAGAGTGGTTGTACCAGCTTGCAATTCCACCAGCAATGGAGGAGTGTCCCTCTTTATCCACATCCTCTTCAGCATCTGCTGTCCCCTGAGTTTTTGATCTTAGCCATTCTGACTGATGTGAAGTGGAATCCCAGGATTGTTTTGATTTGCATTTCCCTGATGACTAAGGATGTTGAACATTTCTTTAGGTGCTTCACAGCCAATCAAAATTCCTCATTGAGAATTCTCTGTTTAGCCCTGTATCCCATTTTTTAATAGGGTTCTCTGGAGTCTAACTTCTTGTGTTCTTTGTAGATATTGGATATTAGCCCACTCTTAGATGTAGGATTGGTAAAGATCTTTTCCCAATGTGTTTGGTTTGGTTTTCTCCTATTGACAGTGTTCTTTGCCTTACAGAAGCTTTGCAATTTAATGAGGTCCCATTTGTCAATTTTTTTCCCATTTGTCAATTCTTGATCTTAGAGCATAAGCCATTGGTGTTCTGTTCAGGAAATTTTCCCCTGTACCCATATGTTCAAGGTTCTTCCCCACTTTCTCCTCTATAAGCTTCAGTGCATCTAGCTTTATGTGGTGGTCCTTGATTCACTTGGACTTGAACTTAGTATGGGAGATAAGAATGGGTCGATTTGCATTTTCTACATGCTGCCCACCAGTTGATCCAGCACCATTTGTTAAAAATGCGGTCTTTTTTTTTTCTACTGGATGTTTTTAGCTCCTTTGTCAAAGATCAAATGACCATAGGTGTGTGGGTTCATTTCTGGGTCTTCAATTCTATTCCTTTTATCTTCCTGCCTGTCTCTGTACCAGTACCATACAGTTTTTACCACAATTGCTCTGTAGTAGAGCTTGAGGTCAGGGATGGTGATTCCCCCAGAAGTTCTTTTGTTGTTGAGAATAGTTTTTGGCATCCTGGGTTTTTTATTATTCCAAGTGTATTTGTGTATTGCTTTTCTAGTTCTATGAAGAATTGATTTGGAATTTTGATGGGGATTGCATTGAATCTGTAGTTTGCTTTTGGCAAGATGGCCATTTTTACATTCTTTTTTTTCTTTTCTTTTTTTATTATTAGGTATATTCTTTATTTACATTTCAAATGATTTCCCTCTTACTAGTTCCCCCCCTCCCCAAAAGTCCCATATGCCCTCTTCCCTCCCCCTGCTCCCCAACCATCCCACTCCTGCCTCCCCTTCCTGGTATTCCCCTACACTGCCACATTTAGCCCTTCCAGGATCAGGTGCCTCTCCTTCCTTCTTCTTGGTATCCTTTGATATGTGAATTGTTCCTTGGGTACTCCAAGCTTCTGGGCTACTATCCGTTTATCAATGAGTGCATATCATGTGTGATTTTTTTGTGAACAGGTCATCTCACTCAGGATGACATTCTCCAGTTCCGCCCACTTGCCCACTTTCATGAATTCATTGTTTTAAGTATCTTGGTGTGACTCTAACCAAACAAGTGAAAGATCTGTATGAAAAGAACTTCAAGTCTCTGAAGAAAGAAATTGAATGATTTCCCCTTTTCCATTTCCTCCCTCCCTGAGAGTCCCATAAGCCCTCTTCCCTCCCCTGTTTCCCATTCAACTCCCTCTCGCTTCTCTGTCCTGGTATTCCCCTACATCCAGTCTTTCCAGGACCAGGGTTCTCTCCTCCATCTTCTTGGAAATCTATTGATATGTGAATTGTGTCTTGGGTATTCCGAGATTCTGGTTTATTATCCCCTTATCAGTGACTGCATACCATGTGTGTTCTTTTGTGATTGGGTTACCTCACTAAGGATGATATTTTCAAGTTCTGATCATTTGCCTAAGAATTTTGTGAATTCATTGTTTTTAATTGCTGAGTAGTATTCCATTGTGTAAATATACCACATCTTCTGAATCCATTCCTCCGTTGAGGGGCATCTGGGTTCTTTCCAGCTTCTGGCTATTATAAATAAGGCTGCTATGAACATAGTGGAGCATGTGTCCTTATTGCATGCAGGTAAAGCCTCTGGGTATATGCCCAGGAGTGGTATAACAGGATCCTCCGGGAGTGTCATGCCCAGTTTTCTGAGGAACCGCCAGACTGCTTTCCAAAGTGGTTGTACCAGCTTGCAATCCCACCAGCAGTGGAGGAGTGTTCCTCTTTCTCCACATCCTCGCCAACAACTGCTGTCTCCTGTTTTTGATCTTAGTCATTCTGACTGGTGTGAGGTGAAATCTCAGGGTTGTTTTGATTTGCATTTCCCTAATGACTAAGGATGTTGAACATTTCTTTAGGTGCTTCTCAGCCATTAGATATTCCTCAGGTGAGAACTCTTTGTTTAGCTCTGTACCTCATTTTTTAATAGGGTTATCTGATTCTCTGGAGTCTAAGTTCTTGAGTTCTTTGTATATATTGGATATTAGCCCACTGTTAGATGTAGGGTTGGTAAAGATCATTTCCCAGTTTGTTGGTTGCCGCTTTTGTCCTTTTGACCATGTCCTTTGCCTTACAGGAACTTTGTAATTTTATGAGGTCCCATTTGTCAAAAGCATAAGCTTTTGGTGCTCTGTTCAGGAAAATTTCTCCTGTGCCAATATGTTCAAGTTTCTTCCCCAGTTTCCTTTCTATTAGTTTCAGTGTGTCTGTTTCTTTTTTCTTATTTATTTATTTATTTATTTATTTATTTATTTATTTATTTATTTATTTATTTACACTCCAGATTTTATTCCCCTCCTGGTCCACCCTCCAACTGTTCCACATCCCATACCTCCTCCCCACCTCCCTGTCTCCACAAGGATGTCCCCACCCCCAACCACCACCCTTCCTGGCCTCTAAACTCCCTGGGGTCTCCAGTCTCTTGAGGATTAGGTGCATCTTCTCTAATTGAACCCAGACCCGGCAGTCCTCTGCTGTATGTGTGTTGGGGGGTCTCATATCAGCTGGTGTATGTTGCCTGGTTGGTGGTTCAGGTTAATTGAGACTGCTGGTCCTCCTACAGGGTCACCCTCCCCCTCAACTTCTTTTTTTTTATTTTCTAAGTTTTTTTTATTTACATTCAAAATCATTTTCCCTTTCCCATTTCCTCCCTCCCCGAAAGTCCCATAAGCCCCTTTCCCTTCCTCTTTTCTGGGTTAATATCCCCTTATCAGTGACTGCATACCATGTGTGTTCTTTTGTGACTGGGTTACCTCACTAAGGATGATATTTTCAAGTTCTGACCATTTGCCTAGGAGTTTCGTGAATTCATTGTTTTTAATTGCAGAGTACTATTCAATTGTGTAAATATACCACATCTTCTGAATCCATTCCTCCGTTGAGGGACATCTGGGTTCTTTCCAGCTTCTGGCTATTATAAATAAGGCTGCTATGAACATAGTGGAGCATGTGTCCTTATTGCATGCAGGTAAAGTCTCTGGGTATATGCCCAGGAGTGGTATAGCCGGATCCTCCGGGAGTGTCATGCCCAGTTTTCTGAGGAACTGCCAGACAGCTTTCCAGAGTGGTTGTACCAGCTTGCAATCCCACCAGCAGTGGAGGAGTGTTCCTCTTTCTCCACATCCTCGCCAACAACTGCTGTCTCCTGTGTTTTTGATCTTAGCCATCCTGACTGGTGTGAGATGGAATCTCAGGGTTGTTTTGATTTGCATTTCCCTAATGACTAAGGATGATGAACATCTCTTTAGGTGCTTCTCAGCCATTAGATATTCTTCAGGTGAGAACTCTTTGTTTAGCTCTGTACCCCATTTTTTAATAGGGTTACTTGCCTCTTTGGAGTTTAACTTCTTGAGTTCTTTGTATATATTGGATATTAGCCCTCTGTCGGATGTAGGGTTGGTAAAGATCATTTCCCAGTTAGTTGGTTGCCACTTTGTCTTTTTGACAGTGTCTTTTGCCTTGCAAAAACTTTGTAATTTAATGAGGTCCCATTTGTCAATTCTTGATCTTAGAGCATAAGCTATTGGAGTTCTGTTCAGGAAATTCTCCCCTGTGCCCATATGTTCAAGGTTCTTCCCTAGTTTCCTTTCTATTAGTTTCAGTGTGTCTGGTTTTATGTTGAGGTCCTTGATCCACTTGGAATTGAGCTTAGTGCAAGGAGATAAGAATGGGTCAATTTGCATTCTTCTGCATGTTGACCTCCAGCTGAGCCAGCACCATTTGTTGAAAAGGCTATCTTTTTTCCACTGGATTGTTTTAGCTCCTTTGTCAAAGATCAAGTGACCATAAGAGTGTGGATTCATTTCTGGGTCTTCAATTCTGTTCCATTGATCTACATGCCTGTCACTGTACCAATACCATGCAGTTTTTAACACTATTGCTCTGTAGTACAGTTTGAGGTCTGGGATACTGATTCCCCCAGAAATTCTTTTACTCTTGAGAATAGTTTTTAGCTATCCTGGGTTTTCTGTTATTCCAGATGAATTTTTGGATTGCTCTTTCTAACTGTATGAAGAATTGAGTTGGGATTTTGATGGGGATTGCTTTGAATCTCTATACTGCTTTTGGCAAGATGGTCATTTTTACTCTATTAATCCTGTCAGTCCATAAGCATGGAAGATTTTTCCGTCTTCTGAGATCTTCTTCAATTTCTTTCTTCAGAGACTTGAAGTTCTTGTCATACAGATCTTTCACTTGTTTGGTTAGCATCACACCAAGATACTTTATATTGTTTGTGGCTATCGTGAAGGGCATCATTTCTCTTATTTCTTTCTCAACCTGCTTATCCTTTGAGTATAGGAAGGCTACTGACTTGCTTGAGTTGATTTTATATCCGGCCACTTTGCTGAAGTTGTTTATCAGGTGTAGGAGTTCTCTGGTGGAGTTCTTTGGGTCGTTTAAGTATACTATCATATCGTCTGCAAATAGTGATAGTTTGACTTCTTCCTTTCCAATTTGTATCCCTTTGACCTCCTTTTGTTGTCTAATTGCTCTAGCTAGAACTTCAAGTACTATATTGAAAAGATATGGAGAGAAAGGGCAGCCTTGTCTAGTCCCTGATTTTAGTGGGATTGCTTCAAGTTTCTCTCCATTTTGTTTGATGTTGGCTACCGGTTTGCTGTAAATTGCTTTTACTATGTTTAGATATGGGCCTCGGTTTCCTGATCTTTTCTAGACCTTTAGCATGAAAGGATGCTGAATTTTGTCAAATGCTTTCTCCCCCTCTAATGAAATGACCATGTGTTTTTTTTTTTCTTTGAGATTGTTTATGTAGTGGATTACATTCATGGATTTCCTTATATTGCACCATCCCTGCATCCCTGGGATGAAGCCTACTTGATCGTGGTGAATGATCATTTTGATGTGTTCTTGGATTCAGTTGGCAAGAATTTTATTGAGTATTTTTGCATCAATATTCATAAGAGAGATTGGCCTGAGATTCTCTTTCTTTGTTGGATCTTTGTGTGATTTTGGTATCAGCATAATTGTGGCTTCATAGAACGTGTAGGGTAGTGTTCCTTCTCTTTCTATTTTGTGGAATAGTTTGAAGAGTATTGGTGTTAGGTCTTCTTTGAAGGTCTGATATAATTCTGCACTAAAAACGTCTGGACCTGTATTTTTTTTGGTTGGAAGACTTCCACTTCTATTTCTTCAGGGGTTATAGGATGGTTTAGATGGTCTATTTGATCCTGATTTAATTTTGGGGTTTGGTATCTGACTAGGAAATTGTCCATTTCCTCCAGATTTTCTAGTTGTGTTGAATACAGGCTTTTGTAGTAAGATCTGATGATTTTTTTGAATTTCCTCAGTTTCTGTTGTTATATCTCCCTTTTCATTTCTGATTTTGTTAATTTGGGTACTGTCTCTGTGCCCTCTGGCTAGTCTGGCTAAGGGCTTATCTATTTGTTGATTTTCTCAAAGAACCAACTCCTAGTTTTGTTGATTCTTTATATGGTTTTATTTGTTTCTACTTGTTTGATTTCAGTCCTGAATTTGATGATTTTCTGCTTTCTACTCCTCTTGGGTGTATTTGCTTCTTTTTGATCTAGGGCTTTCAGGTGTGTCATTAAGCTGCTAGTGTATGCTCTCTCCTGTTTCTTTTTGGCTGCACTCAGGGCTATGAATTTTCCTCTTAGCACTGCTTTCTTTGTGTCCCATAAATTAGGGTATGTTGTGCCTTCATTTTCATTAAATTTTACAAAGCCTTTGTTTTCTTTCTTTATTTCGTCCTTGATTAAGGTAACATTAAGTAGAGCATTGTTCAGCTTCCACGTGTATGTGGGCTCTCTGTTGGGTTTTTTTTGTTATTGAAGACCACCCTCGTTCCATAATGATCTGACAGGAGGCATGGGATTAGTTCGATCTTCTTTTATCTGTTGAGGACTGTTTTGTGACCAATTATATGGTTTATTTTGGAGAAGGTACCATAAGATGCTGAGAAGAAGGTATATTCTTTTGCTTTAGGATGAAATGTTCTATAAATATCTGTTAGATCCATTTGTTCCATAACTTCAGTTAGTTTCACTGTGTCCCTGTTTAGTTTCTGTTTGCATGATTTGTCCATTGTTGAGAGTGGTGTGTTGATGTCTCCCACTATAATTGTGTGGGGTGCAATATGTGCTTTGAGCTTTAGTAAAGTTTCTTTTATGAATGTGGGTGCCCTTGCGTTGGGAGCATAGATGTTCAGAATTGAGAGTTCATCTTGGTAGACTTTCCCTTTGACCAGAATGAAGTGACCCTCCTTATCTTTTTTGACAACTTTTGGTTGAATGTCGATTTTATCCGATATAAGAATGGCTACTCCAGCTTTCTCCTTGGGACCATTTGCTTGGAAAATTGGTTTCCAACCTTTGACTCTGAAGTAGTGACTGCCTTTGCTACATAGGTGGGTTTCATGTATGCAGAAAATGTTGGGTCCCATTTATATATCCAGTCTGTTAGTCTATGTCTTTTTATTGGGAAATTGATACCATTAATGTTAAGAGATATTAAGGAAAAGTGATTGTTTCTTCCTGTTATTTTTGTTGTTAGAGGTGGAATTATGTTTCTGTGGCTATCTTCATTTACCTGTATGCTTTTTCTAGGGTGTAGTTTCACTCCTTGTGTTGTTATTTTCCACCTATTATCCTTTGTAGAGCTAGGTTTGTGGAAAAATATTGTGTAAATTTGGTTTTGTCATTGAATATCCTATATTTTCTGACTATGGTAATTGAGAGTTTTGCTGGATATAGTAGCCTGGGCTGGCATTTATGTTCTCTTAGGATCTGTATGACATATGCCCAGGATCTTCTAGCTTTCATAGTTTCTGGTGAGAAATCTGGTGTAATTCTGATAGGTCTGCTTTTATATGTCACTTGACTTTTTTCCCTTACTGCTTTTAATATTCTTTCTTTGTTTAGTGCATTCGGTGTTTTCATTATTATGTGACAGGAGGAATTTCTTTTCTGGTCCAATCTATTTGGAGTTCTGTAGGCTTCTTGTATGTCCATGGGCATCTCTTTCTTTAGGGTAGGGAAGTTTTCTTCTGTAATTTTGTTGAAGATCTTTACTGGCCCTTTAATTTGGGAATCTTCACTCTCTTATATACATATAATCCTTAGATTTGGTCTTCTCATTGTGTCCTGGATTTCCTGTATGTTTTGGGTCAGAAGCTTTTTGCATTTTGCATTTTCTTTGACCATTGTGTCCAACTTTTCTGTGGTACCTTCTATACCTGAGATTCTCTCTTCTATCTCTTGTATTCTGTTGGCGATACTTACATCTGTAATTCCTGACCTCTTTCCTGGGTTTTCCATTTCCAGGTTTGCCTCTATTTGTGTTTTCTTTATTGTTTCTACTTCCACTTTTTGGTTTTGGATCACTTTATTCAATTCCTTCACCGGTTTACCTTTGTTTTCCTGTATTTCTTTGAGTGAGTTATTGATATCCCCCTTAAAGGACTCTATTATCTTCATGATATAGGATTTTAGGTCAGCTTCCTGAGTTTCAAGTGTGTTATATTCAGGGCTTGCTGTTGTGGGAGAAGTGGATTCTGATGACACCCACATATATTGGCTTGTGTTGCTTACTTATGGTCTTGCACTTGCCTTTTGCCATCTGGATATCCCTGGTGTTTGTTGGTCTGGGTGCTTGTCTGGAGTCTGCCTCTTTTGACCCTGGGTTTCTTCAGGTCTCTTGGTAAGACTGCAGTCCTGGCCGTAGCAGATCACCCGTGGGGCCTTCCGATGGGGGGGCTCTTCACAGGGGCAGAGAGAGTGCTGATCTGTTGCCCTGCCTGCCGTAGATCTCCTTGGAGGCCTTCAAAGGTTCGGTCAACTGCTCTGAGTGCAGGGGGTTCTTTAGGATGGATCCAGATATGGTGTTTTTTCTGGAACAGACCAGCCAGGAGTCTGCCCCAGAAGAAAGGACCATGTGTTGGAAGGGGTGGAAGGGATGGAAGGGGTGTGGTATTTGGGAGGGCAGGGGTTTTGGTGGCTGATGGGTCCCAAGTCCACTGGGCCCCCAGCAGCAGCTCTGTAACTCTGGAGGTGGAGGGATGGGTGTTCATACCAACCGCTCTGAGTGCAGCAGGTTCTCTAGGATGGATCAGGAGATGGTGTCTTCACTGGAGCAGACCAGCCAAGAGTCTGCCCCAGCAGAAAGCTATATCAGTATTTATTAAGCTCTTTTATAGTGGGACTTCTATTTGGTCCTTTCTGATAGTCAAAACTGCAATGAGAATTCTTTCAGTCTCTCCATGTGTCACCAGTTAATTGCTTCTAGATACTAACCAGACTTTCTACTATCCAGAGCCTTTTATTTCATAAAAGGGAAATAATGATTTATAATAAGTGCTAGGACAGAACACAAAATATTCATTAGGTTTATCTATACTAAACTTCACTAATAACTTAGTTATGGTTTTTAACGCTCAATGAATCTGTGAAGCTATGACAGGTGATGACTATTTAGCCAGATACATACTCTTAATTGACATTCCTGTAAACATTCTCTGTTGTAAACTTCTTATTCGATTTATGATTTGATTTCATGTGTGAACTTGTGATGAACTTTTTATCTTGTGATCATATACTCTGAAAGATGTATAAATGCTGAGGGCAAAGAGAAGGGTCAGAACTGAGCTGAGGAGAAGTTTTTAGACAGAACTGAGGATAATTTTTTAAGTCAGGCCACAAGAGAACTTTTTAGACAGAGCTGAACTGAAGAAGAACTTAGAAGTAAAGGCATAGCATTGTGAGAAAAGGCATTGAGAGTAAGAACATTATTGTGACATCAGAGCAGGAGGAGAGAGCAAGATTAGGATAATACAGAGCACAATAACTTAGAAACTCTAGGTAACATAACAAACTAAGAGAGAAATATGCAGAATGGAGAGAAGCTACAGAGAGCAGAAGGCACAGGCAACCTTCTCCTTACCATGGGGCAGAACAGATCTTTTATTAATAACAAGGTAGGCTTAATCTTATTAAAAGTGTCAAAGTATTCTAGTTACACACTTGGGTTTAATTCATTTAGCATTAAAAAGGTAGAAGATTTTTCTTTCTGTCTGCAATAAAGATTGGAGCTCATTTTTCATTCAAAATGAGTGAGTTCTTTCTGCACTAGTGCTTGGACTTTTGCTCTAAATGCATATGGAAGTGTGGATGTGTGTATGGATGTGTGTGTGGTGTGTGTGTGTGTATGTAAGTATGTAATTGTGAAAATGTATGCAAGTAGGTCCCAACTGGTTTGAATGGAAATGTATAAATATGCATGCATGAGTCTGTATTTAAATTTATGTGAGTTTATGCATATTTGCTCATGTGAAAGTTTTTCCTTCTATGAGCATTATTCTCTTGTCCAGGTTCAATAGAAGTTTATTGCTTCAAACTTCCCCCTAGCCTGACAACCAAGAGGCATGCGGACAAAAGAGAAAGGGCTCTGGCAATTAATCTTTTATTTAATACCCCAACCCTGCTGTTAGACTACAGATATTAGTTGCCTAAATCAGAGGATTTTATCCATCAGAAAGAGCAAGAAAGTCTTTAGGACATTTTAGACATTATCATCAGTGTATCAGTATAGTTAGAGAGCTAGAACATCTGGAGATAGTCTTTAAAGCCACAGCAGAGTCCTACTCTGTCTCCTCTCAATCTGCACCAAGTCTGGAGGTTCCAGGCAGGTGTTGTAGATGCAGACCTATAATCCTGGCAATTAAGAGTTGGAAGCAATTTATGAGGAATTCAAGGCTAACCTAAGCTACAGGAAACCTAGTCTCAAAAGTAATAATCAGTAAGAAATTTTTAAAAATTAAAATGTATCCACTCACTACCAACATTTCAATATTAACAGAATCCAAATTAGGCTTAAAATAAATGTTTCATCACTGAAACTTTTAATAGCTCACTCATGATTTGCAAATAACTTTTCAAATTGAGAATCCATAGTTTTAATAATTCTTCAAAATAAGCAAGCATAATGATATTCATCCAAATAATATGAGTTGAAAGATGAACGATATACTAGCCATGGGTAGTATACACAAATTTCTATTCCCAGGTATATATAAGACACATTATAGTAAGCTACAAGTCAATGCCATCAACTGATATGCCAAAATCAAATTCAGTGAATGAATTCTATGATTAGAGGCCCACAAATTAAGTTTCCCTTGCTTTAAAAGATCAATATCTTTAAATATATTTGACATCACTCAACTTGTTTAGTAATAAATGTGTACATCTATTATACATAAGAACATATTTTAACTTCAGAAATATATCTTAATTCCTTATTGCCTGGTTGTTTATCCCTCAGCAGAGTTCTTTAGATTCATCAAGTCAGAGCCATCTTCTCACCTTCCTATTCAATGCATTCTTCACTTCCTTATTTCTCAAGGTGTAGATGAGTGGATTGAGAGCAGGAGTGACCACACTGTACATGATGGCAATGATTCTGTCCTGATCCAAAGAGCTGCCTGAGGCAGGATGGATGTAGGTGAAGAGAACAGGAGCATAGAACAGAATAACAACCATGAAGTGAGAGGCACAAGTGGACAGTGCTTTGTGGAGCATGCTGCAAGAATGGGTCTTGAGGAGAAGATAGGTGATGATGTAGAAATAGGAGAGAAATGTCAGAAAAAAGGAAGTGAGGGCAATGGTACCTGTGACTGTATTGAGCAGCCAAAGATTGAGCTCAGTGTTTCCACAGGCCAGATCCAGCAATGGCTTAATATCACAGAAGAAATAATGCACATGATTGGGGCCACAGAAGCTCAAACGAGATGTCATTATAGCATGAAGCAAGGCATGTAAGAAGCCCATGATCCAGATAGTAACAGTTATGTGGACACAGAGCTGGTGATTCATGATGACCGAATAGTGGAGTGGTTTGCAGATAGCCACAAAGCGGTCAAATGCCATGACTGGCAGCAGCATGGTCTCAGTGCTACCCAGGAAGTGGAAGAAATGAAGCTGGGTTATGCATCCCAAGAAGGAAATTGATTTGCTTGTGGAAAGGAGGTTCTCCAACATCTTTGGCACTGTTACAGTAGAGTAGGAGATATCTAGATATGCTAGGTTTCCCAGGAAGAAATACATAGGTGAGTGGAGTCTTGGGTCCAAAATGACAATCATCAAGATGGCTACATTCCCAGTTATATTGACAAAGTAGATGGTGAAGAAAATCGCAAAGAGAATAGGGTTTAATTCTTGTATGTCTGTCACTCCCAGGAGGAGAAATTCAGTGACTGAGGTTTGATTGGACATCACCTATAAGGAAAGACAATTATTATATAAAACTGTCCTGCATGTTATCCAGTCCTTCTGGCCATAGATTTTCTTTTCATAAACAAAGTATTTTCAGAGTGAGTTATTGTTTTCCATGATGCCGTCTCAAGTTCTTCCTAGTATTTACCCATTATTGTGTTAAATGACAGTGTTAAGTAAGTGCCTGTTGTGGGTTGTATTCAAACATCTAATTTACTACATTATCCCTAATCATTTCCTTTTTAGTTAGTGACTTTGAATAGAACACAAGCCCACCACAATTTTCTTTATGTGAACAATTCCATTTTGACCCTATCTTCTCCTTATCTCTTATGTTGGCTACACCATGGAATAGCTTTTATATAGTTCACCAGGTAGACATCTGGGAGGTAAATACACTTGAAAGATTCCAACTAGAGAAGGATAAGAGTAGATGGACTCATTCCAACCACTTGCCCTTTAAAGAAAAAAACATAGCATCAAAGGAATTGGCCAGTGTCATTACATGAAGTTAAAATATTCTGCACAGCAAAGATGCTATCAACAGAAACTACCAAATGGGCAAGAATATTCTCTTGGTATACTTCAGGCACAGGATTCATATTTAAAGTATGTAATGGATTGCAAATATTGACCATAGAAAACTCTACTAATCAATAAATGGACCAAAGATCTAAATTGACATTTCTCAAAAAAGCGAGATATGAATGGCTATTAAATAATTTTAACGGGCTCAGCTTCTGTAGCTACTAAAGTTATGCAAGTTAACTAACTTTGTCATTTCTCTCACTCCAGGCTTAATGGCCTTCATTAAGAAAGCAGAGGACAATAAGTGCTGGTGAGGATTGTAGAGTGATGCAGCCACCATGGAAATCAGGCTGATTGTTTCTCTAAAAATTAAAAGTAGAACCACCATGTGACCCAGATATACTGATCATAGGTTGAACCCAAAGGACTGTACATCCTACCAAAGAGATACTTGGATATCCATGTTCAATCCTGTCACATTCACAATAGTAAGGAAAAGGAATCAACCTAGGTGTTCATCAAGTAGAAAGGAAGAATGAAAACTGGTTACATACCCACAACGAAATTTTATCCATCTGTAAAGTAAAATAAAATTATGTATTTGCAGAAAAATACATGGAACTAAAACCATGATATTAAGCAATCAACAAGGGCACAGAAAGACAAATGCCATATGTTCTTTCTTATATTCAGTCTTAGTTAAATATGTAGATCCAAGAGGGTGTAAGCATGGGTAAAAACCACAAAATTAGAAAGGGGACCGTGTTTCTAGGAAAAGAAGAGATGTATAGAAAGAAATAAGAAAGACAGTGGAACAACGTGTAATGGAAGTCCAGGGGATCAACATCAAGGGAATGAAACAGGGAGATAATAGCAGAGGGAGCAAAATTAACCGAAATGAAATATGTTTGAAAGATCCCACTGGGAAACACATTATCTTGCAAACTAAGTTAAAAATTTAAAACATTTTTAATGCATAAAAATGAAAATGAATGTTATGTTTTAAATATAACAGTAACTATAATTTGTTTATGTAAAATGTAGAAAAATATAGGAGTCTAAGAACATTTTTTCTTTTTTCTTTTTTTTTAACTAAAAGATACCAGCATAAACTTTAATATCTGAAGTAAAAAAAAACTTTCAAAACTGTCATGAAGTCTCCTTGTGTTGCTCTCATCAGGTATGTCTAGTTAACGCTGGCCCTCCGGCTCTCATGTGAGCCACAGAACATTTTTTTCTTATTCGTAACCTAGGAAACACCATGGAAGCAGAGATCACAGTAGTCAAAGATTCTGACAGCATTTGTGTATACTTTTCTGAACTATATTTGACGTTGGACTTCAAGTTTTCTAAAATATAAGCTATTAAATATTTCCAAATTAAATTTCTAATGGTATGTATGCACACGTAGAGGCAATGGACTGATTATCAGATGTCTTCCTAAATCTTTCTTTCTTTCTTTCTTTCTTTCTTTCTTTCTTTCTTTCTTTCTTTCTTTCTTTCTTTCTTTCTTTCTTTCTTTCTTTCTTTCTCTCTCTCCATTTCTTTCTTTCTTTTTTTCTTTCTTTCTTTCTTTCTTTCTTCCTTTCTTTCTTTCTTTCTTTCTTTCTTGATTGATGTAGAGTGTCCTACTGAATCTATAGGTCACTAATTTTCCTAGGTTGACTTGACAAAGAGCTCCAGAAATTCTCCTGGCTCTAGTTTCCCAGGTCCCTGTATTCAAAACACAGATTACCACACCCATTCTTTATTGCTGTTTGTTAAGGATCTAAACCTTCTTGGATAGTAAGCACTTAAAAGATGGTGCCATTTCCCCACACCTCTTCCTTTGTTTGTTTGTTTTTTTATTGGGACACAGTCCTAATATAAGTACAATTCTCCTACCTCAGCCTCCTGTGTTGCTCTGACTGGTCCAATTTACTTCTTGTATTATGCCTTGTGCTTTTTGGTGTTTCTGTTTTTCTAGATGCTCCGAGGTGTTTTTTCAATCCCAGAGACCCTTGGCCAGAAAAGCTCTTCATTTCACTAGCAGCAATGGACAAATACTCATTTTAGTATATGTGAAATCCTGTCTTTTCTTGTCGTCTAGTTTCTTGGGGCCTTTATTCCACTTATCTTAAAATACGCTCACTCATCAGATACTAAAGAACTTTCCTCTACTCTGTTCTAGGTCCATCAGTCTGACAATGGTAACTGTGTTCTCTTCTGAGATCCCAGAAGCCTGTCTACCTCATCTCAGTTTCCTCCACAGATGCTGGAACTGTACAGCTCTTCTGACATCTAAAAACATGTTTTCTGTATTAGTCTGCCTGTTTTTCAAATACAATCCCTCCATTCCTTTCTTTCAAAACTCATTTTCTGTAAAAATGTATCCTCTTGTTTTTAAGTCCATAATTAAATAACATAATAGTGTTTCTCTTTATGAAAGTAAAATTCTTAAGTAAATATGAATAAATTAATTGTAAAACATTTAATATTTGACTACACTTTCACAGTTTACTAAAAGACTTTTTGAGTTGTTTCCTTTTCTTTTCAATATTAGGAAATTACCTGAATTACCTTCCTATGTAACAGTGATCAGAGCAGACAGTTTTGAGAAGTAGCTTCCTCTTGTTCCTTTCTATTAAAGATGCCCTAGATTCACTCTGTACATAATGGATGAATCAGAATAACTGTGTGGAGGGCCCAAGGTGCTGGGAGGCTCTGAGAGAACTCCTTAGTTGCAGAAGAGTTGAGCAGAGTCTGACACTGGTGTGATTCCTTCAAAGGGGGATCACCTAAGCTTTAGAAATAACTAGATGAAGAAAATAATTAATGAACTGGGAAAACTTATAAGAATCCTAAGGATTCTAAGCTTTATAACTGGAGACATTCTGAGAAATGGGGTTACTGCTTCTGTAATTCTGTCAAGGGTTACTTCCAAACAATTCAGGGTGACTTCTTTAATAGTGATGCCTCTTCTATGTGTTTATAAACACAACAGATATTAGTGTTTAAAATCTAGCCCTGTAGCAAAATATATTTATCATTCTCTGAGGTAGAAATCAAAATAATAGCATGAAAACACATATGGGGAAATATTTACAGATTAATTTATCAACCAGACTGTGTTGTACGAATCAGAACTCATTCTTGTTCACCACACTTTTAATAATCAGATTGGGAGAATTAAATATTCTTCAAACAGGAACCAAGTACCATGTAATTAGATGAGACATAGCAGTGAAATACAGGTGGCAAAGAGGCTTCATTTTCCTCATACACAGTGAGGAGTCCATCACTAAAAAGGAAACCCACCTGAATCCTGCCTATTGGTGTTTAATGTTCAAACTGACAGACTAAAGAATGGGATATTTTAATCCTAACTCATTTTCTTACCTGACTGACTGTTAAAAACATTTTTTTTCAGGAACATGTCCAGAAATTTTACAAGTTTGGAACTATTTGAAGTGACAGTTCATGCTGTAGGTCTGGCTTACAGTCTTCATCTCTAGAAACCTCTCTACCATCCTGAAATTCTGCAAGCACTCTAAGAAGACTGAACGCTAGACACAAAATTCCCAAAAGAGCTTGTCCCTTGGGTTGTGCAGGATAGATGTGAAAATTAACAGGATACTTTTCACACCTGTCATAGGGAAAATGTGCTTGCACAATTCCTCTGTGCTCCTTGTGTTTTTCACTTAATTTTTTTCTCCATAGTTTCAGGTACATGAACATCAGAGTTCTAAGTGGCCGTGTACATCAACACAGTCAATTTCCTTTTATCTCTTTAGAGTTTTGAGTTCACTCCCTCACCTATACAAATTCCCTGGAAGTACACTGTAAATTTAATGGGAAAAATGGACAATTTTTTTAAATTGATGGTAGATATGTTGTTTTGATTTGTGCTATTGAATAGTCTTCCCCTTTTTATTCTCCTGTCTTCATCTCCCAAGTGCTGGTACTACAGAAATATACCACTATAACTGACTAGAGATCTGTCCATCTTCTGTGGAAGGATCTCATATTTCCTTAGGATCACTTGTTAATTGGTCTCTATTTTCACCAACATCTGTCTTGATACCTTCAATGTTGGCTGGTGAGATAGCTCAGTGTATAGGGCACTTGCTCTGTAAGCATGAGCAACACACTTTTTCTTCCCAATACCCACCTAAAAGCCAGACTTGAAAGGTGGCAACCTGAACTGCCAAAACTCAGGAGGCAAAGATTGAAGATTCCTGGGGAAAATTGGCCAGCTATAGGAGCCATATTAGAGAGCTCCTGGTTCAGGGAAAGGTCTTGCCTCAATAAAGTGATGAGTGTTTGAAGAAAATACCCAATATAAATTTTAAGCAAATGAACAAACACAAAGACACATGTGCTCACACACATTCAACTATATATACATGTGTGTAAAAAAGAAGAAAACCAAATAATTCTAGGCATTGGGTTAACTTCTATGACCTCTATTCCATCTCACTGGTCTATGCCTCTGGTTTTGTCTTAGAAACATCTTTGTCATGTTTTTTTAGAGTAGTTGGAATCAAATATTGTAACACTTCCAACATTGTTCCTTCTTCCCATTGGCTCTTCAGGGTCTTTTCAAGTTCCATATTAAATTTCTTCCTTTTTATCTCTGCTAAAAAATATCACTGGGCTTTTAATGAGAAATGTGCAAAATTTGTACAGGTAATTTCTGTGGGAAGTATAGGCATTTTCAAAACACGAATGTTGCTAAAACGTGCAGCATTAATTCATGACAGATTTCTACCACAGACAAGGCCCAGGAGAAAATTATTTTAGAAACTAATCCTGCTATTAATATCCTTTTCTTGTAATTATCACACATATAACAATCACTAGGTATTAGCCCACAGTTTTGAGCAGATCTCAGCAGATTTATGAAGATGTACTGTTTTGTAGTGGTGCTACATACACAAAGAGATGTTTTCTTAATTCTTTTTATTTTTTTATTAAATATAATCTTCATTTACATTTCAAGTGGTAAAACCTTTCCCGGTTTCCCCCCTCCTCAATACCCCCCAACCCCTCCTCCCACTTCCTGTCTCCAAGTATATGCCTCTCCACCCGACCCACTCCCACCTCTGCCCCCCTCAATTTCCCCTTGTTGGGGCATCTATTGAACCTTCCCCTGACCAAGGACCACTCTTTCCACTGATGCCCGACAAGGCATTCCTCTGCCACATTTTTGGCTGGAACCATGAGTACCCCTTGGTTGATGGTTTAGTCCCTGGGAGTCCTGGGGCGTCTGGGTGGCCAACATCGTTGTCCTTCTCATGAGGCTGTAAACCCCTTCAGCTCCTCCGTACCACCCTCCAACTCCTCCCTTGGGGAACCTACTCCCAGACCAATGGTTGGCTGCTAGCATCTGCCTCTGTATGTGCAAGGTTCTGTCAGGGCTCCTCCGAAGACAACCATGGCATGCTCCTTTTGGTATGTGCTTCTTGTCATCCATAGTAGTGTTGGTGTTTGGTGACTGTTTATAGGGTGAATCCCCAGGTAGAGCAGTCTCTGGGTGGCCTTTACTTCAGTCCCTGCTCCATACTTTGCCTCCATTATTGCTCCTGTAAGTATATTGTTCCCTTTCTCAGAGAAACCTAAGCACCCGCCCCCCTCCCTTCAGTCCGCTTTCTTCTTGAGCTTCCTGTGGTCTGTGAATTGTAACTTGTTTATTTTGGGCTTTTGGGCTAACATCCACTTATCAGTGAGTGCATACCATGTGCATTCTTTTGTGATTGGGTTACCTCGCTCAGGATGATGCTTTCTAGTTCCATCCATTTGCCTAAGAATTTCATGAATTCATTGTTTTTAATAGCTGTATAGTACTCCACTATGTATATATACCACAGTTTATGTATCCATTCCTCAGTTGAAGGACATCTGGGTTCTTTACAGCTTCTGGCTATTATGAATAAGGCAGCTATGAAAATAGTGGAGCATGTGTCCTTATTACATCTAGGAGCATCTTCTGAGTATATGCCCAGGAGTGGTATAGCTGGGTCCTCAGGTAGTAAGTACTATGTCTAATTTTCTAAGGAATCACCAAGCTTATTTCCAAAATGGTTTTATCAGCTTGCAATCCAACCAACAATGGAGAAGTGATCCTCTTTCTCCACATCCTCTCCAGCATCTGCTGTCCCCTGAATTTTTTATCTTAGCCATTCTGACCGGTGTGAGGTGGAATCTCAGTGTTGTTTTGATTTGCATTTCCCTGATTACTAAGGATGCTGAATATTTCTTTAGGTGCTTTAGAGCCATTTGAGTTTCCTCAGTTGAGAATTCCCTGTTTAGCTCTGTACCCCAATTTTTTTCCTTCTTTTTTTATTTTCTAAGTTTTTTTTATTTACATTCCAAATCATTTCCCCTTTCCCGTTTCCTCCCTCCCCGAAAGTCCCATAAGCCCCCTTCCCTCCCTCTTTTCCCCATTCAACCCCCTCTTGTTTCTCTGTCCTGGTGTTCCCCTACATCCAGTCTTTCCAGGACTGTACCCCATTTTTTAATAGGGTTATTTGACTCTCTGGAGCCTAACTTCTTGAGTTCTTCATATACCTTGGAATATTAGCCCTCTATCAGATGTAAGGTTGGTAAAGATCTTTTCCCAACTTGTTGGTTGCCGTTTTGTCTTACTGATTGTGTCTTTTGCCTTACAGAAGCTTTGCAGTATCATGAGGTCCCATTTGTCGATTCTTGTTCTTAGGGCATAAGCCATTGGTGTTCTGTTCAGGAACTTTCCCCCTGTGCCCATGTGTTCAAGATTCCTCCCCACATTCTCCTCTATAAGCTTCAGTGTGTCTGGTTTTATTTGTAGGTCCTTGATCAACTTGGACTTGAGCTTTGTACAAGGAGATAAGAATGGGTTGATTTGCATTTTTCTGCATGCTAACCACTAGTTGATCCAGCACCATTTGTTAAAAATGCTGTCTTTTTTTTCCACTGGATGGTTTTAGCTCCTTTGTCAAATATCAAGTGACTGTATATGTGTGGTTTCTTTTCTGGGTCTTCAATTCTATTCCATTGATCTTCCTGACTGTCTCCGTACCAATACCAGTTTTTATCACTATTGCTCTGTAGTAGAGCTTGAGGTCAGGGATGGTGATTTCCCAAGGAGATCTTTGTTGTGGAGAATAGTTTTTGCTATCCTGGGTTTCTTTTTATTCCAGATGAATTTGAGAATTGCTCTTTCTAGATCTATGAAGAATTGATTTGGGATTTTGATGAGAATTGCATTGAATCTGTAGATTGCTTTTGGCAAGATGGCCATTTTTACTATATTAATCCTGCCAATCCATGAACATGGGAGATCTTTCCATCTTCTGAGATCTTCGATTTCTTTCTTCCGTGGCTTGAAGTTTTTGTCATACAGATCTTTCACTTGCTTTGTTTGGGTCATACCAAGGTATGAAATATTATTTGGGACTATTGTGAAGGGTGTCATTTCCCTATTTTCTTTCTCAGCTTGTTTATCCTTTGAGTAGAGGAAAGCTACTGATTTGCTTGAGTTAATTTTATATCCAGCCATTTTGCTGAAGTTGTTTATCAGCTTTAGGAGTTCTCTGGTGGAATTTTTGGGGTTACTTAAGTATACAATCATATCATCTGCAAATAGTGATATTTTGACTTCTTCTTTTCCAATTTGTATACCTTTGACCTCCTTTTGTTGTCTGATTGCTCTGGCTAGTACTTCAAGTACTATATTGAATAGATAGGGAGAGAGTGGGCAGCCTTGTCTGGTCCCTGATTTTAGTGGGATTGCTTCAAGTTTCTCTCCATTTAATTTGATGTTGGCTACTGGTTTGCAGTATATTGCTTTCACTATGTTTAGGTATAGGCCTTGGATTCCCTCTCTCTCCAAGACTTTTATCATAAAGGGATGCTGGATTTTGTCAAAAGCTTTTTCAGCATCTAATGTAATGATCATGTAGTTTTTTTCTTGGGTTTGTTTATGTAGTGGATTATGTTGATGGATTTCCATGTATTGAACCATCCCTGCATCCCTGGGATGAAGCCTATCTGATCGTGGTGAATTATAGTTTTGATACATTCTTGAATTTGGTTGGCCAGAATTTGGTGAGTATTTTTGAATCGATGTTCACAAGGGAGATTGGTCTGAAGTTCTCCTTCCTTGCTTGTTCTTTGTTTGGCTTAGGTACAAGCGTTATTGTGGCTTCATAGAATGAGTTGGGTAGTGTACCTTGAGTTTCTATTTTGTGAAATAATTTGAAGAGTATCGGTATCAGCTCTTCTGTGAAGTTCTGATAGAATTCTTCGCTAAACCCATCTGGCCCTGGACTCTTTTGTGATGGGAGACATTAGTGACTGCTTCTATTTCCTCAGGATTTATGGGACTATTTAGATGGTTTATCTGATCCTGTTTTAATGTTGGCACATGGTATGTATCAAGAAAGTTGTCCATTTCATCCAGATTCTCAAACTTTGTTGAATATAAGTTCTTGTAATAGGATCTGATGATTTTTTGAATTTCCACAGTTTCTGTTGTTATGTCTCCCTTTTCATTAGTGATTTTATTAATTTGCATAGTGTTCCTTTGCTCTCTGGTTAGTCTGGCTAAGGGTTTATCTATCTTCTGGATTTTCTCAAAGAACCAGCTCCTGGTTTTGTTGATTCTTTGTATAGTTCTTTTTGTTTCTATTTGGTTGATTTCAGTCCTGAATTTATTTCCTGCTGCCTACTCCTCTTGGATGTATTTGCCTCTTTTTGTTCTAGAGCCTTCAAGTGCTCTGTCAAGCTGTTGGTGTAAGCTGTCTCCATTTTCTCTTTGGAGGCACTCAGAGCTATGAGTTTTCCTCTTAGTATTGCCTTCACTGTGTCCCATAAGTTTTGATATGATGTGTCTTCATTTTCACTGAATTTTAAACAGTTTTTAATTTCTTTCTTTATTTCTTCCTTGACCAAGCATTTGTTGAGAAGAGCATTGTTCAAAGTCCACATGTATGTGTGTTTTCCATTGTTTTGTGTGCTCTTAAGACTAGCCTTAGGCCATGGTGATCTGATAAGGTCTATGGAATAATTTTAATATTTCTGTATCTGTTGAGGCCTGTTTTGTGACCAATTATATGGTCAGTTTTGGAGAAGGTGCCATGAGGTGCTGAGAAGAAGGTATATTCTTTTGTTTTAGGATGAAATGTTCTATAAATATATGTTAGATCCATTTGTTCCATAACTTCAGTTAGTTTCACTGTGTCTCTGTTTAGTTTCTGTTTCCATGATTTGTCCATTGTTGAGAGTGGTGTGTTGAGGTCTCCCACTATAATTGTGTGGGGTGCAATATGTGCTTTGAGTTTTAGTAAAGTTTCTTTTATGAATGTGGGTGCCCTTGCATTGGGAGCATAGATGTTCAGAATTAAGAGTTCATCTTGGTAGACTTTCCCTTTGACCAGAATGAAGTGACCCTCCTTATCTTTTTTGACAACTTTTGGTTGAATGTCGATTTTATCCGATATAAGAATGGCTACTCCAGCTTTCTCCTTGGGACCATTTGCTTGGAAAATTGGTTTCCAACCTTTGACTCTGAAGTAGTGACTGCCTTTGTTACATAGGAGGGTTTCTTGTATGCAGCAAAATGTTGGCTCCTGCTTATATATCCAGTCTGTTGTCTATTTCTTTTTATTAGGAAATTGATACCATTGATGTTAAGAGATATTAAGCAAAAGTGATTGTTGCTTAATGTTATCTTCTTTGTTAAAGGTGAAATTTTGTTTGTGTAGCTATTTTCTATTGGGTTTGTTGAAAGATTGCTTTATTGCTTTTTCTACGGTGTGGTTTCTCACCTTATGTTGGATTTTCCACCCATTTTCCTTTGTAGAGCTGGATTTGTGGAAAGATATTGTGTAAATTTGCTTTTGTCATGGAATGTCTTGTTTTCTCCTTCTGTGGTAATTGAAAGTTTTGCTGGGTATAGCAGTCTGGGCTGACATTTATGTTCTCTTAGGATCTGTATGACATATGCCCAGGATCTTCTAGCTTTCATAGTTTCTGGTGAGAAGTCTGGTGTAATTCTGATAGGTCTGCCTTTAAATGTTACATAACCTTTTCCCCTTACTGCTTTTAATATTCTTTCTTTGTTTAGTGTATTTGGTGTTTTGATTATTATGTGATGGGAGGAATTTATGATCTGGTCCAGTTTGTTTGGAGTTCTGTAGGCTTCTTGTATGTTCATGCACATCTCTTTCTTTAGGCTAGGGAAGTTTTCTTCTATAATTTTGTTGAAGATGTTTACTGGCCCTTTAAGATGTAAATCCTTGTGCTCTTCTATACCTATAATCCTAAGGTTGGGTCTTCTCATTGTGTCTTGGATTTCCTGGATATTTAGGGTTATAAGCTTTTTGCATTTTGAATTTTCTTTGACTGTTGAGTCAATGTTTTCTATGGCATCTTCAGCGTCCGAGATTCTTTCTTCTATCTCTTGTATTCTATTGTTGATGCTTGCATCTATGACTCCTGAATTCTTTCCAAGGTTTTTTTTTTTTTTTTTAATTTAATTTAATTTTATTTTTTTTTTAATTTACATTCCAAATCACTTCCCCTTTCCCGTTTCCTCCCTCCCCGAAAGTCCCATAAGCCCCCTTCCCTCCCTCTTTTCTCCGTTCAACCCCCTCTCATTACTCTGTCCTGGCGTTCCCCTACATCCAGTCTTTCCAGGACCAGGGGTCTCTCCTTCCATCTTTTTAGAAATCTATTGATATGCTGATTGTGTCTAGGGTATTCTGAGATTCTGGGTCAATATCCCCTTATCAGTGACTTCATACCATGTGTGATCTTTTGTGATTGGGTTACCTCACTAAGGATGATATTTTCAAGTTCTGACCATTTGCCTAGGAATTTCGTGAATTCATTGTTTTTAATTGCAGAGTAGTATTCCATTGTGTAAATATACCACATCTTCTGAATCCATTCCTCCGTTGAGGGACATCTGGGTTCTTTCCAGCTTCTGGCTATTATAAATAAGGCTGCTATGAATATAGTGGAGCATGTGTCCTTATTGCATGCAGGTAAAGTCTCTGGGTATATGCCCAGGAGTGGTATAGCCGGATCCTCCGGAAGTGTCATGCCCAGTTTTCTGAGGAGCCGCCAGACTGCTTTCCCAAGGTTTTTTTTTATCTCCAGAGATGTCTCACTTTGCGATTTCTTTGTTCAGTTCCTTCATTTGTTTTTTTTATGTTTTCCTGAAATTCTTTAAGGGATTTTTGTGTTTCCTCTTTAAGGGCTTCCACCTGTTGACCCATGTTCTCCTATAATTCCCTATGGTATTTTTGTGTTGCCTCTTTAAGTGTTTGTACCTGTTGACCCATGTTCTCCCGTATTTCTTTAAGGGATTTTCATGTCTCCTCTTTAAGGGCTTCTACCTGTTGACCCATATTTTTCTGTATTTCTTTAAGGGATTTTTGTGATTACCCTTTAAGGGCTTCTACCCATTGACCCATGTTCTCCTGTATTTCTTTAAGGGAGTTATTTGTGTCCTTTTTGAAGTCCTCTAACAGCATCATGAGATGTGATTTTAAATCCAGCTCTTGCTTTTCCAATGTGATGGAGTATCCTGGATTTGCTGTTGTGGGAGAACTAGGTTCTGATGATGCCATGTTGCCTTGGTTTCTGTTGGTAATGATCTTATGTTTGTCTTTGGCCATATAGTTATCTCCAGGGTTAGCTGGTCTTGCTGTCTCTGACTGTGACTTCTCTGTCCTGCAGGTCTGTGTAACTGTACTCCTGGGATTCCCTTTCTCTCAAATACCCTGCATACAGCTGGTTTTCCAGGAAGTATCAGGAGATGGGGTCTTACTTGTGGCAGACATGGCAAGGGTTGAATGTCCTGCAAGCTGTTGGTTCTCAAATGCCTAGCTGCTGCTGGATCAAATGCCCCAGTGCTGCTGGATTTCAGGAAATGTGGCCTTCTCCTATGCAGACCTGGCACAGGTCGAATGCCCTGCTGCTGCTGGATCTCTAGAAAGCACCAGGAAACAGGGGTCTTCCCCCATGGCAAGCCTGGCACAGGTCTACCACATTGGAACGAACAGGACAGGGGGCAGAGGAGGGCGATTTTTTAATTCTTGATGATGATTATATAAGAATTCCTAAAATTATATCAGTATTTATTATGCTTTTTTATAGTGGGACTACTATTAGGTCTTTTGTGATAGTCAAAACTGCAATGAGAACTCTGTTAGTCTCCCCATGTGTCACCAGTTAATTGCTTCTAGATACTAACCAGACTTTCTACTATTCTAGTACAATCCAAGAGGCTGTAAAGCCATTAACCAAAGGTCATAAATGGGAATTAGCAATTTATTATAGGTGCTATGGCATAAGATAAAATATTGACTGGGTTTATCTATATAAAACTTCACTAATAACTTATGTTTTTCAACTCTCAATGAACCTGTGAAGCTGTCACAAGTGATGAATGTTTTGCTAGATACATATTCCTAATGAATATTCATGTAATGATATTCACTGTTGTAAACTTCTTATTTGATTTACGATTTGCCTTTAGGTGTGAACTCATGATGAAATTTTTACCATGTGATCATGTATTCTGAAAGATGTGTAAGTGCTGAGGACAAATAGAAAGAGTCAGAACTGAGCCGAGGAGACCTTTTTAGAAAGAATACTTTTTTTTTTTTTTGAAAAAGACAGATCTGAGCAGAGCTTTTTAGAACAGGACTGAGAATAATTTTTTTAAGTATGTACACAAGAGAACATCTTAGACAGAACTGAACTCAAGAAGAACTTAGCAGTAAAGGCAAAGCATTGGGAGAAAAGGCATTGAGAGTTAAAGCATTATTGTGATATCAGAGCAATAAGAAAGTGCAATATTAGATGGAGAATGCAGAGTGGAATAACTTAGAAACTCTAGGTAACATAACAAACTAAGAGAGCAATATGCACAATGCAGAAGGAAAGAGGCAAAAAGAAGATGCTGCAGAGAGAGCAGAAGGAGCAGACGGGCTCCTCCTTACCCTGGGACAGAACAGGTCTTTTCTTAATAACAAGGCAGGCTTAGTCTTAATAAAGAGAATAAATCTTTCTTCTTACATACTTGGGTTTAATTCATTTAGCAATAGAAGTGTAGACACTTCTCCATAGCTGTGTGAACCAACTATGTGAATGCGTATAAGAACATGCCTAATGTAGCATCTATGCTTTATCTATATCATCTACAAAACTATCTGTAGTCTACTGGTCATGCCATTCTAGAATATACTACTTTTGTTTCAGGACCTTTTATAAGAGAAAAGAAGTGAATTTTAAATGGAAAGAAAAGAGGGAAGGAGGGAGGGGAAAGGAATGAAAGAAATGGGAAGGGAAGGAAAGAGAGATGGAATGGAGAAGAAATAAGCAAAAATCAATGAACCTAATATAAATCTGCACTTGTCTAAAAAAAATAAAGTGTAGACACTTTTCCTTTCTCAATTCCATAAAGATTGGAGCTCATTTTTCAAACAACTTACAGAATGAGTAAGTTGTTTCTGCACTGGTGCTTGGTTTTTTGCTCAAAATATATATGTAAGTATGGATGTGTCTATGTAAGTATGTAAATGTGATAATGTATGCAAGTTGGGTCCAACTGGTTTGAATGGAAATGTATAAATGTGCATGAATGAATCTATATATAAATTTATGTCAGTTTATGCATATTTGCTTATGTGATAGTTTTTCCTTCTGTGAGCATTATTCTCTTCTCCTGGTTCAAAAGAAGTTTATTGCTCCAAAATCCGAACCCCTCCCCCAGCCTGACAAATAAGCGGCATTTGGACAAAAGGGAAAAGGTTCAAGCAATTAATATTTTACTTAATCTACCACTGCTGTTAGACAACAGGTATTAGGTGCCTAAACCAGGGGCTTTTAATCCTCAGAGCAAGAAAGTTTTTAAGACATTTTAGAAGTTATCCGCATTTTAGTACAGTTAGAGAGCTAGAATATCTGAAGACAATCAGTCTTTAAAACCACACCAGAGTCCTTCTCTGTGCCTTCTTTTAACCTGCACCAGGCTTGGAGGCTCCAGACAGGTGTGGCAGATACAGATCTACAATTCTACCAACTTGGAAGCAAGAGCATGAGGAATTCAAGACCAGCCTGAGCTACAGGAGACCTGGTCTAAAGAGTAATAATCAGTAATAAAATTTTAAAAATAAAAACGTATCCTCTCACTACCAATAGCCCAATATTAACAGAATCAGAATTAGGCTTAAAATAAATGTTTTGTCACTGAAACTTTTAGTAGCTCACTCATGATTTGCAACTAACTTTTTAAATTGAGAATCCATAGTTTTAATAATTCCTCAAAATAAGCAAGCATAATGATATTCATCCAAATAATATGAGTTGAAAGATGAACAAGTGTAAGTACTAAATATACTAGACATGGGTAGTATGCACAAATTTCTATACCCAGGTACATGCAAGACATA
Organism: Tokudaia tokunoshimensis; assembly: GCA_036184795.1. Classification (NCBI taxonomy): domain Eukaryota; kingdom Metazoa; phylum Chordata; class Mammalia; order Rodentia; family Muridae; genus Tokudaia; species Tokudaia tokunoshimensis. Next base: position 1,071,880 of record BTHU01000021.1, on the reverse strand, counting down.
TTACAGTTACAAGTCTACCAACTGATGTGCCAAAATCAAATTCAGGAAATGGATTCTATGATTAGAGGCCCACAAATTAAGTTTCCCTTGCTTTAAAAGATCAATATCTTTAGACATATTTGACATCACTCAACTTGTTCAGTAATATATGTGAACATCTATTATACATAAGAACATATCTTAACTTCAGAAATATATCTTAATTTCTTAGTGCCTGATTATTTACACCTAGGCAGAGTTCTTTAGATTCTTCAAGTCAGAGCCATCTTCTCACTTTCCTATTCAATGCATTCCTCACTTCCTTGTTTCTCAAGGTATAGATGAGTGGATTCAGAGCAGGAGTGACCACACTGTACATGATGGCAATGATTCTGTCCTGATCCAGAGAGCTGCCTGAGGTGGGACGGATGTAGGTGAAGAGAACTGGAACATAGAGCAGAATAACAACCATGAAGTGAGAGGCACAAGTGGACAGTGCTTTGTGGAGCATGCTGCAAGAACGGGTCTTGAGGAAAAGATAGGTGATGATGTAGAAATAGGAGAGAAATGTCAGAAAAAAGGGAGTGAGGGCAATAGTGCCTGTGACTGAATTGAGCAGCCAAAGATTGAGCTCAGTGTTTCCACAGGCCAGATCCAGCAATGGCTTAATATCACAGAAGAAATGATGGACATGATTGGGACCACAGAAGCTCAAACGAGATGTCATTACAGAGTGAAGCAAGGCATGTAAGAAGCCCATGATCCAGATAGTAACAGTCATGTGAACACAGAGCTGATGATTCATAATGACCGAATAGTGGAGTGGTCTGCAGATAGCCACAAAGCGGTCAAATGCCATGACTGGCAGCAGCATGGCCTCAGTGCTACCCAGGAAGTGGAAGAAATGAAGTTGGGTTATGCATCCCAAGAAGGAAATTGCTTTGCTTGTGGAAAGGAGATTCTCCAACATCTTTGGCAGTGTCACAGTGGAGAAGCAGATATCTAGACATGCGAGGTTTCCCAGGAAGAAATACATAGGTGAGTGGAGTCTTGGGTCCAAGATGACAATCATCAGAATGGCTCCATTCCCAGTTATATTTATGAAGTAGATGGTGAAGAAAATTGAAAAGAGAATAGGATTTAATTCTTGTATGTCTGTCACTCCCAGGAGGAGAAATTCAGTGACTGAGGTTTGATTGGACATCACCTATAAGAAAGGACAATTATTGTACAGTACTACGCTGCAAGTTGACCAGTCTTTCTGGTCATAGATTTCTGTTTCATAAACAAAGTATTTTCAGAGTGAGTTATTGTTTTCCATGATGCCTTCTCAAGCTCATCCTAGTATTTACCCATTATTGTGTTAAATAACAATGTTAAATAAGTGTCTGTTAAGGGTTGTGCTCAAACATCTTCTAATTTACTACATTATTCCTAATCATTTCCTTTTTAGTTAGTGATTTTGAGTAGAACAGAAGGCCACCACATTTCTTTATGTCAACATTTTCATTTTGTTCCTGTCTTCTCATTATTTCTTAAGTTCGCTTCAACAAGGAGTAGCTTTTACATATTCCAACAAGTAGACATCTGGGAGGCAAATACATAACTAGAGGAGAATAAGAGTAGATGGACTCATTCCAACCACTGACTTTTACAGAAAAAAACAAAAACAAAACATAGCACTGGAAGGAATTGGCCAGTGTGATTTTATGAAATTAAAATATTCTGCACAGCAAAGATGCTATTAATGGGGCCTACAGAATATATACAAATATTCTCTAGGTATACTCCAGCCACAGGATTAATATGTAAATTATGTAATGGATTGTAAAAGTTAACAAAGAAAACTCTACCAATCAATAAATGGGCCAAATACCTAAATAGACAATCCCCAAGAAAAGAGAGATATGAATAGTTTTATAGTGTTCAGCTTCCTTAGCTAACAAAGAAATACAAGTTAACCTACATTGACATATCTTTCACTCCATTAATGATGACCTTCATTAAGAAAGCAGAGGATGAGTCTTCCCTTCTGGCCGTCCTCTGCAGCAGGGAACCAGGCAGCTCCAAAGCCTTCTGTGCTTAGCCCGCCAGGAGAGAGTGATCTCACAGCAGTGATTTCAGTTCTGAGTGCAGAGGTGAGATCTCCACCTTCTTTCTGGAGGGGTGCAGTTAGGAGCACACAGGGCATATGATCAGTGGAGCTGCTGAGAGAGGAGTCTTCCCTTCCAGCCGCCATTTGCAGCAGGGAACTAGACAGCTCCACAGTCTTCTGTGCACAGACCCTGCCAGAAGAGAGTTGATCTCCCAGGAGTATAGACACAGCTTACAGGTCCATAGGAAGGCCTGTAACCAACAGAAACCAAGGCTACTTGGCAGCATCAGAGTGCAGTTCTCCCACCACAGCAAGTCCCAGATATCCCAGCACACTGGAAAAGCAAGAGTTGGATTTAAAGTTTCATCTCATGATGCTATTAGAGGACATCAAGAAGGACATAAATAACTCCCTTAAAGAAATACAGGAGAACATGGGTCAAAAGGTAAAAGGCCATAAGAGGAAACACAAAAATTCCTTAAAGAAATACAGGAGAGCATGGGTGAACAGGTAGAGGCCCCTTAAAGAGGAAACACAAAAATCCCTTAAAGAATTACGGGAAAACACAAACAAACAAGTGAAGGAACTGAACAAAACCATCCAGGATTTAAAAGTGGAAGTAGAAACAATAAAGAAATCATAAAGTGAGACATCTCTGGAGATAGAAAATCTTGGAAAGAATTCAGGAGTCATAGATGCAAGCATCAACAACAGAATACAAGAGATAGAAGAAAGAATCTCGGGTGCTGAAGATATCATAGAAAACATTGACTCAACAGTCAAAGACATTGCAAAATGCAAAAAGCTCTTGAGCCAAAACATCCAGGAAATCCAGGACACAATGAGAAGACCAAACCTAAGGATTATAGGTATAGAAGAGAGCAAATATTTCCAACTTAAAGGGTCAGTAAATATCTTCAACAAAATTATAGAAGAAAACTTCCCTAGCCTAAAGAAAGAGATGTCCAAGAATATACAAGAAGCCTACAGAACTCCAAACAGACTGGACTAGACCAGAAATTCCTCCCATCACATAATAATCAAAACACCAAATGCACTAAACAAAGAAAGAATATTAAAAGCAGTAAGGGAAAAAGGTCAAGTAATCTATAAAGGCAGGCCTATTAGAATTACACCAGACTTCTCACCAAAGACGATGAAAGCTAGAAGATCCTGGGCAGATCTCATACAGCCCCTAAGAGAACACAAATGCCAGACCAAACTACTGTACCCAGCAAAACTTTCAATTACCATAGATGAAGAAACCAAGATATTCCATGATAAAACCAAATTTACACAATATCTTTCCACAAATCCAGCCCTACAAAGGATAATAAATGGAAAATGCCAACATGAGGAGGGAAACTACACCCTAGAAAATGCAAGAAAGTAATCTTTTTCCAACAAACTCAAAAGAAAGTATCCACACAAACATAAAAATCACATCAAAAATAACAGGAAGCAACAATCACTATTCCTTAATATCTCTTAACATCAGTGGGCTCAATTCCCCAACAAAAAACATAGTCTAACAGAAATATTTTTCATGTAAATCTTCAATTTTATCAGAAAATGTTTGTGATTCATCTTTCAATCAATTTAGTAATGTTTTTTATGTCTACCATTTTAACTGTATTATTTTCCATGATGATCCTTAATTTTAACGTTTTTTCTATATACTTCTTCAATTTTATCAGAAATATTTTCCATGTAAATCTTCAATTTTGTCAGAAAATGTTTATAATTCCACTTTTAGTCAATTTAGGAATATTTTTATGCCTACCATTTTATTGGTATAATTTTCCTATGAAATAGTCAATCTTAATGTGGTTTTCTATATATTTCTTCAATTTTATCAGAGATGTTTTCTATGTAAATCTTCAATTTTATCAGAAAATGTTTATAATTCCACTTTCAATTACCTTAGAAATATTTTTATGCCTACCATTTTATCTGTAATTTTCCATGATAATCTTCAATATTGTTATTTTATATTTTTTTACAATTTTTTTAGAAATATTTCCCATGTCAATCTTCAATTCTGTCATAAAATGTTTCTACTTCTTTTTCAATTAATTTAGCAGAGTCTTTTATGTCTACCATTTTACTCTTTAATTTTCCATGAAAATTGTCAATCTTAATGTGTTCTTCTATATGCTTCTTCAATCTTGTCAGAAACATTTCCCATGTAAATCTTTAATTTTATCATAAAATGTTTTTACTTCTTTTTTTCAATAAAAAATAAAATAAAAAAAATAAGAAAGCAGAGGACAACAAATGCTGGTGAGAAATCTAAAGTAGTGCAGCCACCATGGAAATCATACTGAATGTTTCTCTAAAAAATGAAAGAAGAACCACCATGCAATCCAGCTATACTGATCCTGGGATGAACCCAAAGGACTGTACATCTTACTACATAAATACTTGCATATTCATGTTCAATCCTGCTGCATTCACCATAGTCAGGAAAATGAATCAGCCTAGATGTTTATCAAGTGGTAAGGAAGAATGAAAACTTAGTACATAAACACAGTGAAATTTTATCCATCTATGAAGTAAAATGGAATTGTGGATTTTCAGAAAAGTACATGAAACTGAAACTGTGATGTTAAGCAGGCAAACCCAGGCACAGAGAGCCAAATGCCATATGTTCTTTCTTATATTCAGTCCTAGTTAAATATGTAAATCCAAGAGGGTTTAAGCATGGGTAAAACTCAGAAAACAACAAAGGGGACCATGTGATTAGGAAAAGAAGAGTTTTAAATAAAGGAATGTGGAAGACAGTGGAACAATGTGGAATGGAAATCCAGGGGACCAACATAAGAGGAGGAGACAGGGAAGACAGGACAGGAAAACAAAGTCAACCAAAGTGAAATATGTTTGAAAAATCTCATGTGGAAATCCATTACCTTGAAAACTAATTTAGACATCAAAATTAACAGATTCTTAAAGCATAAAAATGAAAAGGAAAGCTATGTTTTGAATATAGTAGTGACTGTACTTTGTCTACGTAAAATGTGGAAAAAATACAAATGTTCTTATATAGACTTTTTTCTTATTCACCACATAGGAAACACCATTGAAGCAGATGATCACAGTATCCAGAGTTTGACAGTATTTGTATATATTATTCCCAATTATATTTGATGTTGCACTTCAAGTTCCCTAAAATATAAGTCATTAAATATTTCTGAGTTAAATTTCTAATTGTATGTGAGTACATGTAGAGGCAATTGGCTGATATCACATTTCTTCCTAAATATTATTTATTTTTTTAGATAGAGTGTCCTACTGAATCTGTAGGTCATCAATTCATCTTGGTTGACTTGACAGAGAGCTCCAGAAATTCTCCTGCCTCTACTTTCCCAGGTCCCTGTACTCAAACACAGATTACCACACCCATTCTTTATTGTTGAGTGTTAAGGATATTAACCTGGGTCTTCCTGCCTGGATAGTAAGCACTTAACAGATGGAGCCATTTCTCTAGAGGTCTTCCCTTGTTTGTTTTTTGTTTGTTTATTGGGATATGATCTTCATAGAAGCACAATTCTCCTGCCTCAACCTCGCAAGTGCTGGAGTTATAGTCCTGTGTTGCTCTGAATGGTTCAACTTATTTCTTGCTTTATACATTGTGCTTTTTTGTGCTTCTGTTTTCCTAGATGCCATGAGGTGATTTTTTTTTTTTTTTTTGGTTTTTCGAGACAGGGTTTCTCTGTGTAGCCTTGGCTGTCCTGGAACTCACTTTGTAGACCAGGCTGGCCTCGAACTCAGAAATCCTCCTGCCTCTGCCTCCCAAGTGCTGGGATTAAAGGCGTGCGCCACCACCGCCCGGCCATGAGGTGATTTTTAATAAACCTCAGAGACTCTAGATAAGAAGAGTTCTTCCTGTGTGGACTCTGCATTCCATCCCTCATTTCACCAGCAGCAATGGACAAATACTCATTTTAGTATACTTGAAAACTTGCCTTTTCTTGTGGTCTAGCTTCTTGGGGCCCTTATTCCACTTATCTTAAAATAAGCTCACTCATCAGATACTAAAGAACTTTTCTCTCCTCTCTTCTACCTCCATCAGTGTGACAACGGCAGCTTTGTTTTCTTCTTTGATCCCAGAAGCCTGTCTGCCTCATCTCATTTTCCTCCACAGATGCTAGAACAGTGCAGCTCTTCTCTAATATAAAAACATGTTTTCTCTATTAGTTTGTCTTTCTTCAAATCCATTCCTTCTATTCCTTTCTTTCAAAACTCATTTTCTGTAAAAATGTATCCTTTTGTTTTAAGTGCATAATTAAAATAATAGTGTTCCCTTCAATGAAAGTAAAATTAAGTAGTTATGAATAAATTAATTGTAAAACATTTAATATTTGACTATACTTTCACAGTTTACTAAAAGGATTTTTGAGTTGTTTTCTTTTTAATATTAGGAAATTACCTGAATTACCTCCCTAAGTAACAGTGATCTTAGCAGACATCCTTATGAGAAGTAGGTTCCTTTGGTTCCTTTCTTTTAAAGATGCCATGGATTCACTCTGTACATGAACAAAGAATGAGAATCAGTGTGTGGAGAGCCAGTGCTGGAGTCACCAAGAGAACTCCTTAGCTGTAGTGGAGCTGAACAGAGGCTGATACTGGTGTGATTCCTACAAAGGGGGAATCACTCAAGCTTTAGAAATAACTAGATGAAGAAAATAATAAATGAACTGGGGAAAGCTTATAAGGATCCTCTGGGATTCTAAGCTTTATAACTAGAAGACATTGTGAGAAATGGGGTTATCAATTGTGTAATTCTGTCAAGGGTTGCTTTCAAACAATTCAGGGTGACTTCTTTAATAGTGATGCTTATACTATGTGTTTATAAACATGACAGGCATTGTTATTTAAAAATATAGCTCCATGCCAAAATATTTTTATCAGGCAGAAATCAAAATAATAGCACCAAAACACATACAGGGAAGATACTTAGCTATTAGGGAAAACAATCAACCAGACTGCTCTCTACAATCAGAATTCATTCTTATTAACCACACTTTTAATATTTTGAACCTTCAGTTTTAAAGAATTAAATATTCTCTAAAAAGGAACCAAGTACAATGCATTTAGATGAGACATAGCAATGAAATACAGAAGCCAAAGAGGCTTCATGATACACAGTGAGGTGTCCAGAACTAGAAAGGAAACCAGCCTGAACCCTGCCTATTGGTGTTTAATTTTATAAACGGACAGACTAAAGCATGGGACATTTTAATCTTAATTCACTCTCTTACCTGACTGACTGTTAAAACATTCTTTTCAGGTGCATGACCATAAATTGCACAAGTTGGGAAGTATTTGATGTGACAGTTCATGCTGCATGTCTGGCTTACAGTTTTCATCTGTAGATACCTCTCTACCATCCTGAAATTCTGGAAGCACTTTAACAAGACTGAGCTCTAGACATAAAAGCCCCAAGGGAGTTTGTCCCTCAGGCTGAGCAGGATAGATGTGAAAATTAATAGAACATTTTTTTCCCACCTGCCATAGGAAAATGTGCTTGCACAATTCCTCTGAGCTCCTTGTGTTTTTAACTTAGTTTTTTCCCACAGTTTCAGGTACATGAACAACAGAGTTCTAGGTGGCCATGTACATCAACACAGTCAATTTCCTTTTATCTCTTGAGAGTTTTGAGTTCACCCCCTCGCCTATACAAACTCCCTGTAAATGCACTGTTCATTTAATGTAAAAAATGGACATATGTTTTTATTTGGTGGAAGACGCATTGTTTTGATTTGTACTATTGAATAGTCATCCCCTTCTTATTCTCCTGTCTTCATCTCCCATGTGCTGGAATTACAGACATATACCACTATGACTGACTGGAAATTTGTCTATTTTTCTGTGGAAGGATATCATATTTCCTTAGCATCACTTGTTAAATAGTCTCTCTTTTTACTAACATCTGTCTTGATACCTTCAGGGTTGGCTGGAGAGTTTGCCCAGTGGATAGGGTGCTTGCTGTGCAAGCATGAGCAACATAGTTTTTATTCTCAAGACCCACCTAAAAGACAGACTTGAATGGTGGCAACCTGAAGTGCCAGCACTCAGGAGGCAAAGACTGAAGTTTCCTGGAAAATATTGGCCAGCTATAGGAGCTATATTAGAGAGCTCCTGGTTCAGGGAAAGGCCTTGCCTCAATAAAGTGATGAGTGATTGAAGAAGACACCCAGTATGAATTTCAACCCTTCACAAGTAAATGAACAAATACAAAGACACATGTGCTTGCACACATTGAACTATGTATATGTGTGTGTAAAGAGAAGATAACCAGAACTAGAAAGGAAACCAGCCTGAACCCTGTCTATTGGTGTTTAATGTTACAAACTGACAGACTAAAGAATGGGACATTTTAATCCTAATTCACTCTCTTACCTGACTGACGGTTAAAATATTTTTTTCCAGGTGCGTGACCATAAATTGCAAATAATTCTGAACACTTAGTTTAATGTCTGTAGCCTCTATTCTATTTCACTGGTCTATGTCTCTGTTTTTGTACTAGAAATATCTTTGTCACTATTTCTTTATAGAGTATTTGGGATCAAATATTGTAACTCCTCCAACGTTGTTCATAATTCCCTGTGTTGGCTCTTCATGGTGTTCTCAGGCTCTGTATGAAATTCCTTTATTTTATCTCTGCCAAAATATCACTGGGACATTGATGAGAAAAGTGCAAAACCTGCACATGGAATTTCTGTAGGAAATATAGCCAATTTCAAAATATTAATGCTGCTAAAATGAGCATAGCCAAGATTCTCTCACAATCAGCTGTCTTCTTAAACATGTTTTTCTTTAGTTTTCTCTCACACAACACATCCCAAATGCAATCTCTCATCTCTAGCATCCAAAGTAGGCTCCATAGAGACAACCACACATATCTATATCACAGTATCTCTTCATTTTTGTCCCTTTTTGCTCATCTCCTTCCTAACCATTTCCCTTTCTAGTCCTATTCACCTTCTAATTTCATGTACATATAAATTATACAACTTATGAGGTAAAATTACCTTCCTACATATTCTTGTTCCCTGCTACCTTTAAAAGCCTTACCCCATGTCAGGAACTAATAACTAATAGCTATCAGGTGATCTTCCTGATGATCTGCCTCAGATTATGAACCATAACAGATTTGTTCTCCTAGATAAGGCCCAGGAGAAAATCATTTTAGGAACGATTCTTGCTATTAATATGCTTTTCCTCTTTATATAGATAACAATTACTAGGTATTAGCCCAACCTTTTGAGCATATCTTTGCAAATATAGGAAGATGTACTATCTTGTAGTGATTCTGTATAAATAAACATATAATTTCTTAATTCTTAATGATGACCCTATAAGAATTCCTAAAATTATATCAGTATTTATTAAGCTCTTTTATAGTGTGACTGCTATTGGATCCTTTTCTGATATTCAAAACTGCAATGAGAACTCTGCCAGTTTCCCAAGTGTCATTCATCTGCATAGTAACCAGACTTTCTACTACAAAGAGGACATTCCAAAAGGTTGTAAAAAGGGAACTAACGATTTATTATAGGTTCTTGGACCTATAGAAAATAAAATATTGACTATATTTATCCATATAAAACTTCATTAATAACTTAGTTATGGTTTTTAACTCTCAATGAGCCTGTGGATCTCTGACAGGTGATGAATGTTTAGCCAGATATTCTGTCTAACTCAAGAAGAACTTAGACGTATAGGCATAACATTGGGAGAAAAGGTAATGAGAGCAAGAGTATTATTGTGAAATTAGAGCAGCAGGGGAGAGCAAGATTAGAAGTGAATGCAGAGTGGAATAACTTAGAAACTAGGTTACATAAAAAAGAGAGCAATGTGCAAAATGCAGAGAGAAAGAGGAAAAAAAGATGCTGCTGAGAGAGCAGAAGGAGCAGACTTCTCTTTACCGTGGGACAGAACAGGTCTTTACTTAATAAGTAGGCAGGCTTAGTCTTATTAAAGGAACAAATCTTTCTTACAAACTTGGGTTTCATTCCTTTAGCATTAAAAGGGTTGAAGCTTTTTCTTTCTCTATGCAATAAAGATTGGAGCTCAGTTTTCACCCAGAATGAGTGAGTTGTTTCTGCACTGGTGCTTGGTCTTTTGCTCCAGATGCATATGTAAGTATGCATATATGTGTGTAATTGTGAGAATGCATTCAAGTTGGGCCCAACTGGTTTGAATGGAAGTGTATAAATTTGCGTGTGTGAATCTGTATATGAACTTATGTGAATTTATGCATATTTGCTTATGTAAAAGTTTTCCCTTCTGCAAGCATTATTCTCTTTTCCTGGTTCAATAGAAGTGTATTGCTCCAAACTTCCTCCTAGCCTGACAAGTAAGAGGCATCTGGACAAAAGGCGGAAAGATCTAAGAAGTAATACTTAATCTCCTTCTGTCTTTAGGATGATGTGCTAAAGGCCAGAGACTGCAGTTTCTGGCCTCAAAGGAACACAGAAGTCAGGTCAGCTACAGTAGCATATTAACTTAGACTTAGATAAGTAAACTTTTTGTTATTATATGGCAACCCTAAATATCTTCTAAGACAAAGTCTTATCATCCTTCAATGCACTTTCTTCTCCTGTGCCTCAAAAAGACCTAGCAAGAAAGAAGACCTGGCTGTGGCTGGACCCTGGCACCCCACCCCATCTATAGCCCCTTCTTTCTTAAATTTCATTTCTACTGTAATCAGCTTTACAGAACAAAGAGAACTGTTCACCACAGTTTCTTCTTCTCAGCAAATATAACTTCCATAAATTATTCAGATGTCTTCCAGTACTAAAGAACAGTATACCCCATGGACTTGGGCAAAGAAACACCTTATTTGGGTTGTGGTTCTTATATGAGTCAGGGGCAGAGCACATGGCAGTTTGCCCATCCCAGTTTGATGTTTGGCTTGGTGGCCAATGTCTGATTGCAAGGAACATGTGCAAGTGAAATTATGTGGGCAGAGGGATATACTGAAGGACATACTGTGCTATACTACAGCTTCCATGATAAGATGTTTTCTATGCTTGTGTGTGTGTGTGAGAGAGAGAGAGAGAGAGAGAGAGAGAGAGAGAGAGAGAGAGAGAGAGAGACAGAGACAGAGATAGAGACAGAGATTTTGTATTTAGGTTGCAAAGGCAAAGTGCAGTTATGAATGATGGGTATGAGCAGGATTTGGGTGAATAATTTGAAACTCACAAGAAACAATCAAAAGTTTACTTTAAAGGTCATTATAAACAAAGGTCTTCAAGAACCATTGGGGACATGAAATCTTCACTGTGCACAGTATGTAGGTGTGCAGCATGCACCACCAAGCAGGAATCCTTATGTTACCTAAATTGGAAAGCACAGCTAGCTTTCCTGAAAATGAGAAAATCAGAGCACATTGGATCCCAGAGAAGTGAGTGGAGGCACCCAGTTTTACTAGGTAGCTCTGCAGGAAACATAAATGAATAAACAAACAAATAAATAATACACCTCATTTAATCTGGACAATTAAAGAAAAATAACCAAATCTGAGCCTTCATGAATTTTTAAAAAAATAAAATCTGAAGTGTTTTCAAAAAATTTTATTGTTATTGTTTTCATGTGTGAAGAAGGGAGGGGTTATTGTTTGCATGTTTGTCTGTGAACCACACCCATCCAGAGGCCAGAAGAGGGCATCAGATGCATTAAAAATGGGGTTACAGGCAGTTGTGAGTCACCATGTCAGTACTTGGAATTGAATAACATTCAGCTGCTAAAGCAGCCAGTGCTTTTAACCAATGCATCATTTCTGCAATCTTTCAAAAAGATTTTAAAGTAAAAATTGGATAGCACTAATTTGAAAAAGAAAGTCTTATAAGGGTACTCTCTTTCATTCAGAAGCAATAATTGTTATTTGGATTGAATCCAAACTGAAATAAATAGTAAGAAAATAGACACATTTACTAAATGATTCTGAGAAACACTTCGAATCTTAGATCACAACTATGGTGAATTCTGGCTCAGCAGGAACGGTTCTGCTGGTTATGAGCTCCTAATAGTGATGGCCATCTGCATTGGACCTGCAAAGAGCTTTCATTTTTTTTGGTACAGCTTCTGCAGCCTTGTAGCCCAGTTGCAGAAACTGAGAGAGCTTTTCTCTTTTGACCAAGAACGAAGATCAAAGATCTCCTCCACCATAAAGTTTAGTGTTCTAGTGTTTTCTTTTTAATATCTTTAGTTGTTTTGTTTGTTAGGAGGGGTAAGTCTGTGGAGTCCATGGGTTCCATTAAAAAAAAATCTCATTGAATACACACTGAATCCATTTTGTACTGTGTACATCATACACTAGAGCATGTCCCACATTCCTCAAAAAACTAGACTTTCCTTCTCCCAGTAGCTGCTTACTGCTACTTCAGCTAGGGGTGGAAATTCATGGAATTTTGTCTGGCTTAATCTTGTGAAAGACTGTGCATTCAGTCCCAGCCATTGTGAGTTCAAGTGCACAACTGTATTCTCATGTCTCATGTCTGGCAAACACTGTATACAGACATCTACTCCTTCACAAGAGAACATACATGAAGTAAGACGGTAAACATGAAGATTATATAGCAGAGGAGTTGGATAGTAAGGAATAAGGGGTGGATTAGATATAAACACATTATATGAGTATAATTATTAAATATAAATATTTAATAAATAAAATTGGTTTGACAAACATCTAACCACAAGAAGCACTCTCACCTTGGACTGTATTCCATTGCTTGAATGGTGGTAGCTAAGCTACTCAACACTGAGAATGTTGTTGAGACAAGAGAAGGTACTAAACAGATTTTGAAGAGTATAAGCAGTCAGATGTAAAATTACTCAACGTCCTTATGCTGATATATGTCTGATGTTTATTTAATAAAATATATTGTCTAAACTGTTTATAATGCTGGGTATAGTAGTAAGTACCTATAATCCCAACAATTGAAAGGTGGATGCAAAAACGTGAGGAATTCAAGGACAGCCTGAGCTACAGAGGACCTGGACTCAAAAATAATAATCACTAATACAATTTTAAAAATAAAAACTTATCCACTTACCACCAAGAGCTCAAGTTTAACTGAATCAGAATCACATTTAAAAGAAATGTTTTGACTCTGAAATTTTTAGTAGCTCATTTGTGATTTACAACTAACTTTTTCAATTGAGTAACCATAGTTCTAATAATTCCTCAGAATAAGCAAGCATATTGATATTCATCCAAATAATATGAGTTGACAGATGAACAAGAGTAATTACCAATTATACTAAACGTAGGTAGTATACACATATTTCTATACCTAGTGACATACAAGACATATTAGAGTATGTTCCAAGTCAATGTTATCAACTAATATGTCCAAATCAAATTTCGGAACTGAATTCTATGATTAGAGCCTGACAAGTTTAAATTCCTCTTACTTTAATTGTTTAGTAGCATTAGAACATATTTTTCCATATATTTTCCATCATTTAATTTGTTCATAATGTATGTGTGCATCAGTTATACATAAAAACATATATTAATTTCTTATTGCCTGGTTATTTACACCTCAGTGGAGTTCTTTAGATTTCTTCAAGTAAGAGCCATCTTCTCATTTTCCTATTTAATGCATTCCTTACTTCCTTGTTTCTCAAGGTGTAGATGAGTGGATTCAGAGCAGGAGTGACCACACTGTACATGATGGCAATGATTCTGTCCTGATCCAGAGAGCTGCCTGAGGTGGGACGGATGTAGGTGAATAGAACAGGAGCATAGAACAGAATAACAACCATGAAGTGAGAGGCACAAGTGGACAGTGCTTTGTGGAGCATGCTGCAAGAACGGGTCTTGAGGAAAAGATAGGTGATGATGTAGAAATAGGAGAGAAATGTCAGAAAAAAGGGGACTGAGGCAATGGTACCTGTAACGGTATTGAGCAGCCAAAGATTGAGCTCAGTGTTTCCACAGGCCAGATCCAGCAATGGCTTAACATCACAGAAGAAATGATGGACATGATTGGGACCACAGAAGTTCAATCGAGATGTCATTACAGAGTGAAGCAAGGCATGGAGAAAAGCAATGGTCCAGATGATCACAGCCATAAGGATACAGATCTGCCAATTCATGATGACAGAATAGTGAAGTGGTTTGCAGATAGCCACAAAGCGGTCAAATGCCATCACTGCCAGCAGCAGGGATTCTGTGGTACCCAGGAAGTGGAAGAAATGAAGCTGAGTTATGCATCCCAAGAAGGAAATTGCTTTGCTTGTAGAGAGGAGGTTCTCCAGCATCTTTGGCACTGTTACAGATGAATAGGAGATATCTAGACATGCTAGGTTTCCCAGGAAGAAATACATAGGTGAGTGGAGTTTTGGGTCCAAGATGACAATCATAAGGATGGCTCCATTCCCAGTTATATTGACAAAGTAGATGGTGAAGAAAATAGCAAAGAGAAAAGGCTGTGGTTCTTGTAAGTCTCTCACTCCCAAGAGGACAAATTCTGTGACAGAGGTTTGATTCAACATCACCTAAAAGAAGCACAACATAGTTTGTAGAACATAACCAGGCCTGAGGTCAATCAATCTTTCTAGACAAGACTTTTCTTGCTTAGACAGGAGAAAGAAGACAAGGAAGAGGAGGATCAGGCCAAGGAAGAAAAATCCATGCTTTGTGTAAGCCAGTCTCAGATCCTGTGTAATATTTGATTGTTTAGATCTTGAACAGCCATGATTTCTGACGTAACTATGTTAAAAATTTAGATTCATTAGTAACAGTTTCATTCTCTGAGAGGTTGGTGTCATTTTGTCCACACACCATGTTCTCTATCTATGAACATATACATTCGAATAAAATTTTCATTTGTCTCTATGTCGGCTGTGTGATATGTTGCTTTTAAAAGATTCTGTTATACCATTCTTTATCTGGTGAGTATAAATGTCAAATGAGAGTAACAGTGAAGAATAAAATAATTTCATCATAAAGTCTCTGAAGAAGTAGAAATACCCTAAAATAGCAGTAGTCACTTGTTCTTAGATTATTAATGCTGATGATTCTATTTTATTAATCTCATCTTGGCCCACATGCCCAGTAAAGTCAAGGGGCCCTACTTAATGGAGAGGCAGAGGGGAGCTCAAAATCACATACTCTTTGTCAATTGGAGGTATTTTGAAAATATCGTTGCTGTAGTAGTTGATTGGTTTATTGTCTTATTATATTTTGAGCCTGAATGTTTTCTCAAACAAGAAATCAAGTGACATCTTCAGTGAAAAATGTTGCTGTTCATATCTCTTGTTTACTTGTGGTCAGAATTTTTCTTGAGATCCTTAAATACAAAACTACTTTCTGTGAGCTCAAGTTCCTTCCTCGTTTCACTAAAAATTGTCTTCTTAACTATTTATGCTTTCGGTCTCTAGAAATTCTACTTTTGTCTTCTGACATATTTTAAATCATTTCACTTTGCTAGAAATAAATCCACCCTTCATCTATAAAGGTATATTCCAAGTTGAATTCACCTTCACTACAGTTACTTTAGCAGGCCCCTGGCAGCTGTTGTATCATGTCAAAGTAGTCAATCTGTCTGCTTCATTCCAACTCTCTTCAAAGTTGCCAAAGGTTGCCAGCTCTATTTGATTTTTTCTTTATCTAACCTCACTTTTCATAATAAGAAATTCTGCTTTCTATGTGTTTTCTTTATCTAATCTTATTTTTCATAAGAAACTCTCCCTTCTAGTAAGGAAATACATTCATCTTCATTTTTTTTTGCTGAATTGACCTAAAATGTTTTATTCAGTGAATGATTTAACTCTTTAGGAATTATAAATGAGTGGTTCAGTATAAGACACGACTTAAAGCTAAATCTGTACTGATTACTGCTATAGAAAGTTCTTTTGGATATTTTATCAAGGGCACAGCACTATCTTTGACTGTACTGGCAGTGGCAGATATGATTGGTGAGGCAGCTTCTTCTCTGCTCCTTTTCATTAAATAGATGGCATGTGTAGCTTTTACATCTTAGGAAAGACAAGCCAGGATATGTAAGGCACTTGAAGACTTGGGACACACAGGTAGACAGTAGGAACTGGAAGGAAATCTGAAAAGACTGACGTACACAGTCACTTCCTAAAAAAGAAATGGTTGGAGTTCTGAGAGGAAGTTGATTTGACATGACCAGATTGAAACTAGGAAAACTTCTAGAGCCCAGGACACTCTTGGCCCTACCATGGAGATGATTTTTTAGAATTAACCTCTACTCCACCTCCCCAAAAGGTCATCTTCAAACAGAGTAACTTTCTTTGATAGTTAGGTATGGTATATTTAAAATCCTTACTACTACTTTTTAAAAATGCAAATAATCTTCTAAACACTAACTGTCGTTTTAGTTTTTCTGATCCATAAAATAGGACAGCATCAAGAATATATTTGAAAAAACCCCAAAATCTCAAGAAACAATAAATCAAACAAGAGACCAGTCTTTCCTGAGTTTTAGAGAACATTTTCTTTGCCACACTTCTCTCTGTGACAGGATTTCTTTCAGTATTGTTTCAATATTTAGAGATTACAGATTTGCCTTGGATTCCTAAAGACCTAGGCACATTGAATTGAGAATAAGACATGATGGCAAAAATGTGGGAAAAAGTGTTTTTTTACGACCCATAATAGGGAGTTTGCCTAAATCTTAAACACTTGTTCTAATGCCAGCAAGAGGCAGATCACAACACAGAAAGTATGGCCAACTTTCCAGCCTGCCTCTGGTTTCATTTTCTTACCTGACTGGACAGGTAAATGTATATTCAGGGCTCTGCTTCTTGTGATGGTAAATAATAGAAAAATATATGAGGGAATAGTTCAGGAATCAGTCCACAAGGATGAGTTATTTGCGCTGAATCCAAAGGCATAAATTATTTGTCTTTGGAAAATTCTTTCTCACCTTCTGAAAAATCTGCTGGCTCTGAAAAATCATAAGACTCTAAAAATAAAAGTCCTGAGAGAGCTTGTCCCCTGGTGCTAAGAATTATTCTAAGAGTAAGCAAGGAACTGCCTTATGAAATCACCAAGTTTTTGTTGTGCTTCCTATTGTATAATTATGATTAATCCTTAATAGAAAACAAAGGACAATCCAAGTCTCCATGGTCTAATAAGTTTTCTTAGTAAAACTTCACTTGATTTCTTCAGATAAAGGTGAGACTTCACTGTGTGTTCCTGAGGATTCCCTGGAAAGATATCCTGAAATTTAAAGTGGAAAGAGAGTTGGAGATGAAAATTAACCAACTGATTATGCCATACTGAGATTACAGTATGGAAAATTGCTAACAATATACCACAAATCAACAGCACTGAATTGTTCTAAGTGTTGATTGATATAACTGTTCAACACTGTGCCCCATCCCCCCAAAGACTGATACCAGGTATTATGTTCTTTTAATGTCTTTAATAATCTATATTAATTTACAATTATCAACATGAAAGGCTGTATATATTTGATATGTTCATCATGGAACATCACTGACTTTTTAAAAAGTACAATTGGTCAGAAGATTAATGTTATTGAGATCTGAGTATCTGGCAAAACATTTTGCAAAAATTGAATGAAGTCCTTAAACTAAGTCCTTGCTTATAAGTATAGGACTTTGTTGGGTCCACTTAAAAACCTAGGTGTGGCTGCCTATCTGTGTACTACAGGGGAAGGGACAAAGACAAGAGAATCTCTAGGGCTTACTGATTGTCAGCCTACAGGTGTGGGGTTGTTGGGGAACTCCATGTTGAGTGAGACATTTTGTCTCAAGGGAATAACAGAAAGTGATAGAGTACACACGCACACACACACACACACACACACATGCACACACACACACACACACGTCTAACTTAGGGCTAGTATTGCTATGATGAAACATCACAATGAAAAACAACTTAAGGGAAAGAAAGGGCTTATTTCAATCACAATTCATTCCATATAATAGTTCATCATCAAAAGTAATGAGGGCATAAATTCAAGCAGGGTTTGAACCTGCAGAGTGATGCAGGGGCCATAGAGGGGTGCTGCTTACTGACTTGTTCCTCATGGCTTGCTCAACATGTTTTTACTTTTTTATTGGTTATTTTTTTTCTTTAATATTTATTTTTTTAATTTACATTCCAAATCATTTCCCCTTTCCCGTTTCCTCCCTCCCCGAAAGTCCCATAAGCCCCCTTCCCTCCCTCTTTTCTCCATTCAACCCCCTCTCGTTTCTCTGTCCTGGCGTTCCCCTACATCCAGTCTTTCCAGGACCAGGGGTCTCTCCTTCCATCTTCTTAGAAATCTATTGATATGCGGATTGTGTCTAGGGTATTCCGAGATTCTGGGTCAATATCCCCTTATCAGTGACTGCATACCATGTGTGTTCTTTTGTGATTGGGTTACCTCACTAAGGATGATATTTTCAAGATCTGACCATTTGCCTAGGAATTTCGTGAATTCATTGTTTTTAATTGCAGAGTAGTATTCCATTGTGTAGATATACCACATCTTCTGAATCCATTCCTCCGTTGAGGGTCATCTGGGTTCTTTCCAGCTTCTGGCTATTATAAATAAGGCTGCTATGAACATAGTGGAGCATGTGTCCTTATTGCATGCAGGTAAAGCCTCTGGGTATATGCCCAGGAGTGGTATAGCCAGATCCTCCGGGAGTGTCATGCCCAGTTTTCTTTTTTTTTTTTTATAACATGCACACTTTTATTAAAATGGTCACAAGTCAGTGTAAAGGACAGCCCTGCCTGCCTCAACATCTCAACCCACTCCTAGGGAGACCAAAGCCTTCATACATCAAGTTGCAGAACAAAAAAGTGGGGTCCACAATAGCTGACCATTCAGAAGTTAAAAACAAAAATGAAGAAGTATTAAGACAGAAGATTAAAAGAATATGCAGTACATAATTTACACAGAAGCAATGCTGTCACCTTCCCTGTTGTGGACTCAGGCCATGGAATCAGCCATCCTCCTCTTAGGAGTGGGGGTGGAAGCAAAAGTTTTAACATATTCTGGGTTAGAACAAAAGATTTGCATAAGTTTGTGTCTACTATTCCATGTCATGCCCAGTTTTCTGAGGAACCGCCAGACAGCTTTCCAGAGTGGTTGTACCAGCTTGCAATTCCACCAGCAGTGGAGGAGTGTTCCTCTTTCTCCACATCCTCGCCAAAAACTGCTGTCTCCTGTGTTTCTGTTCTTAGCCATCCTGACTGGTGTGAGATGGAATCTCAGGGTTGTTTTGATTTGCATTTCCCTAATGACTAAGGATGATGAACATCTCTTTAGGTGCTTCTCAGCAATTAGATATTCTTCAGGTGAGAACTCTTTGTTTAGCTCTGTACCCCATTTTTTAATAGGGTTACTTGCCTCTCTGGAGTTTAACTTCTTGAGTTCTTTGTATATCTTGGATATTAGCCCTCTGTCGGATGTAAGGTTGGTAAAGATCATTTCCCAGTTAGTTGGTGGCCGCTTTGTCTTTTTGACAGTGTCTTTTTTTTTTTTTTTTTGGTTTTTCGAGACAGGGTTTCTCTGTGTAGTCTTGGCTGTCCTGGAACTCACTTTGTAGACCAGGCTGGCCTCGAACTCAGAAATCCGCCTGCCTCTGCCTCCCAAGTGCTGGGATTAAAGGCGTGCGCCACCACCGCCCTTGACAGTGTCTTTTGCCTTGCAAAAACTTTGTAATTTAATGAAGTCCCATTTGTCTATTCTTGATCTTAGAGCATAAGCTATTGGAGTTCTGTTCAGGAAATTCTCCCCTGTGCCCATATGTTCAAGGTTCTTCCCTAGTTTCCCTTCTATTAGTTTCAGTGTGTCTGGTTTTATGTGGAGATCTTTGATCCACTTAGAATTGAGCTTAGTGCAAGGAGATAAGAATGGGTCAATGTGCATTCTTCTGCATGTTGACCTCCAGCTGAGCCAGCACCATTTGTTGAAAAGGCTATCTTTTTTCCACTGGATGGTTTTAGCTCCTTTGTCAAAGATCAAGTGACCATAGGAGTGTGGATTCATTTCTGGGTCTTCAATTCTGTTCCATTGATCTACATGTCTGTCACTGTACCAATACCATGCGGTTTTTAACACTGTTGCTCTGTAGTACAGCATGAGGTCCGGGATACTGATTCCCCCAGAGGTTCTTTTACTCTTGAGAATAGTTTTAGCTATTCTGGGTTTTCTGTTATTCCAGATGAATTTTTGAATTGCTCTTTCTAACTCTCTGAAGAATTGAGTTGGGATTTTGATGGGGATTGCATTGAATCTGTGTATTACTTTTGGTAAGATGCTCATTTTTACTATATTAATCCTGCCAATCCATGAGCATGGCAGATTTTTCCATCTTCTGAGGTCTTCTTCAATTTCTTTCTTCAGAGACTTGAAGTTCTTGTCATACAGATCTTTCACTTGTTTGGTTAGAGTCACGCCAAGATACTTAATATGGTTTGTCGCTATTGTGAAGGGTATTATTTCTCTTACTTCTTTCTCAGCCTGCTTATCCTTTGAGTATAGGAAGGCTTCTGACTTGCTTGAGTTGATTTTATATCCGGCCACTTTGCTGAAGTCGTTTATCAGCTGTAGGAGTTCTCTGGTGGAGTTCTTTGGGTCGCTTAAGTATACTATCATATCGTCTGCAAATAGTGATAGTTTGACTTCTTCCTTTCCAATTTGTATCCCTTTGACCTCTTTTTGTTGTCTAATTGCTCTAGCTAGAACTTCAAGTACTATATTGAAAAGATATGGAGAGAGAGGGCAGCCTTGTCTAGTCCCTGATTTTAGTGGGATTGCTTCAAGTTTTTCTCCATTTAGATTGATGCTGGCTACCGGTTTGCTGTAAATTGCTTTTACTATGTTTAGATATGGGCCTTGAATTCCTGATCTTTCCAAGACCTTTAGCATGAAAGGATGCTGAATTTTGTCAAATGCTTTCTCAGCATCTAATGAGATGACCATGTGGTTTTTTTCTTTGAGATTGTTTATGTAGTGGATTACATTGATGGATTTCCTTATATTGAACCATCCCTGCATCCCTGGGATGAAGCCTACTTGATCGTGGTGAATGATCGTTTTGATGTGTTCTTGGATTCGGTTGGCAAGAATTTTCTTGAGTATTTTTGCATCGATATTCATAAGAGAGATTGGCCTGAGATTCTCTTTCTTTGTCGGATCTTTGTGTGCTTTTGGTATTAGTGTAATTGTGGCTTCATAGAACGAGTTGGGTAGTGTTCCTTCTGTTTCTATTTTGTGGAACAGTTTGAAGAGTATTGGTGTTAGGTCTTCTTTGAAGGTCTGATAGAATTCTGCACTAAAACCATCTGGACCTGTGCTTTTTTTGGTTGGAAGACTTCCAATGACCACTTCTATTTCTTCAGGGGTTATAGGACGGTTTAGATGGTCTATTTGATCCTGATTTAATTTTGGTACTTGGTATCTGTCAAGGAAATTGTCCATTTCCTCAAGATTTTCTAGTTGTGTGAATACAGGTTTTTGTAGTAGGTTCTGATGATTTTTTGAATTTCCTCAGTTTCTGTTGTTATCTCTCCCTTTTCGTTTCTGATTTTATTAATTTGGATACTATCTCTGTGCCCTCTGGTTAGTCTGGCTAAGGGCTTATCTATCTTGTTGATTTTCTCAAAGAACCAACTCCTCGTTTTGTTGATTCTTTGTATGGTTTTATTTGTTTCTACTTGATTGATTTCAGCCCTGAGTTTGATGATTTCCTGCCTTCTACTCCTCTTTGGTGTATTTGCTTCTTTTTGTTCCAGGGCTTTCAGGTGTGCCATTAAGCTGTTAGTGTATGCTGTCTCCCGTTTCTTTTTGGCGGCACTCAGGGCTATGAATTTTCCTCTTAGCACTGCTTTCATTGTGTCCCATAAATTAGGGTATGTTGTGCCTTCATTTTCATTAACTTTCAAAAAGTCTTTGATTTCTTTCTTTATTTCCACCTTGACCAAGTTATCATTGAGTAGAGCATTGTTCAGCCTCCATGTGTACGTGGGTTTTCTTTTGTTTTTGTTGTCTTTGAAGACCACCCTTATTCCATAGTGATCTGATAGGAGGCATGCGATTATTTCTATCTTCTTATATCTGTTGAGGTCTGATTTGTGACCAATTATATGGTCAATTTTGGAGAAGGTACCATGAGGAGCTGAGAAGAAGGTGTATTCTTTAGCTCTAGGATGAAATGTTCTATATATATCTGTTAGTTCCAGTTGGTCCAAGGCTTCAATTAGATTCACTGTGTCCCTGTTTAGTTTCTGCTTTCCTGAACGATCCATTTCAGAGATCGGGGTGTTGAAGTCACTCACTATTATTGTGTGCGGTGCGATGTGTGATTTGAGTTTTAGTAAAGTTTCTTTTACGAATGAGGGTGCCCTTGCATTTGGAGCATAGATATTCAGAATTGAGAGTTCTTGATGGTGGATTTTTCCCTTGATCAGTATGTAGTGTCCTTCTGTGTCTTTTTTTGATGACTTTATGTTGAAAATCAATTTTATCTGATATTAGAATGGCTATTCCACCTCGTTTCTTGGGGCCATTGGCTTGTAAAATTGTTTTCCAGCCTTTTACTCTGAGGTAGTGTTTGTCTTTGACACTGAGGTGCGTTTCCTGCATGCAGCAAAAAGCTGGGTCCTGTTTACGTATCCAGTCTGCTAGTCTATGTCTTTTAATTGGGGAATTGAGACCATTGATATTAAGAGAGATTAAGGCATAGTGATTATTGCCATCTGCCATTCTTGACGCTATCTTTATGTTTGAGTGGTTATCTACTTTTGGGTTTGATTCAAGAAGGTTATTATCTCATTTTTTCCAGGGTGTTGTTTCTCTCCCTGTATTGGAGGTTTCCACCTATTATCCGTTGCAGGGCTGGATTTGTGGAAAGATATTGTGAAAATTTGGTTTTATCATGGAATATCTTGGTCTCTCCATCTATGGTGATTGAGAGTTTTGCTGGGTATAGTAGTCTAGGCTGGCATTTGTGCTGTCTTAGTGTCTGCATGAGATCTGCCCAGGATCTTCTGGCTTTCATAGTCTCTGGTGAGAAGTCTGATGTGATTCGGATAGGTCTTCCTTTGTATGTTACTTGGCCCTTTTCTCTTACTGCATTTAGTATTCTTTCTTTGTTTAGAACATTCGGTGTTTTGATTATTATGTGACGGGAGGTATTTCTGTTCTGGTCCAGTCTGTTTGGAGTTCTGTAGGCTTCTTGTATGTTCATCGGCATCTCTCTCTTTAAGTTAGGGAAGTTTTCCTCCATAATTTTGTTGAAGATGTTTACTGGCCCTTTAAGTTGCAAATCTTCACTCTCATCTATACCTATAATCCTTAGGTTTGGTCTTCTCATTGTGTCCTGGATTTCCTGGATGTTTTGGGTTACACGTTTTTTGCATTTTGCATTTTCTTTGACTGTTGAGTCGATGCTTTCTATGGAATCTTCAGCACCTGAGATTCTTTCTTCCATCTCTTGTATTCTATTGTTGATGTTTGCATCTATGACTCCTGATTTCTTCCCAAGGTTTTCTATCTCCAAAGTTGTCTCTCTTTGTGACTTCTTAGTTGTTTCTACTTCCTTTTTTAGTTCCTGGATGAATTTGCTGAGATCCTTCACTTGTTTGTTTGTATTTTCCTGTATTTCTTTAAGGTATTTTTGCATTACCTCTTTCAGGATTTCTTCCTGATGACCCATGTTCTCCTGCATTTCTCTGAGCGATTTTTGTGTTTCCTCCTCATGGGAATCCATCTGTTGATCCATCGTCTCCTGCATTTCTTTAAGCAGTTCTCGTGTTTCCTTTGTAAGGTCATCTAACCGTTGATTCATTTCTTTAAGCAATTGTTGTGTTGCCTCCTTATGGGCATTCGTCTGTTGACTTATATTCTTCTGCATTTCTTTATGCAATTTTTGTGATTCCTTTGTGAGTGCATCTACCCGTTGATTCATCTCGTTAAGCAATTTTTGTGTTGTCTCCTTGTGTGCCTCCATCTTTTGATCCATGTTCTCCTGCATTTCTCTAAGCGATTTTTGTGTTTCCTTTGTAAGGGCTTCTAACCGTTGATTCATGGTCTCCTGTAATTCTTTATGAGATTTATTTGTGTCCTTCTTGTGATCCTCTAATAGCATCATGAGAAGTGATTTTAAATCCAGATCTTGTCTTTCGGGTGTGTTGGGGTATCCAGGACTTGCTGCTGTTGGAGAGTTGGGTTCGGATGGTCCCACATTACTTTGATTTCTGTTAGTAACATTCCTATGTTTGCCTTTTGCCATCTGGATACCTCTGATGTTAGTTGGTCCTGCTGCCACTGGCTGTTGGTTGGACCTCCTGTGAGCCTGCAAAGCTATTTCTGCCCCCCCCCCTGGATTACCAGGATTCCCCTGGCACCGATTTCTGGGGCCAGCCTGCTCCTGAGTGACTTTGGAGCCCTGATGTGCCTTGTCCCAAGTGATCTTATATTGGGGAGTCCTTGCACATCCAAAGGCTCAGCCTAGTGTATTCCTGTAGCAGAGGTCGCCAAAGGGAGGCTGGTAGGCTCCTACCCTGTGCAGGGGTGTGTGATCTCTCCTAGGGGGGAGGGGGCGTCCATCTGCCAGGCAGAAGTCCCACATCAGAGCTAGCGCGCTGGTTACTGCAGATCCGCCCAGCTCTTGGGAGCCACGTGCACACAATCTGCCCAAGACCCAAGTGATATTATGCCTGTCTGTCTCAGAGCCTGGCTGTCCCAACTTCCCGGTCACTGGAGCAAAGATGGCGGAGTGCACTCTGCACACTCTCCGTGGCGCTGCTCACCCTGCACACGCGATGGCCTGCAGATCTGGCACCCAGACGACCACAGCGCTGACCCGTTTTTGGGCGCAGACGGAAGCCCCAACAGGCCGTGTCCCAAGTGATGTTATATTGGGGGGAGAGCCTTGGTACCTGTCTCTTCAGTGTAGTCTGCGGGAACAGAGGTCGCGGAAGGAAAGCTGGTAGGCTCCCGCCCAGTGCGGGGTCCCTCTCCCAGGCAGAAGTCCCACAGCAGAGCTGGCGCGCTGGTTACTGCAGATCAGCCCAGCACTTGGGAGCCACATACACATAAGCCGCCCGAGACCCAAGCGATATTATGCCTGTCTGTCTCAGAGCCTGGCTGTCTCCACTTCCCAGTCACTGGAGCAAAGATCGGTTATTTTATTTATTTACATTTCAAATGTCCCCCTTCCAGGCCCCCACCAGACCTCCCTCCTCCCTCCCCTTTATCTCTAAGATGGTTCTCCTCCACCCACTCATATACTCCCACCTCACCACTCTAGCATCCCCTTACTCTGGGATGTCAAGCCTTCACAGGACCAAGAGTCTCCCATCCCATTAAAGACAGATAAGGCAATACTCTGCTACATGTGTAGCTGGAGCCATGAACCTATTCATGTATACTCTTTGGTTGGTGGTTTAGTCCCTGGGAACTCTGGGGTGTTCAGTTAGTTGATTTTGTTGTTCTTCCTATGGATTCCTATGCAATCCCCTTCAGTTCCTTAAGTCCTTCCTTTAACGGTTCTATTGGGGTCCCTCGGCTCAGTCTGATGGTTCGCTGTATCTACATCTGTATTAGTTAGGTGCTGGTAGAGCCTCTCAGGGGACTGCTATACCAGGTTCTTGTCAGCAAGCACTTCTTGGCATCACCAATAGTGTCAGGGTTTGGTGCCTGCAAATGGGCTGGATCTCTAGGTGGGGCAGTCTCTGGATGCCCTTTCCTTCAGTCTCTGTACCATTTTTTGTCCCTCTAGTTCCTTCAGACAGGAGCAATTCTGTGTTAAAAATTTTGAGATGGCTATCTTTTTTTCCACTGGATGGTTTTAGCTCCTTTGTCAAAGATCAAGTGACCATAGGTGTGTGGGTTCATTTCTGGGTCTTCATTTCTATTCCATTGATCTACCTGCCTGCCACTATACCAATACCATGCAGTTTTTAACACTATTGCTCTGTAGTACTACTTGAGGTCTGGGATACTGATTCCCCCAGAAGTTCTTTTACTGTTGTAAATAGTTTTAGTTATCCTGGGGTTTATTTTTTATTATTTCAGATGAATTTGAGAATTGCTCTTTCTAACTCTATGAAGAATTGAGTTGGGATTTTGATGGGAATTGCATTGAGTCTGTAGATTGTTTTTGGCAAGATGGCCATTTTTACTATATTAATCCTGCCAATCCATGAGCATCGAAGATTTTTCCATCTTCTGAGGTCTTCTTTGATTTCTTTCTTCAGAGACTTGAAGTTCTTGTCATACAGATCTTTCAAAAAGATAGCCTTTTCAACAAATGGTGCTGGTTCAACTGGAGGTCAGCATGCAGAAGAATGCAAATCGATCCATTCTTATCTCCTTGTACTAAGCTCAAGTCCATGTGGTTCAAGGACCTACACATAAAACCAGACACACTGAAACTAATAGAACAGAAACTGGGGAAGAGCCTTGAGCACATGGGCACAGGGGAACATTTCCTGAACAGAATACCAATAGCTTATGCTCTAAGATCAAGAATTGACAAATGGGACCTCATAAAATTACAAAGTTTCTGTAAGGCAAAGGACACTGTCAAAAGGACAAAGTGGCAGCCAGCAAACTGGGAAAAGATCTTTACCAACCCTATATCTGACAGAGGGCTAATATCCAATATATGCAAAGATCTCAAGAAGTTAGACTCCAGAGAGCCAAATAAGCCTATTAAAAAATGGGGTACAGAGGTAAACAAAGAATTTTCGCCTGAGGAATATTGAAGCTGAGAAGCACCTAAAGAAATGTTCAACATCCTTAGTCATTAGGGAAATGCAAATCAAAACAACCCTGAAATTTCACCTCACACCAGTCAGAATGGCTAAGATCCAAAACTCAGGAGACAGCAGTTGTTGGCGAGGATGTGGAGAAAGAGGAACACTCCTCCACTGCTGGTGGGATTGCAAGCTGGTACAACCACTCTGGAAATCAGTGTGGTGGTTCCTCAGAAAACTCAGCATGATACTACCAGAAGACCCCATTGTACCACTCCTTGGCATATACCCAGGGGATTCCCCAGCATGTAATAAGGACACATGCTCCACTATGTTCATAGCAGCCCTATTTATAATAGCCAGAAGCTGGAAAGAGCTCAGATATCCCTCAATGGAGGAACGGATAAAGAAAATGTGATATATTTACACTATGGAATACTACTCAGCTATTAAAAACAATGAATTCATGAAATTCGTAGGTAAATGGTTGGAACTGGAAAATATCATCCTGAGTGAGATAACCCAATTACAAAAGAACACACATGGTATGCAATCACTGATAAGTGGATATTAGCACAGAAGCTTGGAATACCGAAGACACAATTCACATATCAAATGATGCCTAAGAAGAAGGAACGAGAGGCTCCTGGTCCTGGAAAGGCTTGATGCAACAGTGTAGGGGACTACCAGGACATGGAAGTGGGAGGAGGTTGATTGGGGAACAGGGGGAGGGAAGAGGGCTTATGGGCCTTTCAGGGAGGGGGGATCCAGGAAACGGGAAATCATTTGAAATGTAAATAAAGAATATATCTAATAAAAAAAATTGAGATGGGTTTGGTGACCCCATCTCTCAACTGGGCTCTGCGCCTATCTACTGGAGTTGATCTCTACAGGTTCTACTCTCCTTTGTTGGGTATTTTCTCTACTGTCAACCCTGTTTTGTCCTGGGAACCTTTCGCTTCCCTGGCTTCTGGGACTTTCTTTGGCTACCCCCATTTCCCCACCCCCCACTGCTACATATTTCTTTTCATTTTCCTGACCCTCTGTACTTCTCTCCTATCTCTTCCCATACCTGATCCTACTCCACTTTCCCCCCCATCTCCTCTTTCCTTCCAAGATCCCTCCCTCCATCTACCTCCTATGATGACTTTGTTCTTCCTTCTAAGTAGGATTGAATCATCCACTCTTTGTTCTTCCTTCTTGTTAAGCTTCATATGATCTGTGAGTTGTATTGAAGGTATTCTGAGCTTTTGGACTAATATCCACTCATCAGTAAATATATACCATGTGTGTCCTTTTGTGTCTGGGTTTTTTCACTCAGGATGATATTTATAGTTCCATCCATTTGCCTGCAAATTTCATGAAGTCATTTTCATCTCTATCCATTTTGCTTATGCACATACATTCTCTACTGTACTAAGGATGCCATCTGTGGAGGGCAGAACCAGAGACATTTCTACTTGTCTATGCCACATATCTGTAATCATTGTTTTCTTTATCCCTACTGGTGTCATTGTATTTCTAAGCCCACATCTAGAATATCCAATGTCATTAGAATTTATTCTTAGTTTATTATCATCCTATTCTTCTCTCAACACTCAATTCAGAAATCTACAGCCTGAGAAATGAGGATGTAGATGGACCCCTAAGGAAGATTTTTCTTTTGTTCTTTTTCTTTTTAATTATTATTATTTCATTAATTTACTTTCCAGTTGCTCCTCGCCTTCCCCACACTATGTCCTCCTTCCCACAGTTTTTCCTCCCATTCCTCCTCCCACTTGCCTCTTAGAGGGTCCACCCTGCCACCAGACCTCCTGCTTCCCCAGGGCCTCAAGTCTTTTAAGGATTAAGCAAAACTTCTCCCACTGAAGCCTGAACAGGCAGATTTCTAATATATTTGTGCCAGGGGCCTCTGACCAGCTGGTGGTGGCTCAGTCTTGGAAGCTCTCTGGGGTCTGGGTTAGTTGAGACTGTTGTTATTCCTATGGGGTCTCTCTCCCCTTCAGCTTTTTCAATCCTTCCCCTATTTCAACCATGCGGTCCCTGACTTCAGTCCAATAATTGGGAGTAAGTATCTGCTTCTGTCTTCGTCAGTTGCTGGTAGGACCTTTCAGAGGACAGTCACGATGGCCTCCTGTCTATAAGCACATCATAGCATCAGTAATAGTGTCAGGCCTTGGTGTACCCCCTGTCCTCTGAAATGGATCCCAAATTGAACCAGTCACTGGGCAGCCTTTCCTTTAGTCCCTTCTCCATTTTTGTTCCTGTAGTTATTTTAGACAGAAATGATTCTGGGTCAGAAATTTTGACTGTTGTTTAGTAATCCTGTCCCTCCACTTGAGGTTCTGTTTATCTATTGGAGGTGGATTCCCTCTCCCCAGAGTTGGTCATTTTGGCTAAGGTCACCCTTATTGAGTCCTTATAGTCTCTTACCTCTCAGGTCTCTGTTACTTTCTAGAGAGTTCCCGTACCTCCAACTCCCCGAGGCTGCTTATTACCATTCATTCTCTTGGCCCTCTGGGCTTCTCTGTTGTCCCTGTCCTATACCTGATCCTGTGAGCCTTCTCTCTTCCCCTCTCCACTCCCACCCAGGTCCTTCCCTCCCTCTGCCTTCCATAATTATTTTCTTCCTCCTTCTAAGGGGGTCTGATGCATCCTCATTTGGGTCTTTGATTTTTCAAAGAAAAACTTATCTCTTTTATATTCAATATTTCCTCTTTGGGAGCTGCATCAATATGTATTTGCAAAAACAAGAGAGTCAATTAAAGTTAGAACAGAGTTAGTCAGATAGCTCAGTGGGTAAAGACAGTTGCAAACAAGCCTGACAAACTGAGTTAAATTCCTCAGAACCACATGGTGGAAGAAGAGAATCAGCTCTTGAAACTTGTCCACTGATCTACATATGTTGTAGCTCATGTACACCCAACTGCATATATATGTACATACATACATATATATATACCAAATAAATAAATAAATAAATAAATAAATAATTTAAATAAAATATAAACAAACAAACCCGACCATTGTTGTGTGAGTAATCTCTTTAAATGAGGAAAAGGAGATTAAAGTTATATTTGTATATTCTTGTAAACACAGTAGATTAAAATCTCACAACCTAGATGTGGGGAGCAAGTAATTTTCTACAACTTTAAAGAACCCAACTTAATTTCTTTTCTTGGATAATTTTTTTTAAAATCAGAGTCATGAAAGGAATTTGAAATTCTTTCATCACTTTTTCTGAGGCAGGTGGATAAAGAGCCTTATTTATTATTATTATTATTATTTCATTTTCTATATTCTTTATTTACATTCCAAATGATTTCCCCTTTCCTAGTTCCCCCCTTCCCAAAAGTCCCATAAGCCCTCTTCCTTCCCCCTGTTCCCCATTTGCCTAAGAATTTCATGAATTCATTGTTTTTAACTGCTGAGTAGTATTCCATTGTGTAAATATACATGGAAAATATCTCTGATAAAATTGAAGAAATATATAGAAAAACATATTAAGATTGACTATTTCATGGAAAAATTATACAGATAAAATGGTAGGCATAAAAATATTCCTAAGTTGATTGAAAGTGGAATTATAAACATTTTCTGATAAAATTGAAAATCTACAAGGAAATATTTCTCAAGAAATATATAGAAAACTCAAGAAATATATAGAAAACATGTCAAAACTGACTATTTTATGAAAAATTATACAGATAAGATAGAAGGCATAAAAGTATTCATAAATTGATTGAAAGTAGAAGTAAAAACATTTTCTGATAAAATTGAAGATTTACATGGAAAATATCTCTGATAAATTGAAATTTATATAGATAAATTGGTAGGAATTAAAATATTCCTAAGTTGATTGAAAGTAGAATTATAAACATTTTCTGATAAAACTGAAGATTTACATGGAAAGTATTTCTGATAAAATTGAAAAAAAATATATGGAAAAACATTAAAATTGAAGATTATCATGGAAAATTATACAGATAAAATGGTAGGCATAGAAATATTTCTAAGTTGATTAAAAGTGAAATTATAAACATTTTTTGATAAAATTGAAGATTTACCTGGAAAATATCTCTGATAAAATTGAAGAAATATATAAAAAATGCATTAAGATTGAGTACTTCATGGAAAAATTATACAGATAAAATGGATGGCATAAAAATATTCCTATGTTTTTTGAAAGTGGAATTATAAACACTTTCTGATAAAATTGAAGATCTACAAGGAAAATATTCCTGAAAAAATTCAAGAAATATACAGAGAATCATGTTAAAACTGACTATTACATGGAAAATTATACAGATAAAATGGAAGGTATAAAAATGTTCCTAAGTTGATTGAAAGTAAAATTATAGACACTGATAAAACTGAAGATTCACCTAGAAAAACTTCTGACAAAATTGAAGAAAAATACAGAGAAACTTTAAAATTGAAGTTTATCATGGACAATTATACTGACAAAATGGTAGGCACCAAAACATTCCTAAATTGATTGAAAGTGGAACTACAAACAAACCCTCTGACGAAGCCAAAGATCTACATGAAAAACACCTCTGACAAAATCGAAGAAATGCACAGAAAAAATGTTAAAATTAAAGATTATCATGGAAAATAATACAGTCAAAATGCTAGACACAAAAAGCATTACTGACTTGAAAGAGGAGTCACAAACATTTTCTGATAAAATTGAAGATCCACATAAAAAACATCTCTGTTAGACTATGTTTTTTGTTGGGGAATTGAGTCTATTGACATTATAAGATATTAAGGAATAGTGATTGTTGTTTCCTGTTATTTTTGATGTTCTTTTTATGTTTGTGTGGTTACTTTCTTTTGGATTTGTTGGAAAAAGATAACTTTCTTGCTTTTTCTAGGGTGTAGTTTCCCTCCTCATGTTGGCATTTTCCATCTATTATCCTTTGTAGGGCTGTATTTGTGGAAAGATATTGTGTAAATTTGGTTTTATCATGGAATATTGTGGTTTCTCCATCTGTGGTAATTGAGAGTTTTGCTGGGTATAGTAGTTTGGGCTGGCATTTGTGTTCTCTTAGGGTCTGTATGAGATCTGCCCAGGATCTTCTAGCTTTCATAGTTTCTGTTGAGAAGTCTGGTGTAATTCTGATAGGCCTGCCTTTATAGGTTACTTGACCTTTTCCCTTACTGCTTTTAATATTCTTTCTTTGTTTAGTGCATTTGATTTTTTGATTATTATATGCTGGGAGGACGTTCTGCTCTGGTCCAGTCTGTTTGGAGATCTGTAGGCTTCTTGTATGTTCATGGACATCTCTTTCTTTAGGTTAGGGAAGTTTTCTTCTATAATTTTGTTGAAGATATTTACTGGCTCTTTAAGTTGGAAATCTTCACTCTCTTCTATACCTATAATCCTTAGGTTTGGTCTTCTCATTGTGTCCTGGATTTCCTGGATGTTTTGGCTCAAGAGCTTTTTGCATTTTGCATTTTCTTTAACTGTTGAGTCAATGTTTTCTATGATATCTTCAGCCCCTGAGATTCTTTCTTCCATCTCTTGTATTCTGTTGTTGATGCTTGCATCTATGACTCCTGAATGCTTTCCAAGATTTTTCTATATCCAGAGATGTTTCACTTTGTGATTTCTTTATTGTTTCTACTTCCATTTTTAAATCCTGGATGGTTTTGTTCCGTTCCTTCACTTGTTTGTTTGTGTTCTCCTGTAATTCCTTCAGGGATTTTTGTGTTTCCTCTTTAAGGGCCTCTACCTGTTCACCCATGCTCCCCTGTATTTCTTTCAGGGATTTTTGTGTTTCCTCTTTAAGGGCCTTTACCATTTGACCCTTGTTCTCCTGTATTTCTTTAAGGAAGTTATTTATGTCCTTCTTGATGTCCTCTAACAGCATCATGAGAAGAGACTTTAAAACCAACTCTTGCTTTTCCGGTGTGCTGAGACATCTGAGAATTGCTGTGGTGGGAGAACTGGGCTCTGATGCTGCCAAGTAGCCTTGGTTTCTGTTGGTAGGGTTCTTGTGCTTGCCTTTCGCCATCTGGTTATCTCTGGTGTTAGTTGGTCTTGTTGTTTCTGGCTGGAGCTTGCCCCTCCTATGGGCCTGTAAACCTGTGTCTGTACTCCTGGGAGCCCAACTCTGTTCTGGCAGGGTCTGTGCACAGAAGGTGGTGGAGCTGTCTGGTTCCCTGCTGCAAATGGCGGCCAGAAGGGAAGACTCCTGTCCCAGCTGCTCTACTGATCCTATGCCCAGTGTGCTCCTAGCTGTACTGCTCCAGAGAGAAGGTGGAGATCTCATCTCTGTGCTCAGAGGTGAAATCGCTGCTGGGAAATCACTCTCTCCTGGCAGGCTAAGCACAGAAGGCTATGGAGCTGCCTGGTTCCCTGCTGCAAATGGTGGTTGGAAGGGAAGATTTCTGTACCAGGTGCTCCACTGATCATATGCCCTGTGCGCTCCTAGCTGTAGTGCTCCAGAGAAAAGGTGGAGATCTCACCTCCACATTCAGAAGTGAAATTGCTGTTGGGAGATCATTCTCTTCTGGTGGGCTAAGCACAGAAGGTTGTGGAGCTGCCTGGTTCTCTGCTGCAAATGGTGGCTGGGAGGGAAGGCTCCTGTCCCCGCTGCTCCACTGATCCTATGCCCTGTGTGCTCCTAGCTGTACCCCTCCAGAGAGAAGATGGAGATTTCACCTCCACGCTCAGAGGTGAAATAGCTGCTGGGACATCACTCTCTTTTTGCGGGCTAAGCACAGAAGGCTTTGGAGCTGCCTGGTTCCCTGCTGCAAATGGTGGTTGGAAGGGAAGACTCCTGTACCAGCTGCTCCACTGATCGTATGCCCTGTGAGCTCCTAGCTGTACTGCTCCAGAGAGAAGGTGGAGATCTCACCTCTGCATTCAGAAGTGAAATTGCTGTTGGGAGTTCATTCTCTTCTGGTGGGCTAAGCACAGAAGGCTGTGGAGCTGCCTGGTTCTCTGCTGCCGCCTTATTATTTTATTTATTTAGTTTCCAGTTGTTCCTCTCCTTCCCCACACTGTGTCCTCCTTCCCACAGTTTCTCATCCCATTCCTCCTCCCACTTGCCACTGAGAGGGTGCACCCTGCCACTAGATCTCCTGCTTCTCTGGGGCCTCAAGTCTCTTA
The DNA here is from genome assembly GCA_036184795.1 of Tokudaia tokunoshimensis. Taxonomy (NCBI): domain Eukaryota; kingdom Metazoa; phylum Chordata; class Mammalia; order Rodentia; family Muridae; genus Tokudaia; species Tokudaia tokunoshimensis. Next base: position 1,037,968 of record BTHU01000021.1, on the reverse strand, counting down.
AGGATTAAGCAAAACTTCTTCCACTGAAGCCTGACCAGGCAGATTTCTAATATACTTGTGCCAGGGGCCTCTGACCAGCCGGTGGTGGCTCAGTCTTGGGAGCTCTCTGGGGTCTGAGACTGTTGGTATTCCTAAGGGGTCTCTCTCCCCTTCGGCTTCTTCTGTCCTTACCCTATTTCAACCATGGGGGTCCCTGACTTCAGTCCATTGATTGGGTGTAAGTATTTTCTCCCTGGACAAAAGGCAACTGGGCTGAAGCATTACTGGGAGACGATAGGAACTACAACCTGAGGCTCCAATTGAGACCAATGCCAATTCTCAGTACAAGCTCCTACCTTCCCTTTCCAAACCTCATCACTGAGAGGTGAACTGAAAACATTTTTACCATGTTCCCCTTGCAATTCCACTCCTGTATATGACTGAAAGAATTCCACCTCAACATATCACAGAGACACTTGCACACCAATGTACAACACAACTCACAGTACATAAGTTATGGAAAAAACCTAGGTGACTGTCCATAGAGGAATGGATCAAGAAAATGTTACATAACACACACACACACACACACACACACACACACGCACGCACGCGCACGCACACACACACACACACACACACACACACACACACACACACATACACATATTCAATTTTCGGAAGAACAAAGTTATATTGTTGGCATGAAACAACATGTTACTAATTACTAATAAACTCATTAAATCAATTAAGACAGTGACAATTGTGGTTCCTAGATTATATTTACATTTTATAATGACACAGGCAATCATGTATGTATATATGACAAGAAATAAAAATAAAACTATCTAGACTCTAGAATCTAGGTGATCCAGGAGAAATAATGAAAGAGGGATTAGGGAATTAGTAATAGAAACATGAATGTATAAGGTAGAGGAAGTTCAAAGGCTATCACCTACTTATATAAAGATCCCTATGTAGCCTAATACTATGACCAGTGAATAAATTCCATTGGGAAAGAATGCAAAGAAATTATGTATGGGTTAAAGAGAGCTACAAGTTAGATCCCAGTGTGGCTGATTAGGTCATTAAATACAAAGATAACTTGCACTTTAACATAGCAAATGTAAAATTGTTCATATAACAAATGTAAAAGTTATAACATCTGGACAACTAAGAGAAAATAAACGTGAAGGGTTCTATGCTAAAGTATTACTAAAACTTCAAGATGGTATCTACAAAGCAGTAGCCAAACTATGGGTTTAGCTTATGTATCTCAAAGAGCAGGTGCCCATGTAGCTTGTGAAAAATAGAGGAGCACAGAGGAATGGCTCTAAATTATACCTCCCTTTTGTAAATGAGGAAAAGTATCTTGTTTATTTTCATACCCATTCTGCTCAGTACTAGGGGACGTGCCCCTTTGGGGTTTATATGTCTCCAGATCTGCTTCATTAAAACACAAAGGGAATTGTTGGTGGCAAAGGGAATTCTGGAGATAAAATGTAGGCCAAAAAAATAACATGAACTGTCACTTCCAATATTTTACAACCTATGCAATTTGTGTACATAAACCTGAGAATTTTTTCTCATTTGTGCTGTGAACAATCAGCCAGGTAAGAAAGTGAATTAGGTGTAAACTTAGAAATTTCCTGTATTTTCTGTTCTTTAGGGGGTGATCTGTTTGTTTGCAACATTAAACATCAATACTCCGGGTTCAGAGTTGGTTCCCTGTCTTGAAATTGACACTTTACTATGTCTGAGTACTGTGAAGGCTGTTTTCTGTATTATGTTACCACAACTCACCTCAATTAAGCATTATGGTTACTTAAACACTCTCTAAAGGCAACCTGAAACCCTCAAATATTGAAAGCACTGTACAGAATCATTAGCATTGACCATTTCAACTGCTATTTTTCTTTAAAAATTTGGTAAATGCAATTTTTGTATATATATTTCTAAAACAACTTTGTTTTCTAGTTCAAAGATTCATAAATTAACTGGTTCAAAGAAATTGAACTTTTAACAAGGACATTTGCTGTGTTTATAAACAGAGAAAAATGTGCATGATTATTAAAAAAACTGCCCTGAGTTGTATGAAGTCAACCCTTCACAGAAAGACCCTTTGATTATATTATTTCTCAGACTGTGTTCCAGGTATAAAGCTTAGAATTCTTCAAAACCCTTACAAGTTTTCTACAGTTCATTAACTTTTGATTTTTTAGATGAACAAATTGTTTTCTTCATCTGGCAATGTCTCACACCTTGAGTGGTTCCTACTTTGTAGGCAATCTCCTTGATGTCTGCCTTTGTCTAACTCCAGTGCAGGTTGGGGAGTTCTCTCTGTGCCTCCCAGCAACATGGGCTCTCCACACATTGATTCTCATTCTTCTTTTATATACACAGAGTGAATCCAGTGCATCTTTAAATGAAAGAAACCAGAAGGACTACTTCTCATAGCTATGTCTGGTCCTACCAGTGTATCTCAGGGAGGCAATTCAGGTACTTTCCTATATTGAGGACAAAAGCAATTTTAAAAGTTATCTTTTCTTTTAGTAAGTTCTGAGTGTAAGATTAAATAGGAAGCCTTTTCCAAACAATATATTCCTCAAAGCTCTAACATTCATTAAAAACAATTCAATCTTGATTACACAAGTAAAATAAAATATTCATTTCTTTAGGTGAAAACAAGCCTTCATTTGATAGGAAGGAATGCTAGGAATAAATTTCATAGAGAGGAAACTATCTTAAAATTGAGAGAGCTGAACCATCCTGGAAACTTTAGAGTAAGATGATTTAAGGCAGCTTGACTTTGGGAAAGATAAAACACAAAAGAGTTATTTATCATGGTCCTATTGGTGGTGCTAGCAGAGAGACTAGTAAACCTCCTCAATATTTGAAGAATGAGTTTAAATAGATAACAGAGAAGTCAAAATTTCAAAGACACTAATGCCATAGGTTTTTGTAGTTCCTTCTGATGAATTGAGGGAAGAGACTACCAGACCCACAGAGCAGACATTTTCTTATTCAAATATTCTGGGCCCTAGAAAAGACTTTATTTAGTCTAAGAATAGCCAGTAGAATAGAAATGCCATAAAGTATAATTTATAATGCACAAAGTGTCTTGTGTCAGCATGGCAGATCAACTATAACTCCATCACTCAAGAAACAGAGAGGATACAGAGTCATGTTGGGTGCGATTTGGGAGTGTCAAAGAACATCTTAGGGATCTATTTCTAAAGCTATTTATGGTTTATTAATTATTGGAAGACATTAAGTCCATTATTTTCTAGAACAATGAAAATGTTATTAAAAAAAGAAAAAGAAAATGTTATGCACATATCTGTCTATACTCTTGTGATTAATATGGTCACATTTCTTACTTCATCTGGCTTAATCACAAATAAGAAACAAATCAGTGCAAAGATGTTTCTACACCTTATACTTTCTTAAGTAGAGGTGGAGTTGATATGTTATGACAAGTTTTCTATTCTTTTTATTAACTCTGTGATTAAAACATGTTCATCTCTGCCTATTTTCTTCATGCTAAGCCCTTCAAGAGTTACTTACCTTTCAGAGTCTGTCTGCCTGGTGAGATGTTTTAAAACCTATTTCCTGTTAGAGACAACTAATGAAATGAAAAGAAAGTTGGATTATTATGTAAATACTTAAAGCTAGAGAAAATGGTAGGATGGTACCTGTCCTGCACCTCCAATAAAAGACATTAATAATGAAAACTATAATAAATTAAAAAATGTTTGAGTAGGAACACACAACTGAAATTTAGGCTTAATATTTAATGGCCTGATAGGCAAATTTATAAGATATTCATAAGAACTTTGCAGGGTTATGGAACCTACTCTCATGAACTGTGTTTCAGCTGACATGATATTATTGCCTAGAAAGACTGATGGACAAGAGTGTTAGTATTCCACAAACTATCCTATCTTTTCTTTTCAAGTGTTACTGAATCAAACTTTAGTCACAGAATTTCTCCTCTTGGGAGTGACAGACATTCAAGAACTGAATCCTATTCTCTTTGTCACGGTCCTTGCCATGTACTTTGTCAATGTGTTTGGGAATGGAGCCATCTTGATGATCATCATCTTGGATCCAAGACTCCACTCACCTATGTATTTCTTCCTGGGAAACCTAGCATGTCTAGATATCTGCTTCTCCACAGTAACAGTGCCAAAGATGCTAGAGAACTTCTTCTCGACAAACAAAGCAATTTCCTTTTTGGGATGCATAACTCAGCTTCATTTCTTCCATTTCCTGGGTAGCACAGAGGCCCTGCTGCTGACAATCATGGCATTTGATCGCTTTGTGGCTATCTGTAGACCACTCCACTACCCTGCAATCATGAATAGTCAGGTCTGCATCCATGTGGCTATCTCTATCTGGGCCATTCCTTTTCTTCATGCTCTGGTTCACTCCATATTGACATCTCAATTGAGCTTTTGTGGTTCAAACCATGTCCATCATTTCTTCTGTGATGTTAAGCCATTATTGGAGCTGGCCTGTGGAAACACTGAACTCAACAGGTGGCTGCTCAATACTCTCACAGGGACAGTTGCCATTGGCCTCTTCTTTCTGACATTTCTCTCCTATTTCTACATTGTCACCTATCTCTTTCTCAAGACAGGTTCTTGCAGCATGTTGCACAAAGCACTGTCCACTTGTGCTTCCCACTTCATGGTTGTCATTATTTTCTATGCTCCTGTTCTCTTTATCTATATCAATCCTGATTCAGGGAGTTCCCTGGAAAAGGACAGGATCATTGCTGTTATGTATACTGTGGTTACCCCTGCACTCAATCCACTTATCTATACTCTGAGGAACAAGGAAGTGAGGGGTGCTCTGAATAGGAAAATCAGAATACTGCTTTGACTTGAAGAAATCCAGTTAGTTATTCTGAAATATTACAACAAAAGCAATTTATGGCATACTGAAGTGTGATTTTTTTTTGATTCTGCAATTGTGTACGGTGTGTACAGCAAAGATGACCAGGTAAGAGAATAAGTATATGAGAAAATGTTGCCGAATTGTATTTAAAATTCCAATCCATATATACGATGGAAATTGGAACAAAGCAGGTACTTCCGATAAAATGCCAACTCTGAATTTGGGAGATAAGCATTGATGAAACAAACTTGGTATCCTTTCATATATGTTTGCATGTAAAATCAAGTATGTAAATATCTGGCAACTTGTCTTCCATACTGCCATTTTGACATTAGACTTTATTTTATCTAACCTGATCAATACCCTCTCTAAGCAACAATAGATCCCCAAAACACACTTGTTACCAACACCCCTATATGCAACAATAATTACTCAAAATATAATGGCTCTAACAACATTTGAAGAAACAAATTTGATTGGTTGGGGAAAGACCCATTTATTTTCCATGTCAGCTGACAATGATGGAACACTTTGGATACCCCTAATTCCCATGTTCTGACTGGTTTAAATATATCTGTAAATAACTTGGCTCATCTGCTTGCAAATTTTGTGCTTATAAGTCCTACTTCTTACCCTGGTTGGGACTGCCTGAAGAAACAAGGCTCCTGAATTCTTTTCTGGTGGCCACGATCTCTCAGTGACTATGCTTGTGTGGTGGGATTAATAAAAGATTTTGCCATCTCACTAGAACACTGGTGTATTCTTTTCTCATCCTCATAGCACAGAATGGACTAAGTATAAGAAAACATGACTGAATTGCCCATGTTTTGAATAGATGGATATTACTTGGTACACTTATGTATAAGACCACTTAGTTTCAAATTCCATAATGTGATCAATAAAATCACTTTAAAAGGCAGAACTGGCAATGCAATCCAATATCTGACACATGGTATGCTTACAGTTTACTTCTGATCAATCTCCATATGTCTTTTTCTGTAGTTTTTGGTTTTTTTTTTCATTTTTGAGATAGGGTTTATTGAAAATTTCCATAGTGTCCTGGAACTGAGTCTTGTGTAGGAAGGCCTTGAATGTGCTGGTTTCCCTGTTTAGCCTCTCAAATGGCTGGGGGCACAGGCCTTGCTTTGTCACAATCTATGATGAAAGAAATTAGGATTCTTGGGATTGGATAGATCCAATTGGATGGATAGCTAAAAGCCTTTATTTTTACATCGACAAGCTTCAAGGACTTTTCTTTGGAGACCTTTGGATTCTCTACTCACTAAATGATAGCTGAGAAAATCAGGGTGGTTCAAATTTACTGTTATGTGGCTTATATATTTAGATAAAGTTTTATGTGGTTGGAAGAACAGACTACTGCAGTGTGAAGCTGAATGTAGACTGTTAACATCAGCTCAACCTCTGGGAGAAGAAGAGCCCCTGTGTGTAACTGTTAGTGGGGTGTGATAATGATGACAGATGGCACTGAGTGACTCTGAATTCCTGGTGATGCCTGTAAGACTTAACAAGATGAACCATCACAACTTGATCCCGTGTGAACTTGACATAAAACAACGTATTTTAATCCATAATATTCAACCATAGTCTCTGAAATCTCACAATCATAATAATGCAAATGCAATACTTTGGGGTCTTTGAGTGAATTCATGTTGATGTAGTCTGCACTGGTATGAATATATGATTTTCAAAGAATGGCAGTTTTTGAAGCTGTGGAAACTTTGCAAGGTAGAACAGAGCTTGAAGAAGTTCATTTCTAGAGAAGTCACTTGAGCTCCCTTTCTCACCTCCTTCTGCTCTTTGTGGACAATGAAGTAAGTACTTCTTCCATCACTCCTCTCCTGATATGATATTTTGCTGAAATGACTGGACCAGGAAACAATGTCATGAACCTTCAGAAATTGTGAATCAAATCAAATTATTCTTTGTTTTCCTTTTCTTCCTCTTTTCTTCCTCTTCTTCATCCTGTTTCTTTTCCTATTTCTATTTGTCTTCTTGTTCTTCCTCCTCCTCCTATTTCTTCTTCTTCTTCTTCTTCTTCTTCTTCTTCTTCTTCTTCTTCTTCTTCTTCTTCTTCTTCTTCTTCTTCTTCTTCGTTCTCCTCCTCCTCCTCTTCCTTCTTCTTCCTAGAATACTATCTTTCAGACAAGAATAATCTGTTTCCAGACTGAATAGTTCCTTTAGATATTCACAGACCCTGTTCAACATCATAGAAACTTTGTGACTTGGTCATGGTAGGAGGAATCCTGAATCCACATGCCTGTAGAGAGGAAAGACTAGAAAGGGTTTTGTTTTATTATTTCAGTGTATTTGATAAACTGACAGATAGAATAAATAAATATTAATTAGCCTACATTATTTAAGGCAAATTATGTTGCATGTATCTAGGGACATACTATGAAAAACTATTCCTCTTCACAATGATTCACTCCCCATTTAATTGAAATAAGAGAATACGGGCCTTCAGTGAGTTATAGCATATCTAATTTAGACTGATGTTATAGTTGTAAAAGATTCTCTATCATGACCAGACTTTGTCCTTGAAGAAAAGAAGTTTCTGTAAAACTCACTCCTACCTTTATGACCTTGACCAGTAGGCCTTCTTCAGTGATGGTTTCCTAAAGTTGAGGACCATGGATGAAAACACAAAGAAGACAAGTAAGTTTTGTTTAAGAGAATTTTCATGAGCTCATGATAAGTAAGCTCATTAAGACTTACAATATTTTATATACTACCTGCAAGGCAAAAATGGGACAGAGTCAGCAGAAAGCTATCACAGAATGGGATGAAGTTACCCAGAAGATAATCAAGCATTGTCAAACAAAGAAAATCCAGGATGTCTCAAGAAAATCACAAACTAGCACACAGCAGTCTTGGGACTGATAACCACAGCTCTTCAAGGAAGAAAACAACAGGTTTCTAGGAACTGAAACATTAACACCTTCAAGGCCTTGACCCCAGCTCCACACTGGACCTTGCCAGTTCTGTTCTAGGGCAATAACCATGTACCCTATTCCTTTCACCAGGGCCTCTGAGAAAGCCTGCAATTGCCCTGAGTGGAAGTGTTTAAACTTTGCATATAATTCAGTAGCTTATGCATAGCTCATTCTCCTCCCTTTCTGAATGTAGTATCCATGCACCTGACTCACAGCTTCTATGGATTATTGTTTCCCTAGGAGGCCTCCTATGCCATACATTAGATAAAATTCACATAGTTTCTTCCTGTTAATCTGATGAGATCAGTTTGATTCTTGAACTCAGTCCTTTTGCTAAGAGGCAGGAGAAATAGGATAATTACTGGATCTTCACAGTTCGAGAAGATGCCTGTATGTACCCAGAAGACACAAAAACATTCTCTCATGATCCTGAAAATGTTCCAACTCTTTTCTATGCTACCAGCCTCTGGACATCTTTATTAGAGAGAAAAACAGAGTTTTACTAACCTCACATATTATCTTTGTGGTCTTTAATAGTTAAATGTCATTCCAAGCAGACTTCAATGAATGTTACATTGTAGAGTTATTCTTGACTTGTGAAAATGCTCAGCAAATACGTTAATACTTTAATGAGAAACAATTAGGAAAATGCAAAAAGAATTGTCATTTAGTTAGAATTAGGTTTGCAATGCTGTCAGAGTCTTAATGGTAGATGATTAATGAATAGGGCACATGTTTGAATGTATACTTCTTTAGAAAAGTGCATTTTAGAAGTCATACATCATTTAGAGTGGTTCTTTTAAGAGCCCAAAGGAATACTTTGGTGTTGAGAGCCCTTTTGCTTGATTCATTGAAAGCCTGTCTTTCAGCCAGAGTCAAGTCAGGTCAGGGTCTGCTTGTAGATTTCTGGCCTGATGATGTATAGAAAAACAAGAGTGGATAGACTTGAAGTTCAAATTGAAGGGCTGAGTAGTCTGTTATTCTTGGAGGAAGGAATGGAATAGAATAGGTATGCCTCCAGTTGTGTAGAGATATTGAATGTACACTAGTCATTGTCTCTGCTAGCTTGTGACCTTGTTTTCTACAATGCTGCAAAGTATATAATGCCTAAGAGAATTAAACTCGAGATGGCCACAGTATTGACTGGACATACTTCATGATTTCTAACCTTTGTTTCTGAGTGTTCTTTTTCATATTTTCTATAATCCTCATTCACCGCTCAGAGCACTGCTCGGATTTGTACTTGCTGGACTGGTACACTATGGCCACATGTACAGTATTCAAGATTTCCTTATTTAAGAACATAGATCAATGACTAGAAATAAACTGATTTTTAAATCTTTCTGCTTACATATCTGAATAATAGTTAATATTTTATGGCTGATTGTAGATTATATTTTTCAAATACATCCACAAGCAAATTCTCAATGGCAAGTTCTCAGAGATTTTACACTAATGAGTAACTTTGGGAACTGAATCTCCAAGGTCAAGAAAGATCTTTTTCTTTAGGCAAACCATTCCTGATCACAAGAGAGGGAAATCAGATAAACATAGATCTCCAGGATCCATCACCTCTATTGTTGTGTATGGTCTCATCAGTGAATGAAAAGGGCTTAATGCTTCTAGGTCTAAAAACTTTGGGTATAGTGGATGATTCCAAATTCATTGCTTATTAGTGGACATTAGAGAATTCATAAGGAAAATGTGAAATGTGATATTTTATAGAGTATGAGCTTTCATTCAGCATGGAAAATAGAAGTTGTATTATAGGACATCATTCCATTTATATGTTAGTTTACAAAGTTGCATGTACATAATCCCACATAAATGAAAATACGTTGCACAGTAAAAATTCTCCTGTGAAGAAATTATATATGTATATAATATTATATGTTTATTATATGTATTATATGTATATTATGTCTATAAAAATCTCATTATGCATATATATATGTTGAATGAAATATGATAAATGAATCCCAGTGGCATGTTCCTGCTTCCCTCCCCAATGTTCTGGGTTCCCCAATGAAAGACACATACATGACTTTTATATTTTAATGTATGTTAATCAGCACAATAGCTGGCCACTTCCTACCCTTCATCTGGTTAATTCACGTTTTGCCAATAATTATGAGTTATCACTTACTAATTGCTAAGTAATTTGATTCATCATAGTAAAATGACTGTAGCATTGTAACAATGGATCTAGATAGGGATTAGATAGTATAGGAAATAGATAATACATTATATATCTTATATATGTTTTGAAATATCACAATGTAATTCATAAGTATGAACAATTATTACAGATTAAAATATTAAAGCACAGGACTGTCAGTAAAATGCATGTATTTCACAGCCTTCTCTAAGAATATGCTCATGTGTTTGCCTACTGAATGAACTTTTGGTGCATATAAAAGTTAGCTCTTGTATATTGCTTTAATTCAGTTATAATTTCCCTTTCTTTTATTGGAATGGGTGATTATAAAATAAACAATATGAAAATAATTATTTATATGGAATGAAAATCATTTAAAATTACTGAATTGAATTTTAGCATAGAAAAGAAATTCACAGTTCATGATAAAGGATTAGTGGTCCTGCCTTCATGAATTGACCTAACCAAATGTATTAAGTTTGTAAATGACAGCAATTATAATTTTAGAAATGACTGTCTTTATGGTTTATCCTACACTCAAAGGTCAAGAAGAAATGTGTCTAGCTTAATTGCAATGACTTATTTGTTCTTCTTATGGGTTTTCCAGAACGTTTGAGGTAGAAATAATTTTCTCGGCTTTAACCTTGGTGGTATTAATTGGTACTATCTCCATTGTTGCTGTTACTTCTATGAGTGTTGTCTCTGCTCACTTATGCATTCCCTTTTAACACATTTCTTCTGCTTGGATGTCTGCTCCATTTTTTGATGGTGCCCAAGTCTGTCTGCAGTTCTTTCATGCACAGTGCCTGCATTTTCCCTTAGTGTGCACCCTGCAGGGTTTTGCATTCACGATCTGTAGTTACACTGCCATGGCCATGTTCACAGTCATGTCCTATGACTGTGATATGGCCGTGTGGTACAAAGTCATCATAAGTGTCAGCTTGTGTATACATGGGGTATTAGCTGTCTTGGCCAGTGTCACGTGGAATCATCTTTGGAGTTATTTCTCCATCTGCTCTGTGGGACCAGTGTTATTCACTAGTCCTGTGAATCCTCTTGGTTTTGAAACTCTTGTGCCAATGATCATGTAAGTGATCTTGGATCACTGGCTTCCCCACTTGCTAATGCTCTCCTGCTTCGTCTCTATTAGTTTTACCTTTGTGCAGATATTCTCTACCGAGCTAGGAATGCCATCTGTGGAGGGCAGAACCAGTGTCTTTTCTATTTGTTTGTACCACATAGACAAGTATTTTGTTGATCTCTACTGGTGTCTTTGAGTTTCTAAATCCACATTCAGAACCCTCAACTTCACTAGACTTTATTTTTAGTTTTTCATACTTTTCCCCTTCAACACTCAATCCAGAAATGTATAACCTGAGAAATGAGGCTGTAGACACAGTCTGAAGGAAGATTTTTTTCAAAGAAAAAAAGATCTCTTTTTATATCTATTATTTTCTCTTTGTGAGTCACATCAATAGGTATTGGGATAAACAACAGAGTCAACCTATCAATTAAAGCTAGAACAGGGTTATTCAGATAGCACATTGGGTAAAGACATCTGCAACCAAGCCTGACAAGTTGAGTTAAATCCCTGAGATCCACATGGTAGGAGAAGAGAACCAACATTTGAAACTTGTCCCCTAACTTACACATGTTATAGCTCAATCCAGAAAAGTACAGCCTGAGAAATACATGCATACATATAAGAGAGAGATATGCAAAATAAATAAATAATTTTAATAAAATATAAACAAAACAAACAAACCGTTGCTTTGTGAGTAATCTTTTTAAATGAGAAAAAGGGGATTAGAGTTCTATTTTATACTCTTGTAAATAGAGTAGATTAAAACCTCACAAGCCAGATGTGGGAGGAAAAGTAATTTTCTTCAACTTTAAAGAATCCTTCTTATTTTCTCTTCTTGGATCTTTTATTTTTTTAAACCAGAAGCATGAAATATAGTCAATTTGAAATTCCTTCATCACTTTTTCCTGAGCCAGGAGGGAAAAAGAGCCTTTCAAGCTTCTTTGAGGAGGGAGAAACTAGCCTAAAAGATGATTGAGAGGCAATGAGAATCTGAAGCTGCTATTGAGGTTAGAGTCAACTCTCAGTATAGGCTCCTACCTTCCCCTCCCCAACACTCATCACTGAGCAGTGAATTGCAAACATTTTTATGATGTTACTCCAGCAATTCTACTCCTGGCTATGACTGAAAGAATTCCAAGTCAACATATCACAGAGACACTTGCACATCAATATAAAGCAGTAATCACAATAGGTAAGTTATGGAATAAACCTAGGTGTCTGTCTAGAGAGGAATGTATGAAGAAAATGTTCTCTCTCTCTCTCTCTCTCTCTCTCTCTCTCTCTCTCTCTCTCTCTCTCTCTCACACACACACACACATACACACACATACATACTTTTTCAGTTATAGGAAGAACAAGTGTATGTTCTTGGCATGAAAACCTAGCAATTAACAATAAACATATTAAATCAATTAAGGCAGTGGCAATTGTGTTTTCTGGAATATATATCTACATTTTATAAAGATACAGAAAATCATTATATATAAACGATATGAAATACAAGCAAAATTATAATATATAGACCCCTTGTGGAAGAATGTAGTAGAGCACTGGAACATACCGGGTAAGGAAGTTCAAGGGATATCACTTACTTAACTGAAAAAGTCTTTCTACAGACTGTTACCATGTTCCATGAATAAATGCCATTGATAAAGAATATAAAGAAAATATCCATGGGTTAAAGAGAGCTACAAATGAGAGCCCAGTGTATGTGTGATTGAATCACTGAATACAAAGATAGCTTGAATACACAGATAATTTGTAACAACTTGGACTTTATAATGTAAATGTAAAATTGTTCATAACAGATATAAAGGTTAAAAAGTTTAGATGACTCAGTGAAAGTAAACATTAAGGTTTCTATGCTAAAAGTTCTACTAAAATCTTCAAGATCGTGTCCACAAAGCAATACCCAAGCTGGGGGCATAGCTAATGAATCTCATAGGGCAGATGCCCATGTAGCTCTTGAAAAATGGAGAACCACAGAGGAATTGCCTGAAATTATACTCCCCTTTTGCAGTTGGGGAAAAGTACCAAGTTTATTTTCATACCAGTTCAATTCAGTACCAGGGGATGTGTCCCCTTGGGGTTTTTATGTCTACAGATCTGTCTCATTAAAACAACAGCAGAACTGCTGATGGAAAAGGGGATTGTGGAGATGAAATGTAAACTATAACTACAACATGAACTGTCCCTTCCAATATTTTATGACCTTTGAAATTTGTGTACACAAACCTTAAAACCTTTGTCACTTGTGGTCTGAAAAATCAGCCAGTTAAGAGAATGTGTTTGGCTTAAACTTGGAAACGTCCTATACTTTCTGTTCTTTAGGGAGTAGTCTATCTGATTGCAACATTAAACATCATTAGTTATGAGGGTTCAGGGTTGGTTCCCTGTCTTGAGATGGACTCCTCAGTTTATGTGAGGTTTGTGAAGGCTGTTTGGCTTTTGCGTTGTATTACCACATCTCATCTTAATTCTTTATCATAGTTACTTAAACACTCTCTGAAATCACCAAATATTTAAAGTGCTGAGCAGTATTAATATCAGTGAAATTTCCAATTGCTATTTTTCTTTAAAAAATGGTAAATGCATCATATATATATATATATATATATATATATATATATGCTTTGTTTTCTTATACAAAGATTAATAAATTAACTGTACCAAAGGTGTTGAATTTTTAATAAGAAAGTCTGTACTGTTTATAAACAGATGAAATCTGCATGATTTTTTTTGTTTTTCTTTTTTGTTTTGTGTTTTTGTTTTTCGAGACAGGGTTTCTCTGTATAGCCCTGGCTGTCCTGGAACTCACTCTGTAGACCAGGCTGGCCTTGAACTCAGAAATCTGCCTGCCTCTGCCTCCCAAGTGCTGGGATTAAAGGCCTGCGCCACCACTGCCCGGCTCTACATGATTGTTAAAGTAACTGCCCTGAGTTGTTGGAAGGCAACCTTCCACAGAAGTACCCTAGTGATCACATAATTTCTCAGACTGTCTTCCATATAAAGCTTAGAATTGTTTAGAGCCCTCACAGGTTTTTCCAGTACAGCAATTTTAGTTTTTTAAGATGGGCAATTTTTTTTCTTAAATCAGTGACAACTCATACTAGAGTGTTTCCTCTCTTGAAGGACTCTCCCTTGTACCAGCCTTTGTCTAACCCCAGTGCAGTTTGGGGAGTTCTCTCAGTGACTTCCAGTGACATGGGCTGTCCACACACTGATTTTCGTTCTTGTCTCATGTACACAGAGTGAATACAGTGCATCTATAAATGAAAGGAACCAGAAGAACTACTTCTCACAGCTATGTCTACTCCTACCAGTGTATCTCAGCGAGGAGGATATTCAGGTATTTTGCTAATATTGACGGTAAAGACAATTTTAAAAAGTACGTTCCTTTTAGTGTGTGTTGAGTGTACAATTAAATAGTAAACCTTTTCCAAACAACATATTCTTCAAAGTCTTTAACATTCATTAAAAACATTTTTTGTGTTGTTTAATTAATTCAATCTTTTTCACACTCCATATTTTATTCCCCCCACCTCAGTCCACCCTCTGACTGTTTCACATCCCATACCTCTTCACCACCCCCCTGTCCTCCTGTGGATGTCCCCACCCACCACTCCAACTGACCTGTAAAGTTCTTTGGGCCTCCATTCTCTTGAGGGTTAGGTGTATCATTTATGAATGAAAACTAACCTGGCACTCCTCTTCTGCATGTTTGTTTGGGCCTCATATCAGCTGGTGTATGTTGCCTGTTTGGTGGTGTAGTGATTGAGAAATCTCAGAGGTCTAGGTTAATTGAAACTGCTAGTTCTCCTACAGGATTGCCCTTCTCTTTAGCTTCTTTCAGTCTTCTCTAATTGAACAACAGAGGTTAGCTCATTCTGTTCATTTGTTGGGTGCAAATATTTCTATTTTGATTATGGAAGTAAAATGAAAATTACTCATTTATTTAGGAGAAATCTAGATTTCATTTGACAGAAAAAATGCTAGGAATTAGTTTTATAGAGACGAAAATGTCTAAAATGAGGGAGAGATGAACCATCCTGGAAACATTAGTGTAAGATGATTTAAGGCAGCCTGATTTAGGGGATGATAAAACACAAGAGAATTACCATGGTCCCATGAGTAGTGCTAAAAGACAGGCAAGTAAATCTCAATATTTGAAGAAATTTAATTTGGTAACAGAGAAACCAAGATTTCAAAGAGACTAAAGCCATAGTTATGTATAGTTCCTTCTAATGAAATGAGGGAAGAGACTACTGGGTCCACAGAGCAGAGAATTTCTTAATGCAATATTTTGGGAAGTTCAAAAGGCTTTTCTTAGTCTTAGCCTAACCAGGGGAATAGAAATGATATAAAGTATAATTTATAATGCAAAAAGTGTCTTAGGTGAGCATGGCTGTATGACTACTACCCCAGCACTCCAAAAGCTCTGGGAGGAAATGTTTCAGTCATGGTGGGCACATTTGGAGACTATTTTTATCTTATTTTGGGTCTATTTTTAAAGATATCAATGGTTCATATTAATGGAAGACAGTAAGCACATTATTTGGTACTACACTGTAAAGACTAATCAGCTTAATGCTGTCATGTTTCTTATCACGTCTGGCTCAATGATGAATAAGAAACCAATCAATGCAAAAATGTTTCTACACCTTATCCATTAGTAAGATGAGGTAGAGTTGCTACATTATGATAAAGCTCTCTACATTTTCTATTAACCCATGATTGAAACACGGCATTGATTGAAACACATGATTGAAATAGGCATTGGTTGAAACATATGATTGAAATAGGCATTGAATCAAAACGCCTATTTTTTTCACATTTAAACCCTTCAAAAGTGTTGCAACTTCTCAGACGCTCCAGGCCTGGTGGGATATTTCAAAAGCCGTTCCCTGTTAGAGACAACTAAAGAGATGAAAAGACAATTAGATCAAAATATACAATTAGCTAGACACTCAACAAGCAGCTTAAAGTGGTGCACCTACCCAATGGACAGAAGGAGCTGACACCTGTTGTGGAATTAAGGAAGACTGAAAGAAGCTGCGGAGAATGGCAATCCTGTTGGAGGACCAACAGTCTCATTTAATTGGGACTCCCAAGTTCACTCAAACACTGGACCACCAAACAGGCAGCATACACCAGCTGATATGAGGCCCCCAACACACATACAGTAGAGGACTGATGGGTCTGTGTTCCCCATAATCTCAAGAGACTGGAGGCCCAGGGAGTTTAGAGGTCAGGTAGGGTGCTGGGTGGGGACATCCACGTGGAGACAGGGGTCTGGCGAGGATGATGGGATTGTGGAAAGGTTGGATGGTGGATGGTGGTGGGAGGAATAAAATATGGAGTGTAATAAATAAATAAATAAATGAACAAATAAATAAATAATAAAAAAGAGGTGAGGTGTCAGTGGAGAAGAGGTGCTTAAGGCAGCAGGCCTTTGGTCAACATGCTTACCAGGCCCTTTCCTTTTTTCCCTTTTTTTTGAATACTGGCCACTATGATGCAAAATGTTCTCCTCTATCATGACCCAATTGGTACAGAGACTGAGTCCTTCAAACTGTAAGCCAGAATAAATCTTTCTTTAAGAAAAAATAATCTAGATAAAATGGTAGGATTATACCTGTTGTTAATCTCCAATAAAGACATTAATAGTAAAAACCAAAATAAATTAAAAGATATTTGAGTAAAAATAAATGAAAATAATTAGACAATATTTAATGGTATGATAGGTATATACATAAGATCTTCAACAGTCCTTTGCTGGGTTATAGATAACTCCTTCGAAACTGTGTTTGGGTTGGCAAAAATATTATTGACTAGAAAGACTGATGGACAAGAAGGTTAGTGTTCCACAAACTATCCTATCTTTTCTTTTTAAGTGTTATTGAATCACACATTTGTCACTGAATTTCTCCTCTTGGGCATGACAGACATACAAGAACTGAACCCTGTTCTCTTTGTCATGGTCCTTGCCATGTACTTTGTCAATGTGTTTGGGAATGGAGCCATCATGATGATTGTCATCTTGGATCCAAGACTCTACTCACCTATGTATTTCTTCCTGGGAAACCTAGCATGTCTAGACATCTGCTTCTCTGCTGTAACTGTGCCAAAGACGCTAGAGAACTTCCTCTCCACAAGCAAAGCAATTTTCCTTTTGGGATGCATAACTCAGCTTCATTTCTTCCATTTCCTGCGATGTACAGAGACCCTGCTGTTGACAGTCATGGCATTTGACCGCTTTGTGGCTATCTGCAGACCACTCCACTATCCTACCATCATGAATCTTCAGGTATGCATCCAGCTGGCTGCTACCATATGGGCAATTCCATTTCTTCATGCTCTGGTTCACTCCATAATGACATCTCGATTGAACTTTTGTGGTTCGAACCATATCCATCATTTCTTCTGTGATGTTAAGCCATTATTGGAGCTGGCCTGTGGAAACACTGAACTCAACAGGTGGCTGCTCAATACTCTTGCAGGGACCATTAGCATTGGCCTCTTCTTTCTGACATTTCTCTCCTATTTCTACATTGTCACCTATCCCTTTCTCAAGACAGGTTCTTGCAGCATGCTGCACAAAGCACTGTCCACTTGTGCCTCTCACTTCATGGTTGTCATTATTTTCTATGCTCCTGTTCTCTTTATCTATATCAATCCTGATTCAGGGAGTTCCCTGGAAAAGGACAGGATCATTGCTGTCATATACACTGTGATCACTCCTGCACTAAATCCACTTATCTATACTCTGAGGAACAAGGAACTGAGGGGTGCTCTGAATAGGAAAATCAGAATTTTGCTTTGACTTGAAGAAATCCAGTAAGTTATACTTGAATATTAAAACACAATTACTGTGAATACTGAAGGGAGAAATTAGTTGATTCTGCAATTGTGTAACATATGTATAACAAAGATGACCAAGTATGAGAAAAAATATATGAGAAAATGTAGTTGAATTGTATTTACATTCGTAATCTGTATATGATGGAAATTGGAACAAACCAGGTATACCCTATAAAATGTAAACTCTGAATTTATTTGGCAGATAACCATTGATGAACCCAACTTTGGATCCTTTCTTTTATGTTTGCAGGTAAAATTAATTGTGCAAATTGCTGGGAGCATATGAAAGGAACTTGCATTAAGTACTTCAGACTCCATTTTACCTCATGTGACCAACTCCCTCTGCAAGTGACAATATTTCCCTCAAACATAGCTGTTACCAACTCCCTATCTAAGAAACAGTAATTGTCCCAAATGAAATGTCCCCGACAATAGAAAGAACAAGTGAATTTGAAAGTCTGGGCAAAACCACTTACATTCAATGTCAACTGACAATGATGGAAAACTTGGGAAAGTCTATAATCCATGAGTTCTTCTTGGTAATATATTTAAGTGTAACATGGCTCAGAGGCTTTTGGGTTTTATGCTTATATCCTGCTTCAGCCTGTACTTGGAGCTGCCAGAAGAAAAAAAGACTCCCATGTCCTTGTCTGGTGGCCCAGTAATCAGCAACTCTGCTTTTGTGTTGGGAATAATAAAAGATTCATGAGCCCCCTTGTGTATTCCCTCCTGTTCCTCATGGTGCAGAATGGATGAGGTGTAACAAAATATACCCATGGATTTCACATATTTTGAATAGATGGATATTAAAAGGTACATTTATATATAAGGCCACATTAGTTTAACATACTACAATATGATCCATAAATTTACTTTAAGAGGCAGTGCAGGGAATTGAACACAATATCTCACACATTTGATGCCTATGATTTAGGCCTCTTTTTTTTTATTTTCTAAGTTTTTTAATTTACATTCCAAATCATTTCCCCTTTCCCGTTTCCTCCCTCCCCGAAAGTCCCATAAGCCCCCTTCCCTCCGTCTTTTCCCCATTCAACCCCCTCTCGCTTCTCTGTCCTGGCATTCCCCTATATCCAGTCTTTCCAGGACCAGGGGTCTCTCCTTCCATCTTCTTGGAAATCTATTGATATGCGAATTGTGTCTAGAGTATTCCGAGATTCTGGGTTAATATCCCCTTATCAGTGACTGCATACCATGTGTGTTCTTTTGTGATTGGGTTACCTCACTAAGGATGATATTTTCAAGTTCTGACCATTTGCCTAAGAATTTCATGAATTCATTGTTTTTAATTGCAGAGTAGTATTTCATTGTGTAAATATACCACATCTTCTGAATCCGTTACTCCATTGAGGGACATCTGGGTTCTTTCCACCTTCTGGCTATTATAAATAAGGCTGCTATGAACATAGTGGAGCATGTGTTTTACTGCATGCAGGTAAAGCCTCTGGGTATATGCCCAGGAGTGGTATAGCCAGATCCTCTGGGAGTGTCATGCCCAGTTTTTTGAAGAAGCGCTAGACTGCTTTCTAGAGTGGTTGTACCAACTTGCAATCCCACCAGCAGTGAAGGAGTATTCCTCTTTCTCCACATCCTTGCCAACAACTGCTGTCTCCTGTGTTTTTGATCTTAGCCATTCTGACTGGTGTGAGTTGGAATCTCAGGGTTGTTTTGATTTGCATTTCCCTAATGACTAAGGATGATGAACATCTCTTTAGGTGCTTCTCAGCCATTAGCTATTCTTCAGGTGAGAACTCTTTGTGTAGCTCTGTACCCCATTTTTTAATAGGGTTACTTGCCTCTCTGGAGTTTAACTTCTTGAGTTCTTTGTATATATTGGATATTAGTCCTCTGTCAGATGTAGGGTTAGTTGGTTGCCGCTTTGTCTTTTTGACAGTGTCTTTTGCCTTGCAGAAACTTTGTAATTTAATGAGGTCCCATTTGTCAATTCTTGATCTTAGAGCATAAGCTATTGGAGTTCTATTCAGGAAATTCTCCCCTGTGCCCATATGTTCAAGGTTCTTCCCTAGTTTCCTTTCTATTTGTTTCAGTGTGTCTGGTTTTATGTGGAGGTCCTTGATCCACTTGGAATTGAGCTTAGTGCAAGGAGATAAGGATGGGTCAATTTGCATTCTTCTGCATGTTGACCTCCAGTTGAGCCAGCACCATTTGTTGAAAAGGCTATCTTTTTTTCCACTGGATGGTTTTAGCTCCTTTGTCAAAGATCAAGTGACCATAGGAGTGTGGATTCATTTCTGGGTCTTCAGTTCTGTTCCATTGATCTACATGCATGTCACTGTACCAATACCATGCAGTTTTTAACACTATTGCTCTGTAGTACAGCTTGAGGTCCAGGATACTGATTTGCCCAGAAGTTCTTTTTCTCTTGAGAATAGTTTTAGCTATCCTGGGTTTTCTGTTATTCCAGATGAATTTTTGAATTGCTCTTTCTAACTCTATGAAGAATTGAGTTGGGATTTTGATGGGGATTGCATTGAATGTCTATAATGCTTTTGGCAAGATGGTCATTTTTACTATATTAATCCTGCCAATCCATGAGCATGGAAGATTTTTCCTCTTCTGACGTCTTCTTCAATTTCTTTCTTCATAGACTTGAAGTTCTTGTCATACAGATCTTTCACTTGTTTGGTTAGCACCACACCAAGATACTTTATATTGTTTGTGGCTATCATGAAGGGTACCATTTCTCTTATTTCTTTCTCAGCCTGCTTATCCTTTGAGTATAGATAGGCTACTGATTTGCTTGAGTTGATTTTATATCCGGTCAATTTGCTGAAATTGTTTATCAGCTGTAGGTGTTCTCTGGTGGAGTTCTTTGGGTCGATTAAGTATACTATCATATCGTCTGCAAATAGTGATATTTTGACTTCTTCCTTTCCAATTTGTATCCCTTTGACCTCTTTTTGTTGTCTAATTGCTCTAGCTAGAACTTCAAGTACCATATTGAAAAGATATGGAGAGAGAGGGCAGCCTTGTCTAGTCCCTGATTTTAGTGGGATTGCTTCAAGTTTCCCTCCATTTAGTTTGATGTTGGCTACCGGTTTGCTGTAAATTGCTTTTACTATGTTTAGATATGGGCCTCAAATTCCTGATCTTTCCAAGACCTTTAACATGAAAGGATGCTGAATTTTGTCAAATGCTTTCTCAGCATCTAATGACCATGTGGTTTTTTTCTTTGAGATTGTTTATGTAGTGGATTACATTGATGGATTTCCTTATATTGAACCATCCCTGCACCACTGGGATGAAGCCTACTTGAACGTGGTGAATGATCATTTTGATGTGTTCTTGGATTCGGTTGGCAAGAATTTTATTGTGTATTTTTGCATCAATATTCATAAGAGAGATTGGCCTGAGATTTTTCTTTGTTGGATCTTTGTGTGCTTTTGGTATTAGCATATTTGTGGCTTCATAGAATGAGTTGGGTAGTGTTCCTTCTGTTTCTATTTTGTGGAATAGTTTGAAGAGTAATGGTGTTAGGTCTTCTTTGAACGTCTGATAGAATTCTGCACTAAAACCATCTGGACCTGTGCTTTTTTTGGTTGAAAGACTTCCAAAGACCACTTCTATTTCTTCAGGGGTTATAGGATGGTTTATATGGTCAATTTGATCCTGATTTAGGTTTGGTATTTGGTATCTGTCTAGGAAATTCACCATTTCCTCCATATTTTCTAGTTGTGTTGAATACAGGCTTTTGTAGTTGGATCTGATGATTTTTTGAATTTCCTCAGTTTCTGTTGTTATCTCTCCCTTTTCGTTTCTGATTTTGTTAATTTGCATACTGACTCTGTGCCCTCCTGCTAGTATGGCTAAGGGCTTATCTATCTTGTTGATTTTCTCAAAGAACCAACTCATAGTTCTGTTGATTCTCTGTATGGTTTTATTTATTTCTACTTGATTGATTTCAGCCCTGAGTTTGATGATTTCCTGCCTTCTACTCCTCTTGGGTGTATTTGCTTCTTTTTGTTCCAGGACTTTCAGGTATGCCATTAAGCTGCTAGTGTATGCTCTCTCCCGTTTTTTTTTGGAGGCACTCAGGGCTATGAATTTTCCTCTTAGCACTGCTTTCATTGTGTCCCATAAATTAGGGTATGTTGTGCCTTCATTTTCATTAAATTTTAGAAAGTCTTTGATTTCTTTATTTCCTCCTTGATCAAGGTATCATTGTGTAGAGCATTGTTCTGTGTGCATGTGTATGTGGGCTCTCTGTTGTTTTTGTTGCCATTGAAGACCATGCTTTTTCCATAGTGATCTGATAGGAGGCATGGGATTAGTTCGATCTTCTTATATCTGTTGAGTCCTGTTTTGTGACCAATTATATGGTGGATTTTGGAGAAGATACGTTGAGGTGCTGAGAAGAAGGTGTATCCTTTTGCTTTAGGATGGAGTGTTCTAAATATATCTGTTAGTTCCACTTGGTCCAAGGCTTCAATTAGTTTCACTGTATCCCTGTTTAGTTTTTGCTGTCCTGAATGATCCATTTCAGAGAGCAGGGTGTTGACGTCACCCACTATTATTGTGTGAGATGTGATGTGTACTTTGAGCTCTAGTAAAGTTTCTTTTACGAATGATGGTGCCCTTGCATTTGGAGCATAGATATTCAGAATTGAGAGTTCTTCTTGGTGGATTTTTCCTTTGACCAGTATGTAGTGTCCTTCGGTGTCTTTTTTGATGACTTTATGTTGAAAGTCAATTTTATCTGATATTATGATGGCTACTCTGGCTCGTTTCTTGGGACCATTTGCTTGTATAACTGTTTTCCAGCCTTTTACTCTGACGTAGTGTTTGTCTTTGACATTGAGGTTCATTTCCTGCATGCAGCAAATGCTGGGTCCTGTTTACATATCAAGTCTGTTAGTCTATGTCTTTTTATTGGGGAATTGAGACCATTGATATTAAGAGAGATTAAGGAATAGTGATTATTGCCACCTGCTATTCTTAATGCTATCGTTACGTTTGAGTGGTTATCTACTTTTGGCTTTGATGAAAGAAGGTTACTATCTCATTTTTTCCAGGCTCTAGTTTCTCTCCTTGTATTTGTGGTTTCCAGCTATTATCCTTTGCAGGGCTGGGTTTGTGGAAAGATATTGTGTAAATTTGGTTTTATCATGGAATATCTTGGTCTCTCCATCTATGGTGACTGAAAGTTTTGCTGGGTATAGTAGTCTAGGCTGGGCTTTTGAGTTCTCTTAGAGTCTGCATGGGATCTGCTCAGGATCTTCTGGCTTTCATAGTCTCTGGTGAGAAGACTGATGTGATTCGGATATGTCTTCCTTCATATGTTTCTTGGCCTTTTTCTCTTACTGCTTTTTATATTCTTTCTTTGTTTAGTACATTTGGTGTTTTGATTATTATGTGACAGGAGGTGTCTCTGTTCTGGTCCAGTCTGTTTGGAGTTCTGTAGGCTTCTTTATGTTCATTGGCAACTCTCTCTTTAGGTTAGGGAAGTTTTCCTCCATAATTTTGTTGAAGATATTTCCTGACCCTTTAAGTTTCAAATCTTAACTCTCATCTATACCTATAATCCTTAGGTTTGGTCTTCTCATTGTGTCCTGGATTTCCTGGATGTTTTGGGTTACACGTTTTTTTGCATTTTGCATTTTTTTGACTGTTGATTCGATGCTTTATATGGTATCTTCAGCACCTGAAATTCTTTCTTCCATCTCTTGTATTCTATTGTTGATGTTTGCATCTATGACTCCTGATTTCTTCCCAAGGTTTTCTATTTCCAAAGTTGTCTCCCTTTTTGATTTCTTAGTTGTTTCTACTTCCTTTTTTAGTTCCTGGATGGATTTTCTGCGATCCTTCACTTGTTTGTATTTTCCTTTGTTTCTTTAAGATATTTTTGGGTTTCCTCTTTCAGGATTTCTGCCTGTTGACCCAGGTTCTCCTGTATTTCTCTAAGCGATTTTTGTGTTTCCTCCTCATGGACTTCTTTTTTTTTTTAAATGTTGAGATAAAGCTTTTATCATTATAAATTGGCTCTAAAATTATTGTATTGACATCAATGTAAATTTTAATATTATTTATACATAAATCTGATTGTCTAATTTAGCATTAAGGCTTGATTTTACCTGGTAATTAGGTTTGCCTGGTAATTAGGTAATTAGGTAAGGTGGCAGATCATGGGGTATGTGGGGTGTTGTGTGGTAGCTAGATGAACTGGGGGTGGGGGGCGGGGCACTGGAGAGATGGCTAGCAGAGGGCCTAGAGTGAGACGGTCCAGGCATGCCCTGTTGTCCCGCAGGGCCAGAGAGTTGGTGGGCAGGAGGGACCTGGAGAGATGGCCCAGCAGGAGCCCTGTGCTCCAGTTGGCAAGCAAGCAGGAGTGCAGGAGCGTGGTCAGACATCACAGAGGATGGCTGGTCGTTTTTTAATATTTCATGCTGCAACTTCCTTCTTTCTCTTCTGTTAGATTTAATATATTGGGTTTTATGTTGAGGGCTCTTTGATCCACTTGGACTTACTGTTTATGCAGTGTGATAAATATGGATCTATTTGTATTCTTCTACATGCAGACATCCAGTTAGACTACCAGCATTTCTTGAAGTTGCTTTCTCCTTTTGTTTTTATGGTTTTGGCTTCTTTGTCAAAAATCAAATGTCCATAAATGCATGGGTTTATTTCTTGGTCTGTGATTCAATTCCATTGAGAGACCTGTCTGATTCTATACCAATACCAGGCAGGTTTCTTTGTTTGTTTTTATTTATTTTTTTATTTATACGATTGCTCTGTAGTACAGCTTTAAATCAGGGAATGTGTTACTTCCAGAACTTTGTTTATTGTTCGGGGTTGTTATAGCTACCTTATTTGTTTTCTTTTGTTGTCGTTGTTTCTTTGTTTGTGTGTTTGCATATGAAGTTGAGAATTGAGCTTTCAAGGTCTGCAAACAATTGTCTTGTAAATTTGATGGGAATGGATTTGAATCTGTAGATTGCTTTTGGTAAAATGGCTGTTTTCACTGTTAATGCTACAGATCCTTGAGCATGAAAGATCTTTCCATCTTCTGATATCTTCTTCAGTTTCTTTTTACCAGACTTGAAGTTCTCATCATATAGGACTTTTACTTGCATAGTTCATTTATATTTTGTATTTTATATTATATGTGACTTTTGTGAAGAGTGATGTTTCTCTAATTTTTTTGTCTGCCTGTTTATCTTTTTTTTTTTTAGGACTTCTTTTTTTTTATTATTTATTTTATTTTATTTTTTTAATTTACATTCCAAATCACTTCCCCTTTCCCGTTTCCTCCCTCCCCGAAAGTCCCATAAGCCCCCTTCCCTCCCTCTTTTCTCCATTTAACCCCCTCTCGTTACTCTGTCCTGGCGTTCCCCTACATCCAGTCTTTCCAGGACCAGGGGTCTCTCCTACCATCTTTTTAGAAATCTATTGATATGCGGATTGTGTCTAGGGTATTCCGAGATTCTGGGTCAATATCCCCTTATCAGTGACTGCATACCATGTGTGTTCTTTTGTGATTGGGTTACCTCACTAAGGATGATATTTTCAAGATCTGCCCATTTGCCTAGGAATTTCGTGAATTCATTGTTTTTAATTGCAGAGTAGTATTCCATTGTGTAGATATACCACATCTTCTGAATCCATTCCTCTGTTGAGGGACATCTGGGTTCTTTCCAGCTTCTGGCTATTATAAATAAGGCTGCTATGAACATAGTGGAGCATGTGTCCTTATTGCATGCAGGTAAAGCCTCTGGGTATATGCCCAGGAGTGGTATAGTCCGATCCTCTGGGAGTATCATGCTCAGTTTTCTGAGGGACCCCCAGACTGCTTTCCAGAGTGGTTGTATCAGCTTGCAATCCCACCAGCAGTGGAGGAGTGTTCCTCATTCTCTTAGAGTCTGCATGAGATCTGCCCAGGATCTTCTGGCTTTCATAGTCTCTGGTGAGAAGTCTGATGTGATTCGGATAGGTTTTC
This sequence comes from Tokudaia tokunoshimensis, assembly GCA_036184795.1. Taxonomy (NCBI): domain Eukaryota; kingdom Metazoa; phylum Chordata; class Mammalia; order Rodentia; family Muridae; genus Tokudaia; species Tokudaia tokunoshimensis. The sequence goes on along the minus strand of BTHU01000021.1, from coordinate 1,012,058 downwards.
CTTCTTATGTTACTTAGCCTTTTTCTCTTACTGCTTTTAATATTCTTTCTTTGTTTAGAACATTCGGTGTTTTGATTATTATGTGACGGGAGGTATTTCTGTTCTGGTCCAGTCTGTTTGGAGTTCTGTAGGCTTCTAGTATGTTCATTGGCATCTCTCTTTAGGTTAGGGAAGTTTTCCTCCATAATTTTGTTGAAGATATTTACTGACCCTTTAAGTTGCAAATCTTCACTCTCATCTATACCTATAATCCTTAGGTTTGGTTTTCTCATTGTGTCCCGGATTTCCTGGATGTTTTGGGTTACACGTTTTTTGCATTTTGCATTTTTTTGACTATTGAGTCGATGCTTTCTATGCTATCTTCAACACCTGAGATTTTCTTCCATCTCTTGTATTCTATTGTTGATGTTTGCATCTATGACTCCTGATTTCTTCCCAAGGTTTTCTATGTCCAAAGTTTCTCTCTTTGTGATTTCTCACTGGTTTCTACTTCCTTTTTTAGATCCTGGATGGATTTGCTCAGATCCTTCACTTGTTTGTTTGTATTTTCTTGTATTTCTTTAAGATATTTTTGCATTTCCTCTTTTAGGATTTCTGCCTGTTGACCGAAGTTCTCCTGTATTTCTCTAAGCTATTTTTGTGTTTCCTCCTCATGGGCTTCTATCTGTTCATCCACTGTCTCCTGCATTTCTTTAAGCAATTTTCGTGTTTCCTTTGAAAGGGCATCTACCCGTTGATTCATTTCTTTAAGCAATTTTTCTGTTGCCTCCTTATGGGCCTCCATCTGTTGACCCATATTCTCCTGCATTTCTTTAAGCGATTTTTGTGTTGCTTCCTTATTGGCCTCCATCAGGTGACCCATATTCTCCTGCATTTCTCTAAGCGATTTTTGTGTTTCCTTTGTAAGGGCATCTCCCCATTGATTCATTTCTTTAAGCGATTTTTGTGTTGCCTCCTTATTGGCCTCCATCAGGTGACCCATATTCTCCTGCATTTCTCTAAGCGATTTTTGTGTTTCCTTTGTAAGGGCTTCTAACCGTTGATTCATGTTCTCCTGTATTTCTGTATGAGATTTATTTGTGTCCTTCTTGAAATCCTCTAATAGCATCATGAGAAGTGATTTTAAATGCAGATCTTGCCTTTCGGGTGTAATGGGGTTTACAGGACTTGTTGCTGTTGGAGAGTTGGGTTCGGATGGTGCCATATTGCCTTGACTTCTGTTAGTAACGTTCCTACGTTTGCCTTTTGCCATCTGGTTACCTCTGGTGTTAGTTGGTCCTCCTGTCAGTGGCTGTTGGTTGGACCTCCTTGAATCTGCAAGGCTATTTTTACCACCCCGCCCCCGGATTACCGGGATTCCCCTGGCACCAATTGCTGGGGGGCTGCCCTGCTCCTGAATGACTTTGGAGCTCTGATGTGCCTTTCCCCAAGTAATGTTATATTTGGGAATCCCTGCACATCTGAAGGCTCAGTGTAGTCTATCCCCAGAGCAGAGGTCGTCAATGGGAGGCTGGTGCCTTTCCTCCCTGTGTGGGTGTGCTCTCTCCCAGTGATGGTCCCTCTGCAGGGCAGATGTCCTACAGCAGAGCTGGCGTGTAGGTGACCACAGAACTGCCCAATTCTTGGGAGCAGGGAGCACACAAGCTGGCTGCCTCCCAAGCAATATTATGCTTAATTGTCCCTGCACCTGGAGGTCCCAATTGCCCTGTTACCAGGGTTGAGTTGGGATTTTGATGGGGATTGCACTGTATCTGTAGATTGCTTTTGGCAACCTGGCCATTTTTACTATATTAATCCTGCCAACCCACAAGCATAGGAGATCTTTACATCTTCTGAGATTTTCTTTGATTTCTTTCTTCAGAGTCTTGAAGTTCTTGTCATACAGATCTTTCACTTGTTTGGTTAGAGTCAGATCAAGATGCTATTGTGGCTAGTGTGAAGGCTGTTGTTTCCCTAATTTCCTTCTCAGTCTATCCATCCTTTGAGCATAGAAAGGCTACTGATTTGTTTGAGTTAATTTCATATCAGGCCACTTTGATGAAGTTGTTTATCACCTGTGGAAGTTCTCTGGTGGAGTTTTTTGGGTTGCTTAAGTATACTATCATATCTTCTGAAAATTGTGATAATTTGACTTCTTCCTTTCCAATTTGTATTCCGTTGAAGTCCTTTTCTTGTCTAATTACTCTAGCTACAACTACAAGTACTATATTGAATAGATATGGAGAGAAGAGGGTCGACTTGTCTAGTCCTTGATTTTAGTGGGATTGTTTCAAGATTCTCTCCATTTAGTTTGATGTTGGCTAGTGGTTTGCTGTATATTGCTTTTACTATGTTTAGGTATGGTCCTTGAATTCCTGATCTTTCCAAGACTCAGTGTAGTCTATCCCCGGAGCAGAGGTTGTCAAGGGGAGGTTGGTGCCTTTCCTCCCTGTGTGGGTGTTTGTTGTAGGATCTGATGATTCTTTTTAATTTTCAGTTTCTGTTGTTATATCTCTCTTTTCATTTCTGATTTTGTTAATTTAGACACTGTCTCTGTGCCCTCTTGTTTGTCTGGATAAGGGTTTATCTATCTTGTTGATTTTCTCAAAGAACCAGCTCCTGGTTTTGTTGAATCTTTGTATGGTTCTTTTTGTTTCTACTTGGTTGATTTCAGCCCTGAGTTTGATGATTTCCTGCCTTGTACTCCTCTTGGGTGTATTAGTTTCTTTCTGTTCTAGAGCTTTCATGCTGTTAAGCTAGTAGGGAATGCTCTCTCCAGCTTCTTTATGGAGGCACTCAGAGCTATGAGTTTTCCTCTTTGGACTGCTTTCATTGTGTCCCATAAATTTGGGTATGTTGTGCCTTCATTTTCATTAAATTCTAAAAATCTTTGATTTATTTCCTTATGTCTTTCTTGACCAAGGTATCTTTGAGTAGAGCATTTTTCAGCTTCCATGTGCATGTGGGCTTTCTGTTGTTTTTCCTCCTATTGAAGACCACCCTAATCCATAGTGATCTGATAGGAGGCGTGGGATTAGTTCAAAATTCTGATATCTGTTGAGGTCTGTTTTGTGACCAATTATATGGTCGATTTTGAAAAAGGTGCCATGAGGTGCTGAGACGAAGTTATAATCTTTTGATTTAGGATGACATGTTCTTTGGATATCTGTTAAGTCCATTTGATCCAAAACTTCAGTTAGTTTTACTGTGTCCCTGTTTATTTTGTGTTTCCCTGATCTGTCCATTGAGGAGAGTGGGGTGTTTAAGTCACCCACAATTATTGTGTGAGGTGCAATGTATGCTTTGAGCTTTAGTAAAGTTTCTTTTACGAATGAGGGTGCCCTTGCATTTGGAGCTTAGATGTTCAGAATTGAGAGTTCTTGGTAGATTTTTCCTTTGACGAGTATTGTATCCTTCCATTCTTTTTTGATGACACTTGATTGAAAGATAATTTTATCTGATATTAGAATGGCTACTCCAGCTTGTTTCTTGGGACCATTTGCTTGTATAATTGTTTTCCAGCCTTTTACTCTGAGGTAGTGTTTGTCTTTGACACTGAGGTGTGTTTCCTGTATGCAGCAAAATGCTGGGTCCTGTTTATGTATCAAGTCTGTTAGTCTATGTCTTTTTATTGGGGAATTGAATCCATTGATGTTAAGAGATATTAAGGAATAATGATTGTTGCTTCCTGTTATTTTTGATGTTCTTTTTATGTTTGTGTGTTTATCTTCTTTTGGGTTTGTTGAAAGAAGGTTACTATCTTGCTTATTCTAGTGTTTAGTTGCCCTCCTTATATTGGAGTTTTCCATCTATTATCTTTTGTAGGGATGGATTTCTGGAAAGATATTGTGTAAATTTAGTTTTAACATGGAATATCCTGGTTTCTCCATCTATGGTGATTGAGAGTTTTGCTGGGTATAGTAGTTTTGGCTGGCATTTTGGTCTCTTAGGGACTGTATGAGATCTGCCCAGGATCTTCTTGCTTTCATGGTGATATTTTTACTTATTAAAAGTTTTTCCTTATTGCTCCTCACACATTCTAACTGCAGATTCTGCTTTCTATTCTGGAGGAATCTGCAGTACAGCTCCAGGCACCCTTAATCCTAATAGACCCAGAACTACTCTGTTGCATGATCTGACTCTAACTCGAGTTTGGTAATCTGAGGTACCATGTTTGCTGAAGTCCAGGAGTTCAGGTTCTCATTCAGGGTAATATGATGTGAGCCATCATAGGCAGTCTAATAGAGTGTTTTAAGAAGTCATTTATCTGGCCCTACCTTGCATCTGCTGGATGTGAGAGCCTGGCAGCAGCCTTCCTGGCAGCCTGGGCTACCCCAACCTGCTCTGCCTACTCACAGCATTTGGACCTAAACTGAAAATGAAGCCAGTTCAGGATTTCTGATGGTTCGGAGGTCCTCTTCCATTATTAAACCCAGGACCAGTGGCTACTCTGGCTAGGCAGTGGGGAAATTCAGAGACTTAGCCAAGCTTTGGTCACTCACCTCCTTCACTCTGGTTGTAGTATCGGAGCACTGTCCTAAGGATCTGAATCTTTGGCAATGTTCTTTTCTTTTTTTCATTTTCCTTTTCTTTTTTCTTTTTGGTTTTTCGAGATAGGGTTTCTCTGTTTAGCTTTGGATGTTCTGGAACTCACTCTGTAGACCAGGCTGGCCTCGAACTCAGAAATCCACCTGCCTCTGCCTCCCAAGTGCTGTGATTAAAGGTGTGTGACACCCCTGCCCCATACCCCTTTTTTGGGGGGGTGGGGCAAAGTTCTTGAGTTTGTGTTTCAGGTCTTTCAAATACTCTGGTCCTTCCTTCTCTATCCATGTCTCATATGGCTCCATCCTCACAATCGCCTCATTGTTACCAAAATGTTGAAATTGAGTGTTGTCCACATAGTCAATAGAAATGTACTAGGCCTACCCAGGGCCTGGACATGACAGGGCAGTGTGGAAATAGTGCAGTGAATGTGAGCCTAGGGGAGGAGCACAGTGTCATCAGGACCCTACTCTGAGAACTGCAGGCAAGTGCACTGGGCCTGGCTGGGAGTGAGGATGGGTTGGTGCTTGGCACTGAGTTGCAGACTGGAAGGAAGATGGGACTCTGTCGTATCTGCCCCAGGCAATGTTTCAGACTAGGAGGAAAATGGGGCTCCAGCAGAAAAGACAGTCCCACATTAGCTGAGCTCTGTGGAGGTTTAGCTGGGGCAGGTATTGGGGCAGGGGTTTCACTTGTGTCCCTGATTATGCCAGGACTCCTGGGAGACAGGCAGACTGTGGGGAATGGGAGAGGGGCAGGCATTCCACATCTGCCCCAGGTGGAGTTGCAGACCAGAAGGAAGACAGAGTTGCAGAGCTGATAGTTCCTGCATATGCTGGATCTGTGTGCATCCCAGTTGGGTCAGGTATTGGGGAAGGGGGTTTACCTGTGTCCCTTGTTGGGGCAGACCTCCTGGAAGAAAGGCAGGCTTTTGTGTATGGGAGAGGGGGCAGGCATGGTCGATATGCCCTGGATGTATTTGTTTGACTTTCAAATAACATGGGAGGCATTGGAGGGCTTAGAGAATTAGACAGATTATCAGTAATCCCAGATGGGTTTTAAGAGCAGTGTTACTTGGACATGAATGGAAATAATATCATTCTAAGACTCCATATGTATTTTATACTTATTAGTAAATTCCAAAGGAACATTGTTTTTTTTCTACCAGTCACTTATGATAGTAATGAGTGACTAAAATGATTGAGCATTTTAATTCCACACAACCTTTGTTTTCTGTAAGACTTGCAAAGTTTGGAGAGTATATGTATGCTTGTATTCTAATTTCAAGAAATCTTCAATGATCATATGTTATGTTGAAGGAGATAAATGTGAATCTCTTCTTACAATAACCAACTATAGAATTGTTGAAGTTTCTACTTCATGACCTTCTATGGTTCATTGTTTCCCTAGGTTGCCTTGCATGTCATCATTAGAAAAAATTTACACATTTTCTTCTTGTTAATCTGATCAGAACATTTTAATTCTTGAATTCACTCATGTTACTAAGAGGAGGGAAGGAATAAGATAATTACTGGAACTTCACAGTTTTAGCAGGTGGCTGTATATACCCAGAGACACAGAAATATTATTCCTATGATCTTGTGAGTGGGCCAGCTCTTCTATATATTACCAACCTCTATCCATCTTTATTAGACTGCAAATGGACTTTTACTAGTTTCACATGTTGTCTTGGCTGTCAGAAATAGTTAAATATGTCCTAGCTGACTTCGATGCATGGTACTTGTAGAGTTATTTATGAATGCTGAAAATCATCTTCAAATATGGTAAAAACTGAATTAGCAATAAATTGGAGAATGGAACAAGAATTCTTATTTAGATAGAGTTAGGTTTGCAGTGCTGTCAGAATCTTATGGTAGATAATTAATGAACATAACATATGTTTGGATTTATACTTATTTAGAAAAGTGCTATTTAAATCTCATACATCAGTCAGCATTGTCTAATTCGAAGCCAGGAAATATTATGGGCTTATGTACACTATTCAAATTTTCCTTAGTTAAGAAAGTAGATCAATGACTAGAAATAGATCGTGAGTTGTAAATATCTCTCCTTTCACATCTGAATTATGGCCAAAATTCATGGCTGTTTAGTGATTTTATTATTCAAATAATATTCAGGAAAAATTCTCAGTGGAAAGTTATTACAGATTTGTCACTAATGAGTAACTTTGGGAACTGAATCTCTAAGGTCAAGAAAGAATTTGTTTCTGTAGGCAAACCTTTTCTGATCCCAAGGGAGGTAATACAGACTACACTTCCAGACTCCTTCATCTCTGTTTCCATATATGTCTCAGCAATGATTAGAAAGTGCAAGATGCTTGTAGGTCTAAGACCATTGGGCAAAGTAGATGTTTCTAAGTTCATGATTGATTAGTGGATATTAAAGAAGTCAGAAGGTAAGTGGGAAATGTGGTATTTTATGGAGTACTAGGTCATATTTCAGATTGGAACATAGATGCCATATAGGACATTTTTCCATTTGTACGTTAGTTTCCAAAGTTGCATGTAAATAATCCCCCATAAAAGAAAATATGTTTCACAGTAAAAATACTTCTATGAAGCACTGAAGATATATATTATATTTATGCATACATCACACACACATGTTTGAGGAAAAAAATCCTGAATTGAAAACTTGGAGAGAGTGATTGGTTTACAGATATATGAAGCATGAAGCTGCAACTAGAAGAGAGATAAAAAAAGATGAGTTTAAGACTAATCTGTATCTCAAAGAGACATACAAAAAATGAGATTAAAAGTAATTTAAAATAGGAGGAGAAACCACACGAGGAGAAAGAGGATGAGTCAGAGAGATCACTAGAAACAAGGAGAGTATTGTAGGTATTTTAAAGCCAGACAAAAGATTTGAAGTGAAAACAAAGGGTTTTCAATTGAACTGTGTTTTGAGAAATCGAATAATCACTTGATTGAAATTTAACCCTGACATCGATAAGATAAGAGTTATATTGTGAAATATAAGCAAAAATATTTGCTTTAAGAGGGTTCAAGAAAGCACAGAATTAAAGCTTTTGGATTAGAAGACAAATAGGGAATGAGACAGGAGCTTTTGGATAAATACATAATAAAAAATAGAAAAATGAGGCAATAGCTCTATTAGCCATGGGACCATCACTTATTACTATGTAGTCCATCTGAATATCAGTCTTTAGATGCAACCTCAGATGCTGAAGTAGTTTTCAGATATCTCAGTACTGAGTCTCAGTTGCTTTGAGTTCCAATGAGATCTATATATTTTCTAGATGAATAGGTTTGAGATGAATACAATAGCAGTGACTGGTTTCAGATGATTACAGTATCAGTGAGAATGTTTAAAATGGTGATTGACAGGATGAGAGGAATGTCATTGCCTGATGGCAGGAATGATTATCTCTAAGAAAGAGTGTGAAAGTATATGTAACCTTGTATGAAAATAACCTCCCAATTTTTAGTACATATGTGGCAAAGTGATATTACAAGTGTGACTGAGAGAACAATTCAATTTTTTTAAAATTTGGTGCTGCTAATTGCAGAATGAGTTGGTGGAAACACAGACTCTCATCTCACACCAGTCTTTTAAATCAGAATATCTGTGGTGGGGTGTGATTCCTGTGACTTAACTGCAGCTCCAGGTGAGTATACAGTGTGACACCTGAGACTTAATAGCATGTCCGGGTGAGTGTGCTTTGTGACACCTGTGACTTAACTGCATTTCCAGGTGGGTGTCAGCTTTATGAATCTTTGTACTTCTCATTCTCATTTAGAAACATATTCCTAAAAATCTTATTTCTCTGTATTCTAAAGCATATATCCCTTGGCAAAACTAGACATGTGAGCATCCAGAAGTTAATAACCATGTACATGAAAATTAAAGGAAAAAGGATATTGTATTCATCCTCTATGCATCTTCTGTCTTTCAAATACAGCTCATCATTTACAGGTAATGTAACACGATCCAGCTTTTTTCTTAAAAAAACATACTTCTGAACTGTTTATATGCTCTTTACTATAAAGTATGAAAGGATAACGTGAAACTACTAAAATTATAAGATCTCCCCATCTATGTGGGGAATTAACCCCCACATAATTTATGGGAAGAATATGTGTTCCTAATTTCCACAAAGACAGGCTCTCTCTCTCTCTCTCTCTCTCTCTCTCTCTCTCTCTCTCTCTCTCTCTCTCTCCTCTCATTCTACTTTGGTCCCCTTTATAATATTTGAATCTTCATATGTATTTACACCAATTGAAACCCATATGTATGTATGTTACAATCTAGAATCTTCATTTGAGAGAGAATTTGAGTTTTCTGCTGTTCTGAGTTTGTATCATTTCATTTAGTACAATTATTTTCAGGAACATCCTGTTACTTGAAAAATTTTATCTCAATATTCTTTATCAGTGATTACAATCTTATTATGTTTATATTCCATATTTGTTTTTATTGAAAATAGATTTTTCTGTCATATAACATCCTGATCTCAGTTTCCCATCCCTTCCGCTTTCCCATCTCTCCCACCTCTGCCACATCCCTCTTTCACCAGAGCCAGTCCTTCTCAGTTTCCCTTCAGAAAGTAGCAGCCCTCTAAGATACAACAACCACACACAGCAATACAAGATACAAAAGGATAAGGCTGTCTATTACAGTCACATGATGGACTCCTTTTTAGATCTACATTGTTAACCCATTCTTCTCACAAAAGAAAGAGTAAAATCATGATTAAACAGAATGTACCATGCCAAAAATATGGCTGTGGTCTGACAAGAGTGGGAGTCATAATAAAAAAAGAAAAGAAAGAAGGAAAGTAAGAGAGAAAGTAAAATTGGACAAAGTGTTGGAATACACTTTTTGTCCGCCTACATTTTACTAGTACATAATATAATTTTCTCAACACTTTTAAGATATCCTTTCATTACCTTGATGCATTTTTCAAAGCCATTACTGTCTTTGGAACAGAGTCATATTTTTCTTATTCTGATTGTCCTTGACTAGGTCCTAGGGTATCCAGAGTATCATCTTATCCTAAAGACAAGTAATAATTGTTACAAAAGTCGTGTTTTCTTTGATCTTTTAAAACAGGAATTATGGCCTGTACTCTCAGAAAATTCACATGTAGTAAAGAAGAAAAAATTATGCGCCACAGAAACTACAAAACTCATTCGGACAATATCAACCTAAGCACCAGATCATCCTATTTGTATATTTAAACAGAGATAAGATAATATAAGGTATCATATTCAATAAGTTTAAAAGTGGACAAGGAGATAAAATTTTAATACAGTTAAAGCCGTGGTCACATTTGACTAAAGATGAAGAAGTTTCTTAAGTGAGAGGATCTATGGTGATTAGTGTTAATAAGAGTGTATGCTATCTGGAGAATTGAAAAAAACTATGGGTGATCAGCCAGAAAGACAAATCTGGCTAGCTAGAGCTGGGAGAGTTGGGAGAGTTGGGCAGAGGCATGCCCGTGAGTTCCCAGTAAGCAGGCACAGTGCAGTATATGTAATTATTGGGAAAGAAGAGACACTAGACATATTTGAGCAGGAGGTATTTGAGCAGTAGAATCAAGGCAAAACTGAAATGTTTGCAGCTTGAATAATAGTAATTAGAGTACAACAAGTGAAGTCAGTTATACGGATGATACAATAAGCTTTGACTGAATTGATGAGAAAATGTCCAGTTAATGTAAGAAAAGGTGATCAAGGGGCTGAAATGTAGAAGACTTTGAGGAAAACAGTGTTATAACACTTCTTACATATGTGGGAATGAAATACATAGATGTACTGTAGGTAAACACACAAAGATTAGAGACTACTGGTTTAAGAAGAATTACCAGAAGTCACAAACATGCACTTTTCAAATGATCCTGTGTTTTGTTGCACTCTGCTGTTCATCAGAGCAGTTCTTTCACTTCACATTTGATCCAAAAGGGATCATTTTTATTAATAAGTTTGTAATATTATGTTAGCAACAGAAATTGACCAAGATAGATATTGGTATTGAGAAGAGTGAATCTTGCTGAACGCTCATTCAATGTAGACAGTGAGTCATGATAGAGTTCATGAGGCATCCCAAATTCAAAATACATAGAACCTTAGAAGACCAGGATTTAAACAGTTTCATTAAAAATATGTTTATCCAGACACCTTCTTCTAAACAAATAAGTAACATGATTTTATTATATTTTTTTGAAGAAACTTCCTTTGCAGCATTGTGAGCAATGCATTAGTTGAGGCTAAGTGGTCACAGTATGTCCTTCAGGAAACAGCAGTATTGTACTTTGTTTGCTGAAGCTCCAACTATAGTGGTAAATCTATGGATGAACAGGAACTGTCAACCAAGCATTATGCTACATACTAATAAAAGGCCTGTCCCTTCAGTGGAATCAGAGTCAAACAGATTCACAGGAAAGTGGTTATTCAATCAAATAACACAATGGTTAAACAGCATATTTTTCACGAAGAAAATTCCTGGAAGCCAATCAACAAATTGTCTTTGTTTCTCTAGGGAGCCATTTTTAAAGAACTTTGAGTTTTGTTCCTCCCTTAGCTATTCTATTTTCTATTGCTCAAGAGGGGCTTTGAAGAAGATCTATTGACAAGGGACCAGGTCTGGGTTGGTGCCAATTCTTGCCTGCAGTGAGAGAATTGTCTTCATGCCAATTTTGTCTTTAATAACAAGACCCAGAATGAACTGCAGTTGGGCTCCTGGCTTTATCCTCTTGGGACTATCCAGGGAACCAGAGCAATGGCAGCCCTTCTTTATCATCTTCCTAGGTCTCTACTTGCTGGGAGTTTTAGGGAACCTGCTACTTCTGTTAGCTATTGTGGCTGATGTCCACCTCCACACTCCCATGTATTTCTTCCTCAGTCAGCTCTCACTTGTGGATCTTTGCTTCCTCAACACCACAGCCCCTAAAACACTGGAGGCTCTGTGGACTGGAGATGGATCAATATCATTCTCTGGATGCCTGACTCAGTTTTACTTCTTTGCTGTTTTTGTGGACATGGATAATCTGCTTCTAGCAGTCATGGCTATTGACCGCTATGCTGCTATCTGCCACCCACTCCTCTACCCACTTCTCATGACTCCTTTTAGATGTGAAGTTCTTGCCAGTGGGTCGTGGGGAGTAGCTCATTGTATGTCTCTGGTCTGTACCTTAATGCTGTCTCCGTTATATTTTCGTACCAATCAAGGAATACCTCATTTTTTCTGTGATTCCAGGGCTCTCTTATGGCTTTCCTGCTCAGACACTCACCTCACTGAGGGCCTGATGATGATTTTAGTTGGAGTTTTGGGAATCAGTGCAGCTCTCTGCATTATAAGTTCTTATGGTTTTATTTTTTATGCTGTGGCTAGAGTTCCATCAGCACAGGGGAAAAGGAAAGCCTTGGCCACATGCAGTTCCCACTTCTCTGTAGTCTTCCTTTTCTATAGCACAGCCTTTGCTACCTACCTTAAGCACCCATCTAGTTCAAACTCCTCTGGGGATGTGATAGCTGCTGTTATGTATACTTTGGTAACTCCCACTCTGAACCCCTTCATTTATAGTCTGAGAAACAAGGATGTTAAGAGTTCATTGAGAAGGATCCTGAACATGGAGAAGTCTCAAAATTAAAGGTTCTTCATTCATGTGTGGAAGGATAAGTCCATACATCACTACCACATGTGCCATAAGAGTCTCTTAGCACCATGGTTCATGTGATAATTACCTGATTACTACGGCTAACCTTTAGTGTTAACTGGATTGAATTTGGAACCACTCTGAACTACTAGTTTGGGCATTTCTTGTATGAGTCTCTGTAGAGTTTTCACTGCATAGGAAAGGTCCATTGTGAGTTTTTTGGCACCATTCAGTCCCTAGAATCCACATTGTCTGATAAAGAGAGAAAGGAAAAACCAAATTTACTGTCATAATTTATCCCTTTTTACTTCTTGACCACAGATGCAATGTGACCTATGACCCCATCTGTCTCCTGTGCTTTTCTCATTCTGATGTATTTTAATCTTCCAAGCATGAATAACATGAAGTTTTCACCTGTAAATTGCTTCTCAAGAATTTTGCCACACAATGAGATAGGTAAAACAGGATGATCTGCTGGAAATCGTACTATGTTAAGTTTAATATTCTTCAATTTTTACTTATATTCTTATTCCTGATGCATGAATTTCCACTGCAAACTTTACAATCATTGGATAATTGTTGGAATTCATACTAGTGGTTTAATAAAAATACCCCCCCCTGATATCCTTATTGGTTTTATTGTCTCTCCCGTCTGGAGAGCTAGTGAATTAAAGTGTTTCCATGTTTTTCTAATATCCTTACTCCTGCTGAACTTGGATGCCACTAATAAATCCTCCTAAATGTAGTTTAATGTTAACAGTACTTAAATAACAAGTAAGAGGTTAGGAGCCTGGTGAGTATGACAAAAATCCAGGTCAATAAGAATAGGTAGAGAAAAAAATATATAATTTCATTCTTTCTTTTAATGGACAGTACATAACAGGATTCCTTTTAAAATAATCTATTATTGTTGTTATCATGTGGGCATATATGTATAAAATTACTTATATAATTTTGTGGGATAGCATATTGAAAATTACATCATCAAGTCTGCATGCTGAAACTAAATACAAACGATAGGAAAATCTCCTTAAACATCATACTATAATAAAATAAAGGAACATTGTTCCAGATTTATGTTTCTATTGGTGTCTTGGTTCTATAATTATTTTGCATTAATCATTAGCAGCAGTGCTATATATAGGAACAGTCTACAGAATGACAATTCAGTACATGAATTCATTTCGTGATGTTCAAACCAGAGGTGTTTATGCTGTATGTAGTCAACAACTCACAGTAATTCACATAATCTTTTAAACTAACATAAGAAAATTGTTTACCTATTATCCCCCCCCAGCATAGTTCAGCAGACCTAAGGTGGAATTCTGAGAAAGAACATAATTACTCCATGTCCAGCCCATTTTGAGAGATTTTTTTTTTATTATTTATTTTATTTTATTTTTTTAATTTACATTCCAAATCACTTCCCCTTTCCCGTTTCCTCCCTCCCTGAAAGTCCCATAAGCCCCCTTCCCTCCCTCTTTTCTCCATTCAACCCCCTCTCGTTACTCTGTCCTGGCATTCCTCTACATCCAGTCTTTCCAGGACCAGGGGTCTCTCCTTCCATCTTTTTAGAAATCTATTGATATGCGGATTGTGTCTAGGGTATTCCGAGATTCTGGGTCAATATCCCTTTATCAGTGACTGCATAATCAAGACACTGACAATCAAATAGAAAATCTTCACTGCCCTCCTTCTTAGGTCACATTTCAGTTGGTTTGCAGTAGAGCAGTTTTCATGGTGCCTGTTGTACCTCCTGTTTCCTCAAGATATAGATGCCAGGGCTGAAGATGGGGGTGACCACTATGTATAGCAGGGCAATGACCTTGGAGAGGAGCTGGGAATGGACAGCAGAAGGCACAGTGTACAAGACCATGTGTGTTCCATAAATTGTGGATACCACAGCCAGGTGACAGGAGAATGTGGAGAAGACCTTGGATCTTCTGGCCTCAGAGGAAATTTTCAGCACTGTCACCACAATCTAAGCATAGAAGATCAGTGGGTCAGTCATGAAAACAAATGAGAGAAAAAATATAGTCACTAGGAATAGTTGGGTATCTTATCAAGGCAGGAGCATCATGAGTGAGAAATCAGTATAGAAGTGATCAATTAGGTTGGGGCCATAGAACCTCAGTTGGGCCATCAAAACAAGACCATTTACCCTCACACCAGACAGCCAGACTGTTAGTACCAACTCCAGGCACCATTGAGGCCCAGTTAGTAGTGGGTATCATAGAGGGTAAAAAAGTTTTCATTGAATATTATTGATACATATATATGTATGTGCATATGTAAGTATGTATGTTTATGCACACATATATACAAAATATGCTGAGACCATTTTGGTTGTTTATGCATATATAGTTTCACCACATTGAATTGGAAAACCAATGAGTGCATGTATTCCTTGGGGAGTCTAATACTTCTTCCTCCAGAAGTTAACAGCTGCCCATAGTTCTTTGTCTATGAGTTGGACCCCACACAACTTTTCCATTTGCATGTTGATATTGCAGATGTTCCTGTCTTGTTTATGGAGCCATTTCTAGTGGACATTTTTTCAGAACAGATCACCTGGTATTCTGACTCTTACCATCTTTTCACCTCCTCCTGTGATGTTCACTGAACCATTGAGACAGGAGCTGTGATGTAGACTTATCCATTGTAGTTGAGATCCATGTGATTTGTTGATTTTTGTTGTATGTTCAGTTGTGATGTTTTGTGATAATCTCTGTGGTAGTTTGAATATGCTTGGCTCACAGAGTGACCCTATTATGAGGTGTGGCCTTGTTAGAATAGGTGTGGCCTTGCTGGAGGAACTATGTCATTGTGGGTGTGGGCTTGAGGCCCCCACTTCTAGCTGCCTGTGAGACAGCTTCAGATTGCCTTCAGAATAAGATGTAGAACTCTCAGGTCCTCCAGCGCTTTGTCTGTCTAGATGTTGCCATGCCTCTCCCATCATGATGATAATGGACTGAACCTACAAACCTGTAAGTGAGCCCCAATTAAATGTTGTCTTTTATAAAAGTTGCCTTGGTCATGGTGCCTCTTTACAGCAATGGAAATCCTAACTAAGACAGGCTTCATTTGTTGTAAGTGAGGCTTCTTTGATGAAGGATAGTACTTACATTTATCTGTGGGTATAAGGATAAGACTTAGAATGTAGTAAGGAATGATGTTTATTTAGCAAAATGGCCACAGTAGATTCTTTACTAAGGTCTATGACCTCACTAGCCCAGGGCAGCTGGCTAGGTTTCCAGTACAAGGCATGACTTTTCTACTGATGGGTAGGCTTTAAGTTCAATTAGATAGCATTTGACAGCAACCAACATGTGAGTACCACTTATTGCACCTTGTGTATATCTTTCCACACTGGCCACTACTGTACAACAATAAAGAGAGCTGGATTGAGTAGACCAGGGAGGCCATCTGAGAACTCCTCCTCTTCTCTACTCTTCTCCTCTTCCTCATCTTCCTCTCCTTCCTCCTCTTGCTCCTCTTCTTTCTCCTTTCCTCCTCTTCCTCCTACTCCTCTTCCTCCTATTCCTAATCCTTCTTATTTTCTCCTTCTTCTTCTTTTCAAGACAAAGATTTTCTCTGTGTAGCTCTAGCTGTCTTGGAAATAGCTCTGTAAAACAAGATGTCCTTGAACAGAGAGCTGTGCATGCTTCTGCCTCTTGAGTGCTGGGATTAAAGTTATGCAATGCCACTACCTGGCCAAGGGCTACTAGCTTTTTTTATTAGATATATTCTTCATTTACAATTCAAATGATTTCCATTTTCCTTGTCCTTCCCCACCCCCTGGAAAATCCCTTAAGCCATCTCCTCTCCCTCTGTTTTCCAATCAACCCTCTCCTCCATCCCTGTATTGGTATTTCCTTACACTTTGGCATCGAGCCTTTCCAGGACCAAGGGCCTCTCCTCCTTTGGATGTCCAACCAGGCCATCCTCTGCTGCCTATGCATCTGGAGTCATGGGTAACCCCCTGTGTACTATTTGGTTGATGTTTTTGTCCTGGGAGTTCTGGGAGTACTGGGTGGCTCTTATTGTTGTTCCTCCAATGGCGATGCAAAACCCTTCAGTTCCTTGTGTCTTTTCTCTAGCTCCCCTATTGGGGACCTGGTGCTCAGTTCAATGGCTGACTGAGAATATCCCCCTCTGTCTTTTTTCATGCACTAGCAGAGCCTACCAGGTGACAGCTATATCTAGCTCTGGTCAGTAAGTACTTGTTTCTGAGTTTTGTACCTGTATATGGAATGGATCACAAGGTGGGGTAGTCTTTGGATAGTATTCCCCTCAGACTCTACTCCACACTTTTTCTATGTATCTACTTCTGTGGGTATTTTGTTCCCCTTTCTAAGAAGGACCAGTGTATCCATACTTTGTTCTTCCTTCTTCTTGGGCATCATTTGAAATGTGAATTGTGTCTTGGGTATTCTGAGCTTCTGGGCTAATATCCACTCATCAGTGAGTACATACCATATGTGTTCTTTTGTGGTTGGGTTACTTCACTCAGGATATTTTCCAGTTCCACCCATTTGCCTAAGAATTTCATGAATTCATTTTTTAATAGCTGAGTAGTATTCCATTGTGTAAATATACCACATTTTCTGTATACATTACTCTATTGAGAGACATCTGGTTTATTTCCAGCTTCTGGCTATTATAAATAGGGATGCCATGAACATAGTGGAGCATGTATCCTTATTATATGATTTGGAATCCTCTGGGTATATGCCCAGGAGTGGCATAACAGGGTTTTCTGATAGGAGTGTTCCTTTTTCTCCACATCCTCACCAACATCTGCTGTCTCTTCAAATTTTGATCTTAGCCATTCTCACTGGTGTGAGATAAAATCTCAGAGTTGTTTTGATTTGCATTTCCCTGATGACTAACGATGTTGAACATGTCTTTAGGTGCTTCTCGGCCATTCGATATTCCTCAGGTGAAAATTCTTTGTTTAGCTCTGTACACCATTTTTCAATAGGGTTATTTGGCTCTCTGGAGTCTAACTTTTTGAGTTCTTTGTATATATTGGCTATTAGCTCTCTTTAGGATGTAGGGTTGGTAAAGATCTTTTCCCAATTTGTTGGTGGCTGTTTTGTCCTATTGACAGTGTCCTTTGCCTTACAGAAACTTTGCAATTTTATGAGTTCCCATTTGTCAATTCTTGATCTTAGAGCATAAGCTATTGGTGTTCTGTTCAGGAAATTTTCACCAGTGCCCATGTGCTCAAGGCTCTTCCCCAGTTTCTTTTCTATTAGTTTCAGGGTGTCTGGTTTTATGTGGTGGTTCTTTTATTTTATTTTATTTTCTAAGTTTTTTTTATTTACTTTCAAAATCATTTCCCCTTTCCCGTTTCCTCCCTCCCCGAAAGTCCCATAAGCCCCCTTCCCTCCCTCTTTTCCCCATTCAACCCCCTCTCACTTCTCTGTCCTGGCATTCCCCTACATCCAGTCTTTCCAGGACCAGGGGTCTCTCCTTCCATCTTCTTGGAAATCTATTGATATGCGAATTGTGTCTAGGGTATTCTGAGATTCTGGGTTAATATCCCCTTATCAGTGACTGCATACCATGTGTGTTCTTTTGTGATTGGGTTACCTCACTAAGGATGATATTTTCAAGTTCTGACCATTTGCCTGGGAATTTCGTGAATTCATTGCTTTTAATTGCAGAGTAGTATTCCATTGTGTAAATATACCACATCTTCTGAATCCATTCCTCCGTTGAGGGACATCGGGGTTCTTTCCAGCTTCTGGCTATTATAAATAAGGCTGCTATGAACATAGTGGAGCATGTGTCCTTATTGCATGCAGGTAAAGCCTCTGGGTATATGCCCAGGAGTGGTATAGCCGGATCCTCCGGAAGTGTCATGCCCAGTTTTCTGAGGAACTGCCAGACAGCTTTCCAGAGTGGTTGTACCAGCTTGCAATCCCACCATCAGTGGAGGAGTGTTCCTCTTTCTCCACATCCTTGCCAACAACGGCTGTCTCCTGTGTTTTTGATCTTAGCCATTCTGACTGGTGTGAGATGGAATCTCAGGGTTGTTTTGATTTGCATTTCCCTAATAACTAAGGATGATGAACATCTCTTTAGGTGCTTCTCAGCCATTAGATATTCTTCAGGTGAGAACTCTTTGTTTAGCTCTGTACCCCATTTTTTAATAGGGTTACTTGCCTCTCTGGAGTTTAACTTCTTGAGTTCTTTGTATATATTGGATATTAGCCCTCTCTTGGAGGTAGGGTTGGTAAAGACCATTTCCCAGTTAGTTGGTTGCTGCTTTGTCTTTTTGACAGTGTCTTTTGCCTTGCAGAAACTTTGTAATTTAATGAGGTCCCATTTGTCAGTTCTTGATCTTAGAGCATAAGCTATTGGAGTTCTGTTCAGGAAATTCTCCCCTGTGCCCATATGTTCAAGGTTCTTCCCTTGTTTCCTTTCTATTAGTTTCAGTGTGTCTGGTTTTATGTGGAGGTCCTTGATCCACTTGGAATTGAGCTTAGTGCAAGGAGATAAGAATGGGTCAATTTGCATTCTTCTGCATGTTGACCTCCAGTTGAGCCAGCACCATTTGTTGAAAAGGCTATCTTTTTTCCACTGGATGGTTTTATGTGGTGGTTCTTGATCCACTTGGACTTGAGCTTAGTGCAAGGAGATAAGAATGGATCGATTTGCATTCTTGTGCATGCTAACCACCAGTTGAGCCTGCACCATTTATTGAAAAGGCTATCTTTAAACAGGAAAGGGGAAATGATTTGGGATGTAAATTAAAAAATAAAATAAAATAAATAATAATAATAATAAAAAAAGAAAAGGCTATCTTTTTTCCACTGGGTGGTTTTAGCTCCTTTGTCAAAGATCAAGTGATCATAGGTGTGTGGGTTCATTTCTGGGTCTTCAATTCTATTCCATTGATCTCCCTGCCTGCCATTGTACCAATACCATGCAGTTTTTAACACTATTGCTCTGTAGTACTGCTTGAGGTCAGGGATAGTGATTCCCCCAGAAGTTCTTTTACTGTTGAGAATAGTTTTAGTTATCCTAGGTTTTATGTTATTTCAGATGAATTTGAGAATTGCTCTTTCTAACTCTATGAAGAATTGAGTTGGAATTTTGATGGAAATTGCATTGAGTCTGTAGATTGCTTTTGGCAAGATGGTCATTTTTACTATATTAATCCTGCCCGTCCATGAGCATCGAAGATTTTTCCATCTTCTGAGGTCTTCTTTGATTTCTTTCTTCAGAGACTTGATGTTCTTGTCATACAGATCTTTCACTTGTTTGGTTACAGTCAAATCAAGTTACTTTATATTGTTTGTTATTATTGTGAAGGGTGTTGTTTCCCTAATTTCTTTTCAGCCTGTTTATCCTTTCAATATAGGAAGGCTACTGATTTGTTTAAGTCAATTTTATATCAAGCCACTTTTCTGAAGTTGTTTATCAGTTGTAGTTTTTTGGGTTGCTTAAGTATACTATCATATCATCTGAAAATAGTGGTAATTTTTCTTCTTCCTTTCCAACTTGTATCCCCTTGATTTCCATTTGTTTTCTAATTTCTCTAGTTAGATCTTCAAGTATATATTGAATAAATATGGAGGGAGAGGGCAGCCTTTTCTAGTCCCTGATTTTAGTGGAATTGCTTCAAGTTTCCTTTCATTGAGTTTGTTGTTGCCAACTGGTGTGCTGTGTATTGCTTTTACTATGTTTAGGTATGGGCTTTGAATTCCTGTTCTTTCCAAGACTTTTAACATGAAAGGATGCTGAATTTTGTCAGATGCTTTTTTAGCATCTAAAGAAATGACCATGTGTTTTTTTTCTTTGAGTTTGTTTATGTAGTGGATTACATTGATGGATTTCCATATATTGAACCATCCCTGCATCCTTGGGATGAAGCCTACATGACTGTGGTGAATGATTGTTTTGATGTGTTCTTGGATTCATTTGGCAAGAATTTTATTGAGTATTTTTGTATCAATATTCATAAGGGAAATTGGTCTGAAGTTCTCTTTCTTTGTTGGATCTTTGTGTGGTTTTGGTATCATCATAACTGTGTCTTCATAAAATGAGTTGGGTAGTGTTCCTTCTGTTTCTAGCTTATTCCTTCTCAAATAGTTCTGATAGGTTGGGGTTTTCGGGACAAAGCCAAGATGATATGGACCAAGAGGTCCTCTACCTTTTCTTCTGACCAGGAGCCTGTGTTTCAAAAGCCCTCACAGAACACTGGACAAAGTCAGCTCCTAGGTCCAGATTCCAATGTGTTCAATTGTACTTTAGGTCATCATATAGGGACCTAAAAATTCACATAATACTTCAATAATTCCAGTACCTCACCATCATCTCACGTCCTCTCTTCCCTCCCCTACAAGACGTCCCTAACCAGCCCAAGTATGAGACTTCACTGACACCCTCCTGAGAATGCAGGGAACCCATCTGAGAGCTACTCCAAATAAGCCTGACTTCATACTTTAAATTGTCTCAGTTCAATTTATTACTTAGGTTTATTACCAAGTTCTACAATCTGTGGACCAATAGTGAAATATTTGAGCTTAGGCCCTGCAACTTCTTACCTTTCTAAATGGTAAGAGAATCATCAGAGCCTCAATCACTGTTCCTGCCTGTGGTAGAACAATTGAAATTTGATCAGAAGGAACATGATGGAATAAAAAAGTATTTATAAGTCGGCCGTGTTGCCCCATTTGCTCCTGTCCACTCTATCCCATACCAGGGATCATATCCAACCATATGTACTGGCAGTCTTAGTGTATCTGCTGCTTCTTTCACCCTTGGAAAGAAAATAGTGGGTAAGAGGCCATAAAGGCAGCAGGGACATGAGTTTATGAAAAACCTTAATCCTAGCCCAAAGGAAATTATTAGAACTAGGACTTAAGACTCAGGGAAGGATGTGAAAACCTGGTGAGATATGAAAGGGAATTCTAGAGGTTCTGTTTTCAGCGGAGACCTTTCACTTTGATTATGGCCTTTATTTCCCATGTTCCCCTTCACAGTAGGTTGCCAGCACAGAGATTCAGGAAATGTGAGCATTTGTTTGTGGTGCTGCTTCCTAGTTCATTTTGCTCATGGAACTTTGTCCGTGTGACTTTCATTAGTGTACCCTAATGCTTTTGCATGCAAATATGTATGCCGTTACCTACTTTTTTGGATAAGGTATTTTTTGTGGCATTTTTTTGCACTTTAAGTATACACCTCTTTAAAATGTAAGTAAATGTCTTGACATGAATTAAGAAATATTTTTACAGAATTGTAATTTTGGAATTTTGATATCTTAAGTTTTAATTATTTGGGATTTAGATGTAAATTATTTAAACTGTGTATTTTGAGTCTGTCTGTATGTGGTTGGTTCTCATCTGTAATTCCAATAATAGCATGGCAGAAATAGGAGGATCGCTGGAGTTTATTGGCTACCTGTTCTAACCAAACTGGTAAGATCCCATCTCAAGAAAAGATAGAAAGGATAGAAAAAGACACACAACACTGACTCCTGGCTAAATCATACATACACACCCATATACACATATACATACACAGAGATACTAACAAGCCCACACAGATACATACACATACATACACACATGCACGCAAATAAGCACACCAGCATGCAAATGCATACACACATACACATTCACATACACACATGCATTGAACACATTGCTACATTATGCACATAAGCACCTACATAATACTCAAACAGATATCAGTTGAGGTGGTATATTTACTTATTAAAAGTGGTTCCTAGTTGTTCCTCACACCTGCTCACTACAGAGTCTCCTTTCCATTTTGCAGAAATCTGTGGAGCAGCTCCAGGCACCCTCCATCCTCATAGACCCTGACCTACTCTGCTGCATGATATGAATCTAACTTGAACATGGTGATCTGAGCTACCCTTTCTGCTGAATTCCAGGAGTTCAGGTCCTCATTCAGGGTAATATGATCTGAGCCATCATAGGCTGTTTGATAGAATGCTCCATGAAGGCTTGTATCCTGCCCTACCTTGCAGGCAATCATCCTCTGCAGGATTGAGAGTCTGACAGCAACCTGCCTGGCAGCCTGTGCTATCCCACCCTGATGTGCCCACTAAAAGGCTTTGGACATAAAATGAAAGTGAAACCAGTTTAGGATTTCAGAGGGCTCTGAGGCCCTCTTCCATACATTGAACCTGGAACCAGGGGCTACTCAGGCCAGGCAGTAGGGACCTTTGGAGACCTAGAAAAGCCTGGGGTCATACACCACCTCCACTCTGGTTGTAGTATCAGAGCAGGGTCCAAAGGCTCTGGACCTTTGTGCAATGTTCTTGAGTCTGAGTTTCAGGTTCTCCCAATACTCTGGTCCTTTCTTCTCCATCCATGGATCACATAGCTCCATCCTCACAATCTCCTCATTCCTATCAAGACGCTGAAACTGCATGTAGTCCACATAGTCAATACAGATGTACTGGGCCTCCCCAGGGCCCAGACATGACAGGGCAGTGTGGAAATGGTGCAGTGAATGTGAGCCTAGGGGAGGAGCAGTGTGACATCAAGACACTTCTTTGAGAACTCCAAACAAGTGCAATATGCCTGGGTGGGAGTAGGGATGTGTTGCTGCAGGGCACAGAGTTGAAGATTGGAAGGTAGATGGGGCTCTGGCCAATCTTCCCCAGGCAAAGTTGCAGACTTGAAGGAAAATGTGGTTCCAGCACAGCAGACAGGTCCCACATTGTCTGAGCTCTGTGGAGGTTTCAGTTGGGGTAGGTATTGGGGCAAGGGTTTCACCTGTGTTCCTGGTTATGCCAGGCCTCCTGGGAGACAGGCCGACTGTGGGAAATGGGAGAGGGGCACATGATCCACATATATCCCAGATGGAGTTGCAGACCAGAAGGAAGACAGGGCTGGTGTAATGCTGATAGTTTCTGCATATGTTGGGACCTGTGGGTATCCCAGCTGGGGCAGAGATTGGGGAAGGGGTTTCACCTGTTTCCCTGGTTAAGGCAGACTTCTTGGGAGACAGGCAGGCTGTTGGGTATGGGAGAGGGGCAGGCATACCCGATCTTCCCTGGATGGAGTTATTTGATTTTCAAATAACATTTGAGGCATTTGAGAATGTAACGCATTAGACAGAAGTAACTGTAATCCCAGATGGGTTTAAGAACAGTGTTATTTGGACATGAATCAAAATAATATCATTCCAAGACACCATATGTCTTTTATAGATACTAGTAAATTCACTAGGAACATTGTTTTTATCTACCAGTAACTTATGTTATGAATGAGTGGCTAAAATGATTGACCACTTTAAATCCACCCAACTTTCATTTTGTGTAAGAATTACATTTGGAGAATCTCTGTCTCTCTATCTCTATCTCTATCTCTATCTCTATACCTATACCTATACCTATGTCTATGTCTATATCATCTATATCTATATCTATACCTACATATACATATATTCTAATTTAAAAAAATTTCCAATGATCATATGCTTTGTTGAAGGAGACAAATGTGAATTTATTCCTAGTATAACTGTCTGTAGAATTGTTGAAATTTCTACTTCATGGTTCATTGTTTCTCTAGATTGCCTTTCATGTCAGATATTAGAAAAGATTTACATATTTTCTTCTTGTTAATCTGATCAGAACAATTTCATTCTTGAATTCTGTCATGTTACTAAGTGTACAGAAGAAATAAGATACTTACTGGAAATTCACAGTTCTAGCAGGTGCCTGTATATTCCCAGAGATACTGAGACATTACTCCCAAGATCTTGGGAATGGACCAGCTCTTGTATATATTACCAACTTCTGGCCATCTTTATTAGAGTGAAAATGGGCTTTTACTAATTTCACATGTTGTCTTGGTGGTCGCAAATAGTTAAATGTTTCCTAGCTGACTTCAATTAATGGTACTTGTAGAGATATTTTGGAATTGTGTAAATCATCTTCAAATATGGTAAACATTGAATGAGCAATAATTAGGAGAATGGAGCAATAATTCTTATTTAGATAGAGTTAGGTTTGTAGTGCTGTCAGAAATATATGGTAGATAAATAATGAACAGATCATATGTTTGGATTTATACTTATTTAGAAATGTGCAATTTAAAACTGATACATCAGTCAGAGTGGTCTAATTAGAGGTCAAGAAATGTTATGGGCTTATGTTCGCTATTCAAATTTTCTAGTTATGATTGTAGATCAGTGACTAGAAATAGATCATGAGTTGTAAATATCACTCTGCTTTCACATCTGAATTATGGCCAAAATTTATGGCTGTTTAGTAATTTTATTGTTCAAATACTCTTCAGGAAAAATTCTCAATGATAAGTTATTACAAATTTGTCACTAATGAGTAACTTTGGGAACTTAATCTCCAAGGTCAAGAAAGAATATTTTTCTGTAGGCAAACCTTTTCTAATACCAAGAGAGGTAATACAGACTACACTTCCATACTCAATCATCTCTGCTCTCATATATGGTCTCAGCAATGAATGCAAAGGGCAGGATGATTGTAGGTGTAAAATCATTTGACAAAGTGGATATTTCTAAGTTTATGATTGATTAGTGGATATTAGAGAAGTCAGAACATAAATGTGAAATGTGGTACTTTATGGAGTATTAGGTCATATTTCAGACTGGAACATAGAAGATGCCATATAGGACATTTTCCTATTTGTATGTTAGTTTCCGAAGTTGCATGTAAATAATCCCACATAAAAGAAAATATGTTTCACAGAAAAAATACTTCTATGAAGCAGCAATGTTATTTATTATATTTATGCATACATCACAGACATAGGTTTTAGGGAAAAAATCCTGAATTGGAAACTTGAATAGAGTGATTAAATTAAAAGTAATTTAATACAGGAGGAGAAAACAGATTAGGAGACTGAGGATGAGTCAGAGAGATCACTAGAAACCAGGAGAGTATTGTGGGTACCTTGAAAGTCAGACAAGGAAATGGTTTGAAGTAAAAACTAAGAATTTTCAATTGAGTTGTCTTTTTGAAAAGTCAAATAATAACTTAAGAACTGAAATTTAAACTTGACATTGATGAGTTATTTTGTGAAATACAAGCATAAATGCTTGCTTTAGGGGTTCAAGAAAGCATAGAATTAAAACTATTGAAATAGAAAGTAATTAGGGGTTGAGAAAGGAGCTTTTGGATAAATACATCACAAGAAATAGAAAAATATTAGTAGCTTTAGAAGCCAATGGATCGTCACATATTACTATGTAGCCCATCTGAAGCTAAGTCTTTAGATGCAATCTCAGATGGTGAAGTAATTTTCGGATAAACTCAGTACAGAGTCTCAGTTTCTCTGAGATCCAATGGAATCTATATGTTTTCTAGATAAACAGGTTTGAGATGAATACAATAGCAGTGATTGGTTTCAGATGATTACATTATCATTTAGAATATTTAACATGGGGATTGAGAGCATGAGAGGCATGTCATTGCCTGATGGTAGGAAGGATTGTCTCTAGGAAAGAGTGTGAGAGTAGATGTAATCTTGTGTGAAAATAACCTCCCAAATCTTAGTACAAAGATGGAACAGTGCTAATTTGTTGGTTGCCATTTTGTCCTATTTACAGTGTCCTTTGCCTTATAGAAGCTTTGCAGTTTTATGAGGTCCCATTTGTTTATTCTTGTTCTTAGAGCAAGAGTCATTGGTGTTCTACTCAGGAAATCTTCCCCTGTGCCCATGTGTTCAAGATTCTTCCCTAGCTTCTCCTCTATAAGCTTCAGTGTGTCTGGTTTTATGTGTAGCTCCTTGATCCACTTGGACTTGAGCTTTGTCTAAGATGAAAAACTCAGGGGACAGCAGATACTGGAGAGGATGTGTTGAAAGAGGAACACTTCTCCATTGTTGGTGGGTTGCAAGCTGGTAAAACCACTCTGGAAATCAGTTTGGTGTTTCCTCAGAAAATTAGACATAGTACTACCTGAGGACCCAGCTATACCACTCCTGGCCATATACTCAGAAGATGCTCCTACATGTAATAAAGGCACATGCTCCACTATGTTCATAGCCTCCTTATTTATAATAGCCAGAAGTTGGAAAGAACCCAGATGTCATTCAACAGAGGGATGGATGCAGAAACTGTGGTATATATTCACAATGGAGTACTATTCAGTTATTAAAAACAATGAACTCATGAAATTCTTAGGCAAATGGATGGAACTAGAAAGTGTCATCATGATTGAGGTAACCTAATCACAAAAGAATGCACATGGTATGCACTCAGTGATAAGTGGATGTTAGCCCAAAAGCTCAAAATAAACAAGTTACAGTTCATATACCACAGGAAGCTCAAGACGAAGGAGAACTGAAGTGGGGATGCTTTGGTTCCTCTGAGAAAGGGAACAAAATACCCACAGGAGCAATGAAGGAGACAGTGTGTAGCAGAGACTGAAGTAAAGGCCACCCAGAGACTGCCCTGCCTGGAAATTCATCCTATAAACAGTCACCAAACCCCAACCCTATTATGGACGACAAGAAGTACATACCAAAAGGAGCATGTCATGGTTGTCTCTGGGGGCTGGGGCTGCCAGAGCCTTACACATACAGAGGCAGATGCTAGCAGCCAATCATTGGAGTGGGTATGGGGTCCCCAATGGAGGAGTTGGAGGGCAGTCAGGAGGAACTGAAGGGGTTTACAGCTCCATGGCAAGAACAACAATGTCAGCCACCCAGATGCCCCAGGACTCCCAGGGACTAAACCATCAACCAAGGGGTACACATGGTTCTAACCAAAAATTTGCCAGAGTAATGCCTTGTTGGGCACCAGTGGGAGGAGTGGTCCTTGGTCTGGTGAAGGCTCAATAGATGCCCCAACAAAGGGAAATTGAGGTGGGGAGGGGTTTGTGTGTTCGGTGGAGGGTCATATACTTGGAAGTAGTGGGTGGGAGAAGGGGTTGGGGATTTTCAGGGAGGTGGGAAACTGAGAAAGGTTTTAGCATTTGAAATGTAAATAGAAAAAGATTAAAAATTTAAAAAAAGATAGAAAAGTGATTTGCACATATGATTGACAGAACACTTCATTGTTTAAAATTCATTGCTTCTAATTGTAGTATCAGTTGTTTGGAGCACAGATTCTCATAATTCACCCTTAAGTCAGAATCTCTTGAGTGGAGTGTGACTTAACAGCATCTTCAGGTGAGTGTGCAGTGTGACACCTGTGACTTAATGCATCTCCAAGTGAGTGTTAGCTTTGTGGAACTTTGATGTTCTCACTATCATTTAAAAATGTATTCCTAAATACACATGTTTTCTCATTGTAAACCATTTATCTATTGGCACAACTACATATGTGAGCATCCAGAAGTTAATAAACATGTAAATAAAAAAGAAAGGAAAAATGGATATTGTGTCATACCTACATGGATCTTCTATCATTCACATACCTCATCATTTACAGTTAGTGTAACATGACCTAGCTTTTTTGAAGTTTACTTAATGAGTTTCTTATATGTTCTTTTCTGTATAGTATGAAAAGACAACTACAAACAACTAAAATTATAAAATCTCTTCACATGTGGGGATTTAACTTCCTACATAGTTTGTGAGAATAACATTTCTAATGCATCACAAAATAAGACCTGCTCCCCCCTCATCCTCCTTTGGTCCCCTTTAGAGTTTTTAAGGCTTTATACACATTTACACGAATTCAAACACATACATATGTACATTACAATCTACAATCTGCACATGAGATTTTTGCTTTTCTGAGTTTGTATCGTTTCATTTAATACAATTAATTTCAAGACCATTAACTTCCTTGAAAATTTTATCTCATTCTTTTTCAGTAATTAAAATCTTATTCTGTACATTACCATATTTGTTTTTATTGAAAATAGATTCTTCTCTTATACAATACATCCTGACCTCATTTTTTCTCTCTTCCGCTTTCTTTTCTCATTTTCCCCCACTACATCCCTCTTCCACGAAATCCAATCCTTTTCAGCTTTCCTTCAGAAAGGAGCAGGCCTCCAAGACAAAAAGCAACTGCACACAACAAAACAAGATACAAAAAGACAAAGCAAAACCTCTCCTATCGATATTAGACAAGGCAATTCATGAGGAAAAGTTTCCCAAGAGCAGGCAAAAGCATCAGAGACATATGTGCTCCCATTGTTAGGAATCCCACAAAACTACCCAGGGAACAGCCATAACATATGCATGGAGGACGTGGTGGAGAATTATGCAGGTCCTGTGCTTGCTGCTTCATTCCCTGTGAGCCTATATAAACACTTAGCTGATTTAGTGGGCCATGTTCTCTTGGTGTCCTACATGCCCTCTCACTCTTCAAATCTTTCCTCTCCCTCTTCCACTGTCTACTTCTCTTGGATATGATTAGAGCATTCTTGTTCTAGAGCTTGTAGGTGTGCTGTCAAGTTGCTAGTTTGGATTGCTTCATTTTTTTTATGTAGGCACTCAATGAAGTGAACTTTCCTCTTAGTAACACTTTCATTGTGTCCCATAAGTTTGGATGTGATGTCTATTCATTTACATTGAATTATCGAAAGTCTTTTCCTCCCTTTTTTTATTTTGTCTTGACCAATTTTTCTTTTTTTATTATTATTTATTTTAATTTAATTTTTTAATTTACATTCCAAATCATTTCCCCTTTCCCGTTTCCTCCCTCCCCGAAAGTCCCATAAGCCCCCTTCCCTCCCTCTTTTCTCCATTCAACCCCCTCTCCTTACTCTGTCCTGGCGTTCCCCTACATCCAGTCTTTCCAGGACCAGGGGTCTCTCCTTCCATCTTCTTAGAAATCTATTGATATGCGGATTGTGTCTAGGGTATTCCGAGATTCTGGGTCAATATCCCCTTATCAGTGACTGCATACCATGTGTGTTCTTTTGTGATTGGGTTATCTCACTAAGGATGATATTTTCAAGATCTGCCCATTTGCCTAGGAATTTCGTGAATTCATTGTTTTTAATTGCAGAGTAATATTCCATTGTGTAGATATACCACATCTTCTGAATCCATTCCTCCGTTGAGGGACATCTGGGTTCTTTCCAGCTTCTGTCTATTATAAATAAGGCTGCTATGAACATAGTGGAGCATGTGTCCTTATTGCATGCAGGTAAAGCCTCTGGGTATATGCCCAGGAGTGGTATAACAGGATCCTCCGGGAGTGTCATGCCCAGTTTTCTGAGGAACCGCCAGACTGCTTTCCAGAGTGGTTGTACCAGCTTGCAATTCCACCAGCAGTGGAGGAGTGTTCCTCTTTCTCCACATCCTTGCCAACAACTGCTGTCTCCTGTGTTTTTGATCTTAGCCATCCTGACTGGTGTGAGATGGAATCTCAGGGTTGTTTTGATTTGCATTTCCCTAATGACTAAGGATGATGAACAACTCTTTAGGTGCTTCTCAGCCATTAGATATTCTTCAGGTGAGAACTCGCTGTTCAGTTTCCATGAGTTTGTAGGCTCTCCTTTGTTTTTGTTGTTGTTGATATACAGCTTCAAACCACGGAGGGTCGATCAGATGTAGCAAGTTATTTCAATTTTCTTGTATATAATGAGAGTTGCATTATGTCTTCTTTTTAAATTATATTTATTATAAAGTACAAGTATGCATGTTTGTATTTGTATGTACACATGTGTGTCAGTGCACACAGAGAATAGAATGGATATTGGAGAGCTTGGAACTAGAGTTACAGGTACTTGTATGTCAATTTTCATGGGTGTTAGGAGCCTAATTCAGGTCTTGTGGAAAAGCAGCAACACTCTTAAGTATTGTGCCATCTCCTACCCCAGTGTATACCTCTGTACACCGATCTCTAAGTTATAACACACAGATAAACTTTCCTTATTATCTCCATGTTACATATACAGATAACCTGATTGTTGGCATGAAGTTAATGAACAAGAATACTTTTAGTATTCTTGCTAGTCATCGTAGTAGCAGAGTCCTGTGTACTACAGTGACATGATGAACTCCTGCCTAGATCTACATTGTCCATCCATTCTTCTCATAAAATAAAGAGTAAAAACCAAATAAGAAGAAAATACAATGAATAAAAATACTGCTGAGATTTGAAAATGAGAAATCATGAAAAGAAAGAAGGAAAGAAATAATTGAAAATTCAACAAAGTGTTGGAGCACCCTGTCAGCTTGCTTTTTACTAGTGAATAATATATTTTTCTCCACAATTTTAAAATATTCTTTCATTTCCTTGGTGGGTTTTCAAATTCATTAAAGAATGACTTTGGGACAGAGTCACATTTTCTTCTTCTTACTGTCCTTGTCCAAGACATAGGGAGGCAACTTCCAGAATACCAACATAGCCTGAAGACCAGTAATTATCCCTACAAAAAGCATGTATTCTTTGACCTTTTTAATGGAAATTATAGCCTCCACTCTCAGGAAATTCACATTTAAGAGAAAAAATTATATACTACAGGAACTAGGAAATTCCTTCAGACAAAATTAATGTAAGCACCAGATCATCTTGTCTATATATTTAAGAAGAGAAAGATGTAAAATGTATACAATAACAGTTTGATGATGAATAAGAAGAAAAAAATAAAACATAGTGTTGAAACCCTGGTAAATTTTGATTAAAGATGAAGAATTATCAGGTGAGGGGAACTATGATAATCAATGTTAAAATGAGCATATGATGTCAGAAGTGAGAATTAGAATAACTTTGGGTGACCAGGCAGAAAGGCAAGACTGCCTATGTAGGGGTGGAACAGGTGAGCAGAGGCACATCTAGTAGTTCCCAGGAACCAGGCACAGTATAGTATATGTAATTAAACAAAGAGACACCTGAGGTATTTTAGCAGTTGTGTCAAGGCAAAACTGAAATGTTTACACCTTGATTTATAGTAATCAGAGTACAATAAATCTAACCAGTTATTCTCTTGATGCAATGAGCTTTGATTGAATTGATGAGAAAATGTCCAGTTCAGGTAAGAGAAGAAAAGTTAATCAAGGGGCTGAAATGTAGAAGAGTTTGTGGAGAACAGTGTTATAACACTGTTTACATATGTGGGAATGAAAGTGATGGATGTACCAGTGTCTTCAGACAACACTAGTAAGACGATGCCTGGAGGAAAGGTCTTTCTTTTCTGAAATACTAAAGTGAACTACAGAAGGGGACAATGCAGTGCCCACTTCTGCCTCAAATCCCTGCTAGGCAATTATAGATTTCAGGGATAACTGAGGGATAAGGAAACTGAAACTGACTGTGGTGGAACTTTTGGTTGTCTTTGGATTAGGTGAATACAGAACGATTAGACACTAGTGTCTTAAGAAGAGTTACCAGAAGTCACAGACACATAATTCCCACATCCTTTTATGTGTTGCTCTCTGCTTTTATATCAGATTTTATCAAGAGGGGTTCTTCTATCTTTTACTTGACCTTTGATACAAAATGAATCTTTTTTCATTAATTAGTTTGTAATATAATGCTGGAAACAGAAGCTGACTAAGACAGAAAATTTGTACTGAGAAATGTGAATGCTGCCTGCCAAAAACTCAGTCAATGTGAACAGTGAGGCATGATCAAGTTGATGAGGCATTCCCAGGACAGAATACTAGATAGAGCCTTATAAGCTCAAGTACTTATAAGGTTCCATACAAATTTTGGTTTCCAAGTAACTTCTTTTGGACAAAGAAAAAACATGATTTTATTCTTTGAAGGAACTTCCTTGGAAGCACTGAGAATAATGCATTAGTTGAGCAATAGTGCTTACAGTAAAACAGCAGTACTGTAATTTGTCTGCTGGATCGGTAACCAGAGTGGGGACTCTATGGATGGACTGTAAAATTTATTGAAATCCAACTGTTAGCAAAGCAGGAAATTTACTAATATAAAGCCTCTGTCTTCAAAGGAATCACAGTTAAACTAATTTACAAGAAAGTGGTTATTCAATCACAGTGGTTAAATAGCATAGCTTTCACCTAGAGAATTGCAGAGAAACACTCAACAAATTGTCTTTATGTCTCACTAGGGAGCCATTTTAATGAACTCCAAGTCTTGTACCTTCCTTTGCTTTTCTAGTTTCCATTGCTCAATCCCATTGAGACCCATTGCCAAGGGACCAGGTCTGGGTTGGTGCCAATTGTTGCCTGCAGTGAGAGAATTGTCTTCATGCCAATTTCTTATGGAAAAACAAGACCCATAATGAACTGCAGTTGGTCTCCTGGCTTTATCCTCTTGGGACTATCTAGTGACCCAGAGAAATGGCAGCACCTCTTTAGCATCTTCCTAGGTGTCTACTTGGTCGGCCTTTTAGGGAACCTAGTAATTTGTTGGCTGTTGGTGCTGATGTCCACCTCCACACCCCCATATACTTCTTCCTCAGTCAGCTCTCACTCATGGATCTTTGTTTCCTCACCATCCCAGCCCCTAAAACACTGGAGGCTCTGTGGACTGGAGATGGATCAATCTCATTCTCTGGATGCCTGACTCAGTTGTACTTCTTTGCTGTCTTTGCTGACATGGATAATCTGCTTCTGGCAGTCATGGCTATTGACCGCCATGCTGCCATCTGCCACCCACTCCTCTACCCGCTTCTCATGACTCCTTGTAGATGTGGGGTTCTGGTCAGTGGGTCGTTGGCAGTAGCTCATTGTGTGTCTCTGACCCATACTTTGTTGCTCTCTGAGTTGTATTTTCATACCAATCAAGAGATTCCTCATTTTTTCTGTGAATTTTGGCCTCTCTTATTGCTTTCCTGCTCAGATACTCACCTCAATGAAACTCTGATGATAGTTTTGGTTGGAGTTTTAGGAATTGATGCACTTCTCTGCATTGTAAATGCTTTTGGTTGTATTTTTGATGCTGTGGCTAGAATTCCATCAGCACAGGGGAAAAGGAAAGCAATGTCCACATGCAGTTCCCCCCTTTCTGTAGTTTTCCTTTTCTATAGCACAGTCTTTGCTGCCTACCTGAAGCCCCCATCCACTTCTCACTCCTCTGGGGAGGTGGTAGCTGCTGTTATGTATACCTGGGTAACTCCCACTCTGAACCCCTTCATTTATAGTCTGAGAAATAAGGATGTTAAGAGTTCTTTGAGAAGGATCTTGAATATGGAGAAGTCTCAGAATTAAAGATCCTCATTCAGGAAGGATAACTCCACACATTACTACCACATGTAAAAAATGAGTCAGTTAACACCATGGTTCATGGGATAATTACCTGATTGTTATGGCTAATCTTCAGTGTTAACTGGATTGAATTTGGAATCACTCTGAACCATTGGTTTGTGTATTTCTTTGAGTGTGTCTCTGTAGAGATGTCACTGAGTAGGAAAGATCC
The DNA here is from genome assembly GCA_036184795.1 of Tokudaia tokunoshimensis. Lineage (NCBI taxonomy): Eukaryota > Metazoa > Chordata > Mammalia > Rodentia > Muridae > Tokudaia > Tokudaia tokunoshimensis. The sequence goes on along the minus strand of BTHU01000021.1, from coordinate 978,631 downwards.
ATTGTGAATTTGGTTGGCACCATACAGTCCCTAGAATCCACCTTGTCTAATAAACAGAGAAAGGAAAAATAAAACTTACTGTCATTATTCATCCCATTTTTCTTGTTGACCACAGATGCGTTGTGACTAGGGACCCCATCTTCCTGCTCTGCTTTTCTCATTCTGATGTATTATATTCTTCAAACCAAGCATAAAAATGAAATTTTCTTTTTTTCTAATATTTTTTATTGAATATAATCTTCATTTACATTTCAAGTGGTAAAACCTTTCCCAGTTTTCCCCTCCCCAAATTCCCAGTCCCTCCTCCCACTCCCTGCCTCCAAGTATATGCTCCTCCACCCAACCCACTCCCACCTCCCCCCCCTCAATTTCCCCTTGTTGGGGCATCTATTTAGCCTTCAAAAAAAAGAAATTTTCACTTCTAAATTGCTTCTCAGGAATTTTGCCACAACAACAACCAGATAGGTAAAACTACAATGATCTGCTGCAAATCCTACTATGTTGGGTTTGATCTTCTTTAATTTTTTCAATGTTCATATTCCTGATGCATGGATTTTCATTGCAGTCTTTACACATATTGGATAATTGTTGGAATTCCTACTAGTGGCTTAGTAAAAATAGCCCCCTGATATCCTTATTGGTTTTATTGTCTCTCCTATTCTGGAGATCTAGATTAAAGTGTTTCAGTCTTTTTCTAATATCCGTATTTCTGCTGAACTGGGATGGCACTTATAAGTCCTCGTAAATGTAGTTTAATGTTCACTACTTAAATTACAAATAAGATGTTAGGAGTCTGGTGAGTCTGACAAAAATCCAGGTCAATAGGAACAGGAAGAGAATATACTTTTATTCTATGATTCAATGGAGAGTATATCAGAGAAATCCTTTTAAAATGATTTATTTTTGTTGTTATCATGTGGGTATACATATATAAAGTTACTTATGATATATCATTTTGTGGGATAGCATATTGCCAACTGCATCAAGTTTGCATGCTCAAACTAAATGCAAAAAATAGGGAAGACTCTTTAAACATCATACTACAATAAAATAAATTAACATTGTTCCAGATTTATGTTTGTAATAGTGTCTTGTTTCTATAATTATTTTGCATTAATCAATAGCCAAAGTGCTATATAGAGCAAGAGTCTATATAGTGACAATTCAATAAATGTCTTCATTTTGTGATATTCAAACCAGAGCAGTTTATGCTGTATGCAGTCAACAACTCACGGTAATTTACATAATCTTTTAAACTAACATGAGAAAATTGTTTAACTATTATCTCAACCCCCCAACATAGTTCAGCAGACCTACAGTGGAATTCTGAGAATGAACACAATTACTCCATCTCCAGCCCATTGTGAGAGACTTTTGAATGTAGACACTGACAGACAATTAGAAATATTCACTGCCCTCCTTCTTAGGTCACATTTCAGTTGGTTTGCAGTAGAGAAGTCTTTTTAGTGCCTGTTGTACCTCCTGTTTCCTCAAGATGTAGATACCAAGGTTGAAGATAGGGATGACCACTGTGTAGAGCAGGGCAATGACCTTGGAGAGGAACTGGGAATAGACAGCAGAGGGCAAAATATACACGACCATGAGTGTTCCATAGAATGTGTACCCCACAACCAGGTGAGAGGAGCATGTGAAAAAGACCTTCGTCCTTCTGGCTGCAGGAGGAATTCTCAGCACTTTCATCACAATCTGAGCATAGCAGATCAGAACCAGTCAAAGGGATCAGTCAGGAAGGCAAATGAGAGAAAAAATATAATCACCTGGATCACTTGAATATCTGAGCAAGTCAGGTTAATCATGGGTGAGAAATCACAGTAAAAGTGATCAATTTGGTTGTGTCCCCAAAACCTCATCTGGGCCATCAGAATAATAACTAGCCCATCTACCATGATGCCAGACATCTGGACTGTGTGCACCAACCCCAGGCACCATTGAGGCCCCTTCAGAAGTAGGTATCATAGAGGGTGACAAATTTAAAGTTGTGATCAACTTGATAATCAATTTTCATTAAATATTGTCATTATATATACATGTATGTGTATGTAGGTATGTATGTTTATACACACAAGCATCTATAAAATCTACTGAGTCCATTTTTGTTGTTTAGATATAGTTTCAGGACTGACCACCATGCATTGGAAAACCAATGAGTGGGTTTTTTCCTGGGGACTCTAATACTTCTTCCTGTAGTAGTTATCAGCTGTCCATAGTTCTTTCTCTAGGGGTGGGACCTTACATAAATTTCTTCCTTACATGTTGGTATTGCACCTGTTCCTTTCTTGTTTATGGAGCCACTTCTAGTGGACACTTTTTCAGAAGAGATCACCTGGTATTCTGACTCTTACTACCTTTTGCCCACCTTCTGAGATATTTGATGAACCAGAGAGACAGGATCTGTGATGTAGACTTATCCATGGGAGCTGAGATCCCAGTGATCTGTTGATTTTTGTTGTATGTTCAGTTGTGGTTTTCTGTGATAATCTCTGTAGTAGTTTGAATATGCTTGGATCAAAGAGTGGCCCCATTTGGAGGTGCGGCCTTGTTAGAGTAGGTGTGGCCTTGTTCTGGAAGGTGTGGCCTTACTGTAGGAACTGTGTCCCTGTTGGGGTGGGCCTTGAGACCCTCCTTCCAGCTGCCTGTGAGATAGCTTTGATTCCTTCAGAATAAGATGTAGAACTCTATGGTCCTCCAGCACTTTGTCTGTCTGGATGCTGTCATGCCTCCCACCATGATGACAATGGACTGGACCGCTGAACCTGTAAGCCAGCCCGAATTAGATGTTGTCCTTTGTAAAAGTTGCCTTGGTCATGGTGTCTCTTTACATCAATTGAAATTCTAAGAAAGTCTTCATTTTATGTAAAGAGAGGCTTTTTTGATGAAAGATAGTACCTACATTTATCTGTGTGTATAAGGATAATATTTAGGATGTAGTTAGGAATTACATTGCTTGAGCAAAGAAGCCACAGTAGATTCTATGACCTCACTAGCCCAGGGAAGCTGGCTATGTTTCCAGTACAAGGCATGATTTTCCTGTTGATGAGTAGGCTTTATGTCCAATTAGACAGCTGTTGACTGCCACCCACATGTGACTACAACTTATTCCACATTTGTGTATATATTTCCACACTGGCCATTCCTGTACAACAATAAAAAGTTCTGGAGGCTGGAACTGGGTCGAGGAACAAACCAGCGAGGCCATCTGAGAGTTGCATTGTTGAGAGAACGTGGATGGGGAGTAGGATTGAAATGGGATGATTAGTTTATGAGACTGCCCTCCCACCAAAAAAGGCTACCACCTTATACTACACATGTCTCTGTGTCATTATTTTTTTTTTCTTAGAATTTCTTTTTTTTTTTTAATTTAATTTTATTTTATTTTTTTAATTTACATTCCAAATCACTTCCCCTTTCCCGTTTCCTCCCTCCCCGAAAGTCCCATAAGCCCCCTTCCCTCCCTCTTTTCTCCGTTCAACCCCCTCTCATTACTCTGTCCTGGCGTTCCCCTACATCCAGTCTTTCCAGGACCAGGGGTCTCTCCTTCCATCTTTTTAGAAATCTATTGATATGCTGATTGTGTCTAGGGTATTCTGAGATTCTGGGTCAATATCCCCTTATCAGTGACTTCATACCATGTGTGATCTTTTGTGATTGGGTTACCTCACTAAGGATGATATTTTCAAGTTCTGACCATTTGCCTAGGAATTTCGTGAATTCATTGTTTTTAATTGCAGAGTAGTATTCCATTGTGTAAATATACCACATCTTCTGAATCCATTCCTCCGTTGAGGGACATCTGGGTTCTTTCCAGCTTCTGGCTATTATAAATAAGGCTGCTATGAATATAGTGGAGCATGTGTCCTTATTGCATGCAGGTAAAGTCTCTGGGTATATGCCCAGGAGTGGTATAGCCGGATCCTCCGGAAGTGTCATGCCCAGTTTTCTGAGGAGCCGCCAGACTGCTTTCCAGAGTGGTTGTACCAGCCTGCAATTCCACCAGCAGTGGAGGAGTGTTCCTCTTTCTCCACATCCTCGCCAACAACTGCTGTCTCCTGTGTTTTTGATCTTAGCCATCCTGACTGGTGTGAGATGGAATCTCAGGGTTGTTTTGATTTGCATTTCCCTAATGACTAAGGATGATGAACATCTCTTTAGGTGCTTCTCAGCCATTAGATATTCTTCAGGTGAGAACTCTTTGTGGAGCTCTGTACCCCATTTTTTAATAGGGTTACTTGCCTCTCTGGAGTTTAACTTCTTGAGTTCTTTGTATATCTTGGATATTAGCCCTCTGTCGGATGTAAGGTTGGTAAAGATCATTTCCCAGTTAGTTGGTTGCCGCTTTGTCTTTTTGACGGTGTCTTTTGCCTTGCAAAAACTTTGTAATTTAATGAGGTCCCATTTGTCTATTCTTGATCTTAGAGTATAAGCTATTGGAGTTCTGTTCAGGAAATTCTCCCCTGTGCCCATATGTTCAAGGTTCTTCCCTAGTTTCCCTTCTATTAGTTTCAGTGTGTCTGGTTTTATGTGGAGATCTTTGATCCACTTAGAATTGAGCTTAGTGCAAGGAGATAAGGATGGGTCAATTTGCATTCTTCTGCATGTTGACCTCCAGCTGAGCCAGCACCATTTGTTGAAAAGGCTATCTTTTTTCCACTCGATGGTTTTAGCTCCTTTGTCAAAGATCAAGTGACCATAGGAGTGTGGATTCATTTCTGGGTCTTCAATTCTGTTCCATTGATCTACATGTCTGTTACTGTACCAATACCATGCAGTTTTTAACACTATTGCTCTGTAGTACAGCTTGAGGTCCGGGATACTGATTCCCCCAGAGGTTCTTTTACTCTTGAGAATAGTTTTAGCTATTCTGGGTTTTCTGTTATTCCAGATGAATTTTTGAATTGCTCTTTCTAACTCTATGAAGAATTGAGTTGGGATTTTGATGGGGATTGCATTGAATCTGTGTATTACTTTTGGTAAGATGCTCATTTTTACTATATTAATCCTGCCAATCCATGAGCATGGCAGATTTTTCCATCTTCCGAGGTCTTCTTCAATTTCTTTCTTCAGAGACTTGAAGTTCTTGTCATACAGATCTTTCACTTGTTTGGTTAGCGTCACGCCAAGATACTTAATATGGTTTGTGGCTATCGTAAAGGGTATTATTTCTCTTACTTCTTTCTCAGCCTGCTTATCCTTTGAGTATAGGAAGGCTTCTGACTTGCTTGAGTTGATTTTATATCCGGCCACTTTGCTGAAGTCGTTTATCAGCTGTAGGAGTTCTCTGGTGGAGTTCTTTGGGTCGCTTATGTATACTATCATATCGTCTGCAAATAGTGATAGTTTGACTTCTTCCTTTCCAATTTGTATCCCTTTGACCTCTTTTTCTTGTCTAATTGCTCTAGCTAGAACTTCAAGTACTATATTGAAAAGATATGGAGAGAGAGGGCAGCCTTGTCTAGTCCCTGATTTTAGTGGGATTGCTTCAAGTTTCTCTCCGTTTAGATTGATGCTGGCTACTGGTTTGCTGTAAATTGCTTTTACTATGTTTAGATATGGGCCTTGAATTCCTGATCTTTCCAAGACCTTTAGCATGAAAGGATGCTGAATTTTGTCAAATGCTTTCTCAGCATCTAATGAGATGACCATGTGGTTTTTTTCTTTGAGATTGTTTATGTAGTGGATTACATTGATGGATTTCCTTATATTGAACCATCCCTGCATCCCTGGGATGAAGCCTACTTGATCGTGGTGAATGATCGTTTTGATGTGTTCTTGGATTCGGTTGGCAAGAATTTTATTGAGTATTTTTGCATCGATATTCATAAGAGAGATTGGCCTGAGATTCTCTTTCTTTGTCGGATCTTTGTGTGCTTTTGGTATTAGTGTAATTGTGGCTTCATAGAACGAGTTGGGTAGTGTTCCTTCTGTTTCTATTTTGTGGAACAGTTTGAAGAGTATTGGTGTTAGGTCTTCTTTGAAGGTCTGATAGAATTCTGCAGTAAAACCATCTGGACCTGTGCTTTTTTTGGTTGGAAGACTTCCAATGACAACTTCTATTTCTTCAGGGGTTATAGGACGGTTTAGATGGTCTATTTGATCCTGATTTAATTTTGGTACTTGGTATCTGTCAAGAAAATTGTCCATTTCCTCAAGATTTTCTAGTTGTGTTGAATACAGGTTTTTGTAGTAGGATCTGATGATTTTTTGAATTTCCTCAGTTTCTGTTGTTATCTCTCCCTTTTCGTTTCTGATTTTATTAATTTGGATACTATCTCTGTGCCCTCTGGTTAGTCTGGCTAAGGGCTTATCTATCTTGTTGATTTTCTCAAAGAACCAACTCCTCGTTTTGTTGATTCTTTGTATGGTTTTATTTGTTTCTACTTGATTGATTTCAGCCCTGAGTTTGATGATTTCCTGCCTTCTACTCCTCTTTGGTGTATTTGCTTCTTTTTGTTCCAGGGCTTTCAGGTGTGCCATTAAGCTGTTAGTGTATGCTGTCTCCCGTTTCTTTTTGGCGGCACTCAGGGCTATGAATTTTCCTCTTAGCACTGCTTTCATTGTGTCCCATAAGTTAGGGTATGTTGTGCCTTCATTTTCATTAACTTTCAAAAAGTCTTTGATTTCTTTCTTTATTTCCACCTTGACCAAGTTATCATTGAGTAGAGCATTGTTCAGCCTCCATGTGTACGTGGGTTTTCTGTTGTTTTTGTTTCCATTGAAGACCACCCTTATTCCATAGTGATCTGATAGGAGGCATGGGATTATTTCTATCTTCTTGTATCTGTTGAGGTCTGATTTGTGACCAATTATATGGTCAATTTTGGAGAAGGTACCATGAGGAGCTGAGAAGAAGGTGTATTCTTTAGCTCTAGGATGAAATGTTCTATATATATCAGTTAGTTCCATTTGGTCCAAGGCTTCAATTAGATTCACTGTGTCCCTGTTTAGTTTCTGCTTTCCTGAACGATCCACTTCAGAGAGCGGGGTGTTGAAGTCACCCACTATTATTGTGTGCGGTGCGATGTGTGCTTTGAGTTTTAGTAAAGTTTCTTTTACGAATGAGGGTGCCCTTGCATTTGGAGCATAGATATTCAGGATTGAGAGTTCTTGATGGTGGATTTTTCCCTTGATCTGTATGTAGTGTCCTTCTGTGTCTTTTTTGATGACTTTGGGTTGAAAATCAATTTTATCCGATATTAGGATGGCTACTCCACCTCGTTTCTTGGGGCCATTTGCTTGTAAAATTGTTTTCCAGCCTTTTACTCTGAGGTAGTGTTTGTCTTTGACACTGAGGTGCGTTTCCTGCATGCAGCAAAATGCTGGGTCCTGTTTACGTATCCAGTCTGCTAGTCTATGTCTTTTAATTGGGGAATTGAGACCATTGATATTAAGAGAGATTAAGGCATAGTGATTATTGCCATCTGCCATTCTTGACGCTATCTTTATGTTTGAGTGGTTATCTACTTTTGGGTTTGATTCAAGAAGGTTATTATCTCATTTTTTCCAGGGTGTTGTTTCTCTCCCTCTATTGGAGGTTTCCACCTATTATCCGTTGCAGGGCTGGATTTGTGGAAAGATATTGTGAAAATTTGGTTTTATCATGGAATATCTTGGTCTCTCCATCTATGGTGATTGAGAGTTTTGCTGGGTATAGTAGTCTAGGCTGGCATTTGTGCTGTCTTAGTGTCTGCATGAGATCTGCCCAGGATCTTCTGGCTTTCATAGTCTCTGGTGAGAAGTCTGATGTGATTCGGATAGGTCTTCCTTTGTATGTTACTTGGCCCTTTTCTCTTACTGCTTTTAGTATTCTTTCTTTGTTTAGAACATTCGGTGTTTTGATTATTATGTGACGGGAGGTATTTCTGTTCTGGTCCAGTCTGTTTGGAGTTCTGTAGGCTTCTTGTACGTTCATCGGCATCTCTCTCTTTAAGTTAGGGAAGTTTTCTTCCATAATTTTGTTGAAGATGTTTACTGGCCCTTTAAGTTGCAAATCTTCACTCTCATCTATACCTATAATCCTTAGGTTTGGTCTTCTCATTGTGTCCTGGATTTCCTGGATGTTTTGGGTTACACGTTTTTTGCATTTTGCATTTTCTTTGACTGTTGAGTCGATGCTTTCTATGGAATCTTCAGCACCTGAGATTCTTTCTTCCATCTCTTGTATTCTATTGTTGATGTTTGCATCTATGACTCCTGATTTCTTCCCAAGGTTTTCTATCTCCAAAGTTGTCTCCCTTTGTGATTTCTTAGTTGTTTCTACTTCCTTTTTTAGTTCCTGGATGGATTTGCTGAGATCCTTCACTTGTTTGTTTGTATTTTCCTGTATTTCTTTAAGGTATTTTTGCATTACCTCTTTCAGGATTTCTTCCTGATGACCCACGTTCTCCTGCATTTCTCTGAGCGATTTTTGTGTTTCCTCCTCATGGGATTCCATCTGTTGATCCATCGTCTCCTGCATTTCTTTAAGCAGTTCTCGTGTTTCCTTTGTAAGGGCATCTAACCGTTGATTCATTTCTTTAAGCAATTTTTGTGTTGCCTCCTTATGGGCATCCGTCTGTTGACCCATATTCTTCTGCATTTCTTTATGCAAATTTTGTGATTCCTTTGTGAGTGCATCTACCCGTTGATTCATCTCGTTAAGCGATTTTTGTGTTGTCTCCTTGGGCGCCTCCATCTTTTGATCCATGTTCTCCCGCATTTCTCTAAGCGATTTTTGTGTTTCCTTTGTAAGGGCTTCTAACCGTTGATTCATGGTCTCCTGTAACTCTTTATGAGATTTATTTGTGTCCTTCTTGTGATTCCTCTAATAGCATCATGAGAAGTGATTTTAAATCCAGATCTTGTCTTTCGGGTGTGGTGGGGTATCCAGGACTTGCTGCTGTTGGAGAGTTGGGTTCGGATGGTCCCACATTACTTTGATTACTGTTAGTAACATTCCTACGTTTGCCTTTTGCCATCTGGATACCTCTGGTGTTAGTTGGTCCTGCTGCCACTGGCTGTTGGTTGGACCTCCTGTGAGCCTGCAAAGCTATTTCTGCCCCCCCTGGATTACCAGGATTCCCCTGGCACCGATTTCTGGGGCCTGCCTGCTCCTGAGTGACTTTGGAGCCCTAATGTGCTTTGCCCCAAGTGATCTTATATTGGGGAGGCCTTGCACATCTAAAGGCTCAGCCTAGTGGATTCCTGGAGCAGAGGTCGCCAAAGGGAGGCTGGCAGGCTCCTGCCCTGTGCAGGGGTGTGTGATCTCTCCTGGGGGGGGGAGGGGGCGTCCCTCTGCCAGGCAGAAGTCCCACAGCAGATCTGGCACCCAGACGACCACAGCGCCAACCCGCCCTCGGGCACAGACGGAAGCCCCAACAGGCCGTGTCCCAAGTGATGTTATATCGGGGGGAGAGCCTGGGTACCGGTCTCTCCAGCGCAGTCCGCGGGAACAGAGGTCGCGGAAGGGAAGCTGGCCCTCTGTGTCATTATTATTTAACCCCAAGCATTATGGCCTCCAAAACCAACTTCATGTCAAGAAGCTGGAAGCTGAAGGATGGATGCCTTATCTGGTCTTCAGGATAAGCTGAATCCTGAAGAAATAGGCTCTAATGTCAGTGGTGGAATGGACTTCAAGCAATTAAACATCTACACCCAGTGACACATATGCTCCAACAAGGTCTTTCTCCTCCCTTCCTCCTCCTTCTTCCTCTTTCTTTTCTTTTGTTCCTCCTCCTTCTTCCTCTTCTTCTCCTCCTCCTGCTCATCCTCCTAGTTCTCCTCTTTCTCCACCTTCTACTTTTCTTCTTCCTCTTCCTCATCTCTTCCTCTTAACCTTCTTCTTCTTCCTTCTCCTCTTCCTCCTCCTCTTTCTCCTAATCCTTCTTCTTTTCTCCTTCTTCTTATTCTTTTCAAGACAGAGTTTCTCTGTGTAGTCCTGGCTATTTTGGAAATAGGTCTGTAGTCCATGCTGGCATTGACCTGAGTGCTCTGCATGCTTCTGCTTCCTGAATTCTGGGATAAAAGTTATGCAATGCCACAACCTGGCCAAGGTCTACTATTTTAATCTTTCTCTAATTTCTCTTATTGGCTGGGTGTTTGGGGACAAAGTCAAAATAGTATTGGCCAAGAAGTCCCCTCCATCTCTTCTGAATAGGAGCTGATGCTTGCCAAAGTTCTTACAGAACACTGGACAAAGCCAAATTCTAATTACAGAATCCAAAGTGCTCGATTAGACCTAAGGCCAACCCACAAGGGCCATGGAAACTCACATAATATAGGGCCGGTAACTCACCATTATCTCACCACCTCTCTTCCTTTCCCTACATAAAGACTCTAAACAGCCCATCGATGAGACCTCACTCACCTCCTTCTGGGAAACCAGGGAACTCATCTGAGAAATGCCCCCAATAATCTTGAGTATACTTTAATTTGGCTCAATTCAATTTACTTTGTAGATGAAGACACCTATGAAGTTCCACCATCTGTGGACAAATATTCATATATTTTGGCATATGTGGGCCATTCTTATTCGAACTACAATTCCATTCCATTTTCTCATGGCCATATCATAATACAAAATATATTAAATCTAATTTCAAAAGTTTCCATAATCTATCATTGTCTTAACATAGTTTAAAACTCCTATGTCCAAAGTCTCTTCTGAGACTAGAGGCAATCTTATTTGTAACCTCCTGTAACATTAAAACTAAATAGAAAATTACATACTTGAAACCCTGAAGCATTTAAATTAGTGAAGTAAAAACAAAATCCATACAAAAGAGAATATAACCCATCACTGTATTTCAGATAACTGCCAATATAAAACTGTTTGTCTCCAGGACTCAGTCCTTGTTCCCTTTCTCATCTTAGTCATTCTGTAGGAGGTTTCATCAATGCTCAGGATATTACATACATATAACTCAAATGGCATCATGGTCCAAATCTCTGTGTACCCCTGACAGTCAAAGGTAGAGGAGATGACTTCATAGAAGCCCATGGAAGATGCAGCCAGAACTGACAGGTTTCATCCACAATCTGCTCTCTCCCCATCTCCTGACCCACCCACAACAGACTCAGTGCATTAAACACATGAGGTTGCTAAGTTTTCATGTTTTATTTCCTTTCCTATTTACAAATCTTTCTTTTAATGACACAAACCACACTTTATAATCAGAAGATTAAAAAAATAAAGCCATATCTGCATCCTTATTTTCAACAGGGAAGTAAAAAGCTGCTCATAGAAACCTAAAGTTCCACAAGGGATGAAGAAATCCCAGATCCTCATGTGGTACAGGTGAGACAGGGAGGAGACACAGGTATAAGGAACAGACTTAGTCCTGAGGGTTAGTCTGAGCTGCTCACTTTGTCACCCTCTGCTGACACTGCTGACAAGAGACAGCATGAGATGCCTATTACAGAAAGAGAAACTAGGGGAGTTGGATTCATAGTAGAAAAGGGGAGATCTTAAGACATTCTGTAAGACTCAGTCCCATACATGGCAGCTCTTTTATATTGGGGAATAGAAGATATTCCGACTATTCCCTGGGAGTGGTGATACCCTAAAGAACTCAACTCAAAATGTCCCAGCCCTAAGATTCCCCCAAACCCATTAGAGCCCAGATAGGATGATGAGTGTATTATAAACTGGCTGTGTTCCTTCATGGGCTTCTGTCTAGTCTATCTTCTACAAGGAATCATAAGCAAACATATGTACTGGCAGTCTTAGTACAACTGCTCCTTTCACCCATGGAAATAAAACAATGGGTAGGAGGCCATGAAGGCAGCAGAGACTTTAAAGTCATGGAAATCCTTAATCTTAGCCTAAAGGTAGCTATTAGAACTAGGACTTCACACACAGGGAAGGATGTGAAAACCAGGAGAGATATGGAGGAGACTTCTTGAGTGTCTGTTCTCAGCAGGAAACTTCCACTTTTTTATGGCCTTAATTCCCATGTTCCCATGCACAGTAGTTTGTCAGCACAGAGACTCAGGCAAGGTGAGCATTTGTTTGTGATACTGCTTCCTAATTCATGTTGCCCATGAATCTACATCAGTGTGACTTTCATTAGTGTACCCCAGTGCTTGTGTATACAATTTTGTATGTTATTACCTACTTTATGGGTTAAAGTGGCTTATGTGATATTTATAGACTTTAAATAAACACCTCTTTAAAATGTTAGTAGATTTCTTGACATGAATTAAAAAACATTTTTCCAGAATTCTGATTTTGGAATTTTGATCTCTTAAGATGTAATTATTTGGGATTTAGATTTAAATTTTGTATTTTGAGACTGACTGTATGTGGTTGGTTCATGTTGGTAATTCCAGTACTAGGGGGGCAAAAATTGGTGGATACCTGGAGTTTAATGGCTAGCTGTTTTTACCAAATTGGTAAGATCCTATATCAAATAAAGATAGGAGAGAAGAAGACAGCCTGACCCCTGGCTTACCTACACACATATATACCCATATACATACACAGAGATACACACAAGCATACACACATATACAGACATACACACATGCACACACACATACAGAAAAATACACATATGTACAGAACGTATAGCTATATTATTCACTCAAACACCTACATAATACAATCATAAATAGACATAGGTTGAGGTGATACATTTATATAATTTTTTTAGAAAATTTTTTATTAGATGTATCCTTTATTTACATTTCATTGTTGTCTCCATTCCTGGATTCTCCCCCTTAAAATCCCATAAGCCATCTCCCCTTCCCCTGTTCCCCAATCAACCCACTCCTGCTTCCCTGTCCTTGTATTCCTCTACACTGCAGCCTCGAGCCTTTCCAGGCCCAAGGGCCTCTCCTCCCTTTGATGTCTAACAAGGTCATCCTCTGCTGCCTATGCATCTGGAGCTATAGGTAACTCCATGTGTACTCTTTGGTTGATTGTTTTGTCCCTGGGAGTTCTGGGAGTACTGGGTCACTCATATTGTTGTTCCTCCTATGGCACTGCCAACTCCTTCAGCTCCTTGGGTTCTTTCTCTAGCTCCTTTTTTAGTGACCCTGTGTTAAGTTCAATGGCTGGCTGAGATTTTCTCCCTCTGTAGTTGTAATGCACTAGCAAAGACTCCCAGATGACAGCTATATCTGGCTCTGGTCAGCAAGCACTTGTGGGCTTCAATAATAGTGTCTGGGTTTTGTAACTATATATGGGATGGATCCCTAGGTGGGTTAGTCTCTGGATGGTCTTTCCCTTAGACTCTGCTCCACCCTTTTTCTCCTTTGTATCTCCTTCTGTGGGTATTTTGTCCCCCCTTCTAAGAAGGATCAGAGTTTGCATACCTTGTTCATCCTCCTTCTTAGGAATCATTTGTTATGTGAAATGTGCCTTCGGTATTCCAAGTTTCTAGGCTAATATCCAGTTATCAGTGACTGCATACCATGTGTGATCTTTTGTGATTGGGTTACCACACTCAGGATGATATTTTCCATTTCCACCCATTTGCCTAAGAATTTCATGAATTCATTGTTTTTAATAGCTGAGTAGTATTTCATTGTGTAAATATACCACATTTTCTGTATACATTCTTCCATCGAGGGATATCTGGATTCTTTCCAGCTTCTATCTATTATAAATAGGGCTGATATGAACATAGTGAAGCAGGTGTCCTTATTGCAGGCAGGTAAAGACTCTCGGTATATGGCCAGGAGTGGTATAATAGGGTTCTCTGGTAGTAATATGTCCAATTTCCTGAGGAACCACCAAACTGATTTCCAAAGTGATTGTACTGGCATGCAATCTCACCAGCAGTGGAGGAGTGTTCCTCATTCTCCACATCCTCACCAGCACTTACTGTTTTCTGTGTTCCTGATCTTAGCCATTCTGATTGGTATGAGGTGGAATCTCAGGGTTATTTTGAATTGCATTTCCCTAAGGACTAAGGATGTTGAACATTTCTTTAGGTGCTTCTCAGTCATTAGATATTCTTCAGGGGAAAACTCTTTGTTTAGCTCTGTACCCCATTTTTTAATAGGGTTATTTGGCTCTCTGGAGTCTAACTTCTTGAGTTCTTTGTATATATTGGATATTAGCCCTCTGGCAGATGTAGGGTTGGGAAAGATCATTTCCCAGTTTGTTGGTTGCCACTTTGTCCTTTTGATCGTGTCCTTTGCCTTACAGAAACTTTATAATTTTATGAGTTCCCATTTGTCAGTTTTTGATCTTAGAGCATAAGCTATTGGAGTTCTGTTCAGGAAATTCTCCCCTGTTCCCATATGTTCAAGATTCTTCCCTAGTTTCCTTTCTATTAGTTTCAGTGTATCTGGTTTTATGTGGAGGTCCTTGATCCACTTGGAATTGAGCTTAGTGCAATGAAATAAGAATGGGTCAATTTGAGACAGGCATAATATCGCTTCGGTTTCAGGCAGCTTGTGTGTAACCTGCTCCCAGGTGCTGGGCTGATCTGCAGTAACCAGCGCGCCAGTTCTGCGGTGGGACCTTCTGCCTGGTGGAGGGACCCCGCGCAGGGAGGGAGCCTGCCAGCTTCCCTTCCTCGACCTCTGTTCCCGCGGACTGCGCTGGATAGACCGGTACCCAGGCTCTCCCCCCAATATAACATCACTTGGGACACGGCCTGTTGGGGCTTCCGTCTGTGCCCGAGGGCGGGTTGGCGCTGTGGTCGTCTGGGTGCCAGATCGGCGGGCCATCGTGACCACAGGGTGAGCGGCGCCACAGAGAGTGCCCTCCGCCATCTTTGCTCCAGTGACCAGGTAGTTGGGACCGCCAGGCTCAGAGACAGACAGGCATAATATCGCTTCGGTTTCAGGCAGCTTGTGTGTAACCTGCTCCCAGGTGCTGGGCTGATCTGCAGTAACCAGCGCGCCAGCTCTGCGGTGGGACCTTCTGCCTGGTGGAGGGACCCCGCGCTGGGAGGGAGCCTGCCAGCTTTCCTTACGCGACCTCTGTTCCAACAGACTGCGCTGGAGAGACCGGTACCCAGGCTCTCCCCCCAATATAACATCACTTGGGACACGGCCTGTTGGGGCTTCCGTCTGTGCCCGAGGGCGGGTTGGCGCTGTGGTCGTCTGAGTGCCAGATCGGCGGGCCATCGTGACCACAGGGTGAGCAGCGCCACGGAGAGTGCCCTCCGCCATCTTTGCTCCAGTGACCAGGTAGTTGGGACCGCCAGGCTCAGAGACAGACAGGTATAATATCGCTTCGGGTTCAGGCAGCTTGTGTGTAACCTGCTCCCAGGTGCTGGGCTGATCTGCAGTGACCAGCACGCCAGATCTGCTGTGGGACTTCTGCCTGGCAGAGGGACGCCCCCTCCCCCCCCCCCAGGAGAGATCACACACCCCTGCACAGGGCAGGAGCCTGCCAGCCTCCCTTTGGCGACCTCTGCTCCAGGAATCCACTAGGCTGAGCCTTTAGATGTGCAAGGCCTCCCCAATATAAGATCACTTGGGGCAAAGCACATTAGGGCTCCAAAGTCACTCAGGAGCAGGCAGGCCCCAGAAATCGGTGCCAGGGGAATCCTGGTAATCCAGGGGGGGCAGAAATAGCTTTGCAGGCTCACAGGAGGTCCAACCAACAGCCAGTGGCAGCAGGACCAACTAACACCAGAGGTATCCAGATGGCAAAAGGCAAACGTAGGAATGTTACTAACAGTAATCAAAGTAATGTGGGACCATCCGAACCCAACTCTCCAACAGCAGCAAGTCCTGGATACCCCACCACACCCGAAAGACAAGATCTGGATTTAAAATCACTTCTCATGATGCTATTAGAGGATCACAAGAAGGACACAAATAAATCTCATAAAGAGTTACAGGAGACCATGAATCAACGGTTAGAAGCCCTTACAAAGGAAACACAAAAATCGCTTAGAGAAATGCGGGAGAACATGGATCAAAAGATGGAGGCGCACAAGGAGACAACACAAAAATCGCTTAACGAGATGAATCAACGGGTAGATGCACTCACAAAGGAATCACGAAATTTGCATAAAGAAATGCAGAAGAATATGGGTCAACAGACGGATGCCCATAAGGAGGCAACACAAAAATTGCTTAAAGAAATGAATCAACGGTTAGATGCCCTTACAAAGGAAACACGAGAACTGCTTAAAGAAATGCAGGAGACGATGGATCAACAGATGGAATCCCATGAGGAGGAAACACAAAAATCGCTCAGAGAAATGCAGGAGAACGTGGGTCATCAGGAAGAAATCCTGAAAGAGGTAATGCAAAAATACCTTAAAGAAATACAGGAAAATACAAACAAACAAGTGAAGGATCTCAGCAAATCCATCCAGGAACTAAAAAAGGAAGTAGAAACAACTAAGAAATCACAAAGGGAGACAACTTTGGAGATAGAAAACCTTGGGAAGAAATCAGGAGTCATAGATGCAAACATCAACAATAGAATACAAGAGATGGAAGAAAGAATCTCAGGTGCTGAAGATTCCATAGAAAGCATCGACTCAACAGTCAAAGAAAATGCAAAATGCAAAAAACGCGTAACCCAAAACATCCAGGAAATCCAGGACACAATGAGAAGACCGAAACCTAAGGATTATAGGTATAGATGAGAGTGAAGATTTGCAACTTAAAGGGCCAGTAAACATCTTCAACAAAATTATGGAGGAAAACTTCCCTAACTTAAAGAGAGAGATGCCGATGAACTTACAAGAAGCCTACAGAACTCCAAACAGACTGGACCAGAACAGAAATACCTCCCGTCACATAATAATCAAAACACCGAATGTTCTAAACAAAGAAAGAATACTAAATGCAGTAAGAGAAAAGGGCCAAGTAACATACAAAGGAAGACCTATCCGAATCACATCAGACTTCTCACCAGAGACTATGAAAGCCAGAAGATCCTGGGCAGATCTCATGCAGACACTAAGACAGCACAAATGCCAGCCTAGACTACTATACCCAGCAAAACTCTCAATCACCATAGATGGAGAGACCAAGATATTCCATGATAAAACCAAATTTTCACAATATCTTTCCACAAATCCAGCCCTGCAACGGATAATAGGTGGAAACCTCCAATAGAGGGAGAGAAACAACACCCTGGAAAAAATGAGATAATAACCTTCTTGAATCAAACCCAAAAGTAGATAACCACTCAAACATAAAGATAGCGTCAAGAATGGCAGATGGCAATAATCACTATGCCTTAATCTCTCTTAATATCAATGGTCTCAATTCCCCAATTAAAAGACATAGACTAGCAGACTGGATACGTAAACAGGACCCAGCATTTTGCTGCATGCAGGAAACGCACCTCAGTGTCAAAGACAAACACTACCTCAGAGTAAAAGGCTGGAAAACAATTTTACAAGCAAATGGCCCCAAGAAACGAGGTGGAGTAGCCATCCTAATATCGGATAAAATTGATTTTCAACCTAAAGTCATCAAAAAAGACACAGAAGGACACTACATACTGATCAAGGGAAAAATCCACCATCAAGAACTCTCAATCCTGAATATCTATGCTCCAAATGCAAGGGCACCCTCATTCGTAAAAGAAACTTTACTAAAACTCAAAGCACACATCGCACCGCACACAATAATAGTGGGTGACTTCAACACCCCGCTCTCTGAAATGGATCGTTCAGGAAAGCAGAAACTAAACAGGGACACAGTGAATCTAATTGAAGCCTTGGACCAAATGGAACTAACTGATATATATAGAACATTTCATCCTAGAGCTAAAGAATACACCTTCTTCTCAGCTCCTCATGGTACCTTCTCCAAAATTGACCATATAATTGGTCACAAATCAGACCTCAACAGATCTAAGAAGATAGAAATAATCCCATGCCTCCTATCAGATCACTATGGAATAAGGGTGGTCTTCAATGGAAACAAAAACAACAGAAAACCCACGTACACATGGAGGCTGAACAATGCTCTACTCAATGATAACTTGGTCAAGGTGGAAATAAAGAAAGAAATCAAAGACTTTTTGAAAGTTAATGAAAATGAAGGCACAACATACCCTAACTTATGGGACACAATGAAAGCAGTGCTAAGAGGAAAATTCATAGCCCTGAGTGCCACCAAAAAGAAACGGGAGACAGCATACACTAACAGCTTAATGGCACACCTGAAAGCCCTGGAACAAAAAGAAGCAAATACACCAAAGAGGAGTAGAAGGCAGGAAATCATCAAACTCAGGGCTGAAATCAATCAAGTAGAAACAAATAAAACCATACAAAGAATCAACAAAACGAGGAGTTGGTTCTTTGAGAAAATCAACAAGATAGATAAGCCCTTAGCCAGACTAACCAGAGGGCACAGAGATAGTATCCAAATTAATAAAATCAGAAACGAAAAGGGAGAGATAACAACAGAAACTGAGGAAATTCAAAAAATCATCGGATCCTACTACAAAAACCTGTATTCAACACAACTAGAAAATCTTGAGGAAATGGACAATTTCCTTGACAGATACCAAGTACCAAAATTAAATCACGATCAAATAGACCATCTAAACCGTCCTATAACCCCTGAAGAAATAGAAGTTGTCATTGGAAGTCTTCCAACCAAAAAAAGCACAGGTCCAGATGGTTTTAGTGCAGAATTCTATCAGACCTTCAAAGAAGACCTAACACCAATACTCTTCAAACTGTTCCACAAAATAGAAACAGAAGGAACACTACCCAACTCGTTCTATGAAGCCACAATTACACTAATACCAAAAGCACACAAAGATCCGACAAAGAAAGAGAATCTCAGGCCAATCTCTGTTATGAATATCGATGCAAAAATACTCAAGAAAATTCTTGCCAACCGAATCCAAGAACACATCAAAACGATCATTCACCACGATCAAGTAGGCTTCATCCCAGGGATGCAGGGATGGTTCAATATAAGGAAATCCATCAATGTAATTCACTACATAAACAATCTCAAAGAAAAAAAACACATGGTCATCTCATTAGATGCTGAGAAAGCATTTGACAAAATTCAGCATCCTTTCATGCTAAAGGTCTTGGAAAGATCAGGAATTCAAGGCCCATATCTAAACATAGTAAAAGCAATTTACAGCAAACCAGTAGCCAGCATCAATCTAAACGGAGAGAAACTTGAAGCAATCCCACTAAAATCAGGGACTAGACAAGGCTGCCCTCTCTCTCCATATCTTTTCAATATAGTACTTGAAGTTCTAGCTAGAGCAATTAGACAACAAAAAGAGGTCAAAGGGATACAAATTGGAAAGGAAGAAGTCAAACTATCACTATTTGCAGACGATATGATAGTATACATAAGTGACCCAAAGAACTCCACCAGAGAACTCCTACAGCTGATAAACGACTTCAGCAAAGTGGCCGGATATAAAATCAACTCAAGCAAGTCAGAAGCCTTCCTATACTCAAAGGATAAGCAGGCTGAGAAAGAAGTAAGAGAAATAATACCCTTTACGATAGCCACAAACCATATTAAGTATCTTGGCGTGACTCTAACCAAACAAGTGAAAGATCTGTATGACAAGAACTTCAAGTCTCTGAAGAAAGAAATTGAAGAAGACCTCAGAAGATGGAAAAATCTGCCATGCTCATGGATTGGCAGGATTAATATAGTACAAATGAGCATCTTACCAAAAGTAATACACAGATTCAATGCAATCCCCATCAAAATCCCAACTCAATTCTTCATAGAGTTAGAAAGAGCAATTCAAAAATTCATCTGGAATAACAGAAAACCCAGAATAACTAAAACTATTCTCAAGAGTAAAAGAACCTCTGGGGGAATCAGTATCCCGGACCTCAAGCTGTACTACAGAGCAATAGTGTTAAAAACTGCATGGTATTGGTACAGTAACAGACATGTAGATCAATGGAACAGAATTGAAGACCCAGAAATGAATCCACACTCCTATGGTCACTTGATCTTTGACAAAGGAGCTAAAACCATCCAGTGGAAAAAAGATAGCCTTTTCAACAAATGGTGCTGGCTCAGCTGGAGGTCAACATGCAGAAGAATGCAAATTGACCCATCCTTATCTCCTTGCACTAAGCTCAATTCTAAGTGGATCAAAGATCTCCACATAAAACCAGACACACTGAAACTAATAGAAGGGAAACTAGGGAAGAACCTTGAACATATGGGCACAGGGGAGAATTTCCTGAACAGAACTCCAATAGCTTATACTCTAAGATCAAGAATAGACAAATGGGACCTCATTAAATTACAAAGTTTTTGCAAGGCAAAAGACACCGTCAAAAAGACAAAGCGGCAACCAACTAACTGGGAAATGATCTTTACCAACCTTACATCCGACAGAGGGCTAATATCCAAGATATACAAAGAACTCAAGAAGTTAAACTCCAGAGAGGCAAGTAACCCTATTAAAAAATGGGGTACAGAGCTCCACAAAGAGTTCTCACCTGAAGAATATCTAATGGCTGAGAAGCACCTAAAGAGATGTTCATCATCCTTAGTCATTAGGGAAATGCAAATCAAAACAACCCTGAGATTCCATCTCACACCAGTCAGGATGGCTAAGATCAAAAACACAGGAGACAGCAGTTGTTGGCGAGGATGTGGAGAAAGAGGAACACTCCTCCACTGCTGGTGGAATTGCAGGCTGGTACAACCACTCTGGAAAGCAGTCTGGCGGCTCCTCAGAAAACTGGGCATGACACTTCCGGAGGATCCGGCTATACCACTCCTGGGCATATACCCAGAGACTTTACCTGCATGCAATAAGGACACATGCTCCACTCTATTCATAGCAGCCTTATTTATAATAGCCAGAAGCTGGAAAGAACCCAGATGTCCCTCAACGGAGGAATGGATTCAGAAGATGTGGTATATTTACACAATGGAATACTACTCTGCAATTAAAAACAATGAATTCACGAAATTCCTAGGCAAATGGTCAGAACTTGAAAATATCATCCTTAGTGAGGTAACCCAATCACAAAAGATCACACATGGTATGAAGTCACTGATAAGGGGATATTGACCCAGAATCTCAGAATACCCTAGACACAATCAGCATATCAATAGATTTCTAAAAAGATGGAAGGAGAGACCCCTGGTCCTGGAAAGACTGGATGTAGGGGAACGCCAGGACAGAGTAATGAGAGGGGGTTGAACAGAGAAAAGAGGGAGGGAAGGGGGCTTATGGGACTTTCGGGGAGGGAGGAAACGGGAAAGGGGAAGTGATTTGGAATGTAAATTAAAAAAATAAAATAAAATTAAATTAAAAAAAAAAAGAATGGGTCAATTTGCATTCTTCTGCCTGTTGACCTCCAGTTGAGCCCGCACCATTTATTGAAAAGGCTATCGAACCTGGCAGAGAGCGCTGGCGCCACGGCTGCAGACAAAGGGCCGCCGCACTCCATCTGTCTCGCAATAAAAACCCTAACCAAGAGATCAGCAGGCCATTGCGTCTGCAGGGTGAGCGGCGCCATGGAGATTGTGCAGAGTGCCCTCCACCATCTTTGCTCCAGTGACTGGGAAGTTGGGACAGCCAGGTTCTGAGACAGACAGGCTTAATATCGCTTGGGTCTCGGGCGGCTTGTGTGTGTGCGGCTCCCAATTGCTGGGCAGATCTGCAGTAACCAGCGTGCTAGCTCTGCTGTGGGACTTCTGCCTGGCTTAGGGACGCCCCCTCCCCCCAAGGAGAGATCACACACCCCTGCACAGGGCAGGAGCCTACCAGCCTCCCTTTGGTGACCTCTGCTCCAGGAATCCACTAGGCTGAGCCTTTGGATGTGCAAGGCCACCCCAATATAAGATCACTTGGGGCAAGGCACATTAGGGCTCCAAAGTCACTCAGCAGCAGGCAGGCCCCAGAAATCGGTGCCAGGGGAATCCTGGTAATCCGGGGGGGGGGCAGAAATAGCTTTGCAGGCTCACAGGAGGTCCAACCAACCGCCAGTGGCAGCAGGACCAACTAACATCAGAGGTATCCAGATGGCAAAAGGCAAACGTAGGAATGTTACTAACAGAAATCAAAGTAATGTTGGATCATCCGAACCCAACTCTCCAACAGCAGCAAATCCTGGATACCCCACCACACCCGAAAGACAAGATCTGGATTTAAAATCACTTCTCATGATGCTATTAGAGGATCACAAGAAGGACACAAATAAATCTCATAAAGAGTTACAGGAGACCATGAATCAACGGTTAGAAGCCCTTACAAAGGAAACACAAAAATCGCTTAGAGAAATGCAGGAGAACATGGATCAAAAGATGGAGGCGCCCAAGGAGACAACACAAAAATCGCTTAACGAGATGAATCAATGGGTAGATGCACTCACAAAGGAATCACAAAATTTGCATAAAGAAATGCAGAAGAATATGGGTCAACAGACGGATGCGCATAAGGAGGTAACACAAAAATTGCTTAAAGAAATGAATCAACGGTTAGATGCCCTTACAAAGGAAACACGAGAACTGCTTAAAGAAATGCAGGAGACAATGGATCAACAGATGGATTCCCATGAGGTGGAAACACAAAAATCACTCAGAGAAATGCAGGAGAACGTGGGTCATCAGGAAGAAATCCTGAAAGAGGCAATGCAAAAATACCTTAAAGAAATACAAGAAAATACAAACAAACAAGTGAAGGATCTCAGCAAATCCAATCAGGAACTAAAAAAGGAAGTAGAAACAACTAAGAAATCACAAAGGGAGACAACTTTGGAGATAGAAAACCTTGGGAAGAAATCAGGAGTCATAGATGCAAACATAAACAATAGAATACAAGAGATGGAAGAAAGAATCTCAGGTGCTGAAGATTCTATAGAAAGCATTGACTCAACAGTCAAAGAAAATGCAAAATGCAAAAAACGTGTAACCCAAAACATCCAGGAAATCCAGGACACAATGAGAAGACCAAACCTAAGGATTATAGGTATAGATGAGAGTGAAGATTTGCAACTTAAAGGGCCAGTAAACATCTTCAACAAAATTATGGAGGAAAACTTCCCTAACTTAAAGAGAGAGATGCCGATGAACGTACAAGAAGCCTACAGAACTCCAAACAGACTGGACCAGAACAGAAATACCTCCCGTCACATAATAATCAAAACACCGAATGTTCTAAACAAAGAAAGAATACTAAATGCAGTAAGAGAAAAGGGCCAAGTAACATACAAAGGAAGACCTATCCGAATCACATCAGACTTCTCACCAGAGACTATGAAAGCCAGAAGATCCTGGGCAGATCTCATGCAGACACTAAGACAGCACAAATGCCAGCCTAGACTACTATACCCAGCAAAACTCTCAATCACCATAGATGGAGAGACCAAGATATTCCATGATAAAACCAAATTTTCACAATATCTTTCCACAAATCCAGCCCTGCAACGGATAATAGGTGGAAACCTCCAATAGAGGGAGAGAAACAACACCCTGGAAAAAATGAGATAATAACCTTCTTGAATCAAACCCAAAAGTAGATAACCACTCAAACATAAAGATAGCGTCAAGAATGGCAGATGGCAATAATCACTATGCCTTAATCTCTCTTAATATCAATGGTCTCAATTCCCCAATTAAAAGACATAGACTAGCAGACTGGATACGTAAACAGGACCCAGCATTTTGCTGCATGCAAGAAACGCACCTCAGTGTCAAAGACAAACACTACCTCAGAGTAAAAGGCTGGAAAACAATTTTACAAGCAAATGGCCCCAAGAAACGAGGTGGAGTAGCCATCCTAATATCAGATAAAATTGATTTTCAACCTAAAGTCATCAAAAAAGACACAGAAGGACACTACATACTGATCAAGGGAAAAATCCACCATCAAGAACTCTCAATTCTGAATATCTATGCTCCAAATGCAAGGGCACCCTCATTCGTAAAAGAAACTTTACTAAAACTCAAAGCACACATCGCACCGCACACAATAATAGTGGGCGACTTCAACACCCCGCTCTCTGAAATGGATCGTTCAGGAAAGCAGAAACTAAACAGGGACACAGTGAATCTAATTGAAGCCTTGGACCAAATGGAACTAACTGATATATATAGAACATTTCATCCTAGAGCTAAAGAATACACCTTCTTCTCAGCTCCTCATGGTACCTTCTCCAAAATTGACCATATAATTGGTCACAAATCAGACCTCAACAGATCTAAGAAGATAGAACTAATCCCATGCCTCCTCTCAGATCACTATGGAATAAGGGTGGTCTTCAATGGAAACAAAAACAACAGAAAACCCACGTACACATGGAGGCTGAACAATGCTCTACTCAATGATAACTTGGTCAAGGTGGAAATAAAGAAAGAAATCAAAGACTTTTTGAAAGTTAATGAAAATGAAGGCACAACATACCCTAACTTATGGGACACAATGAAAGCAGTGCTAAGAGGAAAATTCATAGCCCTGAGTGCCGCCAAAAAGAAACGGGAGACAGCATACACTAACAGCTTAATGGCACACCTGAAAGCCCTGGAACAAAAAGAAGCAAATACACCAAAGAGGAGTAGAAGGCAGGAAATCATCAAACTCAGGGCTGAAATCAATCAAGTAGAAACAAATAAAACCATACAAAGAATCAACAAAACGAGGAGTTGGTTCTTTGAGAAAATCAACAAGATAGATAAGCCCTTAGCCAGACTAACCAGAGGGCACAGAGATAGTATCCAAATTAATAAAATCAGAAACGAAAAGGGAGAGATAACAACAGAAACTGAGGAAATTCAAAAAATCATCGGATCCTACTACAAAAACCTGTATTCAACACAACTAGAAAATCTTGAGGAAATGGACAATTTCCTTGACAGATACCAAGTACCAAAATTAAATCAGGATCAAATAGACCATCTAAACCGTCCTATAACCCCTGAAGAAATAGAAGTTGTCATTGGAAGTCTTCCAACCAAAAAAAGCACAGGTCCAGATGGTTTTAGTGCAGAATTCTATCAGACCTTCAAAGAAGACCTAACACCAATACTCTTCAAACTGTTCCACAAAATAGAAACAGAAGGAACACTACCCAACTCGTTCTATGAAGCCACAATTACACTAATACCAAAAGCACACAAAGATCCGACAAAGAAAGAGAATCTCAGGCCAATCTCTCTTATGAATATCGATGCAAAAATACTCAAGAAAATTCTTGCCAACCGAATCCAAGAACACATCAAAACGATCATTCACCACGATCAAGTAGGCTTCATCCCAGGGATGCAGGGATGGTTCAATATAAGGAAATCCATCAATGTAATCCACTACATAAACAATCTCAAAGAAAAAAACCACATGGTCATCTCATTAGATGCTGAGAAAGCATTTGACAAAATTCAGCATCCTTTCATGCTAAAGGTCTTGGAAAGATCAGGAATTCAAGGCCCATATCTAAACATAGTAAAAGCAATTTACAGCAAACCAGTAGCCAGCATCAATCTAAATGGAGAGAAACTTGAAGCAATCCCACTAAAATCAGGGACTAGACAAGGCTGCCCTCTCTCTCCATATCTTTTCAATATAGTACTTGAAGTTCTAGCTAGAGCAATTAGACAACAAAAAGAGGTCAAAGGGATACAAATTGGAAAGGAAGAAGTCAAACTATCACTATTTGCAGACGATATGATAGTATACATAAGCGACCCAAAGAACTCCACCAGAGAACTCCTACAGCTGATAAACGACTTCAGCAAAGTGGCCGGATATAAAATCAACTCAAGCAAGTCAGAAGCCTTCCTATACTCAAAGGATAAGCAGGCTGAGAAAGAAGTAAGAGAAATAATACCCTTCACGATAGCCACAAACCATATTAAGTATCTTGGCGTGACGCTAACCAAACAAGTGAAAGATCTGTATGACAAGAACTTCAAGTCTCTGAAGAAAGAAATTGAAGAAGACCTCAGAAGATGGAAAAAATCTGCCATGCTCATGGATTGGCAGGATTAATATAGTAAAAATGAGCATCTTACCGAAAGAATACACAGATTCAATGCAATCCCCATCAAAATCCCAACTCAATTCTTCAAAGAGTTAGAAAGAGCAATTCAAAAATTCATCTGGAATAACAGAAAACCTAGAATAGCTAAAACTATTCTCAAGAGTAAAAGAACCTCTGGGGGAATCAGTATCCCGGACCTCAAGCTGTACTACAGAGCAATAGTGTTAAAAACTGCATGGTATTGGTACAGTAACAGACATGTAGATCAATGGAACAGAATTGAAGACCCAGAAATGAATCCACACTCCTATGGTCACTTGATCTTTGACAAAGGAGCTAAAACCATCCAGTGGAAAAAAGATAGCCTTTTCAACAAATGGTGCTGGCTCAGCTGGAGGTCAACATGCAGAAGAATGCAAATTGACCCATCCTTATCTCCTTGCACTAAGCTCAATTCTAAGTGGATCAAAGATCTCCACATAAAACCAAACACACTGAAACTAATAGAAGGGAAACTAGGGAAGAACCTTGAACATATGGGCACAGGGGAGAATTTCCTGAACAGAACTCCAATAGCTTATGCTCTAAGATCAAGAATAGACAAATGGGACCTCATTAAATTACAAAGTTTTTGCAAGGCAAAAGACACCGTCAAAAAGACAAAGCGGCAACCAACTAACTGGGAAATGATCTTTACCAACCTTACATCCGACAGAGGGCTAATATCCAAGATATACAAAGAACTCAAGAAGTTAAACTCCAGAGAGGCAAGTAACCCTATTAAAAAATGGGGTACAGAGCTACACAAAGAGTTCTCACCTGAAGAATATCTAATGGCTGAGAAGCACCTAAAGAGATGTTCATCATCCTTAGTCATTAGGGAAATGCAAATCAAAACAACCCTGAGATTCCATCTCACACCAGTCAGGATGGCTAAGATCAAAAAGACAGGAGACAGCAGTTGTTGGCGAGGATGTGGAGAAAGAGGAACACTCCTCCACTGCTGGTGGAATTGCAGGCTGCTACAATCACTCTGGAAAGCAGTCTGGCGGTTCCTCAGAAAACTGGGCATGACACTCCCGGAGGATCCGGCTATACCACTCCTGGGCATATACCCAGAGGCTTTACCTGCATGCAATAAGGACACATGCTCCACTATGTTCATAGCAGCCTTATTTATAATAGCCAGAAGCTGGAAAGAACCCAGATGTCCCTCAACGGAGGAATGGATTCAGAAGATCTGTTATATCTACACAATGGAATACTACTCTGCAATTAAAAACAATGAATTCACGAAATTCCTAGGCAAATGGTCAGATCTTGAAAATATCATCCTTAGTGAGGTAACCCAATCACAAAAGAACACACATGGTATGCAGTCACTGATAAGGGGATATTGACCCAGAATCTCGGAATACCCTAGACACAATCCGCATATCAATAGATTTCTAAGGAGATGCAAGGAGAGACCCCTGGTTCTGGAAAGACTGGATGTAGGGGAACACCAGGACAGAGTAACGAGAGGGGGTTGAATGGAGAAAAGAGGGAGGGAAGGGGGCTTATGGGACTTTCGGGGAGGGAGGAAATGGGAAAGGGGAAGTGATTTGGAATGTAAATTAAAAAAATAAAATAAAATAAAAAAAAAGAATTTCCAATGAACACCAAAAATATATCTTAAGATTACTTTGAATAGTACTAAGTGCCAACAGCACCTTAAGTACTTTTTTTTTTTTTTGGACATCTGGGTTCTTTCCAGCTTCTGGCTATTATAAATAAGGCTGCTATGAATATAGTGGAGCATGTGTCCTTATTGCATGCAGGTAAAGTCCTCTGCTGGATGTGAGAGCCTGGCAGCAGCCTGCCTGGCAGCCTAGGCTACTCCACCTGCTCTGCCCACTCACAGCATTTGGACCTAAAATGAAAATGAAGCCATTTCCGGATTTCTGATTGTTCTGAGGTCCTCTTCCATATACTGAACCCAGGACCAGTGGCTACTCTGGCTAGGCAGTGGAGATAGTCTGGGACTTAGCCAAGCCTTGGTCACCCACCTTCTTCACTCTGGTTGTAGTGTCAGAGCACAATCCAAAGGCTCTGAATCTTTGGCAGTGTTCATATCATTTTTTTTCCTTTTCCTTTTCTTTTTCCTTTTTGATTTTTCGAGATAGGATTTCTCTGTGTAGCTCTGGATGTTCTGGAACTCACTCCGTAGTCCAGGCTGGCCTCGAACTCAGAAATCCACCTGCCTCTGCCTCCCAATTGCTGGGGTTAAAGGTGTGCGACACCCCTGCCCCATACCTTTTTTGGGGGCGGCAATGTTCGTGAGTCTGTGTTTCAGTTCCTCTCAATACTCTGGTACTTCCTTCTTCATCCATGTCTCACATGGGTCCATCCTAACAATTGCCTCATTGTTACCAATATGCTGAAACTGCATGGTGTCCATATAGTCAATAGAATTGTACTAGGTCTCCCCAGGACCAGGACATGACAGGGCAGTGTGGAAACAGTGCAGTGAATGTGAGCCTAGGGGAGGAGCAGGGTTTCATCAGGACCCTACTTTGAGAACTACAGACAAGCACACTGGGCCTTGGTGGGAGTGAGGATGGGTTGGTGCTTGGCACTGAGATGCAGACTGGAAGGAAGATGAGACTCTGTCGTATCTGCCCCAGGCAATGTTGCAGACTAGGAGGAAAATGGGGCTCCAGAAGAACAGACAGTCACACATTGGCTGGGCTCTGTGGAGTTTCCAGCTGGGGCAGGTAATAGGGCAAGGGATTCACCTGTTTCCCTTATTATGACAGGCCTCCTGAGAAATGGGCAGACTTGGGGAATGGGGGAGGAGCAGGCACTCCACATCTGCCCCAGGTGGAGTTGCAGACCAGAAAACAGGGCTGCAGAGCAGATAGTTCCTGCATATGCTGGATCTGTGGGTATCCCAGTTGGGGCAGGGATTTGGGAAGGGGTTTCATGTGTGTCCTTAGTTGGGGCAGACCTCCTGAAAGAAAGGCAGGCTTTTGTGTATGGGAGAGGGGCAGGCATGGCTGATATGCCCTAGATGTAGTTGTTTGACTTTCAAATAACATGGGAGGCATTGGAGGGCTTAGAGCATTAGACAGATTATCAGTAATCCCAGATGGGTTTCAGAGCAGTGTTACTTGGATATGAATGGAAATAATATCATTCTAAGACTCATATGTATTTTATACTTATTAGTAAATTCCAAAGGAACATTGGTTTTTTTTTCTACCTGTCACTTATGATAGTAATGAGTGACTAAAATGATTGAGCATTTTAGTTCCACACGAACTTTGTTTTCTGTAAGACTTGCAAAGTTTGGAGAATATAAGTATGCATGTATTCTAATTTCAAGAAATCTCCAATTTTCGCATGTTATGTTGAAGGAGATAAATGTGAATCTCTTCTTACAATAACCAACTATAGAATTGTTGAAATTTCTACTTCATGACCTTCTATGGTTCATTGTTTCCCTAGGTTGCCTAGAATGTCATCATTAGAAAAGATTTACATATTTTCTTCGTGATAATCTGATCAGAACATTATAATTCTTGAATTCACTCATGTTCCTAAGAGGAGGGAAGAAATAAGATAATTACTGGAACTTCACAGTCCTAGCAGGTGCCTGTATACACCCAGAGGCACAGAAACATTATTCCCATGATCTTGGGAATGGGCCAGCTCTTCTATATATTACCAACCTCTATCCATCTTTATTAGAGTGCAAATGGACTTTTACTAATTTCACATGTTGTCTTGGTTGTCAGAAATAGTTAAATATGTCCTAGCTGACTTTGATGCATGATACTTGTAGAACTATTTATGAATGGTGAAAATCATCTTCAAATATGGTAAAACTTGAATGAGCAATAATTAGGAGAATGGAACAAGATTTCTTATTTAGATAGAGTAGGTTTGCAGTGCTGTCAGAATCTTATGGTAGATAATTAATGAACCAAACATATGTTTGGATTTATACTTATTTAGAAAAGTGCAATTTAAAACTCATACATCAGTCAGAGTGGTCTTATTTGAGGCCAGGAAATATTATGGGCTTATGTACACTATTCAAATTTTCCTTAGTTAGGAAGGTAAATCAATGACTAGAAATAAATCATGAAGTAAATATCTCTCTGCTTTCACTTCTGAATTATGGCCCAAATTTATTGCTGTTTAGTGATTTTATTCTGGAAATAATATTCAGGAAAAATTTTCAGTGGAAAGTTATTACAGATTTGTCACTAATGAGTAACTTTGGGAACTGAATCTCTAAGGTCAGGAAAGAATTTGTTTCTGTAGGCAAACCTTTTCTGATCCCAAGGGAGGTAATAAAACTACATTTCCAGACTCCTTCATCTCTATTCCCATATATGTCTCAGCAATGAATAGAAAGTGCAAGATGCTTGTAGGTGTAAGACCATTGGGCAAAGTAGATGTTTCTAAGTTCATGATTGATTAGTGGATATTAAAGAAGTCAGAAGGTAAGTGTGAAATGTGATATTTTATGCAGTACTAGGTCATATTTCAGACTGGAACATAGAAGATGCCATATAGGACATTTTCCCATTTGTATGTTAGTTTCCAAAGTTGCATGTAAATAATCCCACATAAAAGAAAATATGTTTCACAGTAAAAATCCTATGAAGCACTGATGTTATATATTATATCACACACACACGTGTTTGAGGGAAAAAAAAATCCTGAATTGAAAACTTGAACAGAGTGATTTGTTTACAGATATATGAAGCATGAAGCTACAACTAGAAGAGAGATAGAAAAGATTAGTTTAAAAGTAATCTGTATCTCAAAGAGACATACAAAAGTTGAGTATAAAAGTAATTTAAAATAGGAGGAGAAACCACACAAGGAGACAGAGGATGAGTCAGACTGGTCACTAGAAACAAGGAGAGTATTGTAGGTACTTTGGAAGTCGGACAAAAGATTTGAAGTGAAAACAAAGTGTTTTCAATTGAGCTGTGTTTTGAGAAATCAAATAATCACTTGATTGAAATTTAAATCTGTCATTGATGAGAGTTATATTGTGAAATACAAGCAAAAATATTTGCTTTAAGAGGGTTCATGAAAGCACGGAATTAAAATTTTTGGATTTGAAAGCAAACAGGGATTGATACAGGAGTGTTTGGGTAAATACATCATAAAAAAATAGAAAAATGAGGCAATAGCTCTAGAAGCCAAGGGATTGTCACTTATTACTATGTTTCCCATCTGAATATAAGTCTTTAGATGCAACCTCAGATGCTGAAGCAGTTTTCAAATATCACCGTACTGAGAATCAGTTGCTCTGAGTTCCAATGAGATCTATATATTTGGTGCTGTTAATTGCAGCATGAGTTGTTGGAAACACAGACTCTCATCTCACACCAGTCTCTTAAGTCAGAATATCTGTGGTGGAGTGTGATTCCTGTGACTTAACAGCAGCTCCAGGTGAGTATACAGTGTGACACCTGAGACTTAATAGCATGCCCAGGTGAGTGTGCTTTGTGAAACCTGTGACTTAACTGCATTTCCAGGTGGGTGTCAGCTTTGTGAATCTTTGTACTTCTCATTCTTATTTAGAAACATATTCCTAAAATCTTATTTCTCTGTATTCTAAACCATATGTACATTGGCACAACTAGATATGTGAGCATACAGAAGTTAATAACCATGTACATGAAAATTAAAGGAAAAAGGATATTGTAGTCATCCTCTATGCATCTTCTGTCTTTCAAATACAGCTCATCATTTAGAGGTAATGTAACGTGATCCAGCTTTTTTCTTAAAAAAAAAATACCTCTCAACTGTTTATATACTCTTTACTATAAAGTATGAAAGGATAATGAGAAACAACTAAAATTATAAGATCTCCCCATCTGTGTGGGGAATTAACCCCCACATTATTTATGGGAAGAACGTGTGTTCCTAATGAACCACAAAGACAGCTCTCTCTCTCTCTTTCTCTCTCTCTCTCTCTCTCTCTCTCTCTCTCTCTCTCTCTCTCTCTCTCTCTCTCACACACACACACACACATTCTACTTTGGACCCCTTTATAATATTTGAATCTTCATATACATTTACACCAATTCAAACACATATGTATGTATGTTACAATCTAGAATCTACATTAGAGAGAGAATTTGAGTTTTCTGCTGTTCTGAGTTTGTATCATTTCATTTAGTACAATTATTTTCAGGAACATCCACTTACTTGAAAAATTTTATCTCAATATTCTTTATCAGTGATTACAATCTTATTATGTATATATTCCATATTTGTTTTTATTGAAAATAGATTTTTCTGTCATATAATACATCCTGATCTCAGTTTCTCATCCTTTCAGCTTTCCCATCTCTCCCACCTCTGCCACATCCCTCTTCGACCAGAGCCAGTCCTTCTCAGTTTCCCTTCAGAAAGTAGCAGCCCTCTAAGATAAAACAATCACACACAACAATACAAGATACAAAATGATAAGGCTGTCTATTACAGTCACATGATGGACTCCTTTTGAGATCTACATTGTTAACCCATTCTTCACACAAAAGAAAGAGTAAAATCATGATTAAACAGAATGTACCATGACAAAAAATATGGCTGTGGTCTGACAAGAGTGGGACTCATAATAAAAAAAAGAAAGAAGGAAAGTAAGAGAGAAAGTAAAATTGGACAAAGTGTTGGAATACACATTTTGTAAGCCTACATTTTACTAGTACATAATATAATTTTCTCAACACTTTTAAGATATCCTTTCATTACCTTGATGCATTTTTCAAAGCCATTATTGTCTTTGGAACAGAGTCATATTTTTCTTATTCTGACTGTCCCTGACTAGGTCCTAGGGAGGCAACATCCAGTGTATCATCTTATCCTAAAGACAAGTAATAATTGTTACAAAAATCATGTTTTCTTTGATCTTTTAAAACAGGAATTATGGCCTGTACTCTCAGAAAATTCACGTGTAACAAAGAAGGAAAAAAATTATATGTCACAGAAACTACAAAACTCATTCAGACAATATCAACCTAAGCACCAGATCATCCTATTTGTATATTTAAGCAGAGATAAGATAATATAAGGTAACATATTCAATAGCAGTTTAAAAGTGGACAAGGGGGTAATATTTTAATACAGTCAAAGCCCTGGACAAATTTGACTAAAGATGAAGAAGTTCCTTAGATCAGAGGATATTTGGTGATTAGTGTTAATAAAAGTGTATGCTATCTGGAGAATTTGAAAAAACTATGGGTGATCAGTCAGAAAGACAAAACTGGCTAGCTAGAGCTGGGAGAGATGGGCAGAGGCATGCCCATGAGTTCCCAGTAAGCAGGCACAATACAGTATATGTAATTATTGGGAAAGAAGAGACACTAGACATATTTGAGCAGGAGGTATTTGAGCAGTAGAATCAAGGCAAAACTGAAATGTCTGCAGCTTGAATAATAGTAGAGTACAACAAGTGAAGTCAGTTATACGGTTGATACAATAAGCTTTGACTGAATTGATAAGAAAATGTCCAGTTAAGGTAAGAAAAGGTGATCAAGGGGCTGAAATGTAGAAGACTTTGAGGAATACAGTGTTATAACACTTCTTACATATGTGGGAATGAAATACCTAGATGTACCATAGGTAAACACAAAGATTAGACACTACTGGTTTAAGAAGAATTACCAGAAATCACAGGCATGCACTTTTCAAATGATCCTGTGTTTTGTTGCACTCTGCTGTTCATCAGAACAGTTCTTCTTTTACTTCACAATTGATCCAAAAGGAATCATTTTTCATTAATAAGTTTGTAATATTATGTTAGCAACAGAAATTGTCCAAGATAGATAATGGTACTGAGAAGAGTGAATCTTGCTGAAAGCTCATTCAATGTGGGTAGTGAGTCATGATAACGTTTCTGAGACATCCCGAGTTCAAAATACTTAGAGCTTTAGAAGACCAGGATTTAAACAGTTTCATTAAAAATATGTTTATCCAGACACCTTTTTCTAAACAAATAAGTAACACGATTTTATTATATTTTTTTGAAGAAACTCCCTTTGCAGCATTGTGAACAATTCATTATTTGAGGCTAAGTGGTCACAGTATGTCTTTCAGGAAACAGCAGTATTGTACTTTGTTTGCTGAAGCTCCAACTACAGTGTTGAATCTATGGATGGACAGGAACTGTCAACCAAACATTATGCTACATACTAATAAAAGGCCTGTCCCTTCAATGGAATCAGAGTCAAAGAGATTCACAGGAAAGTGGTTATTCAATCAAATAACACAATGGTGAAACAGCATATTTTTCACGAAGAAAATTCCTGGAAGCCACTCAACAAATTGTCTTTGTTTTCCTAGGGAACCATTTTTAAAGAACTCTGAGTTTTGTTCCTCCCTTAGCTATTCTATTTTCTATTGTTCAAGAGGGGCTTTGAGGAAGATCTATTGACAAGGAACCAGGTCTGGGTTGGTGCCAATTCTTGCCTGCAGTGAGAGAATTGTCTTCATGCCAATTTCATCTTTAATAACAAGACCCAGGATGAACTGCAGTTGGGCTCCTGGCTTTATCCTCTTGGGACTATCCAGGGAATCAGAGAAATGGCAGCCCTTCTTTAGCATCTTCCTAGGTCTCTACTTGCTGGGAGTTTTAGGGAACCTGCTACTTCTGTTAGCTATTGTGGCTGATGTCCACCTCCACACTCCCATGTATTTCTTCCTCAGTCAGCTCTCACTTGTGGATCTTTGCTTCCTCAACACCACAGCACCTAAAACACTGGAAGCTCTGTGGACTGGAGATGGATCAATCTCATTCTCTGGATGCCTGACTCAGTTTTACTTCTTTGCTGTTTTTGTGGACATGGATAACCTGCTTCTAGCAGTCATGGCTATTGATCGCTATGCTGCTATCTGCCACCCACTCCTCTACCCACTTCTCATGACTCCTTGTAGATGTGAAGTTCTTGCTAGTGGGTCGTGGGGAGTATCTCATTGTGTGTCTCTGGTCTGTACCTTATTGCTCTCTCAGTTATATTTTCGAACCAATCAAGGAATACCTCATTTTTTCTGTGATTCTTGGCCTCTCTTATGGCTTTCCTGCTCAGACACTCACATCAGTGAGGGGTTGATGATGACTTTGTTTGGAGTTTTGGGAATCAGTGCAGTTCTCTGCATTATAAGTTCTTATGGTTTTATTTTTTATGCTGTGACTAGAGTTCCATCAGCACAGGGGAAACGGAAAGCCTTGGCCACATGCAGTTCCCACCTCTCTGTAGTCTTCCTTTTCTATAGCACAGCCTTTGCTACCTACCTCAAGCCCCCATCTAGTTCAGACTCCTCTGGAGATGTGATAGCTGCTGTTATGTATACCTTGGTAACTCCCACTCTGAACCCCTTCATTTATAGTCTGAGAAACAAGGATGTTAAGAGTTCATTGAGAAGGATCCTGAACATGGAGAAAACTCAGAATTAAAGATTATCATGCAGGAAGGACAAATCCACACATTGCTACCACACATGCAAAATGAGACAGTTAACACCATGGTTCATGGGATAATTACCTGATTCCTATGGCTAATCTTCAGTGTTAACTGGATTGAATTTGGAATTATCCTGGACCACTAGTTTGTGCTTTTCTGTGTGTCTCTGTACAGATGTCAATGAGTAGGAAAGATCCATTGTGAATTTTCTTGGCACCATCCAGCCCCTAGAATCCACCTTGTCTGATAAACAGAGAAAGTAAAAAACAAAACTTACTGTCATTATTCATCCCTTTTTGCTTGTTGATTGTAGATGCAATGTGACTTGTGACCCCATCTGCCTGCTGTGTTTTTCTCATTCTAATGTATTATGTTCTTCAAACCATGAATAAATATGAAATTTTCATTTCTAAATTGCTTCTCAGGAATTTTGCCACAACAATCAGATAGGTAAAACAATCAATGATCTGCTGGAAATTATACTGTTGGGTTTTATAGTCTTTAATTTTTTCTTATATTCATATTCCTGATGCATGGATTTCCATTGTAATCTTTACCCTCATTGGACAATTGTTGGAATTCCTACCAGTGGTTTAGTAAAATTAGCCCCCTGATGTCCTTATTGGTTTTATTGTCTCTCCTGTTCTGGAGATCTAGTGAATTAAAGGGTTTCAGGCTTTTTCTAATATCCTTACTTCTGCTGACCTTGGATGCCACTGCTAAGTCCTCCTAAATGTTGTTTACAGTACTTAAATTACAAGTAAGAGGTTAGGATCCTGGTGAGTCTAACAAAAATCCAGGTCATTAGGAACAGGAAGAGAAAGAATATGATTTTATTCTATCATTTAATGGAGGTATATCACAGGATTCCTTTTAAAATAATTCATTATTATTGTTATCATGTGGGTATTTATATATAAAGTTACTTATAATCTATCATTTTGTGGAATAGCATATTGCAAATTGCATCTTCAAGTTTGCATTCTCAAACTAAATAGGAACAATAGGAAAGACTCTTTAAAAGTCATACAAAAATGAAATAAGTGAACATTGTTCCAGATTTATGTTTGCATTGTTGTTGTGTTTCTATAGCTATTTTTAGTCAATCATTAGCAGCAGTGCCATATACAGTAACAGTTTACAGAGTGACAATTCAGTACATGTCTTCATTCTGTGATGTTCAAACCAGAGCAACTTTTGTTCTATGTAGTCAAAAACTCACAGTAATTCACATAATCTTTTAAAATAACATGAGTAAATTGTTTAACTATTACCTTCCCTCCCCATGAGCATAGTTCAGAAGACCTAAAGTGGAATTCTGAGAAACATCATAATTACTCCTTCTCCAGCCCATTGTGAGAGACTTTTCAATCAAGTCACTGAGAGTGAAATGGAAAATCATCCCTGCCCTCCTTCTTAAATCATATTTCAGTTGTTTTGCAGTAGAGAAGTCTTCTTAGTGCCTGCTGTACCTCCTGGTTCCTCAAGGTATAGATGCCAGGGTTGAAGATGGGGGTGACCACTGTGTAGAGCAGGGCAATGTCCTTGGAGAGGAGCTGGGAATGGACAGCAGAGGGCACAGAGTACAAAACCATGAGTGTTCCATTATGTGGACACCACAGCCAGGAGAGAGGAGCATGTGGAGAAGGCTTTGGCCTTCTGGCTCTAGAAGGAATTCTCTGTACTTTCACCATAATCTGAGCACAGGAGATCTGAACCAGTCAAAGGGGAGAGTCAAAAAATCAAATGAGAGGAAAAAAATATTGTCACCTGGTATATTTGGGTATCTTGTCAAGCCAGGACCATCATGGGTGAGAAATCAAAGTAAAAATGATCAATTAAGTTGGGACCACAGAACTTCAGTTGGGCCATAAGAGCAACAACTAGTCCGTCTACCCTCATGCCAGACATTCAGACTGTGAGCACCAACTCAAGGCATCACTGAGGTTCTATCAGGAGTGGGCACCATAGGGGATGACAAATTTCAAGATAATGATTGTGATGGTTTATATATGCTTGTCCCAGGGAGTGGCATTATTAGAAGGTGTGGCCTTGTTGGAGGAAGTGTGTCACTGTAGTTTTGGGCTTCAAGACCTTCCTCTTAGATGCCTGAAGATGCCCAGTCTGTTCCTGGTTTCCTTGGGATAAAGGTGTAGAAAGAACCCTCTGCTCCTCCTGCACCATGCCTGCCTGGATGTTGCCATGCTTCTGCCTTGATGACAATGGACTAAACTTCTGAACCTGTAAGCCAGCTCCAAGTAAATGTCTTTTATAAAACTTGCATTGGTCATTGGTGTCTGTTCACAGCAGTAAAACCCAAACTAATACAATGATCAATTTGATAACCATCTTTCTTTAAATATTATTGTTATGTATGTATATATGTATGTTTATAGGTATATATGTTTATGCACACATATATACAAAATCTGCTGAGTCCATTTTTGTTTTTTGTGTATGTATAGTTTCACTACCCTGTATTGGAAAACCAAAGAGTGCCTATATTCCTGGAGGAGTCTAATACTTCTTCATCCAGAAGTTATCAGCTGTCCATACTTCTTTTCTGGGGGTGGGACCCCACACAAATTTCTCCCTTTCATGTTGATATTGCAGATGTTCCTGTCTTTTTTATGGAGCCATTTCTAGTAGACACTTTTTCAGAACAGATCATCTGGCATTCTAACTCTTACCATCTTTTCACCTCCTCCTGAGATGTTCACTGAACCACAGAGACAGGAGCTATGATGTAGACTTATCCACTGGAGCTGAGATCCCTGTGATAGGTTCAATTTTGTTGTATGTACAGTTGTGGTTTTCTTTGATAATCTCTCTTGTAGTTTGAATATGCTTGGCTCACAGAGTGGTCCTATTATGTGGTGTGGCCTTGTTAGAGTAGGTGTGGCCTTGTTTGGGTAGGTGGGGCACTTGCTGGAGGAACTGTGTCCCTGTTTGGGTGGGCTTTGAGACCCTCCTTCTAGCTGCCAATGAGACAGCTTCAGTTTGCCTTCAGAATAAGATATAGAACTCTCAGATCCTCCAGCACTATGTCTGTGTGGATGCTCTCATGCCTTCTACTATGCTGATAATGGATTGAACCTTTGAACCTGTAAGTCAGCCCCAATTAAATATTGTCCTTTATAAAAGTTGCCTTGGTCATGGTGTCTCTTTACAGCAATGGAAATCGCAACTAAGACAATCTTCATTTGTTGTAAAGAGAGGTTTCTTTGATGAAGGATAGTACTTTTATTTATCTGTGGGATTAAGGAGAAGACTTAGAATGTAGAAAAGAATAATATTTTTTATTATTATATGCTTTTCTTTTATTGATAATAAATTTTCTTTCTTTTCTTAAAAAGCATGTTCTATTATTAAAATAGAAAGTAAAAGCATTTTATGATAATATTGAAAATTTACATGGAAAATATTTCTGGTAAAATAGAAGAGATATATAGAAAAATACCTTAAAATTGACAATTTTCACAGAAAATTAAGGAGTTAAATGCTAGACATAAAAAAATTGCTAAATTAAATGAAAAAAGAATTAGAAACATTTTTGATAGAATTAAAGATTTATGTGGAAAATATTTCTGATAAAATTGTAGAAAAATATAGAAAAAACATGTTAAAATTAAAGATTATCACGGAAAATTTAATATAGATATAATAATGGCAGGCATAAAAGTATTCCTACATTGACTGAAAGTGGAATTATCAACATTTTCTGACAAAGGAGTAGATTTACATGCAAAAATATTTCTGATAAATTTCAGGAACTATATTGAAAAGCATGTTCAAGTTCAAGATCACTATGGAAAATTATACAGATAAAATTGTAGGCATAAACTAATTCTAAGTTGATTGAAAGTGGAGTTATAAACATTTTCAGTTAAAATCAAAGATTTACTTGGAAAATATTTCTGATAAAATTCAAGAAATATATAGAAAAACATGTTAAAATTGACTATTTCATGGAAAATTATATGGATAAAATGGTAGACATAAAAAGACTTTCTAAATTAATTGAAGATGGAATTAAAAACATTTTGTGATAAATTCAGAGATTTACATGGAAAACATTTCTGATAAAATAGAATAAATATATAGAAAACATTTCAAAATTGAAGATTATCATGAAAAAATGATGCAGATAAGATGGTAGACATAAAAAAATTACTAAATTACTTGAAAGAGGAATTACAAGTATTTTCTGATAAAATTGAGGATTCACATGAAAAATATTTATGTTTGTATGATTATCTTTTTTGGGGACTTGTAGGAAGAAGATTACTTTCTTGCTTGGTTTTCTTCCTTGTGTTGGTGTTTTCCATCTATTATCCTTTGTAGGGCTGGATTTGTGGGAAGATATTGTGTGAAATTGGTTTTATCATGGAATATCTTGGTTTCTCTATGTATGGTGATTGAGAGTTTTGCTGGGTGTAGTAGTCTGGGCTGGTATTTGTGTTTTCTTAGGGTCTGTATGAAATCTGCCCGGGATCTTCAGGCTTTCATAGTCTTTGTTGAGAAGTCTGGTGTATTTCTGACAGGTCTGCCTTTATAATCTACTTGCCCTTTTTCCCTTACTGCTTTTAATATTCTTTCGCTGTTTGGGGCATTTGGTGTTCGGATAATTATGTGCCGGGAGTACTTTGTGGTCTGGCCCAGTCTGTTTGGATTTCTGCAGACTTCTTGTATGTTCATGGGCATCTCTTTCTTTAGGTTAGGGAAGTTTTCTTCTATAATTTTATTGAAGCTATTTACTGGCCCTTTAAGTTGTAAATCTTCTTTCTATTCGGTACCTCTATCTTTCGGTTTGGCCTTCTCATTGTGTCCTGGATTTCCTGGATGTTTTGAATTATAAGCATTTTGCATTTTCTTTGACTGTTGAGTCCATGTTTTCTATGGTATCTTCAGCACCTGAGATTCTTTCTTCTATCTCTTGTGTTCTGTTATTAATGTTTGCATCTACAACCCCTGACTTCTTTCCAAGGTTTTCTATTTCCAGAGTTGTCTCACCTTGTGATTTTTTTCATTGTTTCTACTTCCACTTTTAGATCCTGGATGGTTTTGTTCAGTTCCTTCACTTGATGGTTTGTATTTTCCTGTAATTCTTTAAGAGATTTTTGTGTTTCCTCTTTAAGGGCTTCTGCCTGTTGACACATGTTCTCCTGTATTTCTTTCAGAGATTTTTGTGTTTCCTTTTTAAGGGCTTTTACCTGTTGATCCATGTTCTCCTATATTTCTTTAAGAGACTTATTTAACTCCTTCTTGAAGCCATCAATCAGCACCATTAGATACGATTTTAAATTCAAGTCATGCTTTTCCAGTGTGTTAGGATGTCTGGGACTTGCTGTGGTGGGAGAACTGGGTTTTGATGTTGCCAAGTAGCCTTGATGTCTGCTGATAGGGTTCTTGTGTTTGCCTTTTGCAATCTGATTATCTCTTGTGTTAGTTGGTCTTGCTGTCTCTGACTAGAGCTTGTCCATCTTTTGGGCCTGTAAGCTTGTGTCCATATTCCTGGGAGACCAACTCTCTTCTGCAGGGTCTGTGCACAGAAGA
Organism: Tokudaia tokunoshimensis; assembly: GCA_036184795.1. Lineage (NCBI taxonomy): Eukaryota > Metazoa > Chordata > Mammalia > Rodentia > Muridae > Tokudaia > Tokudaia tokunoshimensis. The sequence goes on along the minus strand of BTHU01000021.1, from coordinate 937,737 downwards.
CTGTGGAGCTGCCTGGCTCCCTGGTGCAGATAGCAGCCTGAAGACTTCTGGCCCAGCTGCCTCACTGATCATATGCCCCTTGCCCTCCTAGCTCTTTCCCTCCAGAGAGAAGTTGGAGACCTTACCTCTGTGCTCAGAAGTGAAAGCTCTGCTGGGAGATCACTCTTTCCTGGAGGGCTGTGCACAGAAGGCTGTGGTGTCGCCCACCTCCCCAGTGCAAATGATGGTGGAATGCAGGAATAATGTTGATTTAGTGAAGGGGCCAGAGTAGATTCTTTATTACAGTCTATGACCTTCCCAGCCCAGAGAAGCTGTCTAGGTTTCCAGTACAGTGACTTTCCTGCAGATGAGTAGCCATTAAGTTCAATTAGACAGCATATGGCTGCAACCAACATGTGAGTACCACTAATTGTACTGTTATGTATATCTTTCCACACTGACCATTGCTGTACTAAAACAAAAAGAGCTGAGTTGAGGTGCAGACCAGGGAGGCCATCTGAGAACTGCATGGTTAAGAGGAGGTAGCCATGGAGTAGGAATTAAATGGGATGACTAATGAGACTGCTCTCAGAAAATAATGTCTAACACCTTATACCATACACATCTCCATATCTTTATTATTAAATCCCAAGAAACTTCATCCCCAAAATGACCTGCAGAACAAGATACTAGAAGGAGAAGCCTGAATGTCTTATCTGGTCTTCACTATATACTGGAGTCCTGAAGAATTAGGTTCTAATGCCAGTGTTAGAATGGAATTTCAATCATTTCAAAATCTAACCCCTGTGACACATCAACAAGATTCTCCTCCTCCTCCTCCCATTTGCTTCCTTCTCTTCTCTTCTCTTCTCTTCTCCTCTCCTCTCCTCTTTTTTCTCTTCTCTTTTCTTTCCTTCTCATTGTCCTCTTTCTCCTCTTCCTTCCCATCCTCCTCTTGCACCTCTTCTACCTCCCCTTCCTCCTCTTCCTCCTACTGCACTTCCTCCTATACCTAATTCTTCTTCTTTTCTCCTTCTTCTGCTTTTCAAGACAGAGTTTCTCTGAGTAGCCCTAGCTATCTTAGAAATAGCTCTGTAGGGCTGGAGAGATGGCTCAGCAGTTAAGAGCACCGACTGCTCTTACAAAGGTCCTGAGTTCAAATCCCAGCAACCACATGGTGGCTCACAACCATCCATAATGAGATCTGACGCACTCTTCTGGTGTGATATAATAATAAATAAATAAATCTAAAAAAAAAAGAAATAGCTCTGTAGACAATGATGGCCTTGAACTGAGAGCTCTACATGCCTCTGCCTCCTGAGTCTTGGGATTAAAGTTATGCAATGCCACTAACTGGAGAAGGTCTACTATCTTAATCCTTTTCAAATAGTTCTGACAGATTGGAGGTTTGGGGACAAAGCCAAGATGGTATTGGCCAAAAGGTCCCCTCCATTCTCTTCTACCCAGGAGCCCATGCTTTCTAAAGTCCTCACAGAACACTGAACAAAGCCAGTTCTTGTTTCAGACTCCAATGTGCTCACTTGGTCCCTAAATCACCATATAGGGCCCTAAATATCACATAATAATTCAATGGCCCCAGTACCTCGCCATCTTCTCACAAACTCCCTCCCTTCACCTACAAGAAGCCGCTAACTAGTCCAGGTATGAGACTTCACTGACCTCCTCCTGAGAATGCAGGGAAGGCATCTGAATTCTGCTCCAAATAAGCCTGACTTCATACTTTAATTTGGCTCAGTTAAATTTATTACATAGGTTTATTAAGAAGTTCTACAATCTGTGGACCAATATTGAAATATTTGAGCATATGTGGGACACTCATATTCAAGGCACCACATTCTACTCCATGGAACCCATAGCCTTGTGGCCATATCATAATACAAAATTCCTTTATTGTAATTTTAAAAGTCTCCACATTCTATCATTCTTGACACAGTTTAAAACTCCTATGACCTAAGACTCTTCTGAGACCTGAGGTAATCTTATTTGTAACGACTTGTAACTTCAAAACTAAACAGCAAATTATGTATGTGAAGCCCTGAATCATTAAAATTATTGAATTAAAAACAAAATCCATACAAAACAGAATACAAAACAGCACTCTTATTTCAGATAACTGCCAATATAAAACTGTTGGTCTCTAGGGCTCAGTCCTTGTTCCCTTTACATCTTAATCATTCCCTAGGAGGCTTCATCAATGCTCAGGACATTACATACATATAACTCACATGGCATCATGGTCCAAATATCTTTGTACCCCTGATGATCAAGGGTAGAGGAGATGACTTCATAAAGGCCAATGGAACATGTAGCAGTGACAAATCTCAGCCAGAATCTGCTCTCTAGCTTTCCGCTGAACCAGATACAAAAGACCAAGCACATTAAACTCATGTAAGTTTTCATATTTTATTTGCTTTCAAATTTATATATTTTTCACACTTAATGACACAAACCACAACTTATAACAAGATAATTAAAAAATAAAGCTACATCTGCGTCCTTATTTTCAACAGAGAATTAATAAGCTGCTCATAGAAACGTAAAGTTCCACAAGGGATGAAGAAGTCCCAGATCCCCATGTGGTACAGGTGAGACAGGGAGGAGACACAGGTATGAGGAACAGACTTAGTCCTGAATATTAGTCTGAGTTGCTCACTTTTTCACCCTGTGCTAATAGGAGACAGCATGAGATACCTATTACAGAAAGAGAAACTAGGGGAGTTGAATTAATAGTAGAGAAGGAGAAATCTGAACACAATCTATAAGAACCACTCCCACACAACACAGTTCTTTTGACTGGGAAACAGATGATATTCTGACTATTCCCTAGGAGTGATGATACTCTAAAGAACTCAACTGAAAATGTTCTAGCCCTTAGAGTCCCTATTTTCAGGAATCTATCTGTCCAAGCACATGACACAGCTTAAGCCCTGCATGTTCTTACCTTTCTAAATGGTGAGAGAATCATCAGAGCCTTAATCACTGTTCCTGCCTGTGGTAGAACAATTGAAACTTGATCAGAAGCAACATGATAGGTTAAAGAATTATTATAAGATGGCTGTGTTGCCCCTAGTGCTCTTGGCTACTCTATCCCATACCAGGGATCATATCCAAACATATTTACTGGATGTCTTAGTATGACGGCTGCTTCTTTTGCCCTTGGAAAGAAAATAGTGGCTAAGAAGCCAGGAAGGCAGCAGGGACATGAAATTGTATGAAAAACCATAAACGTAGCCCAAAGAAAACTATTAGAACTAGGACTTCATAGTCAGGGAAGGATGTGAAAGCCTGGCGAGATATGTAGGAGCCTTTTAACGGGTCTGTTCTCAGCAGGAACTTTCCACTTTGATTATGGTCTTTGTTTCCCATGTTCCCATGCACAGTAGGTTGTTACCACAGAGACTCAAGAAAGGTGAGCATTTGTGTGTGATACTTCTTCCTAATTCATTTTGCTCTTGAATCTACATCAGTGTGACTTTCATTAGTGTACCCTAGTTCTTCTGTATGCAAATATGAATGCTATTATGTACTTTACGGGATAATGTTGCTTATGTGATATTTTATGCACTTTAAGTAAACACCTCTTTAAAATGTAAGTAAATTTCTTGACAAGAATTAAAAAATATTTTCCCAGAGTTGTAATTTTGGAATTTTAATCTCTTAAGATTTAATTGTCATTTAGATGTAAATTGTTTAAATTTTGTATTTTGAGTCTGTCTGTATGTGGGTGTTTCAAGTCTGGAAATCCAGTACTAGAGACGCAAAATAAGTGTATCCCTGGTGTTTAATGGCTAGCTGTTTGAACCAAATTAGTAAGATACCATCTCAAAAAAAAAAGGATAGAAAGGACAGAAGAAGACACACAGCCTGACAAGTGGCTTATACATACATACAGACACATATACTCATATACTTGTACAGAGATATACACAAGCACACACACCTACACACACATGCACACACATACATATACTTACACATGCATACACAAATGTACTGAACATATAGCTGCATTATGTACACAAGCATCTATATCATACACTCATAAACAGATATAGGTTATGGTGACACTTTTACTCATTAAAAGTTGTTAATAAGCCGGGCCATGGTGGCGCACACCTTTAATCCCAGCACTTGGGAGGCAGAGGCAGGCGAATTTCTGAGTTCGAGGTCAGCCTGGTCTACAGAGTGAGTTCCAGGACAGCCAGGGCTACATAGAGAAACCCTGTCTCGAAAAATGAAAAAAAAAAGTTGTTAATAGGTGTTCACCCCATCTGCTTACTGCAGAGTCTCCTTTACGTTCTGCAGGAATCTATAGAGCAGCTCCATGCACCCTTCTTCCTCATAGACCCTGAACTACTCTGCTGTGCCATCTGACTTTAACTTGAGCTTGGTGATCTGAACTACCATGTTTGCTGAAGTTCAGGAGTTCAGGTTCTCATTCAAGGTGATATGATCTGAGACATCATAAGCAGTCTGACAGAGTGCTCCAAGAAGATCCAAAGGCTCTGGACCTTTGGGCAATGTTCTTGATTCTGAATTTCAGCTCCCCCCAATACTCTGGTCCTTCCTTCTCCATCGATGGCAAATGTGGCTCCCTCCTCACAATCTCCTCATTGCTATCAAAATGCTGAAGCTGTGTGTTGTCCACATAGTCAATAGAGATGTACTGGGAATCCCCAGGGCTCAGACATGACAGAGCAGTGTGGAAATAGTGAAGTGAATGTGAGTCTAGGGGCATTACAACGTGACAATAGGGCCCTACTGTGAGAACTCAAGACAAGTGCACTAGGCCTGTGTGGGAGTGGGTATTGTTTGCAGCAGGTCACAGAGTTGTAGACTAGAAGGACTATGGGGCTCTGTCCAATCTGCCCCAGGAAAAGTTGCAGACTAGGAGGAAAATGGGGCTCCAGCAGGGCAGACAGGTTCCACATTGTCTGAGCTCCCAGCTTGAGTAGGTACTGGGGCGAAGGTGTTACCTGTGTCTCTGACTAGGGTAGACATCCTGGGAAACAGGCAGATGGTGGAGAATGGGAGAGGGGCAGGTGCTCCACATCTGCCCCAGGTGGAGTTGCAGACTAGAAGGAAGACAAGGCTGCAGAGCTGATAGTTCCTGCATACACAGGGATCTGTGGGGATTACAGTGGGGCAGGTGTTGGGAATGGGGTTTTCAATTGAGCCCCTGTTTGTGGCAGACATCCTGGGAGACAGGCAACCTGTGTCCCTGGTTAAGGCAGACTTCCTGGGAGACAGGCAGGCAGTTGGGTATGGGAGAGGGGCAGTTGTGCCTGATCTGCCCTAGATGGAGTTGTTTGACTTTCCAATAACATGGGAGGCACTGGAGGGCTTAGAGCATTAGACAGAGGTAACTAATGTCAAATGGGTTTTAAGAACTTGGGCATGAATAGAAATAATATCATTCTAAGTCTCCATATATTTATTTATAGATACTAGTAAATTCATTAGGAACATTGTTTCTTTTGCTACCAGTAACTTAGGATAGTAATGAGTGCCTAAGGTGATTGATCATTTTAATTCCACCCAACTTTTGTTTTGTGTAAGAATGCAAAGTTTGGAGTATAGATATAGATATAGATATAGATATAGATATAGATATAGATATAGATATAGATATAGATATAGATATAGACATAGATATAGATATAGAATATAGATAGATTTCAAGTTGACAGAATAAAATAATTTTTAAAAAGCTCCAATGATCTTATGCTTTGTTTAACAAGATAAATGCGAATTTATTCCTAGAATAACAGACTGCACAATTGTTGAATGTCTACTTCATGACCTTCTATGGATCAATGTTTCCCTAGGTTGCCTTGCATGTAATACATTAGAATAGCTTTCCATATTTTCTTATTGTTAATCTTATCAGAACAATTTTATTCTTGAATTCATTCATGTTGCTTAGAGGATGGAAGAAATAACATAATTAGTGGAACTACACAGTTCTAGCAGGTGCCTCTTTATATCCAGAGAACCAGAAATTTTGGGAATGGACCACCTCTTCTATATTACCAACCTCTGGCCATCTTTATTAGAGTTCAAATGAACCTTTACTAATTCCACATGTTGTCTTGGTGGTTGCATATAGTTACATGTTTCCTAGCTGACTTTGATGTATGGTACTTGTAGAGCTATTTATGAATTTTGCAACTCACCTTCATTTTGTAAAAATTGAATGATTAATACTTATGAGAATGGAACAAGAATTCTTTTTTTTCTTTTCTAAGTTTTTTTTATTTACATTCCAAATTATTTCCCCTTTCCCATTTCCTCATTCCCCGAAAGTCCCATAAGCCCCCTTCCCTCCTTTTCTCCATTCAACCCCCTCTCATTTCTCTGTCCTGGCGTTCTCCTACATCCAGTCTTTCCTGGACCAGGGGTCTCTCCTTCCATCTTCTTAGAAATCTATTGATATGCGAATTGTGTCTAGGGTATTCTGAGATTCTGGGTTAATATCCCCTTATCAGTGACTGCATACCATGTGTGTTCTTTTGTGATTGGGTTACCTCACTAAGGATGATATTTTCAAGTTCTGACCATTTGCCTAGGAATTTCGTGAATTCATTGTTTTTAATTGCAGAGTAGTATTCCATTGTGTAGATATACCACATCTTCTGAATCCATTCCTCCGTTGAGGGACATCTGGGTTCTTTCCAGCTTCTGGCTATTATAAATAAAGCTGCTATGAACATAGCAGAGCATGTGTCCTTATCGCATGCAGGTAAAGCCTCTGGGTATATTCCCAGGAGTGGTATAGCAGGATCCCCTGGGAGTGTCATGCCCAGTTTTCTGAGGAACTGCCAGACTGCTTTCCAGAGTGGTTGTACCAGCTTGCAATTCCACCAGCAGTGGAGGAGTGTTCCTCTTTCTCCACATCCTCGCCAACAACTGCTGTCTCCTGTGTTTTTGATCTTAGCCATTCTGACTGGTTTGAGATGGAATCTCAGGGTGGTTTTGATTTGCATTTCCCTAATGACTAAGGCTGATGAACATCTCTTTAGGTGCTTCTCAGCCATTAGATATTCTTCGGAGAGAACTCTTTGTTTAGCTCTTTACCCCATTTTTTAATAGGGTTATTTGCCTCTCTGGAGTTTAACTTCTTGAGTTCTTTGTATATATTGGATATTAGCCCTCTGTCGGATGTAGGGTTGGTAAAGATCATTTCCCAGTTAGTTGGTTGCAGCCTTGTCTTTTTGACAGTGTCTTTTGCCTTGCAAAAACTTTGTAATTTAATGAGGTCCCATTTGTCAATTCTTGATCTTAGAGCATAAGCTATTGGAGTTCTTGATCTTTGACAAAGGAGCTAAAACCATCCAGTGGAAAAAAGATAGCCTTTTCAACAAATGGTGCTGGCTCAACTGGAGGTCAACATGCAGAAGAATGCAAATTGACCCATTCTTATCGCCTTGCACTAAGCTCAATTCCAAGTGGATCAAGGATCTCCACATAAAACCAGACACACTGAAACTAATAGAAAGGAAACTAGGGAAGAACCTTGAACATATGGGCACAGGGGAGAATTTCCTGAACAGAACTCCAATAGCTTATGCTCTAAGAATTCTTTTTTAGATAGAGTTATGTGTGCAGTTCTGTCCGAATTTTATGGTAGATAATTAATGAGCAGAACATATGTTTTGATTTATACTTATTTAGAAAAGTACAATTTAAAGCTCATACATCAGTCAGAGTGGTCTAATTAGAGACCAGGAAATATTATGGGCTATGTATGCTATTCAAATTTTCCTTAGTTAAGAAAGTAGATCAATGACTAGAAATAGATCATGACTTGTAAATATCTCTCTGCTTTCACATCTGGATTATGGCCAAAATTCATGACTGTTTAGTGTTTTTGGTCTTCAAATACTCTTCAGTAAAAATTCTCAATGGAAAGTTATTACAGATTTTCCACTAATGAGTAACTTTGGGAACTTAGTCTCCAAGGTCAAGCAAGAATTTCTTTTTGTAGAGAGAGATTTTCTGATCCCAAGAGAGGTAATACAGACTACACTTCCAGACTCCATCATCTCTATTCTCATATATGGTCTCAGCAATGAATGCAAAGAGCAGGGTGCTTGTAGGTCTAAGACCATTGGGCAAGGTGAATGTTTCTATGTTCACCATTGATTAGTGGATATTAGAGAAGTCAGAAGGTAAGTGTTAAATATGGTATTTTATGAAGTATTAGGTCATATTTCAGATTGGAGCACAGAAGATATAGTATAGGACATCTTTCCATTTGTATGTTAGTTTCCAAAGTTGCATTTAAATAATCTGAAATAAAAAGAATACATGTTTCACAGTAAAATACTTCTAAGATGCAATGAAATTATTCATTATATATATGTATATCACACACACACACACACACACACACACACACACATTTGAGGAAAAAATCCTGAATTGAAAAGTTGAACAGATTGACTGGTTTACAGATATATGAAGCAGGAAAATGTAACTCAAAGAGAGAAACAAAAGATGAGTTTAAAAATAATTTAAAATAGGAAGCATAACAAGATTAGGAGACTGAGGATGAGTCAGAGAGATCACTGGAAACAAGGAGAGTATTATAGGTACCTTGAAAGTCAGACAAAACTTTGAATTGAAAACAAAGGGTTTTCAATTGAGCTGTGTTTTTGAGAAATCAAATAATCTCTTGACTGAAATTTAAACTTGACATTGAAGAGAGTTATTTTGTGAAATACAAGCAAAAATGCTTGCTTTAAGAGAGTTCAAGAAGACACTGAATTAAAACTTTTGGATTAGAAGGCAAATAGGGATTGTAACAGGTGTTTTTGGATAAATACATCATAAGAAATAGAAAAATGAGGCAATAGCACTAGAAGCCAAGGGATCTTCATATATTCCTGTGTAGTCCATCTGAACCTAAGTCTTTAGATGGAACCTCAAATGCTGAAGTAGTTTTCAGATAATCCCAGTACTGAGACTCAGTTGCTCTGAGTTCCAATGAGAACTACTTATTTTCTAGATAAATAGGTTTAGATGAATACAATAGCAATGATTGGTTTCATATGATTACAATATCAGTGAAAATTTTTAACATGGGGATTGACAGCATGAGAGGCATGTCATTGCCTGATGCCAGGAATGAATGTAAAAGTAGTTGTATCCTTATATGAAAATAATCTCCCAATCTTTAGTACCAAGTTGGAAAAGTGGTATTGCAAGTATGATTGCCAGAACAATTGAATTTTTTAAAATTTGGTGCTGCTAATTGCTGCATGAGTGGATGGAAATACAGATTCTTATCTCACACCAGTCTCTTAAGTCAGAACTTCTGGGGTGGAGTTTGACACCTGTGACTTAACAGCATCTCCAGGTGTGTGTACAGTGTGACACCTGAGACTTAGTTGCATGTCTAGGAGAGTGTGCAGTGTGACATCTGTGAGCTAACAGCTTATCCATGTGGGTATCAGCTTTGGGAAAATTTGAAGTTCTGATTCTCAATTAGAAACGCATTCCTAAAAACATATTTCTCGGTATTCTAAAACATATATCCATTGGCACCACTACATATGTGAGCATCCAGAAGTTAATAAAAATGTACATGAAATTAAAGGAAAAAGGATATTGCACTCATTGTGTATGGATCTTATGTATTTCAAATACAGGTCATCATTTACAGTTAGCATAACATAATCCAGCTTTTTTTCTTAAAAATTTTACTTCTGAGTCTCTTATTTGCTCTTTATTGTAAAGTATGAAAGGACAATCAGAAACAAGTAATATTATAAGATCTCCTCATGTGTGTGGAGATTTAATGCTCCACATAGTTTGTGGGAAGAATGTGTTTTTATTATGTACCACAAAGACAGGCGCTCTCTCTCTCTCTCTCTCTCTCTCTCTCTCTCTCTCTCTCTCTCTCTCTCTCTCTCTCTCTCTCTCTCTCTCATTCTCCTTTGGTCCCCTTTATAATATTTAAGGATTTATATACATTTACACCAATTCAAACACATGTATGTATGTTACAATCTCAAATATACATTTGAGAGAGAATATGAGTTTATTGCTGTTCTGAGTTTGTTTCACTTCATTTCATTCAATTATTTTCAGGACCATTCACTTACTTGAAAAATTTTATCTCAGTGTTCTTTATCAGTGATTATAATCTTATTATGTATTTGTACCATATTTGTTTTTATTGAAAATAGATATTTCTCTCATATAATACTTTCTGACCTCAGTTTCTCCTCCCTCCACCTTTCCCATCTCTCCCCACCACGCCACAACCCTCTTCTTTCAGATACATTCCTTCTTAGTTTGCCTTCAGAAAGAAGCAGCCGTCTAAGACGCAAAAACTACACACAACATAACAAGATACAAAAATCAAGGCAAAACACCTCATATCTATGTAGGGCAAAGCAATCCATTAGGAGATAAAGAGTACCAAGTGTAAACAAAAATATCAGAGACACACTTATTCCTACTGTTAGGTTTCCCACCCACCACCAAGCTAACAGCTATGACATATACACAGAAGATGTGGTATGGGTCCATCCATGTTCTGTGCTTGCTGCTTCAGTCTCTGTGAGTCCAACTGAACCCTTCTTTATTGATTCAGTGGGCCACGTTCTCCTGCTGTCCTACAGCCTCTCTCACTCCTAAAATCTTTTCTCTCCCTCTTCCACTTTCTACTTCTATTGGGCATGACTAGAGCTTTCTTGTTCTATAGTTTTCAGGTGTGCTGTCAAGTTGCTAGTATGAGATCACTCAATGATGATCAGGCACTTAATGATGTCAGCTTTCCTCTCAGCACTCCTTTCATTGTGTCCCATATGTTTGGATATGCTGCGTATTCATTTTCTTTGAATTCTAGAAAGTCTTTAATCTTTTATTTCTGAATCGAACGATTTTTTTTTTATTCAGTGGGGTGTTGTTTAGTTTCTATGAGCTTGTAGGCTCTTGTTTGTTTCTGTTATCATTGATATCCAGCGTCAATCCACAGTGTGCTGATTAGATGCAGGGAGTTGTTTCAAATTTCTTGTATACAGGGTGACTTGCTTTACTTTCTCTTTTTAAATGACAGTTTAACATAAAGTATATATATATGTATATATATATGTATATATATATATAAAATTTGTGTTTGTATATGCACATGTGTCAGTGCCCACAGAGCCCAGAAACTGGATTAGAGAGCTTGGTACTAGAGTCTCAGGTGCTTGTGTCTCACCTGCTTTGGATGTGGGGAACCAAACTCATATCTTCTGGAAAAGCAGCAACATTCTTAAGTACTCTGCCATCTTTCTAGCCCCTAACATAAATCTCAAAGTTATACTACACAATGATAAAATTTTATTAATTACTTCATGTTACATATACAAATACTGCAACTGTTGGCAAGCAATTGATGAACAAGATTATGTTTCTTTGTCTTCTATTAGTATTAGAGCTGTCTATTACTGTCACAAGATGGACTCCTTCCTAGATCTCCATTGTTAACCCATTATTCTCTAAAAGAAAGAGCAAAAACATGATTAAACAGAAAGTACAATGAAGAAAATTATGGCCATAGTCTGACAAGTGTGGGAATCATAATAAAAAGAAGAAAAGAAAGAAGGAAAGTAAGAAAGTAAAATTGGACAAAGTGTTAGAATACACTCTCTGTCAGGGTACATTTTACTAGTACATAATATAATTTTCTCCACATGTTTAAGATTTCTTTTCATTTCATTGGTGCATTTTCAAAGCCATTATTATCTTTGAACAGAGTCACATTTTTCTTATTCTGATTGTCCTTGACCAGGTAACAGGGATGAAATATCCAGAGTAGCATCTTATCCTAAAGACTGGTAGTAATTGTTACAAAAGCCATGTTTTCTTTGACCTTTTAAAATGAACTTATGGTCTCTACTCTCAGGAAATTAACATTTAACCAAGAAGAAAAACATTATGTGTCACAAAAATGAGAAAATTCAGTCAGACAATATCAACCTAAGCACCAGATCATCCTGTGTGTATATTCCAGAAAAAGAGATAAGGTAATAAAAGGTAAAGTATTCAATAACATTTTAAAAGTGGACAAGAAGATAAAATTATAACAGTTTTGAAGCCCTGGTCAAATTTGACTAAAGATGAAATTCCTTAGGTGAGAAGATCTATGGTGATTACTGTTAATAAGTGTTCACAAATTCTGGAGTGAGAATTAGGAAAACTATGGGTAACCAGCCAGAAAGCCAAGATTGACTAGCTAGGGCTGTGATAGCTGGGCAGAGGATTGCCCTTGAGTTCCCAGTAATCAGGCACAGTACAGTATATATAATTAATGGGAAAGAAGAGACACTAGACAAATTTGAGCAAGAGCTACTTGAGAAATAGAATTAAGGCAAAACTGAAATATTTGCAGCTTGAATAATAGTAATTAGAGTACAATGAGTGTAGCCAGTTATATGGTTGGTACAATAGACTTTGGCTGAATTGATGAGAAAATGTCAAGTTAAGGTAAGAAAAGGTGATCAAAGGGTAGAAATGTAGACGAGTTTGTGGAGAACAGTGTTATAACACTGTTTACATATGTGGGAATGAAATACATAGATGTACCATGTGTTCAAGTCACACCTGCAGGACAATATCTAGGGGAAATTTGATTCTTTCTTGAGAAATAGAATGAATGGGAAAATTCAGTGCCCACTTCATGATCAGTATTCACTATTTTCCATGCCAAGCACTAGGAATACCTTCAAGAATAAAGGTAGATTCTGGTGTGGTCTGTCAAATGTCTCATTTCCTTTTGAAAGTGGGCAAATACTAACTTAATATCTTACTAAATATCTCAACAAAATATATATGGTTATATCCTTCATATCACAAGATGGTAATCTAAGATGGTGCAAGGTAAATCTGCCAATCAAAGAAGAGTAAGACTTCCTTGGAATGAAACAGATGGCAAGGATAAACCTTATGGTGTGAAACCATGTATAATCTCTCTCAAGCATATCACAGCTCAGTGAGGTACTGAGATAGTGGTAACTGAATCCAACTGTGGTGGAATCTTTGGTTGTCTTTTGGATTATGTAAACAGTCAAAGATTAATGGTTTAAGAAGAGCTACCAGAAGTCACAGACACACTCTTCCCACATAGTCCTGTGTGTTGTTGCTCTCTGCTGTCTATCAGAGGGGTTCTTATTTTTCTTAATGTTTCATCCAAAATGGATCTATTTTCTTCAATTAGTTTGTAATAACGTGTTAACAACAGAAATTGACCAAGATTGAAAATGGTATTGAGAAGTGGGGATCTTACTAAAAGCTCACTCAAAGTGGGTACTGTGTCATGATAGAGTTTATGAGGCATTTCCAGTTCCTCAAATACTTAGAGCCTTAGAGGACACACAAGGACTTACACTGTTTCATTAAAAATGTGTCTATCCAGACAACACCTTTTAAACAAATATGATTTTATTTTTTGAAGGAACTTGCTTGGCAGCATTGTGAACAATGCACTATTTGATGCTAAGTAGTCACAGTATGTCACTCAGGAATACAACAGTATTGTACTTTGTCTGATAAAATTGCAATTAGAATGGGGGCACTATGGATGGACAGGAACATATATTGAAATCCCACAGTCAGAAAAGTACTAAGTTATATAGGAAGAAACAATCTCTTCCTTCAAAGGAATCATAGTCAAACAGGTACACAGGAAAGTGGTTATTCAGTCAAGTAACACAATGGTTAAACAGCACAGCTTTCACCAAGAGAATTCCTGGAAGCCACTCAACAAATTGTCTTTATGTTTCCCTAGGAGCCATTTTTAAGGAACTCCAAATCTTGTCCCTCCCTTTGTTGGTTTAGTTTCTATTGCTCAATAGAGGCATTGAGGAAGACAAGGGACCAGGTCTGGGTTGGTGCCAATTCTTGCCTGCAGTGAGAGAATTGTCTTCATGCCAATTTTGTCTTTAATAACAAGACCCAGGATGAACTGCAGTCGGGCTCCTGGCTTTATCCTCTTGGGACTATCCAGTGACCCAGAGAAATGGCAGCCCTTCTTTAGCTTCTTCCTAGGTCTCTACTTGCTGGGCCTTTTAGGGAACATGTTACTTCTGTTAGCTATTGGTGCTGATGTCCACCTCCACACTCCCATGTATTTCTTCCTCAGTCAGCTCTCACTTGTGGATCTTTGCTTCCTCAACACCACAGCCCCTAAAACACTGGAGGTTCTGTGGACTGGAAATGGATCAATATCATTCTCTGGATGCCTGACTCAGTATTACCTCTTTGCTCTTTTTGTGGACATGGATAACCTGCTTCTAGCAGTCATGGCTATTGATCGCTATGCTGCTATCTGCCACCCACTCCTCTACCCACTTCTCATGACTCCTTTTAGATGTGAAGTTCTTGCCAGTGGATCATGGGGAATAGCTAATTGTGTGTCTCTGGTCTGTACCTTATTGCTCTCTCAGTTATATTTTCGTACCAATCAAGAGATACCTCATTTTTTCTGTGATTCTAGGCCTCTCTTATTGCTTTCCTGCTCAGACACTCATCTCACTGAGGGCATGATAATGGCTTCGGCTGGAGTTTTGGGAATCAGTGCAGTTCTCTGCATTATAAGTTCCTATGGTTTTATTTTTTATGCTGTGGCTAGTGTTCAATCAACACAGGGGAAAAGGAAAGCCTTGGCCACATGCAGTTCCCACCTCTCTGTAGTCTTTCTTTTCTATAGCACAGCCTTTGCTACCTACCTGAAACCCCCATCTACTTCTCACTCCTCTAGAGATGTAGTAGCTGCTGTTATGTATACCTTGGTAACTCCCACTCTGAACCCCTTCATTTATAGTCTGAGAAACAAGGATGTTAAGAGTTCATTGAGAAGGATCCTGAACATGGAGAAGTCTCAGAATTAAAGATCATCCTTCAGGAAGGATAACTCCACACATTGCTACCACACATGCAAGATGAGTCATTTAAAACCATGGTTCATGGGATAATTACCTGATTGCTATGGCAAATCTTCAGTGTTAACCGGATTGAATTTGGAATCATCTTGAACCATTAGTTTGGGCATTTCTGTGAGTGTGTCTCTGTAGAGGTGATACTGAGTAGGAAAAATCCTTTGTGAATTTGGTGGCACCATCCATTCCCTAGAATCTACCTTGTCGGTTAAACAGAAAAAGTTAAAACCAAACTTACTGTCATTATTCTTCCCTTTTTGCTTGTTGACCAGAGATGCAGTGTGACTTGTGACCCCACCTTCCTGCTGTTTATTTCTCATCCTGATGTATTTTGTTCTTCATACGAAGAATAAAAATGAAATTTTCAGTTCTAAATTGCTTCTCAGGTATTTACCACAGCAATCAGAGAGGTAAAACATATTATGATCTGCTGGAAATCATACTACATTGGCTTTGATCTTCATTAATTTTTTCTTATATTCAAATTCCTGATGCATGGATTTCCATTGCATTCCTTACAATCATTGGATAGTTGTTGAAATTCCTACCATGGATTTAGTAAAAGTAGCCCCCTGATATCCATATTGATTTTATTGTCTCTCCTGTTCTGGAGATTTAGTGAATTAAAGTCTTTCATTCTTTTCTTATATCCTTACTCCTGCTGAACTTGGATGCCACTGATAAGTCCTCCTAAATGAAGTTTAATGTTCATAGTACTTAAATTACAGGTAAGAGTTTAGGAGTGTTGTGAGGATGACAAAAATCCAGGTCAATAGGAATAGGAAGAGAAAGAATATAATTTTATACTATCTTTTAATGGAGAGTATATCACAGGATTCATTTTAAAATAATTTATTATTGTTATTATGTGGGTACATATGTATAAATTACTTATGACATATCATTTTGTGTGATATCATATTGCAAATCACATCATCATGTTTGCCTGATCAAACTAAATACAAACAAGAGTAAAGACTCTTTATATGTCCTACTACAATAAAATAAATGAACATATGTTTATATTGGTGTCTTGTTTCTATCATTATTTTCATAAATCATTGGCAGCAGTGCTGTATACAGCAACAGTCTACGGAATGACAATTCAGTACATGTCTTCATTTTGTGATGTTCAAACCTGAGGTGTTTATGTTGTATGCAGTCAACAACTCACAGTAATTCACATAATCTTTTAAACTAACATGAGAAAATTGTTTAACTTGTTTCTCCATCCTCCAGCATAGTTCAGCAGACCTAAATTTTAATTCTGAGAAAGAACATAAGTACTCCATCTCCTGCCCATTGTGAGAGACTTTTCAATCAAGATCCTGACATTCAAACAGAAAATCTTCTTTGCCCTCCATCTTAAGTCTCATTTCAGTTGACTTGCAGTAGAGAAGTCTTCTTAGTGTCTGTTGTACTTCCTGTTTCCTCAAGATGTAGATACCAGGGTTGAAGATGGGGGTGAACACTGTATAGAGCAGAGCATTGACCTTGGCGAGGAACTGGGAATGGACAGCAGAGGTCACAGTGTACAGGACCATAAGTGTTCCATAAAATGTGGACACCATAGTCAGGTGAGAGGAATACATGGAGAAGACCTTCGGCCTTCAGGCACCAGAGGGAATTTTCAGCACTGTCACCACAATCTGATCATGGAAGATCAGAACCAGACCAAAGGGGCCAGTCAAGAATACAAATGAGAGAAAACAATACAGTCACAGGAAATAGTTGGCTATCTTATTAAGACATGAAAATTTTGAGTGAGAAATCAGAGTAAAAGTGATCAATAAGGTTGGTGCCACAGAACCTCAGCTGGACCATCAGAAAAACAATTAGTCCATCTGCTTTCACGCCAGACAGTCAGACAATTATCACCAACACCCGACACTATTGACCCCCCATCAGGTGTGGGTATCACAGGGGGTGACAAATTTCAAGGTAGTAATCAACTTGACAACCATTTTCTTTGAATATTATTGAGACATATATGTATGTGTGTATGTTTGTATGTAAGTATCTAGGTATGCATTTTATTCAAACATATGTACAAAATCTGCTGAGAACATTTTTGTTGTTTATGTATATATAGTTTCACCACCCTGCATTGGAAAACCAATGAGTGCATGTATTCCTTGGGGAAGTCTAATACATTTCCTCCAGAAGTTATCAGCTGTCCATAATTCTTTGTATAGGTGTGGGACCACACACAACATTCTCTCTTACATGTTGATATTGCAATTGTCCTGTCTTGTTTATGGAACCATTTCTAATGGACACATTTCAGAACAGATCACCTGGTATTCTGACTCTTACCATCTTTTCACCTCCTTCTGTGATGGTTGCTGAACCAGAGAGACAGGAGTTGTGATGTAGACTTATCCATTGGAGCTGAGAGTCATGTGATCTGTTGATTTTTGTTGTATGTTCAGTTGTGGTTTTCTGTGATAAACTCTGTAGTAGTTTGAATATGCTCGGCTCACAGAGTAGCCCCATTTGGAGGTGTGGCCTTGCTAGAGTAGGTGTGGCCTTGTTCAGGAAGGTGTGGCCTTACTGGAGGAACTGTGTCCCTGTTGGGGTGGTCCTTGTAACCCTCTTTCTAGCTGCCTGTGAGACAACTTAGGTTTCCCTTCAGAATAAGATGTAGAACTCTCAGGACTTCCAGAATATTGTCTGTCTGAATGCTGCCATGCCTCCCATTGTGATGATAATGGACTGAACCTCTGAACCTGTAAGCCAGTCCCAATTAAATGTTGTCCTCTATAAAATTTGCCTTGGTTATGGTATCTCTTTATAGCAATGGAAATCTTAACTAAGATAGGCTTCATTTGTTGTAAGAGAGGCTGCTCTGATGAAGGATATTACTTACATTTATCTGTTGGTAGAAGGGTAAGATTTGAAATGTAGTATGGAAAAATGTTGATTTAACAAAATGGCTACAGTATATTCTTTACTAAGGTTTATGACCTCACTAGCCCAGGGAAGCTGGCTAGTTTGCAAGTACAAGGTATGAGTTTCCTGCTGATAAGTAAAATTTAAGTCCAATTAGACAGCATTTGGCAGCCACCAACATGCGAGTACCACTTATTGCACTGTTATGTATGTTTTTCCACACTGGCCATTGCTATACAAAAATAAAAAGAGCTGGGTTGAGGAGCAGGCCAGTGAGGCCATCTAAGAACTACATGAGTAAGAGCAGGTGGCCAGGGAGTAGGATAGAAATGGGATGACTAATGAGAGTGCCACCAGAAAAAAGAGTAACACCTTATACTATTACATGTCTCCTTATCTTTATTATTAAATCCCAAGCAATTTCATCCTCAAAACAACCTGCAGGACAAGATGCTGGAAGCTGAAGACTGGATGTATTATTTGGTCTTCAGTATATGCTGGAGTTCTGAAGAATTAGGCTCTAATGACATTGGTAGAATGGACTTTCAATCATTTCAAAATCTACCCCTATTGACACACCTGTTCCAACAAAATCCTCCTCCTCCTCCTCTTCTTCCTCCTCCTCCTCCTCATCATCATCCTCATCCTCTTCTCCTTGTCTTCTTTCTCCACTTTCTCATCTTGCTCCTCCTCTTCCTCTCCTTCCTCTTCTTCCTCCTACTCCACTTCCTCACATTACTAATCCTTCTTACCCTTTTCTCCTTCTTTTCAAGACACAGTTTCTTTGTTTAGCCCTAGATATCTTGGAAATAGCTCTGTAGACCAAGATGGCCTTTAACTGAGCATTCTCTGTCTGCCTCTGCCTCCTAAGGGCTGCAATTAAAGTTATGCAATGCCATTACATGGTCAAGGTCTACTATCTTAATCCTTCTCAAATAATTCTGATAGATTTGGAGTTTAGGTACAAAGTCCAGATTGTGTGGGCCAACAGTTCGCTTCCCTTCTCTTCTGAATAGGAGCCCATGCGTTCAAAAGCCCTTACAGAATATTGGACAAAGCCAGGACCAGATTCCATTGTGCTCAATTGGACCTTAGATCACCATATGGGGTCCTAAAAACTCACATAATAATTGAACAACCCCAATACCTCACCATCATCTCTCGACCTTCCTCACCTCACCTGTAAGAAGCCCCTAATCAGCCTAGGTATGATACTTCACTGATCTCCTCCTGAGAATGCCGGGAACCCATCTGAGAGCTACTCCAAATAAGCCTGACTTCATACTTTAATTTGGCTCAGTTCAATTTATTACATAGGTTTATTAACAAGTTCTACGATCTGTGGACCAATAGTAATATATTTGAGCTTATGTTGGTCACTCGTATTCAAATCATGACTTTCTACACCATGGAGCCCATAGCCTTGTGGCCATAACATAATACAATAATCCTTTAATCTAATTTAGAAGTCTCCATAGCATATCACAGTCTTGACACAGTTTAAAACTTCCATGTCCAAAGTCTCTTCTGAGACCTGAGGTAAACTTATTTGTAACCTCTTGTAAGAACTTCAAAACTAAATAGCAAATTATATACTTGAAACCCTGAAGCATTAAAATTATTGAAGTAAAAACAAAATGTATACAAAAGAGAATATAACCCATCACTCTATTTCAGATAACTACCAATATAAAACTGCTGGTCTCCAGGGCTCAGTTCTTGTTCCCTTTCACATCTTAATCATTCCCTAGGAGGTTTCTTCAATGCTCAGGATATTAAATACATACAGCTCACATGGCATCATGGTCCAAATCTCTTTGTACCCCTGACAATCAAAGGTAGAGGAGATGACTTCATAAAGGCCCATGGAATGTGTTAAACTCATGAGTTTGTAAGTTTTCATATTTTATTTACTTTCAAACTTATATATTTTTCACATTTAATGACACAAACCACACCATATAACCAGATAATTAAAAAAAAGCCATATCTGCATCCTTATTTTCAACAGAGAATTAAAAGCCTTCTCATAGAAACCTAAAATTCCACAAGGGATGAAGAAATTCCAGATCCCCATGTGGTACAGGTGAGATAGGGAGGACACACAGGATTGAGGAACAGACTTAGTCCTGAACATTAGTCTGAGCTTCTCACTTTATCACCCTGTGATAACATGACAGCATGAGATGACTATTACAGAAAGAAAAACTAGGGGAGATGGATTCATAGTAGAAAAGAAGAGATCTGAACATATTCTATAAGACTCAATCCCACACAAGTCAGTTCTTTTATACTGTGGAACAGATGATATTCCCTGGGAGTGGTGATACTCTAAAGAACTCAACTCAAATGTCCCAGCCCTTAGTCTCCCCATAACCCTGGAATCTATCTGTCCAAGCACATGTCACAGCTTAGGCCCTGCAACTTCTTAACTTTCTAAATGGTGAGAGAATCATCAGAGCTTTAATCACTGTTCCTGCCTGTGGAAGAACAATTGAAACTTGATCAGAAGCAACATATTGGGATAAAGAAATATTTATAAGTTGCCTGTGTTGCCCCATGTGCTCCTGTCTACTCTATTCCATAACAGCAAACATATCCACCCATATGTACTGGCAGTCTTAGTGTAACTGCTGCTTCTTTCACCCTTTGGAATGTCAAAAGTGGGTAAGAAGCCAGGAAGGCAGCAGGGGGATGAAAGTCTATGAAAATCTTTTTTTTTATTTTCTAAGTTTTTTTTATTTACATTCCAAATAATTTCCCCTTTCCCGTTTCCTCCCTCCCCGAAAGTCCCATAAGCCCCCTTCCCTCCCTCTTCTCTCCATTCAACCCCCTCTTGCTTCTCTGTCCTGGCATTCCCCTACATCCAGTCTTTCCAGGACAAGGGGTCTCTCCTTCTATCTTCCTAGAAATCTATTGATATGCGAATTGTGTCTAGGGTATTCCGAGATTCTGGGTTAATATCCCCTTATCAGTGACTGCATACCATGTGTGTTCTTTTGTGATTGGGTTACCTCACTAAGGATGATATTTTCAAGTTCTGACCATTTGCCTAGGAATTTCGTGAATTCATTGTTTTTAATTGCAGAGTAGTATTCCATTGTGTAGATATACCACATCTTCTGAATCCATTCCTCCGTTGAGGGACATTTGGGTTCTTTCCAGCTTCTGGCTATTATAAATAAGGCTGCTATGAACATAGTGGAGCATGTGTCCTTATTGCATGCAGGTAAAGCCTCTGGGTATATGCCCAGGAGTGGTATAGCCAGATCCTCCGGGAGTGTCATGCCCAGTTTTCTGAGGAACCGCCAGACTGCTTTCCAGAGTGGCTGTACCAGCTTGCAATTCCACCAGCAGTGGAGGAGTGTTCCTCTTTCTCCTCATCCTCGCCAACAACTGCTGTCTCCTGTGTTTTTGATCTTAGTCATTCTGACTGGTTTGAGATGGAATCTCAGGGTTGTTTTGATTTGCATTTCCCTAATGACTAAGGATGATGAACATTTCTTTAGGTGCTTCTCAGCCATTAGATATTCTTCAGGTGAGAATTCTTTGTTTAGCTCTGTACCCCATTTTTAATAGGGTTACTTGCCTCTCTGGAGTTTAACTTCTTGAGTTCTTTGTATATATTAGAGTTAGAAAGAGCAATTCAAAAATTCATCTGGAATAACAGAAAACCCAGAATAGCTAAAACTATTCTCAAGAGTAAAAGAACCTCTGGCGGAATCAGTATCCTGGATCTCAAGCTGTATTACCGAGCAATAGTGTTAAAAACCGCATGGTATTGGTACAGTGACAGGCATGTAGATCAATGGAACAGAATTGAAGACCCAGAAATGAATCCACACTCCTATGGTCACTTGATATTTGACAAAGGAGCTAAATCCATCCAGTGGAAAAAAGATAGCCTTTTCAACAAATGGTGCTGGCTCAACTGGAGGTCAACATGCAGAAGAATGCAAATTGATCCATTCTTATCTCCTTGCACTAAGCGCAATTCCAAGTGGATCAAGGACCTCCACATAAAACCAGACACACTGAAACTAATAGAAAGGAAACTAGGGAAGAACTTTGAACATATGGGCACAGGGGAGAATTTCCTGAACAGAACTCCAATAGCTTATGCTCTAAGATCAAGAATAGACAAATGGGACCTCATTAAATTACAAAGTTTTTGCAAGGCAAAAGACACTGTCAAAAAGACAAAGCGGCAACCAACTAACTGGGAAATGATCTTTACCAACCCTACATCTGACAGAGGTCTATGAAAATCTTAATCCTAGCCCAAAAAATACTATTAAACATAGGACTTCAGACCCAGGGAAGGATGTGAATACCCAGCAAGATATGAAGGAGCCTTTTAGAGGGTCTTCTCTCAGCAGGATCCTTACCCTTTCATTATGGCCTTTATTATCCAAGTTTTCGTGCACATTAGGTTGTCAACACAGAGACTCAGGCAAGGTGAGCATTTGTTTGTGATACTTCTTCCTAATTCATGAATCTACATCAGTGTGACTTTCATTACTGTATCCTAGTGTTTGTGTATGCAAATATTTATGCTAATCCCTACTTTATGGGATAAGGTGGCTTATGTGCTATTTTATGCACTTTAAGTAAACACCTCTTTAAAATGTAAGTAGATTTCTTGACATGAATTAAAAAATATTTTCCCAGAATAGTAATTTTGGAATTATAATCTAAGATTTAATTATTTGTGAATTAGATGTAAATATTTCAAATTTTGTATTTTGAGTCTGTTGGTAAGTGGTTGGTTCCATCTGTAATTACAGTACTAGGGAGGCAAAATAGGTGGATCCCTGGAGTTTAATTGTGAGTTATTCTAACCAAATTGGTAAGATCCCATCTCAAGAAAAGATAGAAAAGATAGAAGACACACAGCACTGACCCCTGTCTTATGCATAAGTACATACCCATGGACACATATACATACACAGAGATACAAACAAGCAAACACACATACATACACACAAAACACACACGCACATACAAATGCATATACACATACACATACACATGTGCACTGAACACATTGATAATTATACATACAAGCACCTACATACAACACTCAAACAGATATCAGTTGAGGTGGTATCTTTACTTATTAAAAGTAGTTCCTCTTTGTTCCTCACACTTGCTCACTGCAGAGTCTCCTTTCCGTTTTGCAGTGATCTGTGGAGCGGCTCTAGATACACTCCATTCTCATTGACCATGAATTGCTCTGCTGCAAAATCTGACTCTAACTTGAACTGTGTGATCTGAGCTACCATGTCTGCTGAAGTCCAGGAGTTCAGATCCTCATTCAGGGTAATATGATCTGAGGCATCATTGGCATTTTTATAGAGTGCTCCAGGAAAACATGAATCTGGCCCTACCTTTCAGGCAATCATCATCTGCAGGATGTGAGAACCTGGCACCTGCCTGACAGCCTGAGCTACTCCACCTTTATCTGACCACTCAAAAGATTTGGACCAAAAATGAAAGTGAAACCAGTTCTGGATTTTTGAGGGCTCTGAGGCCCTCTTCCATACATTGAACCCGAGACCAGTGGCTACTCAGTCTAGGCAGTAGGGACCTTTGGAGACCTAGCCAAACCTGGGTCACTCACCTTGTCCACTCTGGTTTTAGTATCAGAGCACAGTTCAAAAGCTCTGGACCTTTGTGCAATGTTTTTGAGTCTGAGTTTCAGGTCCTCCCAATACTCTGGTCCTTCCTTCTCCATCCATGGCTCATATGGCTCCATCCCCACAATCTCCTCATTGCTATCAAGATGCTGAAACTGTGTGTAGTCCACATAGTCAATAGAGATGTACTGGGCCTCCCCAGGGCCTGGACATGACAGATCAGTGTGGAAATAGTGCAGTGAATGTGAGCCTAGGGGAGGGGAAGGGTTCTATCAAGATCCTTCTCTGAGAAGTCCAGACAAGTACACTATGCATGGGTGGGAGTGGGGATGTGTTGCAGCAGGGCAGAGAGTTGTAGACTGGAAGGAAGTGGGGCTTGGGGCCAATCTGCTCTAGGCAAAGTTGCAGATTAGAATGAAAATGGGGTTCTAGCAGAACAGACAGGTCCTAAATTGTCTGACTTCTGTGGAGGTCCTAGCTGGATCAGGTATTGGGGCAGAGGTTTCATCTGTGGTGTCTCTCATTATGAGTGGTCTCCTTGGAGACAGGCAGAGTGTGGGGAATGGGAGAGGGGCACGTGTTCCACATGTACCCCAGGTAGATTTGCAGACCAGAAGGAAGAGAGGACTGCAGCAGAGCTGAGAGTTTCTACATATGCTGGGATCTGTGAGGGTCCCAGCTGGGGCAGGTATTGGGGAAGTGGTTTCAATTGAATCCCTGGTTAAGGCAGACTTTCTGGGAGACAGGAACGTTGTTGGGCATGGGAGAGGGGCAGGCATGCTGATCTGCCCTGGATGGAGTTGTTTGACTTTCAAATAACATGTGAGGCATTGGAGATATTAGAGCACTAGACAGAGGTAACTGTATCAGAAAATTTTTGTGACTCCTCTTTCAATTTAATAATGTTTTTTGTGTCTACCATTTTGACGGTATTATTTTCCATGATAATCTTTAATTTTAACATTTTTTCTGTGTATTTCTTCGATTATGTCCGAGGTGTTTTCCATGTAGATCTTCGATTTCATGGGGGGGGGAGTGGTGTTTGTAGTTCCACTTTCAATCAATTTAGGAATTTTTTGTTCCTAACATTTTGTCGGTATAATTGTCTATGATAATCTTCAATTTTAACGTTTTTCTGTATTTTTCTTCAATTTTGTCAGAAGTATTTTCCATGTGGATCTTCAGTTTTATCAGACAATGTCTATAATCTTACTTTCAATCAACTTAGGAACATTTTTATACCTTCCATTTTATCTGTATAATTTTCCATGTAATAGTTTAAACATGTTTTTCTATATATTTCTGGAATTTTTTCAGGAATATTTTCCTTGTAGATCTTCAATATTATCAGAAAGTGTTTATAATCCCACTTTCAAAAAATTTAGGAATATTTTTACACCTACCATTTTATCTGTATGATTTTTCCATGAAATACTCAATCTTAAAATATTTTTATATATTTCTTCAATTTTATCAGAGATATTTTCCATGTAAATCTTCAATTTTATTAGAAAATGTTTATAATTTCACTTTCAATCAACTTAGAAATATTTTTATGCCTCCCAGATGTGTTTTAAGAGCAGTGTACTTGGACATGAATAGAAATATTCCCAGACACCATATGTATTTTATAGATACTAGTAAATTCATTAGGAACATTGTTTTTATCTACCAGTAACTTATGATAGTAAAGACTGACCAAAATTTTTGACCATTTTAATTCCACCCAACTTTTGTTTTGTGTAAGATTTGCAAAGTTTGGAGAATATATATTCTACTTTCCAAAAATCTCCAATTAGTGTATATTTTCTTGAAGGAGATTAATGTGATACTATTCCTAGAATACCTGACTATAGAATTGTTGAAATTTCTACTTCATGACCTTCTGTGTTTCATTGTTTCCCTAGGTTGCTTTGAATGTCATACGTTAGAAAAGATTTATATATTTTCTTGTTGTTAATCTGATCAGAACAATCTCATTCTTGAATTCAGTCATGTTTCTTAGAGGACTGAATAAAGAAGATATAATTACTGGAAATTCACAGTTCTAACAGGTGCCTGTATATACCCAGAGACACAGAAACATTATTCCCATGATCTTGGGAATGGATCAGCTCTTCTATATATTACCAACCTCTGGCCATGTTCATTAGAGTGCAAGTAGACTTTTACTAATTTCGCATGTTGTCTTGGTGGTCCTATATAGTTTAATATTTTCTAGAAGACATCAATGTACTTGTAGCGCTATTTATGAATTTTGTAAATCATCTTCAAATATGGTAAAAATTATATGAACAATAATTTGGAGAATGGAACAAGAATTCTTATTTAGTTAGAGTTAGATTTGCAGTGTTGTCATAATCTTATGGTAGAAAAGGAACAATGCATATATTTGGATATATACTTATTTAGAAAAGTGCAATTTAAAACTCATACATCAGTCAGAGCAGGTCTAATTATAGGTCAGGAAATATTATGGACTTATATACACCATTCAAATTTTCCTTAGTTAAGAAGGTAGATTAATGACTAGAAATAGATCATGAGTTGTAAATATCTCTGTGCTTTCACTTCTGAATTATGGCCTGTAATAGATTTATGTCTGTTCAGTAATTTCATTTTTCAAATACTCTTCAGGAAAAATTCTGAATGGAAATTTATGACAGATTTTCCACTAATGAGTAACTTTGGGAACTGAATCTCCAAGGTCAAGAAAGAATTTCTTTCTGTAGGCAAACTTTTTCTGATCCCAAGAGAGGTAATGCTGACTACACTTCCAGACTCCATCATTGCTACTATCATATATAGTCTCAGTAATGAAGAGAAAGGGCAGGATGTTGTAGGTCTAAGACCATTGGGCAAAATGTATGTTTCTAAGTTCATCGTTGATGAGTGGATATTAGAGAAGTCAGAAGGTAAGTGTGAAATGTGGTATTTTATGGAGTATTAGGTCATATTTTAGATTAGAACATAAAAGATGCAGTATAGGACATCTTTCCATTTGTATGTTAGTTTCCAAAGTTGCACATAAATAATCCCACATAAAAGAAAACATGTTTCACAGTAAAATACTTCTATGAAGTAACAATATTATATACTACACACACACACACACACACACACACACACACACACACACACATATATATATATATCACACACATTTGAGGAAAAAAATCCTGAATTCAAAACTTGAAGAGAGTGATTGGTTTACAGATATATGAAGCATGAAACTGTATCTCAAAAAGACATACAAAAGATTAGTTTAAAAGTAATTTAAAATAGGAAGAAAAACCAGATTAGGAAACTGAGGATGAGTTAGAGAGATCACTAAACCAGGAGAATATTGTAGGTACCTAGAAATTCAGACAAAATTTTTGAATTGAAAACAAAGGGTTTTCAATTGAGCTGTGTTTTTGAGAAATCAAATAATCACTTGACTGAAAATTAAACCTGACATTGATGAGAGTTATTTTGTGAAATACAAGCAAAATGCTTGCTTTAAGAGGGTTCAAGAAAGTACAGAATTAAAATTTTTGGATTAGAAGGCAACTAGGGAATGAGACAGGAGTTTTTGGATAAATGCATCATAAGAAATAGAAAAATGAGGCAATAGCTCTAGAAGCCAGTGAATCTTCACATATTACTGTTCAGCCCATCTGAATATAAGTTTTTAAATATAACCTCAGATGCTGAGGTAGTTTTCAGATAATTCCAGTACTGAGACACAGTTGTTCTGATTCCTTGAGGTCTATATATTTTCTAGATAAATAGGATTGAGATGAATGCAATAGCAGTGATTGGTTTCATATGATTGCAATATCAGTGAAAATGTTTAACATGGGGATTGACAGCATGATAGGCATGTCATTGTCTGATGGCAGGAATGAGTGTCTCTAGGAAAGAGTGCGAAAGTAGATGTAACCTTATATGAAAATAACCTCCAAATTTTTAGTACAAAGTTGAAAAAGTGATATTGCAATTATGATTGTCAGAACAATTCATTTTTTTAAAATTTGGTGCTATTAATTACAGAATGAGTTGGTAGAAACACAGGTTCTCATCTCACACCAGTCTCTTATGTCAGAACTTCTGTGGTGGTGTGTGACACCTGTGACTTAACTGCATCTCCAGGTGAATGTACAGTGTGATACCTGAGACTTAATAGCATGTCCAGGTGAGTGTGCACTGTGACACCTGTGAGTTAACTGCATTTCCAGGTGGGTGTCTTTGTGAAACTTTGAAGTTCTCATTCTCATTTAGAAACATATTCCTAAAAACTTATTTCTCTGTATTCTAAAACATGTATCCATTGGTATAACTACCTATGTGAACATCCAGAAGTTTATTATTTATTTAAGGGCTTATACACATTTACACCAATTCAAGAACGTGTATGTATTTTAGAAAGTAGTAACTACTTTCGAGAGAGAATATGAGTTTACTGCTCTTCTGGGTTTGTATCACTTCATTTAATACAACTAATTTCAGGACCATCTACTTACTTGAAATATTTTATCTCAGTGTTCTTTATCAGTGATTATAATCTTATTATGTATGTGTATCATATTTGTTTTTATTGAAAATAGATTTTTCTCTCATAGAATACATCCTTACCTCAATTTCTACTCCCTTCAGTTTTCCCATCTTCCCCCAACCCCTACCTGGTCAGTCCCCTCTTCCACCAGATCCAGTCTTTCTCAGTTTACATTCAGAAAGAAGCAGCACTGTAAGACCCACAACCACACACAACACAACAAGATAAAAAAAAAGACAAGGCAAACATCCTCAATTCGAGGTAGGGCAAGGCAAATCATTACAAAAAAGAGTCCCATGTGTAGGCAAAAGCATCAGAGACACACTTGTTCCTACCGTTAGTAGTACCACAAACCACCATGCAAACAGCCATGACATATACACAGAGGATGGGGTACAAGTCCATGCAGGTCCTGTGCTTGCTGCTTCAGTCTCTGTGAGCTCATCTTAACCCTTCTTTATAGATTGAGTGGTCCATGTTCTCCTGCTGTCCTACATCCCCTCTCACTCCTAAAATCTTTTCTCTCCATCTTCCACTGTCTAATTCTTCCAGGCATGATTAGAGCTTTCTTATTTTATAGCTTTCAGTTGGGCTGTCAATTTCCTAGTATGAGATCATTCCAATTATTTTATGCAGGCACTTGATGACAGCGTTCCTCTTAGCATTACTTTGTGTTCCATAAACTTAGATATGCTGTGTATTCATTTTCATTGAATTCTAGAAAGTCTTTAATTTCTTTATTTTTGTCTTGACCCATTTTTTCATTCAGTGTATAGTTGTTCAGTTTTCATGAGCTTCTAGTCTCTCTTTTGTTTTTGCTATTTTTGATATCCAGCTTCAATTCACAGTGTTCTGATCAGATGCAGGGAGATATATCAATTTTCTTGTATACATGGAGACTTGCATTTGATTCTCTTTTTAAATGATATTTTATTGTAAAATATGTATGCATGTTTGTGTTTGTATGTGCACATGTGTGTGAGTGACCACAGAGCCCAGAAACAGGATTAGAGAGCTTGGAACTAGGGTTTCAGGTGCTTGTGTATCACTTGACTTGGATGTGAGAGCCAAACTCACATATTCAGGCAAAGCAGCAACATTCTCATGTACTGTGCCATATTTCTAGCCCCTAACATAAATCTCAAAGTTATACTGCCCAACATTTCATTAATTACTTTATTGTATACAGATAATGTAACTGTTGGCAAGCAGTTGATGAACAAGATTATGTCCCTTTGTCTTCTGTTTGTAGTAGAGCTACCTTTTATAGTAACGTGTAGGACTCCTTTCTAGATCACCATTGTTAACCCATTCTTCTAATAGAAGAATGAGCTAAAACAAAATTAAAATGAAGTACAGTGAAGAAATATATGGCTAAGATGTGACAAGAAGGAGAATCACAATGTAAAGAACAAAGAAGGAAAGTAGGAAATGAAGTAAAATTGGACAAAGTGTTGAGCACCCTCTCTAACAGTCTACATTTTACTAGTATATGATATATTTTTCTCCATTTTTTGAGGTATCCTTTTATTTCTTTGGTGCATTTTCAAAGCCATTATTGTGTTTGGAACAGAGTCACATTTTCCTTATTCTGAATGTCCTTCACTAGGTCATAGGGAGGCAAAACCCAGAGAAACATCTTATCCTTAAGACTAATAACAAGAGTTACAAAAGTAATGTTTTCTTTAATCTTTTAAAACAGAAATTATGGCCTCTACTCTCAGGAAATTCACATTTAACCAAGAAGAAAATTATTATATGTCACAGAAACTACAAAACTCATTCAGACAATATCAACCTAAACACCAAATCATCCTATGTGTATATTTAAGCAGAGATAAGATAATAAAAGATAAAATATTTAATAACAGTTTAAAAGTGGAAAAGGAGGTTAAATTTTAACATAGTCAAAGTAGTAATAAGAGAACACATATCTGGAGTGAGTATTAGAAAAACTACGGGTGACCAGCCAGAAAGACATTACTGGCTAGCTGGGGCTGAGAGAGGTGGGCAGAGGCACACCCATGAGGTCCAAATAAACAGGCACACTACACTATATGCAATTAATAGGAAAAAAGATTTTTCCTATTAATAGGAAATAAAAATAATAAAATAGGAAAAATATTTGAGCAAGAGGAATTTGAGCAATAGAATCAAGGCAAAACTAAATTGTTTGCAACTTGAATAATAGCAATTAGAGTACAATGAGTGTAGGCAGTTATATGGTTGATACAATAAGCTTTGACTGAATTGATGAGAAAATATACAGTTAAGGTAAGTTAAGGTTATCAAGGCACTGAAGTGTAGACAAATTTTGTGAAGAACAGTATTACAACACTGTTTACATATGTGAGAATGAAATACATAGGTGTACCATGTGTTCAATTCATACCAGCAGGCAACATCTAGAGGAAATATGTTTCTTTCTTGATATACTAAATGAATGGGAAAATTCAACGCCAATTTTATGATCAGTATTTACTAATTTCAGTGCCAAGAAATAGGCATACTTTGAAGAGTAAAGTCAGATTCCTTTTTTTTAACTTTCTTTTTATTTTTTAAGTTTTTTTTTACTTACATTCCAAATGATTTCCCCTCCCGAAAGTCCCATAAGCCCTCTTCCCTCCCTCTTTTCCCCATTCAACCCCCTCTCGCTTCTCTGTCCTGGCATTCCCCTACATCCAGTCTTTCCAGGACCAGGGGTCTCTCCTTCCATCTTCTTAGAAATCTATTTATATGTAAATTGTGTCCTGGGTATTTCGAGATTCTGGGTTAATATCCCCTTATCAGTGACTGCATACCATGTGTGTTCTTTTGTGATTGGATTACATCACTAAGCATATTTTCCAGTTCTGATCATTAGCCTAGGAATTTCGTGAATTCATTGTTTTTAATTGCAGAGTAGTATTCCATTGTGTAAATATACCACATCTTCTGAATCCATTCCTCCGTTGAGGGACATCTGGGTTTTTTCCAGCTTCTGGTTATTATAAATAAGGCTGCTATGAACATAGTGGAGCATATGTCCATATTGCATGCTGGGGAAACGTCTGGGTATTTGCCCAGGAGTGGTATAGGAGGATCCTCCGGGAGTGTCATGCCCAGTTTTCTGAGGAACCTCCAGACTGCTTTCCAGAGTGGTTGTAACAGCTTGCAATCCCACCAGCAGTGGAGGAGTGTGCCTTTTTCTCCACATCCTTGCCAAAAACTGCTGTCTCCTGTGTTTTTGATCTTTGCCATTCTGACTGGTCTGAGATGGAATCTCAGGGTTGTTTTGATTTGCATTTCCCTAATGACTAAGGATGATAACATCTCTTTAGGTGCCTCTCAGCCATTAGATATTCTTCAAGTGAGAACTTTTTGTTTAGCTCTGTACCCCATTTTTTAATAGGGTTATTTGAATTTCGAGAGTCTAACTTCTTGAGTTCTTTGTATATATTGGATATTAGCCCTCTGTCAGCTATAGTTGGTAAAGATCATTTCCCAGTTTGTTGGTTGCCGCTTTGTCCTTTTGATAGTGTTGTTTGCCTTACAGAAACTTTGTAATTTAATGAGGTTCCATTTGTCAATTCTTGATCTTAGAGCATAAGCTATTGGAGTTCTATTCAGGAAATTCTCCCCTGTGCCCATATGTTCAAGGTTCTTCCCTAGTTTCCCTTCTATTAGTTTCAGTGTGTCTGGTTTTATGTGGAGGTCCTTGATCCACTTGGAATTGAGCTTAGTGCAAGGAGATAAGAATGGATAAATTTGCATTCTTCTGCATGTTGACCTCCAGTTGAACCAGCACTATTTGTTGAAAAGGCTATTTTTTTCCACTGGATGGTTTTAGCTCCTTTGTCAAAGATCAAGTGACCATAGGAGTGTGGATTCATTTCTGGGTCTTCAATTCTGTTCCATTGATCTACATGCCTGTCACTGTACTATTACAATGCAGTTTTTAACACTATTGCTCTGTAGTACAGCTTGAGATCCGGGATACTGATTACCCCAGAGGTTCTTTTACTCTTGAGAATAGTTTTAGCTATCCTGGGTTTTCTGTTATGCCAGATGAATTTTTGAATTGCTCTTTCTAACTCTATGAAGAATTTCATTGGGATTTTGATGGGGATTGCATTGAATCTGTATATTGCTTTTGGCAAGATGGTCATTTTTACTATATTAATCCTACCAATCCATGAACATGGAAGATTTTTCCATCTTCTGTGGTCTTCTTCAATTTCTTTCTTCAGAGACTTGAAGTTCTTGACATACAGATCTTTCACTTGATTGGTTAGAGTCACACCAAGATACTTTATATTGTTTGTGGCTATCGTGAAGGGTATCATTTCTCTTACTTCTTTTTCAGCCTGCTTATCCTTTGAGTATAGGAAGACTACTGATATGCTTGAGTTGATTTTAAATCCTGTCACTTTGCTGAAGTTGTTTATCAGCGGTAGGAGTTCTCTGGGTCGATTAAGTATACTATCATATCGTCTGCAAATAGTGATAGTTTGACTTCTTACTTTCCAATTTGTATCCCTTTGACCTCCTTTTGTTGTCTAATTGCTCTAGCTAGAACTTCAAGTACTATATTGAAAAGATATGTAGAGAGAGGCCAGCCTTGTCTAGTCCTTGATTTTAGTGGGATTGCTTCAAGTTTCTCTCCATTTAGATTGATTTTGGCTACCGGTTTGCTGTAAATTGCTTTTACTATGTTTAGGTATGGGCCTCGAATTCCTGATCTTTCCAAGACCTTTAGCATGAAAGGATGCTGAATTTTATCAAATGCTTTCTCCGCATCTAATGAAATGACCATGTGTTTTTTTCTTTGAGATTGTTATGTAGTGGATTACATTGATGGACTTCCTTATATTGAACCATCCCTGCATCCCTGGGATGAAGCCAACTTGATCGTGGTGAATGATCATTTTGATGTGTTCTTGGATTCGGTTGGAAATTTTATTGAATATTTTTGCATCGATATTCATAAGAGAAATAGGCCTTAGATTCTCTTTCTTTGTCGGATCTTTGTGTGATTTTGGTATTAGCGTAATTGTGGCTTCATAGAACAAGTTGGGTAGTGTTCCTTCTGTTTCTATTTTGTGGAATAGTTTGAAGAGTAATGGTGTTAGGTCTTCTTTGAAGGTCTGATAGAATTCTGCACTAAAACCATCTGGTCCTGTGTTTTTTTTTGGTTGGAAGACTTCTAATGACCACTTCTATTTCTTCAGGGGTTATAGGATGGTTTAGATGGTCTATTTGATCCTGATTTAATTTTGGTATTTGGTATCTGTCTAGGAAATTGTCCATTTCCTCCAGATTTTCTAGTTGTGTTGAATACAGGCTTTTGTATTAGGATCTGATGATTTTTTGAATTTCCTCAGTTTCTGTTGTTATCTCTCCCTTTTAGTTTCTGATTTTGTTGATTTGGATACTGTCTCTGTGCCCTCTGGCTAGTATGGCTAAGGGCTTATCTATCTTGTTGATTTTTCTCAAAGAACCAACTCCTTGTTTTGTTGATTCTTTGTATGGTTTTATTTGTCTCTACTTGATTGATTTCAGCCCTGAGTTTGATGATTTCCTGCCTTCTACTCCTCTTGGGTGTATTTGCTTCTTTATGTTCCAGGGCTTTCAGGTGTGCCATTAAGCTGCTAGTGTATGCTTTCTCCCGTTTCTTTTTGGAGGCACTCAGGGTTATGAATTTTCCTCTTAGCACCACGTTCATTGTGTCCCATAAATTAGGGAATGTTGTGCCTTCATTTTCATTAAATTTTAAAAAGTCTTTGATTTCTTTCTTTATTTCTTATACCAAGATAACATTGAGTAGAGCATTGTTCAGCTTCCACGTGTATGTGGGTTTTCTGTTGTTTTTGTTGCCATTGAAGACCACCCTTATTCCATAGTGATCTGATACGAGGCATGGGATTAGTTCGATCTTATATCTGTTGAGGTCTGTTTTGTGACCAATTATATGGTCGATTTTGGAGAAGGTACCATGAGGTGCTGAGAAGAAGGTATATTCTTTTGTTTTAGGATGAAATGTTATATATATATATATATATATATATATATATATATATATATATATATATATGTATGTATGTATTAGATCCATTTGGTCTAAGGCTTCAATTAGTTTCACTGTGTCCCTTGGTTTGTGGAAAGATATTGTGAAAATTTGTTTTTATCATGGAATATCTTGGTCTATCCATCTACGGTGGCTGAAAGTTTTGCTGGGTATAGTAGTCTAGGCTGGCATTTGTGTTCTCTTAGAGTCTGCATGAGATCTGCCCAGGATCTTCTAGCTTTCATAGTCTCAGTGAGAAGTCTGATGTGATTCAGATAGGTCTTCCTTTGTATGTTACTTGGCCCTTTTCTCTTACTGGTTTTAATATTCTTTCTTTGTTTAGTACGTTTGGTGTTTGATTATTATGTGACAGGAGGTATTTCTGTTCTTTTCCAGTCTGTTTGGAATTCTGTAGGCTTCTTGTATGTTCATCGGCATCTCTCTCTTTAGGTTTGGGAAGTTTTCCTCCATAATTTTGTTGAAGATATTTACTGACCCTTTAAGTTGCAAATCTTCTCTCTCATCTATACCTATAATCCTTAGGTTTGGTCTTCTTACTGTGACCTGGATTTCCTGGTTGTTTTGGGTTACACATTTTTTGCATTTTGCATTTTTCTTTGTTGAGTCGATGCTTTCTATGGTATCTTCAGCACCTGAGATTCTTTCTTCCATCTCTTGTATTCTACTGTTGATGTTTCCATCTATGATTCCCAATTTCTTCCCACGATTTTCTATCTCCAAAGTTGTCTTCTTTTGTGATTTCTTAGTAGTTTCTACTTCCTTTTTTAGATCCTGGGTGGATTTGCTCAGATTCTTCACTTGGTTGTTTGTATTTTCCTGTTTTTCTTTAAGATGTTTTTACATTTCCTCTTTCAGGATTTCTGCCTGTTGACCCAAGTTCTCCTGTATTTCTCTAAGCAATTTTTGTGTTTCCTCCTCATGGGCTTCCATCTGTTGTTCCATATTCTCCTGCATTTCTTTAAGCGATTCTTGTGTTTCCTTTGTAAGGGAATCTACCCGCTGATTCATTTCTTTAAGCGATTTTTGTGTTGCCTCCCTATGGGCCTCCATCTATTGATCCATATTCTTCTGCATTTCTTTAAGCGATTTTTGTGTTTCCTTTTTAAGGGCTCCTACCCATTGATTTATGTTCTCCTGTTTTTTTTTAAAATGAGATTTAGTTGTGTCCTTCTTGAAATCCTCTAATAGCATCATTGGAAGTGATTTTAAATCCAGATCTTTCCTTTCGAGTGTGATGGGGTATCCAGGAGTTGCTGCTGTTGGAGAGTTGGGTTCACATGGTCCCATATTTCCTTGATTTCTGTTAGTAACGTTCCTATGTTTGCCTTTTGCCATCTGGTTACCTCTGGTGTTAGTTGGTCCTGCTGTCACTGGCTGTTGGTTGGACCTCCTGTGAGCTTGCAAGGCTATTTCTGCTCCCCCTGGATTCCCGGGATTCCCCTGGCACCGATTGCTGGGGCCTGCCCTGCTCCTGAGTGACTTTGGAGCCCTGATGTGCCTTGCCCCAAGTGATATTATATTGGGGAATCCCTGCACAACCAAAGGCTCAGTGTAGTAGATCCCTGGAGCAGAGGTCGCCAAGGGGAGCCTGGTGTGCTCCCTCCCTGTGTGGGTCTGCTCTCTCCCAGTGCAGGTCCCTCTGTAGGGCAGATGTCCCACAGCAGAACTGGCATGTAGTTGACCACAGAACTGCCCAGCTCTTGGTAGCAGGGAGCACACAATTTGGCTTTGTCCCAAGCGATATTATGCTTGATTGTCCCTGCACCTGGAGGTCCCAATTGCACTGTTGCCAGAGCAAAGATGGCAGAGTGCACTCTGCATCCTCTAAGTGCAGATCACTCTGCAGGGCAGATGGCCCACAGCAGAGCTTGTGCCTAGACTACGACAGAGCTGCCCCGCTCTTGGGCGCAGCAGGAACCCAACAGGCTGTGTCTCAAGTGATGTTATATTGGGGAATCCTTGGGTACCTGGATGCTCAGTGCAGTTGATCCCTGGAGCAGAGGTCACCAAGGGGAGGCTGGTGTGCTCCCGCCCTGTGCTGTAAAGTCAGATTCTGCTGTGCTCTGTCATAATATTTCTCATTTCCTTGTGAAAGGGGGCAAACACTAACTTAATACCTTGCTAAATTTTTCAACAAAATATACATGGTTATATCCTCCATATCACAAGATGGTTATCTACAATGATGCAAGGTAAGTTTGCCAATCAAAGAAGCATAAGTCTTCCTCGGAATGAAACTGTGATGGCAAGGATAAACCCTGTGGTGTGAAATGATGTATAATCTCTCTCAAGCATATCACAGCTCAGTGAGGCACTGATATAGTAGAAACTGAGTCCAACTGTGATGGAATATTTTATTGTCTGTTTTAAGAAGAATTACCATAATTCACAGACAGGAACTTCCTTAATCATCCTGTGTGTTGTTGCTCTCTGATGTCCATGAGAGGGCTTCTTCTTCTTGATCTTTGATCTAAATGAATCATGTTTCCTTAATTAGTTTGTAAGATTATGTTAGAAACAGAAATTGACCAAGATAGATAATGGTACTGAGAAGTGTGAATCTTGCTGAAAGCTTGCTCAATGTGGGCAGTGATTCATGATAGAGTTTTTGAGGCATTCACAGTTCAAAATACTTAGAACCTTAGAAGACACACAAGGACTTACACAGTTTTATTTAAAATATGTTTATCCAGACAACTTCTTTTAAACAAATAAGGAATAAGATTTTATTTTATTTTTTGAAGGAACTCCCTTGGCAGCATTGTGAACAATGAATTATTTGAGGCTATGTGGTCACAGAATGCCAATCAGGAAACAGCAGTATTGTACTTTGTTTGATGAAGTTCCACCTAGAGTGATGACTCTATGGATAGCCAGGAAGTGTGAGCAAAGAAAAGCTACATAGTAAGATAATGCCTCTGCCTTTAATGGAATCACAGTCAAACAAATTCATAGGAAAGTGGTTATTCAATCAAGTAACACAATGGTTAAATAGTATAGTTTTCAAAAGAAAATTCCTGGAAGCCACTCAACAAATTGTCTTTATGTTTCCCTAGGGAAACATTTTCAAGGAACTCTGAGTCTTGTTCCTCCCTTTGCTATTCTAGTTTCTATTGCTCAAGAGATGCTTTGAGGAAAACCTATTGACAAGGGACCAGGTCTGGGTTGGTGCCAATTCTTGCCTGCAGTGAGAGAATTGTCTTCATCTTTCATAACAAGACCCAGGATGAACTGCAGTTGGGGTCCTGGTTTTATCCTCTTGGGACTATTCAGAGAACCAGAGAAATGGCAACCTATTTTTATCATCTTCCTAGGTCTCTACTTGCTAGGAGTTTTAGGGAATTTGCTACTTCTGTTAGCTATTAGTGCTGATGTCCACCTCCACACCCCCATGTATTTCTTCCTCAGTCAGCTCTCACTTGTGGATTTTTGCTTCCTCAACACCATAGCCCCTAAAACACTGGAGACTCTGTGGACTGGAGATGGATCAATCTCATTCTCTGGATGCCTGACTCAGTTGTACTTCTTTGCTGTCTTTGCTGACATGGATAATCTGCTTCTAGCAGTCATGGCTATTGACCGCTATGCTGCCATCTGCCACCCACTCCTCTACCCGCTTCTCATGACTCCTTGTAGATGTGGGGTTCTGGTCAGTGGTTCATGGGGAGTAGCTCATTGTGTATCACTGCTCTGTACCTTATTGCTCTCTCAGTTATATTTTTGTACCAATCAAGGGATACCTCATTTTTTCTGTGATTCTAGGGCTCTCTTATTGCTTTCCTGCTCAGACACTCAACTCAGTGAGAGCATGATAATGGCATTGGCTGGAGTTTTTGGAATTAGTGCAGTTTTCTGCATTATAGGTTCCTATGGTTTTATTTTTTATGTGGTGGCTAGAGTTCCATCAGCACAGGGGAAAAGGAAAGC
The DNA here is from genome assembly GCA_036184795.1 of Tokudaia tokunoshimensis. Taxonomy (NCBI): domain Eukaryota; kingdom Metazoa; phylum Chordata; class Mammalia; order Rodentia; family Muridae; genus Tokudaia; species Tokudaia tokunoshimensis. The sequence continues at coordinate 899,742 of BTHU01000021.1, read as the reverse complement.
CTTGGCCACATGCAGTTCCCACCTCTCTGTAGTCTTCCTTTTCTACAGCACAGCCTTTGCTACCTACCTGAAGCCTCCATCTACTTCTCACTCCTCTGGAGATGTAGTAGCTGCTGTTATGTATACCTTGGTAACTCCCACTCTGAACCCCTTCATTTATAGTCTGAGAAATAAGGATGTTAAGAGTTCATTGAGAAGGATCCTGAACATGGATCTGTCTCAAAATTAAAGATTACCATTCAGTAAAGATAACTCCACACATCACTACCACACTTGCAAAATGAGTCATTTAAAACTATGGTTCATGGGACAATTATCTGATTGCGATGGAGAATCTTCAGTGTTAACTGGACTGAATTTGGAATCATCCTGAACCACTAGTTTGGGCATTTCTGTGAGTGTGTGTCTGTAGATGTGATACTAAGAAGGAAATATCCTTTGTGAATTTGGTGGCACCATCCATTTCCTAGAATCCACCTTGTCAGGTAAACAGAGAAAGGAAAAACCAAACTTACTGTCATTATTCATCCTTTTTTGCTTGTTGACCAAAGATGCAGTGTGTCTTGTGACACCATCTGACTGCTGTGCATTTCTCATCCTGATATATTGTATTCCTCATATGAAGAATAAAAATGTAATTTTCATTTCTAAATTGTTTCTCAGGAATTTTGCCACAGCAACCAGGTATGTAAAACATACAATGATCTGCTGGAAATCATACTACTTCAGGTTTGATCTTCTTTAATTTTTTCTTATATTAATATTTCTGATGCATGGATATCCATTGCAATCTTTAAAATCATTGGATAGATGTTGAAATTCCTACCTGGGGTTTAGTAAAAATAGCCCCCTGATATCCTTATTGGTTTTATTGTCTCTCTATTTCTGGAGATCTAGTGAATTAAAGTCTTTCATTCTTTTCTTATATCCTTACTCCTGCTGACCTTGGATGCCACTGATAAGTCCTCCTAAATGTAGTTTAATGTTCACAGTACTCAAATTACATGCAAGAGGTTAGGAACCTGGTGAGACTGACAAAAATCCAGGTCAATAGGAACGGGAAAAGAAAGAATATAATTTTATTCCATCTTTTAATGGAGAATATATCACAGGATTCCTTTTTCAAATAATTTATTATTGTTGTTATCATGTGGGCATATATGTATAAACTTACTATGACATATCATTTTGTGGGATAGCATGTTGCAAATTGCATCATCATGTTTGCCTGAACATACAAAATACAAACAAGAGGAAAGACTCTTTATATGTCACACTATAATAAAATAAATGAACATTGTTCCACATTTATGTTTGTATTGGTGTCTTATTTCTATAATTATTTTGCGTTAATCATTAGCAGCCGTGCTATATACAGCAACAGTCTACAGAATGACAATTCATTACCTGTCTTCTTTTTGTGATATTCACACCAGAGCAGTTTATGCTATATGCAGTCAACAACTCACAGTAATTCACATATCTTTTAAACTAACATGAGAAAATTTTTAACAAATATTTCCACCCACCCCCAACATAGTTCGGCAGACCTAAAGTGGAATTCTGAGAAAGAATATAATGACTCCATCTCCAGCCCATTGTGAGAGACTTTTCAATCAAGAAGCTGACAGTCAAATAGAAAATCTTCACTGACCTCCTTCTTAGTTCTCATTTCAGTTGGTTTGCAGAAGAGAAGTCTTCTTAGTGTCTGTTGTACCTCCTGTTTCATCAAGATTTAGATGCCAGAGTAGAAGATAGGGGCGACCTCTGTTTAGAGCAGGGTTATGGCCTTGGAGAGGAACTGGGAATGGACAGCAGAGGGTACAGTTTACAAGACCATGAGTGTTCTATAAAATGTGGACACCATAGCTAGGTGAGAGGAGCATGTGGAAAAGACCTTGGTTCCTCAGGCCTCAGAGGGAATTTTCAGCACTGTCACCATAATCTGAGCATAGAAAATCAGAACCAGACCAAAGAAGCCAGTCAGGAATATATATGAGAGAAGACAATACAGTCACCCGAAATAGTTGGATATCTTATTAAGACAGGGCCATCATGAGTGAGAAATCAGAGTAAAAGTTATCAATTAGGTTGGGGCCACAGAACCTCAGCTGAACTATCAGAACAACTAGTCCATCTGCCCTTATGCTAGACAGCCAGACAGTAAACACCAAATCCAGGCACTATTTAGGCCCAATCAGGAGTGGGTGTCACGGTGACAAATTTCAAGGTAGTGGTCAACTTGGTAACCATTTTCTTTGAATATTATCGATATATATATATATATATCTCGATATGTATATATATGCATGTATATATATATATACATATATATATATACATATATATATGTATATATATATACATGCATATATATATGCATATATGTGCGACCTTAATGAGACTTGTAGCCACGCCCCAGGTTCTAGCCTGACTCCGCCTAGGCAGTCACCTGCCTGCAGCCACACTCTCCCCACCTCTTGGGTTACCTGACCACCCAACTCACTATAAATAGCACCCCTCAGTACGTGCTCGCTCTCTCTCTCCCTTGTTCTCCCCCAGCCCTCTTCTTTGTCTATCTTTCTGTCTCTCCATTTTCTCCCCTTTCCACATGGTCGTGACTTTTCTTATCTATTTTCTCCTCTTCCTTTGTCTCTCTATCTCTTTCCTCCTTCTATTTTCTTAATAATAAAACATCAAAACTATGGGCTGCCTCTTATTAAATTCGCCATACAGAGCTAGCTGGTACACGCCATCATCTGGGATTCAGCCACACAGAAAGTCTGTGAGCACAGGTAACAGGCTCCACTTTCTGCATGGCATTTCTCTGTACGCCTGTGCGCGTGCCCTGCAGTGTGACCGCCCACTCCCCGTTAGGCTGAGGCACACGTGCATCTTGCCTGCTTCCCCAAAAACCCCACGCGGAACTTCCGTGTCTGCCTGTGTCCTCTGCATATGCACGCTACCTTGGCCAGAGAGCAAGGCCTGCGTGCCAGCGGCCTGGCCTATCGTGAGCCCTTCCCCCCCCCACATGCACCAGGGCCCCCATGCTTCTTTCTTCTTCTTTTTCCCCACACATATATACATATATGTATATATACATATATGTATATGTGTGTGTATCTAGGTATGCATTTTTATTCACACATACATACAAAATCTGCTGAGAGCATTTTTGTTGCTTATGTATGTATAGTTTCACCACCCTGCATTGGAAAACCAATGAGTGCATGTATTCCTTGAGGAAAGTCTAATACATTTCTTCCAGAAGTTATCAGCTGTCCATAGTTCTTTGTCTAGGTATGGGTCCCACACAACATTCCCCCTTACATATTGATATTGCAGCTGTCCTGTCTTGTTTATGGAGCCATTTCTAATGGGCAAATTTCAGAACAGATTACCTGGTATTCTGACTTTTACCATCTTTTCACCTCCTTCTGAGATGTTTGCTGAACCATAGGGACAGGAGGTGTGATCCATGTGATCAGTTGATTTTTGTTTTATGTTCAGTTTTGGTTTTCTGTCACAATCTCTGAAGTAGTTTGAATATGCTTGGCTCCCAGAGTGGCCCTTTTATGAGGTGTGGCTTTGTTTGGGCAGGTGTGGTCTCGTTAGAGGAACTGTCCCTCAGGGGGTGGGCCTTGAGACTCTCCTTCTAGCTGCCTGTGAGACAACTTAGGTTTGCCTTCAGAATAAGATGTAGAACTCTCAGGATTTCCAGCACATTGTCTGTCTGGATCCTGCCATGCCTTCCACCATGATGATAATGGATTGAACCTCTGAACCTGTAAGCCAACCCTAATTAGATGTTGTCCTTTATAAAAGTTGCCTTGGTCATGGTATCTCTTTATAGCAATGGAAATCTTAAAGAAGACAGGTGTCATTTGTTATAAGAGAGGCTGCTTTGATGAAGGATAGTACTTACATTTATCTGTGGGTAGAAGGATAAGATTTAGAATGTAGTAAGGAATAATTTTGGTTGAGCAAAATGGCCACAATATATTCTTTACTAAGGTTTATGACCTCACTAGCCCAGGGTAGCTGGCTAGTTTGCAAGTACAAGGTATGACTTTCCTGCTGATAAGTAGAATTGAGGTCCAATTAGACAGCATTTGGCAGCCACCAACATGTGAGTACTACTTATTGCACTGTTATGTATATCTTTGCACACTGGCCATTGCTATACAACAATAAAAAGAGCTGGGTTGAGGAGCAGACCAGGGAGGTCATCTGAGAACTACATGGGTAAGAGGAGGTGGCCAGGGAGTAGGATTGAAATGGGATGAAAAGCTCATGAGACTGACCCCAGAAAAATAGTTTAACATGTTATACTATACATGTCTCCATATCTTTATTATTAAATACCAAGCCACTTCTTCTCCAAAACAACCTTCAGGACAAGATGCTGAAAGTTGAAGCCTGTATGTCTTATTTGGTCTTCAGTATATGCTGGAATTCTGAAGAATTAGGCTCTAATGCCATTGGTGGAATGGACTTTCAATCATTTCAAAATCTACCCCCATTGACACACCTGATCTAACAAGATCCCCCTCCTCTTCCTCCTCCTCCTCCTCTTCTCCTTCTTGTCCTCTTTCTCCTCTTCCTCCCCTTTCTTGTCTTTCTCCTATTTTTCCTCCCCTTCCTCCTCTTCTTCCTCACATTTCTAATCCTTCTTTTCGTTTTCTCCTTCTTCTTTTCAAGACAGAGTTTCTCTGTGTAGCCCTATCTATCTTGGAAATAGCTCTGTAGACCAAGGTAGCCTAGAACTGAGTGCTCTGCCTGCCTCTGCCTCCTGAGTGCTGGGATTAAAGTTATGTAATGCAGCTACCTTGACAAGGTCTACTATCTTAATCCTTCCCAAATAATTCTGATAGATTTGGAGTTTGGGGACAAAGCCCAGATGGTATGGGCCAACAGGTCCCTTCTCTTCTCTTCTGAACAGGAACCCATGCTTTCAAAAACCTTCACAGTACATTGGACAAAGTCAGCTCCTAGTTTCAGATTCCCGTGTGTGCAATTGGACCTTAGATCACCATATGGGGCCCTAAAAACTCACATAATAATTCAACAACCCAATTACCTCACCATCATCTCACGACCTCCTTCTCCTCACCTGCAAGAAACTTCTAATCAGCATAGGTATGAGACTTCACTGATCTCCTCCTGAGAATGCAGGGAATCCATCTGAGAGATGCTCAAAATAAGCCTGACTTCATACTTTTATTTGGATCAGTTCAATTTGTTATATAGGCTTATTAACAAGTTCTACAATCTATGGACCAATAGTAAAATTTTTGAACATATGTGAGTCACTCGTATTCAAACCACCACATTCTACTTCATGAAGCCCATAGCCTTGTGGCCATATCATAATACAAAATTCATTTAATCTAATTTTAAAAGTCTCCAACGTCGATCACAGTCTTGACACAGTTCAAAATTCCCATGTTCAAAGTCTCTTCTGAGATTTGAGGCAATCTTATTTGTAACCTCTTGTAAATTCAAAACTAAATAGAAAATGACATACTTGAAACTCCGAAGCATTAAAATTATTGAAGTAAAAACAAAATCCATACCAAAGAGAATATAACCCATCACTGTATTTCAGATAACTGCCAATATAAAACTGTTAGTGTCCAGGGCTCAGTCCTTGTTCCCTTTCACATCTTAGTCATTCCCTAAGCAGCTTCATCAATGTACATATAACACACATGGCATCATGGTCCAAATCTCTTTGTACCCCTGACAATCAAGGGAAGGAGATGATTCTTTAGAGTCCCATGGAACATGTAGCACTGACAAATCCCAACCAGAGTCTGCTCACTAGCTGTACACTGAACCAGACAGAAAAGTCCAAGCACATTAAACTCATGGGTTTGTAAGTTTTCATGTTTTACTTACTTTCAAATTTACATATTCTTCACTTTTAATGACACAAACCACACATTATAACCAGATAATTAAAAAAATAAAGCTATGTCTGCATCCTTATTTTCAACAGAGAATCAAAAAACTGCTCATAGATAACAAAAATTCCACAAGGGATAAAGAAGTCCCTGAACTCCATGTGGTACAGGTGAAACAGGAAGGAGACACAGGTATGAGGAACAGACTTAGTCCTAAATGTTAGTCTGAGCTGCTCACTTTTTCACCCTGTGCTAATAGGAGACAACACGAGATGCCTATTACAGAAAGAGAAACTAGGGGAGTTGGATTCATAGTTGAGTAGGAGAAATCTGAACATATTCTGTAAGAACCAGTCCCATACAATGCAGTTCTGGTTACTGGGGAACTGATGCTATTCTGACTATTCCCTAGGACTGGTGATACTCAACTCAAAATGTTCCAGCCCTTAGAGTCCCTATAACACAGGAATCTATCTGTCCAAGCACATGCCACAGCTTAAGCCCTGCATGTTACCTTTCTAAATGGTGAGAGAATCATCAGAGCCTTAATCACTGTTCCTGCCTATAGTAGAACAATTGAATCTTGATCAGAAGCAACATGATAGGTTAAAGAAGTATTTATATGCTGGCTGTGTTGCCCTATGTGCTCTTGTCTACTCTATCCCATACCAGGGATCATATCCAAACATATTTACTGGAAGTCTTATTATGATGGCTGCTTCTTTCACCCTTGGAAAGAAAATAGTGGGTAAGAAGCCAGGAAGGCAGCAGGGACATGGAAGTCTATGAAAAACCTTAATCTTAGCCTAAAGTAAGCTATTAGAACTAGGACTTGGTACTTAGGGAAGGAAGTAAAACCCTGGCAAGATATGAAGAAGCCTTTTAGTGGGTCTGTTCTCAGCAGGAACCTTCCACTTTGATTATGGTCTTTATTTCCCATGTTCCCATGCACAGTAGGTTGTTACCACAGAGACTCAAGAAAGGTGAGCATTTGTTTGTGATACTTCATCCTAATTCATTTTGCTCTTGAATCTACATCAGTGTGACTTTCCTTAGTGTACCCTAGTTCTTGTGTATGCAAATATGTATGCTATTACATACTTTATAGGATAATGTTGCTTATGTGATATTTTATGCACTTTAAGTAAACACCTCTTTAAAATGTAAGTAGATTTCTTGACATAAATTAAAAAATATTTTCCCAGAGTTGTAATTTTGGAATTTTAATCTCTTCAGATTTAATTGCCATTTAGATGCAAATTGTTTAAATTGTCTGTCTGTATGTGAGTGGTTCAAGTCTGTAATTCCAGTACTAGAGAAGCAAAATAAGTGTATCACTGGTGTTTAATGGCTAGCTGTTTTAACCAAATTAGTAAGATATCATCTCAAAAAAAGGATAGAAAGGACAGAAGAAGACACACAACCTGACCAGTGGTTTATACATACATACAGACACATATACCCATATAAATGCACACAGATATACACAAGCACACACACATACTCACACATGCACACACGCACACACACACGCATACACATATACTTACACACACATAAATAAATGTACTGAACATATAGCTACATTATGCCACAAGCATCTACATCAAACACTCATAAACAGACATAAGTTAAGGTGATATTTTTACTCATTAAATGTTGATCCTTGGTGTTTCCCCACATCTGCTAACTGCAGAGTTTCCTTTTCCATTCTTTAGGAATTTATGGAGCAGCCCCAGGCACTCTTCTTCCTCAAAGACCCTGAACTACTCTCCTGTGCCATCTGACTCTAACTTGAGCTTGGTGATCTGAGATACCATGTTTGCTGAAGTTCAGAAATTCAGGTCCTCATTCAAGTTGATATGATCTGAGACATCATAGGCAGTCTGACAGAGTGATCCAAGAAGTTCCAAAGGCTCTGGACCTTTGGAAAATGTTCTTGAGTCTGAGTTTCAGCTTCTCCTAACACTCTGGTCCTTCCTTCTCCATCCATGGCAAACGTGGCTCCATCCTCCCAATCTCATCACTGCTATCAAAATGCTGAAACTGCGTGTTGTCCCCATAGACAATAGAGATGTACTGGGCTCAGACATGACAGAGCAGTGTGGAGATAGTGCAGTAAATGTGAACCTAGGGGAGTTACAGGGTGACATCAGGATCCTACTCTGACCTCTGGACAAGTGCACAATGCCTGGGTGTGAGTGGGGATGGGTTGCAGCAGGTCGCAGAGTTGCAGACTAGAAGTACTATGGGGCTCTGGCCAATCTGCCCAAGGAAAAGTGGCAGACTAGGAGGAAAATGGGGCTCCAGCAATGAGGACAGGTCCCACATTGGCTGAGCTCTGTGGAGGTCCCAGCTGAGGAAAGGGTATTACCTGTGTCCCTGGTTAGGGCAAACATCCTGGGAAACAGGAAGACTGTGGGGAATGGAAGAGGGCCAGGTGCTCCACATCTGCCTCAGGTGGAATTGCAGACTAGAAGGAAGACAGGGCTGCAGAGCTGATAGATCCTGCATACACTGGGTTCTGTGGGGATCCCAGCTGGGTGGGTGTTGGGGAAGGGGTTTCACTTGTGTCCCTTGTTGTGGCAGATTTCCTAGGAAGACAGGCAACATGTGTCCCTCGTTAAGGCAGACTTCCTGGGAGTCAGGCAGGCTGTTGGGTATGGGAGAGGGGCAGTTGTGCCTGATCTACCCTAGATGTAGTTATTTGACTTTCAAATAATGTGGGAGGCACTGGAGGGCTTAGAGCATTAGACAGAGGTAACTAATGCCAAAAGGGTTTTAAGAACAGTGTTACTTGGACATGAATAGAAATAATATCAGTCTAAATCTCCATATGTATTTGATAGATAATAGTAAATTCATTAGGAACTTTGTTTTTTTTTTCTACCAGTAACTTATGATAGTAGCGAGTGGCTAAAGTGATTGATCGTTTTAATTCCACCCAAATTTTTTTGTGTAAGAATTGCAAAGTTTGGGGAACATATGTATATATATGGATACATATGTAAAGTTTGGAGAATATCCTAATTTCAAAAATACTCCAATGATCATATGCTTTGCTGAACAAGATAAATGTGAATTTCTTCCTAGAATAGCAGGCTACAGAATTGTTGAAACTTCTACTTCATGACCTTCTATGGATCAATGTTTCCCTAGGTTGCCTTGCATGTCATACATTAGAAAAGACTTCCATATTTTCTTCATGTTAATCCAATCAGAACAATTTCATTCTTGAATTAAGTCATGTTAAGAGGATGGAAGAAATAAGATAATTACTGGAAATTCACAGTTCTAGCAGATGCCTGTATATACCCAGAGACACAGAAACATTATTCCCATGATCTTTGGAATGAACCAGCTCTACTATATATTACAAACCTCTGGCCATCTTTATTAGAGGACAAAGGGACTTTTACTAATTTCACATGTTGTCCTGGAGGTCGCAAATAGTTACATGTTTCCTAACTGACTTCGATGTATGGTACTTGTAGAGCTATTTATGAATTGTGAAAATCACCTTCAAATGTGTTAAAAATTGAATGAGTAATAATTATGAGAATGGAAAAAGAATTCTTATTGAGATAGAGTTAGGTTTGCAGTGCTGTCAGAATCTTATGGTAGATAATTAATGAACAGAACATATGTTTGGATTTATACTTATTTAGAAAAGTGCAATTTAAAACTCATACATCAGTCAGAGTTGTCTAATTAGAGGCCAGGAAATATTATGGGCTTATGTGCAGTATTCAAATTTTCCTTAGTTAAGAAAGTATTTCAATGACTTGAAATATATCATGAGTTGTAAATATCTCTCTGTTTTCACATCTGAATCATGGCCAAAATTCATGGCTGTTTAGTGATTTTATTCTTCAAATATTCTTCAGGAAAAATTCTCAATGGAAAGTTATTACATATTTGTCACTAATGAGTAACTTTGGGAACCTAATCTCCAAGGTCAAGCAAGAATTTCTTTCTGTAGAGAAACATTTTCTGATCCCAAGAGAGGTAATACAGACTACACTTCCAGACTCCTTCATCTCTATTCTCATATATGGTCTCAGCAATGAATGCAAAGGGAAGGATGCTTGTAGGTCGAAGAACATTGGGCAAAGTGAATGTTTCTAAGTTCACCATTGATTAGTGGATATTAGAGAAGTCAGAAGGTAAGTGTGAAATGTGGTATTTTATGGAGTGTTATGTCATATTTCAGATTGGTGCACAGAAGATGTAGTATAGGGCATCTTTCCATTTGTATGTTAGTTTCCAAAGTTGCATGTAAATAATCCCAAATAAAAAGAAAACATGTTTTACAGTAAAAATACTTCTGTGAACTATCTATCTATCTATCTATCTATCTATCTATCTATCTATATACACACACACACACACACACACACACACACAGACACACACGTTTGAGGAAAAAAAACCTGAATTCAAAACTTGAAGAGAGTGATTGGTTTACAGATATATAAAGCATGAAACTGAACCTCAAAGAGACATACAAAAGATTAGTTTAAAAGTAATTTAAAATAGGAAGAAAAACCAGATTAGGAGACTGAGGATGAGTTAGAGAGATCACTAGAAACCAGGAGAATATTGTAGGTACCTTGAAATTCAGAAAAAAAATTTGAATTGAAAACAAAGGGTTTTCAGTTGAGCTGTGTTTCTGAGAAATCAAATAATCACTTGACTGAATTTTAAACCTGACATTGATGAGAGTTATTTTGTGAAATACAAGCAAAATGCTTGCTTTAAGAGGGTTCAAGAAAGTACAGAATTAAAATTTTTGGATTAGAAGGCAACTAGGGATTGAGACAGGAGTTTTTGGATAAATGCATCATAAGAAATAGAAAAATGAAGCAATAGCTTGAGAAGCCAATGGATCATCCTATATTACTGTGTAGCCAATCTGTATATAAGACTTTAGATGCAGCAACCTCTGATGCTAAGGTAATTTTCAGATAATTCCAGTACTGAGACTCAGTTGCTCTGATTCCTTGAGGTCTATATATTTTCTAGATAAATGGGATTGAAATGAATACAATAACAGTGATTGGTTTCATATGATTGCAATATCAGTGAGAATGTTTAACATGGGGATTGACAGCATGATAGGCATGTTATTGTCTGATGGCAGGAATGAGTGTCTCTAGGAAAGAGTGTGAAAGTAGATGTAACCTTATATGAAAATAACCTCCAAATTTTTAGTACAAAGTTGGAAAAAGGATATTGCAATTATGATTGCCAGAACAATTTAATTTTTTTAAAACTTGGTGCTGCTAATTACAGCATGAGTTGGTACAAAGAGAGATTATTATCTCACATTGGTCTCTTATGTCAGAACTTCTGTGGTGGAGTGTGACACCTGTGACTTAACAGCATCTCCACGTGAATGTACAGTGTGACACCTGAGACTTAATATTATGTCCAGTTGAGTCTGCATTATGACACCTGTGACTTAACTGCATTTCCAGGTGGGTGTCGTCTTTGTGAAACCTTGAAGTTCTCATTCTCATTTAGAAACATATTCCTAAAAACCTATTTTTCTGTATTCTAAAACATATATCCATTGGCACAACTACATATGTTAGCATCCAGAAGTTAATAAACATGTACATGAAAATTGAAGGATAAAGGATATTGTAGTCATCGGGAATGGATCTTCCATATTTCAAATGTAGCTCATCATTTACAGTTAGTGTAATATGTTCTAAACATTTTCTTAAAAAATTTACTTCTGAGCCTCTTATATGCTCTTAAGTGTAAAGTATGAAAGGACAACCAGAAACAAATATATTATAAGATCCCCCCATGTGTGTCGGGATTTAACTCCCCACATAGTTTGTGGGAAGTATGTGTGTTGCTAATGTACCACAAAGACAGCCCCCCTCCCCCTCCTCTCTCTCATTCCACTTTCATCCCCCTTATAATATTTAAGGGCTTATATACATTTACACCAATTCAAGAACGTGTATGTATTTTACAAAGTAGTATCTACTTTCGAGAGAGAATATGAGTTTATTGCTCTTCTGAGTTTGCATCACTTCATTTAATACAACTAATTTCAGGACCATCTACTTACTTGAAATATTTTATCTCAGTGTTCTTTATCAGTGATTATAATCTTATTATGTATGTGTATCATATTTGTTTTTATTGAAAATAGATTTTTCTCTCATAGAATACATCCTGACCTCAATTTCTCCTCTCTTCAGATTCCCATATCCCCCCACCCCCTGCCAATCCCCTCTACCACTAGAACAAGTCTTTCTCAGTTTACATTCAGAAAGAAGCAGCCCTGTAAGATCCACAACCACACACAACACAACAAGATACAAAAAGACAAGGCAAACCCTTTCATTTTAAGGTAGGGTAAGGCAATTCGTTATGAAGAAAAGAGTCCCAAGTGTAGGCAAAAGCATCGGAGACAGATTTGCTCCTATTCTTAGTAGTACCACCAACCACCAAGCTAACAGCCATGACATATAAACAGAGGATGGGGTAGAAGCCCATGCAGGTCCTGTGCTTGCTGCTTCAGTCTCTGTGAGCTCATAGATTGAATGGTCCATGTTCTCCTGCTGTCCTATATCCCCTCTCACTTCTAAAATCTCTTCTCTCCCTCCTCCACTGTCTACTTCTTCTAGGCATGATTAGAGCTTTCTTGTTCTATAGCTTTCAGGTGGGCTGTCAATTTCCTAGTATGAGATCATTGCAATTATTTTATGCAGGCACTTGATGTCAACTTTCCTATTAGCATTACTTTCTTTGTGTCCCATAAGTTTGGATATGCTGTGTATTGATTTTCATTGAATTCTAGAAACTGTTTAATTTCTTTGTTTCTGTCTTGACCCATTTTTCATTCACTGTATATTAGTTTAGTTTCCATGAGCTTCTAGGCTCTCTTTTGTTTTGCCATTTTTGATATGCAGCTTCAATCCACAGTGTGCTGATCAGATGCAGGGAGTTATTTCAATTTTCTTGTATACAGGGAGACTTGCTTTTTGTTCTCTTTTTAAATGATATTTTATTGTAAAATATATGTATGCATGCTTGTCCTTGTATGTGCACACATGTGTGAGTGTCCACGGAGCCAGAAACAGGATTAGAGAGCTTGGAACTAGAGTTTCAGGTGCTGTGTGTCACCTGACTTGAATTGGGGAGCCAAACACACATCTTCTGGAAAAGCAGTAACATTCATAAGCAATGTGCCATCTTTCTAGCCCCTAACATCAATCTCAAATTTATACCACCCAATGATAAAGTTTCACTAATTATTTCAGTGTATGTATACAGCTAATATAACTGTTGGCAAGCAGTTGGTGAACAAGTTTATGTTTCTTTGTCTTCTGTTAGTAGTAGAGCTATCTATTACAGTAACATGATGGACTCCTTCCTAGATCTCCATTGTTAACCCATTCTTCTAATAAAAGAAAGAGTAAAAACATAGTTAAAATAGAAATACAATGAAGAAAAATATGGTTAAGGTGTGACAAGAAGGGGAATCATAATAAAAAGAAGAAAGAAAGAAGGAAAGTAAGAAATGAAGTAAAATTCAACAAAGTGTTGGGCACCCTCTCTGTCAGCCTCTATTTTCCTAGTACATGATTTATTTTTCTGAACACTTTGAGGTATCCTTTCATTTCCTTTGTGCATTTTCAAAACCTTTATTTTCTTTGGAACAGAGTCACATTTTTCTTATTCTGACTGTCCTTGACTAAGTCATAGGGAGGCAACTTCCAGAGTAGCATCTTATCCTAAAGGTTAGTAATAATTGTTACACAAGTAATGTTTTCTTTGATCTTTTAAAGCAGAAATAAATGACCCCTACTCTCGGGAAATTCACATTTAACCAAGAAGAAAAAAATATATCACAGAAACTACAAATCTCATTCAGAAAATATCAACCTAAGCACCAAATCATCCTATGTGTATATTTAACCATAGATAAGATAATAAAAGGTAAAGTATTCAATAACAGTTTAAAAGTGGACAGGAAGATAAAATTTTAACATAATCAAAACCCTGGTCAAATTTGACTAAAGATGAAGAAGTTCCTTAGGGGAGAGGACCTATGGTGATTAGTATTAATAAGAGTGCACATATCTGGAGTGAGTATTAGAAAAACTATGGGTGACCTTCCAGAAAGACATTACTGTCTTGCTAGGGGTGAGAGAGTTGGGCAGAGTCACGCCCATGAGTTCCCAGTAAGGATGCACACTACAGTATGTGTAATTAATGGGAAAGAAGAGACACTATACATTTAATCAAGGTATTTGAGCAATAGAATCAAGGCAAAACTAAATTGATTGCAACTTGAATAATAATAATTAGAGTACAATGAGTGTAGCCAGTCATACGGTTGATACAATAAGCTTTGACTGAGTTGATGAGAAAACATCCAGTTAAGAAAAGGTGATCAAGGAGCTGAAATGTATATGAATTTGTGAAGAACAGTGTTATAACACTGTTTACATATGTGGGAATGAAATACATAGATGTAACATGTGTTCACACCAGCAGGAGACCATCTAGAGGAAATTTGTTTCTTTCTTGAAATATTAAATGAATGGGAAAATTCAGTGCCCACTTCATGATAAGTATTTACTATTTTTAGTGCCAAGTACTAGTCATATCTTGAAGAGTAAAATCAGATTCTGCTGTGCTCTTTCTTAATATGTCTCATTTCCTTGCGAAAGAGGGCAAATACTAACTTAATATCTTACTAAATTTTTCAACAAAATATACATGGTTATATCCTCCATGTCACAAGATTGTAATCTATGATGGTGTGAGGTAAATCTGCCTTTCAAAGAAGCATTGAACTTCCTTGGAATGAAACTGAGATGGCATGGATAAACCCTATGGTGTGAAACCATGTATAATCTCTTTCAAAGATATCACAGGTGAGTGAGGTACTGAGATAGAAGAAACTGAGTCCAACTCTGGTGGATTATTTGATTGTCTTTTGGATTAGGTAAACACCCAAAGATTAGATACAAGTGGTTTAAGAAGAATTACCAGAAGTCACAGAAATGAACTTCCCCATTCATTCTGTGTGTTGTTGCTCTGTGCTGTCCATCAGAGGGGTTCTTCTTTTTCTTGACATTTGATCCAAAAAGGATCATTTTTCATTAATTAGTTTGTAATAGTATGTTAGCAACAGAAATTGACCAAGATAGATAATGGTACTGAGAAGTGTGAATTTTGCTGAAAGCTCACTCAATGTAGGTTTTGAGTCATGATAGAGTTTATGAGGCATTCTCAGTTCAAAATACTTAGAGGCTTAGAAGACACACAAGAATTTACACAGTTTTATTAAAAATATGTTTATCCAGACAACTTCTTTTAAACAAATAAGGAATAAGGTTTTATTATATTTTTTGAAGGAACTCCCTTGGCAGCATTGTGAACAATGCATTATTTGAGACTATGTGGTCACAGAATGTCAATCAGGAAACAGCAGTATAGTATTTTGTTTGATGAAGCTCCACCTAGAGTGGTGACTCTATGGATGGACAGGAACTGTCAGCAAAGCATTAAGCTACATACTAAGATAATGCCTCTGCCTTTAATGGAATCACAGCCAAAAAGATGCATAGGAAAGTGGTTATTCAATCAAGTAACACAATGGTTAAACAGCATAGTTTACACGAAGAAAATTCCTGGAAGCCACTCAACAAATTTTCTTTATATCTCTCTAGGGAGCTATTTTTAAAGAACTCTGAGTCTTGTTCCTCCCTTTGCTATTCTAGTTTCTATTGCTCAAGAGAGGCTTTGAGGAAGACCTATTGACAAGGGACCAGGTCTGGGTTGGTGCCAATTCTTGCCTGCAGTGAGAGAATTGTCTTCATGCCAATTTCGTCTTTAATAATAAGACCCAGGATGAACTGCAGTCGGGCTCCTGACTTTATTCTCTTGGGACTATCTAGGGAACCAGAGAAATGGCAACCTTTCTTTAGCATCTTCCTATGTCTCTACTTGCTGGGGCTTTTAGGGAACCTGCTACTTCTGTTCGCTATTGGTGCTGATGTCCACCTCCACACTCCCATGTATTTCTTCCTCAGTCAGCTCTCACTTGTGGATCTTTGCTTCCTCACCACCATAGCCCCTAAAACACTGGAAGCTCTATCGACTGGAGATGGATCAATCTCATTCTCTGGATGCCTGACTCAGTTTTACTTCTTTGCTATTTTTGCGGGCATGGATAACCTGCTTCTAGCAGTCATGGCTATTGACCGCTATGCTGCTATCTGCCACCCACTCCTCTACCCACTTCTCATGACTCCTTGTAGATGTGAAGTTCTTGCCATTGGGTCATGGGGAATAGCTAATTGTGTATCTCTGGTCTGTACATTATTGCTCGCTCAGTTATATTTTTGTACCAATCAAGGGATACCTCATTTTTTCTGTGATTCCAGGGCTCTCTTATTGCTTTCCAGCTCAGAAACTCACCTCAATGAGAGCATGATAATGGCTTCAGTTGGAGTTTTGGGAATCAGTGCAGTTCTGTGCATTGTAAGTTCTTATGGTTTAATTTTTTATGCTGTGGCTAGAGTTCCATCAGCACAGGGGAAAAGGAAAGCCTTGGCTACATGTAGTTCCCACCTCTCTTTAGTCTTCCTCTTCTACAGCACAGCCTTTGCTACCTACCTGAAACCCCCATCTAATTCTCACTCCTCTGGAGATGTAGTAGCTGCTGTTATGTATACCCTTGTAACTCCCACTCTGAACCCCTTCATTTATAGTCTGAGAAATAAGGATGTTAAGAGTTCATTGAGAAGGATCCTGTACATGGAGAAGTCTCAGAATTAAAGATCATCATATAGAAAGGATAAGTCTGCACAACACTACCACAAATGAAAATTAGTCAGTTAAAACAATGGTTTATGGGATAATTACCTGTTTGCTATGCCTAATCTTCAGTATTAACTGGATTGAATTTGGAATCATCCTGAACGACTAGTTTTGGCATTTCTGAGTGTGTCTTTAGAGATGATACTAAGTATAAAATATCTTTTATGAATTTGGTTGTCCCATCCATTCCCTAGAATCCAACTTGTCTAATAAACAGAGAATGGAAAAACCAAACTTACTGTCATTATTCATCCCTTTTTGCTTGTTGACCACAGATGCAGTGTGACTTGTGACCCCCATCAACCTGCTGTGCATTTCTTATCCTGATGTATTGTATTCTTCAAGCCATGAATAAAAATGAAATTTTCACCTTCTAAATTGTTTCTCAGGAATTTTGCCACAGCAAACAGATAGGTAAAACATACAATGATATGGTGGAAATCATACTATGTTGAGTTTGATCTTCTTTAATATTTTTCTTATATTAATATTTCTAATGCATGGATTTCCATTACAATCTTTACAGTAACTGGATAATTGTTGGGATTTCTATCAGGGGTTTAGTATAAATAACCCCCTAATATCCTCATTGGTTTTATTGTCTCTCCTGTTCTGAAGATCTAGTGAGTTAAGATGTTTCATTATTTTTCTTATATCATTACTCCTGCTGAACTTGGATGCCACTGATAAGTCCCCCTAAATGTAGTTTAATGGTCACAGTACTTAAATTACAAGTAAGAGGTTATGAGCGTGGCAAGTGTGACAAAAATCCTGGTCAATAGGAACAGAAAGAGAAAGAGTATAATTTTATTCTATCTTTCAATGGAGAGTATATCACAGCATTCATTTCGAAATAATTTATTTTTGTTGTTATCATGTGGGTATATTTGTATAAAGTTACTTATGACACATCATTTTGTGGGATAGCATATTGCAAATTGCATCATCATGTTTGCCTGATCAAACTCAATACTAGCAATAGTAAAGACTCTTTAAATGTTATACTACTATAAAATAAATGAACATTTTTACAGATTTATACTTGTATTGGTGTCTTGTTTCTATAATTATTTGCATTAATCATTAGTAGTAGTGCTATTTACAGCAACAGTCTACAGAGTGACAATTCAATGCATGTCTTCATTTTGTGATGTCCAAACCAGAGGTATTTATGCTGTATGCAGTCAACAATTCATAGGAATTCACATAATCTTTTAAACTAACATGAGAAAAATTTTAAATATTATCTCCCGCCCCCCAGCATAGTTCAGCAGACCTAAAGTGGAATTCTGAGAAAGAACATAAGTACTCCATCTCTAGCCCCTTGTGAGAGACTTTTCCATCAACAGACTGACAATCAAATGGAAAATCAATATCGTCCTTCTTCTTAGGTTATATTTCAGTTGGTTTGCAGTAGTCTTCCTAGTGCCTGTTGTACCTGTTTCCTCAAGATATATATGCCAGGGTTGAAGATGGGGGTGACCACTGTGTAGAGCAGGGCAATGACCTTGGAGAGGAGCTGGGAAAGGACAACAGAGGGCACAGTGTACAAGACCATGCATGTTCCATAAAATGTGGACACCACAGCAAGGTGAGAGGAGCATGTGGAGAAAACCTTGGTCCTTCTGGCCTCAGAGGGAATTTTCAGCACTGTCACCATAATCTGAGCTTAGAAGATCAGAACCAGCCCAAAAAGGTCAGTCAGGAATATATATGAGAGAAAACAATATAGTCACCTAGAAGTGTTGGGTATCTTATCAGAACAGGACCATCATGAGTGAGAAATTAGAGTAAAAGTGATCAATTAGGTTGTGGCCACAGAACCTCAGCTGTGCCATCACAATGACTAGTCCATCCACCCTCACGTCTGACAGCCGGACTGTGAGCACCAACTCAGTTCAAGATGGCCTTGAACTGAGAGCTCTGAATTTCTTGCCTCCTGAGTGCTTGGATTAAAGTTATGCAATGCCACTACCTGGCCAAGGCCTACTATCTTAATCCTTCTCAAATAGTTCTGATAGTTTGGGGGTTTGGGGACAAAGCCAAGATGGTATGGGTCAAGAGGTCCCCTCCCTTCTCTTCTGATCAGGAGCACATGCTTTCAAAGCCCCCAAAGAACACTGCACAAAGCCAGCTCCTAGTTCCAGAATCCAATGTGTTCAATTAGACCTTAGATCATCATATATGGGACTAAAAACTTACATAATAATTCAACAATTCCAGTACCTCACCATCATCTCACGACCTCCATTCCTCCCCTACTAGAAGCCCTTAACCAGCCCAGGTATGAGACTTCACTGACCTCCTCCTGAGAATTCGGGGAAAACCCATTTGAGAGCTGCTCCAAAAAAAGTCTGACTTCTTATTTAACTCGTCTCAGTTCAATTTATTACATAGTTTTATTACCAAGTTCTACAATCTGTGAACCAATAGTGAAATATTTGAGCATATGTGGGTCATTCATATTAAAACCACCACATTCAACTCCAAGGAGCCCATAGCCTTGTGGTCATAACATAATATAAAATGCATTAATTTTAATTTCAAAAGTCTTCATATTCTATCACAGTCTTGACACAGTTTAAAACTCCCTTTTCCAAAGTCTCTTCTGAGACTTGAGGCAATCTTATTTGCAATCTATTGTAACTTCAAAACTAAATGGCAAATTTCATACATGAAACCCTGAAGCACTAACATAATTGAGAAAACATAATACATACCAAAAAGAATATAGCCCATCACTCTATTTCAGGTAAGTGCCAATATAACACAGTTAGTCACCAGGGCTCAGTCCTCATTCCCCTTCTCATCTTAGTCATTTCCTAGGCAGCTTCATCAATGCTCAGGACATATTACATACATATAACTCACATGGCATCATGGTCCAAATCTCTTTGTACCCCTGATGATCAAGGTTAGAGGAGATGACTTCATAGAGGCCCATGTAACATGTAGCACTGATAAATCCCAGCCAGATTTTGCTCTCTAGCTGTCCACTGGACCAGACACAAAAGACCAAGCACATTAAATTCATGGGTTTGTAAATTTTTATGTTTTATTTACTTTCTTTTTTTCAAATTTACATATATTTCACTTTTAATGACACAAACCATACCTCATAACCACATGATTAAAAAAAACTAAAGCTCTATCTGCATCCTTATTTTCTACAGAGAATTAAAAACCTGCTCATAGAAACCTAAAGTTCCACAAGGGATGAAGAAGTCCCAGATCCCAGTGTGGTACAGGTGAGACAGGGAGGAGACACAGGTATGAGGAACAGACTTAGTCCTAAGGGTTAGTTTCAGCTGCTCACTTTGTCACCCTGTGATAACAGGAGACAGCATGAGATGCCTATTACAGAAAGAGAAACTAGAGAACTTGTATTCATAGTAGAGAAGGAGAAGTCGGAACATTCTGTAAGGCTCAGTCTTACACAAGGCAGTTCTTTTATACTGGGGAACAGATGATATTCTGACTATTCCCTGGGAGTGGTGATACTTTAAAGAACTCGGTATATCCCAGCCCTAGAGTCCCCATAACCCAGAAATGTATCTGTCCAAGCACATGCCACAGCTTAGGCTCTGCAAGTTCTTACCTCTCTAAATGGTGAGAGAATCATCAGAGCCTCAATCACTGTTCCTGCCTGTAGTAGAACAATTAAGACTTAATTAGAAGCAACATGATAGGATAAAGAAGTATTTATAAGTTGACTGTGCTGCCCCATGTGCTCCTGTCTGCTCTATCCCAAACCAGGGATCATATCCACCCATATGTACTGGCAGTCTTAGTGTAACTGCTGCTTCTTTCACCCTTGGAAAGAAAATAGTGGGTAAGAGGCCAGGAAGGCAGCAGGGAAATGAAAGTCTATTAAAAACCTTAATACTAGCCCAAAGGAAACTATTAGAACTAGGACTTCAGACTCAGGGAAAGATGTAAAAACCAGGTGAGATATGAAGGAGCCTTCTAGAGTGTCTTTTCTCATCAGGAACCTTCCACTTCAATTATGGTCTTTATTTCCCATGGACAGTAGGTTGTCAGCACACAGACTCAGGCAAGGTGATCATTTGTTTGTGATAGTGCTTCCTAGTTCATGTTGTTCATGAAACTACATCAGTGTGACTTTCATTAGTATTCCCTAGTGCTTATGGATGCAAATATATATGCTGTTACATACTTTATGGGATAAAGTGGTTTTTGTGATATATTTTGCACTTTAAGTAAACACCTCTTTAAAGTGTAAGTAAATATCTTGACATGAATTAAAAAATAATTTTCTAGAATTGTAATTTTGAAATTTTGATCTCTTAAGGTTTAATTATTTGGGATTTAGATGTAAATTATTTAAATTTTGTATTTTGAGTCTGTCTGTATGTGGTTGGATCTCATCTATAATTCCAGTACTAGGGAGGCAGAAATAGGAGGATCCCTGGAATTCGATGGCTAGCTGTTCTAAACAAATTGGTAAAATCCATTTTAAGAAAAGCTAGAAAGGATAGAAGAAGACACACAGCACTTACCCCTGGCTTAAGCAGACATACAGACCAATATACACATATACTTAAACAGAGATACAAACAAGCACACACATACACACAGACACATAACACATATGCATAAAAATACACACACATACAAATGCATATACACATACACATACACACATGCATTAAAAACATAGCTTTATTATACACACAATGAACTACATATAACACTCACACAGATAATGGTTGAGGTGGTATCTTTACTTATTAAAAGTGGTTCCGAGTTGTTCCTCAACCTGCTCACTGCAGAGTCTCCTTTCCATTTTGCAGGAATCTGTGGAGCAGCTCCAGGTACCCTCCATCCTCAGAGACCTTGAACTACTCTGCTGCATGATCTGACTCTAACTTGAACTTAGTGATCTGAGCTCCCATGTCTACTGAAGTCCAAGAGTTCAGGTCCTCACTTAGGGTAATATGATTTGAGCCATCATAAGCAGTTTGATAGTGTGCTCCAAGATGGCCTATATCTGGCCCTACCTTTCAGGCAATCGTCCTCTGCAGGATATGAGAGCCTGGCAGCAACCTGACTGGCAGCCTGGGCTACCCCACCCTGATATGCCCATTAAAATGCTTTGGACCTAAAATGAAAGTGAAACCAGTTCAGGATTTCTGAGGGGTCTGAGGCCCTCTTCCATACATTGAACCAAGAACCAGGGGCCACTTAGGCCAGACAGTGGGGACCTTTGGAGACCTAGACAAGACTGGGGTCATACACCTCCTCCACTCTGGTTGTATATCAGAGCAGGGTCCAATGGCTCGTACGAAGACTCTGTGC
Organism: Tokudaia tokunoshimensis; assembly: GCA_036184795.1. NCBI lineage: Eukaryota > Metazoa > Chordata > Mammalia > Rodentia > Muridae > Tokudaia > Tokudaia tokunoshimensis. The sequence continues at coordinate 877,657 of BTHU01000021.1, read as the reverse complement.
AATGTTTTTGAGCCTGAGTTTCAGGTCCTCCCAATACTCTGGTCCTTACTTCTCCATCCATGGCTCACATGGCTCCATTCTTACAATCTCCACATTGCTCTCAAGGTGCTGAAACTGTGTGTCTTCCACATAGTCAATAGAGATGTACTGGGCTTCCCCAGGGCCCAGGCATGACAGGGCAGTGGGAAATAGTGCAGTGAACGTGAACAAGACCCTTCTCTGAGAACTCTGGACAAGTGCACTATGCCTGGTTGGGCGTAGGGATGTGTTGCTGCAGAGCACAGAATGGAAGACTGGAAGGAAATGGGTCTCTGGCCAATCTGCCCCAGGCAAAGTTGCAGACTAAAAGGAAAATGTGATTCCAGCAGAGCAGACAGGTCCCGCATTGTCTGAGCTCTATGAAGATTCCTGCTGGAGCAGGTATTGGGGCAGAGGTTTCACCTGGGTCCCTGGTTATGCAAGGCCTCCTGGGAGACAGGCAGACTGTGGGGAATGGGAGAGGGGCACATGTTCCACATCTACTCCAGGTGGAGTTGCAGACCAGAAGGAAGACAGGCCTGGAGCATGGCTGATAGTTTCTGCGTATGCTGGGTTCTGTGGGGATCCCAGCTGGGGCAGGTATTGGGGAAGGGTTTCACCTATGTCCCTGGTTAAGGCAGACTTCCTGGGAGACAGGCAGGCTGTTGGGTATGGGAGAGGGGCAGGAGTGCCAGATCTGCCCTGGATGGAGTTGTTTGATTTTCAAATAACATTTGAGGCATTGGAAAAGTTTGAGTATTAGACAGAGGTAACAGTAATCCCAGATGGATTTTAAGAGCAGTGTTACTTGGACATGAAATAATATCATTCCAAGACACCATATGTTTTTTATAGTTACTAGTAAATTCATTAGGAACACTGTTTTTTTCTACCAGTAACTTATGATAGTAATGAGTGACTAAAATGATTGACCATTTTAATTCCACCCAAATTTCATTTTGTGTATGAATTGCAAAGTTTGGAGAATATATACATAATGTATTTGTATATATATTATGTATATATTCCAATTTTAAAAAATCACCATTGATCATATATTTTGTTGAAGAAAAATGTGAATCTATTCATAGAATAACTGACTGTAGAACTGTTGAAATTTCTACTTCATGACCTTCTGTGTTTCATTGTTTTCCTAGGTTGTCTTGCATGTCATACATTAGAAAAGATTTACATATTGTCTTAGTCAGGGTTTCTATTCCTGCACAAACATAACCAAGAAGCAAATTGTGGAGGAAAGGGTTTATTCAGCTTACACTTCTGCATTGCTGTTCATCACAAAAGGAAGTCAGGACTGGAACTCAAGCAGGTCAGGAAGCAGGAGCTGATGCGGAAGCCATGGAGGGATGTTCCTTACTGGCTTGCTTCCCCTGGCTTGCTCAGCCTGCTCTCTTATAGAAACCAAGAATACCAGCCCAGGGATGGTACCACCCACAAGGGGCCCTTCCCCCTTTGATCACTATTTCAGAAAATGCCCCACAGTTAGATCTCATGGAGGCACTTCCCCAACTGAAACTCCTTTCTCTGTGATAACTCCAGCCTGTGTCAAGTTGACACACAAAACCAGCCAGTACAATTGATCCCTTGTCAATTTGACACACAAACACATCACTATTAGGCCTCAACCCTTACTTTCTTATTCATCCCCAATATCTAAATAACTTTAAAAGTCTCGCAATCTTTATATATTAAAAATTCAATCCCTTTAAAAGGTCCAATATCTTTTAAAATCCAAAGTCTTTTAAAAATTCATAGTCTCTTAACTGTGGGCTCCACTAAAATTCTTTCTTCCTTCAAAAGGGAAAAATATCAGGGCACAGCCACAATCAAAAGCAAAACTCAATCTCCAATGGTTCAATATCTGGGATCCAACTCATGGTCTTCTGGGCTCCTCCAAGGGCTTGGGTCACTTCTCCAGCTCTGCCCTTTGTAGCACACACCTTGTCTTCTAGGCTCCAGCTACCTGTACACCACTGCTGCTGCAGTTCTTGGTGGTTATCTCATGGCACTGGCATCTCCAAAACACTGCTTTATGCATGACCCCTTCAGTCCTGGGCCATCAATTGCAACTGAGGTTGCACCTTCACCAATGGCCTTCTGAGGCCTCTCACAGTGCCAAGCCTCAGCTGCTCTTTATGACCCCGTCATGCCTTCAAAGCAGTAACACCTTGGTGACTCTTACACAGTACCACGTCCAGCCAGAACACAAAATGCAACTGTGGCTATCTCTGGAACACAGCCTCTGTGCTCTCAGAAAACATTTCCCAGAAGGTTTCACCTCAGTGATGCTGTTCTCTTCTTAATCACTGCTAATGTCTTAGCTCCAGCTAACCAGCATCAATAGTCCCAGTAACACAAAGGTTTGCTTTAGTGGTTCTGGTATCTTGTTAACCAAAACCACAGAATCTTCACAATCAAAATATGGCCCTGATAAAAGTCTTTAATGTTCCCTCTGAAATTTCACAAGCCAGGCCTCCATCGTCTGCCCTGACCTCAACATTATCTTCCAAGCTCCTATAGAACATTCCACGGAGCTCTTAACACTGAATGAATGATCTAACCCAACGTTCCAAAGTCCTTCCACAGTCCTCTCCAAAACATGGTCAAGTTGTCATAGAAATACACCACTCCTGGTATCAATTTGTCTTAGTCAGGGTTTCTATTCCTGCACAAACATCATGACCAAGAAGCAAGTTGGGGAGGAAAGGGTTTATTCAGCTTACACTTCTGCATTGCTGTTCATCACAAAAGGAAGTCAGGACTGGAACTCAAGCAGGTCAGGAAGCAGGAGCTGATGCAGAGGCCTTGGAGGGATGTTCCTTACTGGCTTGCTTCCCCTGGCTTGCTCAGTCTGCTCTCTTATAGAGACCAAGAATACCAGCCCAGGGATGGTACCACCAACAAGGGGCCCTCCCCCGTTTGATCACTAATTCAGAAAATACCCCACAGTTGGATCTCATGGAGGCAATTCCCCAACTGAAACTTCTTTCTCTGTGATAACTCCAGCTTGTGTCAAGTTGACACACAAAACTAGCCAGTACATATATTTTCTTCTTTTTAATCTGATTGGAACAATTTCATTCTTGAATTCAGTCATGTTGCTAAGAGGATGGAAGAAATAAGATAATTACTGGAACTTCACAGTTCTAGCAAGTGGCTGTATATACCCAGAGACTCAGAAATATTATTTTATTCCCATGATCTTGGAAATGGGCCAGCTCTTCTATATATTACCAATCTCTGGCAATCATTATTAGAGTGCAAATGGGCTTTTACTAATTTCACATGTCTTGGTGATCACAAATAGTTATATGTTTTCTAGCTGAGTCGGATGTATGGTGCTTGTAGAGCTATTTATGAATTGTGAAAATTTCCTTCAAATATGTTAAAAATGAATGAGTAATAATTATGATAATGAAACAAGAATTCTTATTTAGATAGAGTTATGTTTGCAGTGCTGTCAGAATCTTATGGTAGATAATTAATGAACAGAACATATGTTTGGATTTATACTTATTTAGAAAAGTGCAATTTAAAACTCATACATCAGTCAGAGTGGTCTTATTTGAGGCCAGGAAATATTATGGGCTTCTGTGCACTATTCAAATTTTCCTTAGTTAGGAAAGTAGATCAATGACTTGAAATAGATCATGCGTTGTAAATACCTCTCTGCTTTTACATCTGAATTATGGCCAAAATTCATGGCTGTTTAGTGATTTTATTCTTCAAATACTGTTCAAGAAAAATTCTCAACGGAAAGTTATTACAGATTTGTCACTAATGAGTAACTTTGGGAACCTAATCTCCAAGGTCAAGAAAGAATTTCTTTCTGTAGAGAAACACTTTCTGATCCCAAGAGACGTAATACAAACTACACTTCCAGACTCCATCAAATCTACTCTCATATATGGTCTCAGCAATGAATGCAAAGGGCAGCATGCTTGTAGGTCTAAGAACATTGGGCAATGTGGATTCTTCTAAGTTCATCATTCATTAGTGGATATTAGAGAGGTCAGTAGGTAAGTGTGAAATGTGGTAATTTATGGAGTATTATATCATATTTCAGATCAGAACATAGAAGATGTAGTATAGAACATCTTTCCATTTGTTAGTTTCCAAAGTTGCATGTAAATAATCCCACATAAAAGAAACATCCTTCACTGTAAAAAGAATTCTATGAAGCTGGATGTTTTATATATATACATATATGCATACATATATATATATATATGCACATCACACACACACACACAAACACACACATGTTTGAGGAAAAAATCTTGAATTGAAAACTTAAACAGAGTGATTTGTTTACAGATTCATGAAGCATGAAACTGTAACTAGAAGAGAGATACAAAAGATGAGTTTAAAAGTAATTTAAAATAGGTGGAGAAACCTGATCACGACACTGAAGATGAGTCAGAGAGATCACTAGAAACCAGGAGAGTATTGTAGGCACCTTGAAAGTCAGACAAAGATTTGAATTGAAAACAAAAGGTTTATTTCAACTGAGCTGTGTTTTTGAGAAATCAAATAATCGCTTGAATGAAATTTAAACCTGACATTGATGAGAGTTATTTTGTGAAATACAAGCAAAATTGCTTGCTTTAACAGGGATCAAGAAAGCATGGAATTAAAAGTTTTAGATTAGAAGGCAAATAGGGATTGAGACAGGAGCTTTTGGATATATGCAACATAAGAAATAGAAAAATGAGGTAATAGCTCTAGAAACCAAGGATCTTCACATATTACTGTGTAGCCCATCTGAATCTAAGTGTTTAGATGCAACCTCAGATGCTGAAGTAGTTTTCAGATAATCTCAGTACTGAGACTCAGTTGCTCTGAATTCCAATGAGATCTATATATTTTTGAGAAAAATATGTTTGAGATGAATATAATAGTGGTGATTGGTTTCATATGATTACAATATCAGTGAGGTTTTTTAACATGTGGATTGACAGCATAAGAGGCATGTCATTGCCTGATTACAGGAATATTTGTCTCTAGGAAAGAGTGTGAGTGTAGATGTAACCTTATGTGAAAATATCCTCCCAATTTTTAGTACAAAGATGGAAAATGATATTGCAGGTGTGATTGACAAAACAATTTAATTTTTAAAAATTTGGTGCCACTAATTGCAGCATGAGTTAGTCGAAACACAGATTGTTATCTCACAATCTCACACCAGTCTCTTAAGTCAGAATTCCTGGAGTGAAGTGTGACATTTTTGACTTAACAGCATCTCCAGGTGAGTGTACAGTGTGACACTGAAGATTTAATAGCATTTCCAGGTGAGTGTGTAGTATGACACCTGTGACTTACAAGCATGTACAGGTGGGTGTCATCTTTGTGAAACATTGAAGTTCTCATTCTTATTTAGAAACATATTACTAAAAACTTATTTCTGTGTATTCTAAAACATATATCCATTGGCACTACTACATATGTGATCATCCAGAAGTTAATAAACATGTACATGAAAATTAAAGGAAAGAGGATATTGTAGTCATCATGTATGGATCTTCTGTATTTCAAATATAGCTCATCATTTACAGTTAGTGTAACATAAGCCTCTTATAGGCTCTTTACTGTAAAGTATGAAAGGACAACCAGAAACAAGTAAAATTATTAGATCCCCCCATGTGTGAGGATTTAACTTCTCACATATTTTGTGGGAAGTATGTGTTTTCCTGATGTACTACGAAACAGTCTCTCTCTCTCTCTCTCTCTCTCTCTCTCTCTCTCTCTCTCTCTCTCTCTCTCTCATTTTACTTTGGTCCCCTTTATGATATTTAAGGCTTTATATACATTTACACCAATTCAAATACATATGTATGTATGTGACAATGTAGAATCTACTTTTGAGAGAGAACATGAATTTACTGCTGTTCTGAGTTTGTATCACTTCATTTAATACAAATATTTTCAGGACCTTTCACTTACGTGAAAAATTTTATCTCAGTGTTCTTTATCAGTGATTATAATATTATTGTGTATATGTACCATATTTGTTTTTATTGAAAATAGATTTTTCTCTCATATAATACATCCTGACCTCAGTTTCTCCTCCCTTCAGCTTTTCCATCTCTCCCTACTTCCACAACCCTTTTCCACAAGATCCAGTCCTCCTCAGTTTCCCCTCAGAAAGAAGCAGCCCCTAAGATACAAAAATCACACACAACATAACAAGGTACAAGGCAAAGATAACAAGGCAAAACCTCTCTTGTCGAGTTAGGGCAAGACAATCCATTAGGAGTTAAAGAGTACCAAATATAGGCAAAAACATCAGAGACACACTAGTTCCTACTGTTAGGTTTCCCACTAACCACCAAGCTAACAGGTATGACATATACACAGAAGATGTGGTACAGTCCCATTCAGGTCCTGTGTCTGCTGCTTCAGTCTCTGTGAGCCCATTTGAACCCTTCTTTATTGATTCTGTGGCCCATTTTCTCCTGCTGTCCTACAGCCCCTCTCACTCCTAAAATCTTTTCTCCCCCCTCTTACACATTCTAATTCTCTTGGGCATGATTAGAGCTTTCTCGTTCTATAGCTTGCAGGTGGGCTGTCAAGATCCTAGTATGAGATCACACCAATTATTTTATGCAAGCAGCTAATGATGTCAGCTTTCCTCTTAGCACTAGTCTGTTCCCTTAGTTTGGTTATGCAGTGCATTCATTTTCATTGAATTCAAGAAAGTCTTTAATTTTTCATTTCTGTTTCGAACCACTTTTCATTCAGTGGAGAGTTGTTTAGTGTCCAGGAGCTTGTAGGTTTTCTTTTATTTTTTTTCTGTTGTCATTGATATTCAGCTTCAATCCACAGTGTGTTGATTAGATGCAGGGAGTTATTTCAGTTTTCTTGTATACAGGGTGTCTTGCTGTTTTTCTCTTTTAAATGATAGTTTGTAATATATATATATATATATATATATATATATATATATATATATATATATATATATATATATGTGTGTGTGTGTGTGTGTGTGTGTGTGTGTGTGTGTGTGTTTGTTTGTGTACGTGTGTCAGTGCCCACAGAGCCCAGAAACTGGATTACAGAGCTTGGAACTAGAGTCACAGGTGCTCGTGTCTCACCTGCCTCGGATGTGGGGAACCAAACTCATATCTTCTGGAAAAGCAGCAACACTCTTAAGTACTCTGCCATCTTTTTAGCCCCTAACATAAATCTCAAAGTTATACTACCCAATGATAAAGTTTTATTAATTACTTCATGTTACATATACAGATACTGTAACTGTTGCAAAGCAGTTGATGAACAAGATTATGTTTCTTTTTCTTCTGTTAGTATTAGAGCTGTCTGTTACTGTCACAACATGGACTCCTTCCTAGATCTCCATTGTTAACCCATTCCTCTCATAAAGAAAGAGTTAAAACATGATTAAACAGAAAGTACAATGAAGAAAAATATGGCTATAGTCTGACAAGAGTAGGAATCATAATAAAAAGAAGAAAAGAAAGAAGGTAAGTAAGAAAGAAAAGTAAAATTGGACAAAGTGTTGGAATACACTCTGTCAGTGTACATTTTACTAGTACATGATATAATTTTCTCCATATGTTTATGATATCCTTTCATTTCCTTCGTGTATTTTCAAAGCCAATATTGTCTTTGAACAGTCACTTTTTTCTTATCCTTGACCAGGTTATAGGGAAGAAATATCCAGAGTGACATCTTATCCAAAACACTAGCAATAATTGTTACAAAAGTCATGTTTTCTTTGACCTTTTAAAATAGAATTTATGGCCTCTACTCTCAGGAAATTCACATTTAACCAAAAAAAAATATGGGTCACAAAACCTAGAAAACTCACTCAGACTATATCAAACTAAGCCCCAGATCCTTCTGTGTTTATATTCAAGAAAAAGAGAAGATAATAAAAGGTAAAGTATTCAATAACAGTTTAAAAGTGGACAAAAAGATAAAATTATAACAGTTCCAAGCCCTGGTCAAATTTGACTAAAGATGAATTTCCTTAGGTGAGAAGATCTTTGGTGATTACTGTTAATAAGTGTTCACAATATCTAGAGTGAGAATTAGAAAAACTATGGGTAACCAGCCAGAAAGACAAGACTGGCTGGCTAGCTAGGGATGTGACAGTTGGGCAGAGGATTGCCCATGAGTTCCCGGTAATCAGGCACAGTACCTTATATGTAATTATTGGGAAAGAAGGGACACTAGACATATTTGAGCAAGAGGTATTTGAGCAATAGAATCAAGGCAAAACTGAAATATTTGCAGCTTGAATAATAGTAATTAAAGTACAATAAGTGTAGCCAGTTATACAGTTGATACAATAAGCTTTGGCTGAATTGATGAAAAAAATGTCAAGTTAAGGTAAGAAAAGGTGATCAAAGGGTTGGAATGTAGAAGAGTTTGTGGAGAACAGTGCCATAACACTGTTTACATATGTGGGCATGAAATACATAGATGTTTCATGTGTTCAAGTCCCACCAGTAATAGAACATCTAGAGGAAATTTGTTTCTTTTTTGAAATGCTAAATGGATGGGAAAATTCAGTGCACACATCATGATCAGTATTTTTAGTGCCAAGCACTAGGAATACCTTGAAGAGTAAAAGTAGATTCTGCTGTGGTCTGTTAAATGTCTCATTTACTTGTGAAAGGGGGCAAATACTAACTTAATACCTTATTAAATATTTCAACAAAATATATATGGTTATATCCTCCATATCACAAGATGGTAATCTATGATGGTGCAAAGTAAATCTGCCTATCAAAGAAGCAAGACTTCCTTGGAATGAAACTGAGATGGCAAGGACAAAATCTATGGAGTAAAACAATGTATAATCTTTTTCAAGCATAACACAATTCAGTGAGGTACTTATATAGTAGAAATTGAGTCCAACTGTGATGGAATATTTGTTTGTCTTTTGGATTAGGTAAAAACACAAAGATTAGATACTAGTGGTTTAAGAAGAATTACCAAATGTTATAGATGCACACCTCCCAAATCATCCTGTGTGTTGTTGCTCTCTGCTATCCATCAGAAGCGTTCTTCTTTTACTTGACATTTCATCCAAGATGGATTGTTTTTCCTCAATTAGTTTGTAATAATTTGTTAGCAACAGAAATTGACCAAGATTGAAAATGTTACTGAGAAGTGTGAATCTTGCTAAAATCTCTCCCAATGTGGGCACTGAATCATGATAGAGTTTATGAGGCATTCCCAGTTCAAAATAGTTAGAGCCTTAGAAGACACACAAGGACTTACACTGTTTCATTAAAAATATGTTTATCCAGGCAACTTCTTTTAAACAAAATATTTATTTTTTTGAAGGAACTCCCTTGGCAGCGTTGTGAACAATGTACCATTTGACGCTAAGTAGTCACAGTACTTCACTCAGGAAAACAACAGTATTGTACTTTGTCTGATGAAGCTGCGACTAGAATGGTGACACTATGGATGGACAAGAACAATTAATGAAATCTGACAGTCAGCAAAGTACTAAGTTAAGTACGAAGATACACCCTCTGCCTTCAAAGGAATCGCAGTCAAACAGATACACAGGAAAGTGGTTATTCATTCAAGTAACGCAATGGTTAAATAACATAGTTTTTACCAAGAGAATTCCTGGAAGCCACTCAACAAATTGTCTTTATGTCTCCCTAGGAGCCATTTTTAATGAACTCCAAATCTTGTCCCTCCCTTTGTTGTTTTAGTTTCTATTGCTCAGTAGAGGCATTGAGGAAGACAAGGGACCAGGTCTGGGTTGGTGCCAATTCTTGCCTGCAGGGAGAGAATTGTTTTCATGTCAATTTCATCTTTAATAACAAGACCCAGGATGAACTGCAGTAGGGCTCCTGGCTTTATCCTCTTGGGATTATCTAGGAAACGAGAGAAATGGCAGCCCCTCTTTAGCATCTTCCTAGGTCTCTACTTGCTGGGCCTTTTAGGGAACCTAATACTTCTGTTAGCTATTGGTGCTGATGTCCACCTCCATACTCCCATGTATTTCTTCCTCAGTCAGCTCTCACTCGTGGATCTTTGCTTCATCACCACCACAGCTCCTAAAATGCTGGAAGCTCTGTGGACTGGAGATGGATCAATCTCATTCTCTGGATGCCTGTCTCAGTTGTACTTCTTTGGTGTTTTTGCAGATATGGATAACCTGCTTCTAGCAGTCATGGCTATTGATCGCTATGCTGCTATCTGCCACCCACTCCTCTACCCACTCCTCATGACTCCTTGTAGATGTGAGGTTCTGGTCAGTGGGTCTTGGGGAATAACTCATTGTGTGTCTCTGATGTATACGTTATTGCTCTCCCAGTTATATTTTCATACCAACCAAGAGATTCCTCATTTTTTCTGTGATTGTAGGCCTCTTTTATTGCTTTCTTGCTCTGACACTCACCTCAATGAGGTCTTGATGATGGCTTCAGCTGGAGTTTTGGGAATCAGTGCAGTTTTCTGCATTGTAAGTTCTTATAGTTGTATTTTTTATGCTGTGGCTAGGGTTCCATCAGCACAGGGGAAAAGGAAAGCCTTGGCCACATGCAGTTCCCACCTCTCTGTAGTCCTCCTTTTCTATAGTACAGTCTTTGCTACCTATCTAAAGCCCCCATCCACTTCTCACTCCTCTGGGGAGGTGGTAGCTGCTGTTATGTATACCCTTGTAACTCCCACTCTGAACCCCTTCATTTATAGTCTGAGAAATAAGGATGTTAAGAGTTCATTGAGAAGGATACTTAAAATGGAGAATTCTCAGGGGTAAGGTTCATTATTCAGGAAGGATCAGACCCCACATCACTACCACATATGCAAAGTGAGTCAGTTAACACCATGGATCAGGGGAGAATTACCTGATTGCTATGGCTAATCTTCATTGTTAACAGGACTAGATTTGGAATCAACCTGAACAGACTACTTTGGGCATTTCTGTGAAGATATCTCTGGAGAGATTTCACTGAGAAGGAAAGATCTATTTGAATGTGAGTGGCACCATCTGTTTCATAGAATTATCCTAGACTGATAAGTGGAAAAATTAAAAACCTAGCTTATTAACATTGTTCATCTGTTTTTGCTTGTTGACCACAGATGCAGTATAACCCTCTACCCTACCTTCCTGCCCTGCTTTTCTCATCCTGATTTGTTGTATTCTTCAAACCATGAATAAAATGAAACTTTCATTTTTAATTGCTTGTCAGGTGTTTTGTCACAGGAAAAAGACAGATAACAAATAAAATAATCTATTGAAAGTATAGCATGTTGGGTTTGGTATTCTTTAATTTGTCTTTTTATATGCATATTCCTATTGCATGAATATCCATTGCAATCACTACAATTATGTGATAATTTTAAGAATTTTTACCAGTGGTTTAGTAACAACATCCCTGATAGCCTTATATATTTTACTGCATCTCCTATTCTAGATATCTAGTGAATTAAAGTATTCCTCTCTTTTTCTAATATCTTTCCTCCAGCTGAATCTGGATACTACTGACAAATCATGTTAAAGGGAGCTATAGTGTTCACAGAACTTAAATAACAAGTAAGAATCCTGACAATAAGTGAGGTCAATAGGAGCAGGATGAGAAAGAATATAATTTTATTCTTTTATCTCTTAATGGTGAGTATATTACAGGAGTCCTTTTAAAATAATTTATTATTATTGTTATTGTTTGGGTACCCAAACAAAGCTACTTGTGACATATCATTTTGTGGGATAGTATATTGCAAATTGCATCATCAAGTTTGCATGCTCAAACCAAATACACACAATAGGAAAGACTGTTTAAATGTCCTATTACAATAAAATTAGTGAACATTGTTCCAGATTTGTGTTTGTATTGGTGTCTTGTTTCTATAATTATTTTGCATTAATCATTAGCAACCGTGCTATATACAGTAATAGGCTACAGAGTGACAATTCAGTACATGTCTTCTCATAATAATGTTCAAACCAGAGCAGTTTATGCTGTATGCAGTCAACAACTCACAGTAATTCACATAATCTTTTAAACTAACATGAGAAAATATTTTATCTATTTTCTCTCCCCCACCAGCATAGTTCAGCATACCTAAAGTGGAATTCTGAGAAAGAACATAATTAATCCATCTCCTTCCCATTGTGGGAGACTTTTCAATGAAGACATTGACAATCAACTAGAAAATCTTCACTGCCCTCATTCTTAGGTCACATTTCAGTTGGATTGCAGTAGTGAAGCCTTCTTAGTGCCTGCTGCACCTCATGGTTCCTCAAGATATAAATGCCAGGGTTGAATGTGGGGGTAACCACTGTGTAGAGCAGGGCAATGACCTTGGAGATGGTCTGGGAATGGAGAGCAGAGGGCACAGTGTACAAGACCATGAGTGTTCAATAGAATGTGGATACCACAGGCAGTAGAGAGGAGCATATGGAGAAGGCCTTTGTCCTACTGGCTCCAGAGGGAATTCTCAGCACTGTCACCACAATCTGAACACAAGAGATTGGAACCAGCCCAAAGGGGACAGTCATGAAGACAAATGAAAGAAAAACATATATTCACCTGGAACACTTGGGTATCTGAGCAAGCCAGGACCATCATGGGTGAGACATCACAATAAAAGTAATCAATTAGTTTGGGGCCACAGAACCTCAGTTGAATCATCAGAAAAACTAATTCATATAATGTGATACCAGACTGTGAGCACCAGCCACAGGAACCACTGAAGACTGATCAAGAGTGGGCATCATAGAAGGTGACAGATTTCAAGGGACAGATCAACTTGATAATCACTTTTTCTTTGAATATCTTTCTTTCTTTCTTTCTTTCTTTCTTTCTTTCTTTCTTTCTTTCTTTCTTTCTTTCTTTCTTTCTTTCTTTCTTTTTTGAACCAGCATTTTCCCTCCATAATATTAGGGTGTTTTAATTGTTTATTCTTTGAAATTTAGACAAGAACAGAAAAAGAATCACTACCCTGTTTAAGCAGATATATTTTAGGTGTGTGTTTGATACTTTATAATTTTCTTTTTTTTATTTTCTAAGTTTTTTTATTTACATTCCAAATCATTTCCCCTTTGCCGTTTCCTCCCTCCCCGAAAGTCCCATAAGCCCCCTTCCCTCCCTCTGTTCCCCATTCAACCCCCTCTCACTTCTCTGTCCTGGCATTCCCCTACATCCAGTCTTTCCAGGACCGGGGTCTCTCCTTCCGTCTTCTTGGAAATCTATTCATATGTCGATTGTGTCTAGGGTATTCCGAGATTTTGGGTTAATATCCCCTTATCAGTGACTGCATACCAAGTGTGTTCTTTTGTGATTGGGTTACCTCATTAAGGATGATATTTTCCGGGCGGTGGTGGCGCACGCCTTTAATCCCAGCACTTGGGAGGCAGAGGTAGGAGGATTTCTGAGTTCGAGGCCAGCCTGGTCTACAAAGTAAGTTCCAGGACAGCCAGGGCTACACAGAGAAAACCTGTCTCGAAAAACAAAAACAAAAAAAAAAAAAAACAAAACAAAACAAAAAAAAAGGATGATATTTTCAAGTTCTGACCATTTGCCTAGGAATTTCATGAGTTCATTGTTTTTAATTGCAGAGTAGTATTCCATTGCGTATATTTTTCTTTGAATATTATAGTTACATACATATGTATGTATTTATATGTGTAAGTATGTATGTATGTTTGTACACACACATATATAATATCTGCTGAGTCCATTTTTGTTGTTTATGTATATATAGTTTCAGGGCTGACCACCCTGTATTGGAAAACCAATGAGTGGATTTATTCTTGGGAGACTCTAATTCTTCCTCCAGTAGTTATCAGATGTCCATAGTTCTTTGTCTCAGGTTGGGACCCCACTGTCTTGTTTATGAAGACATTTCCAGTGGACACCTTTTCAGAACAGATCACCTGGTATTTTGACTCTTACCATCTTTTCACCTCCTTCTGAGATGTTCACTGAACTATAGAGACCGGAGCTGTGATATAGAGATATCCATTGAAGCTGGCATCCCCGTGATCAATTGATTTCTGTTCTATGTTCAATTGTGGTTTTCTGTGCTGATTTTTGCGGTGGTTTAATATGCTTGGCTCAAAGAGTGGCCCTATAAGGAGGTGTGGCCTTGTTAGAGTGGGTATGGCATTGTTGGAGTAGGTGAGGCCTTGCTGGAGGAACTGTGTCACTGTACGGCTGAGCTTTGAGACTCTCCTATCTTCCCACAAGACAGCTCCAGTTTGCCTTCAGAACAAGATGTAGAACTCTCAGGCACCATGGCAGGAGGAATGCTGCCATTCCTCCTGCCATGACAATTGACTGAATCTCTGAACCCATAAGCCAGCCTCAGTTAAATGTTGGTTTATAAAATTCGCCTTGGTCATGGTGTCTCTTCACAGCAGTGGAATGCCCATTTGCTGTTAAAAGAAGTGTCTTTGATGAAGGGTCATAGCTACATTTATCTGTAAGTATAAGGATATGATTTAGAAAGTAGTAAGGAATTATGTTGGTTTAGCAAAGGGCCACAGAGGAGTCTTTACTAGTGTCTATGACATCTCTAGCTCTGGAAAGCTGGCTAGGTTTCCAGTACAAGGTATGACTTTCCCGCCAATGAGTGGACTTTAAGTCCAATTAGATAACAGTTTGTTGGCACCAACATGTGAGTACCACTTGTGGCACCTTTGTGTGTCTTTCACTGTTGGCCCTTGCTGTGCAACTATAAAAAGAGGTAGAGGCTGGAACTGTGGGAGGAGCAGAACAGGGATACAAACTGAGAACTAAATGTTTGAAAGGAGGAGGCAAGAGAGTAGGGTTGAGTTAGGATGACTAGTTCAAGAGACTGCCCCCAGAAAAGAGGCTAATACTATACAGATGTCTCCATGTCTTTATTATTAAATCCCAAGCAGTACTCCCTACCCCCAAATCCCACACAGTTGTTCTTCTCCTCCTCCTCCTCCTTGTACTTCTTCTTCTTGGTCCTGTTCTTGTTCATGTTCTTCTTGTTCTTGTTCTTTTTCTGTAACTGTCTGCAGTTACATTGAATGGGTTACCTGGAAGGGAAGCTGGGGATGTATGGGAAGGCAGTGAAAAGAGTGGAGACCAAGTCAACATCGCTGTTCAAGGTCTCAAAGTTTAATGGAAGACTCCAAATATATAGGCAGAGGAAAACCCTTCCCCCAAAGGCTGGAAGCTTCTTCACAGAACCAGTTTGGTTGCTCCACAGGTGACTAGTGTTTTTCAGGCAACTGCAGGTCCTTGAAGAACAATGGGCTTCACCTTGGTCTGAGTGCTCCACTCCTGGTGGAGGGGATTATGGCTAACACAAGAGTTCCCACTCAAAGGTTGGGGGAAGAACTTTACATTAGTCGATGTCAAGTTTCTGCACGGTGGCATGGCACCCCAATAAGGCTCTCTACAATGCTCTTCTTGTTCTTCTTCTTCCTTCTTCCCCTTTTTCCTTTTTCTTCTCCTCTTGTTCCTCCTCATCCTCTTCCTGCTCCTGCACATCCTTCTATTCAAGACAGGGTTTTTCTGTGTAGCCCTTGCTATCATGGAATTTGCTCTGTAGAGAAATCTGACTGTGAACTTGGAGATCAACCCACCTCTGCTTCCCAAGTGCTGAGATTAAATGTATGCAATGCCAAACCTGGCCAAGCTATGAGACTTCACTGAACTCCACCTGTGAATCCAGTGAACCCACCTGAGAACTTCTCCCAATAAATCTGTCTTTATAGTTTAATTTGGCTCAATTCAATTTATTACTTAAGAAACCAATCAATTTCTAACATCGAGGGATGAATATTCAAATACTTCACCATTTGTGTCGATTCTTATTCAAACCACCACATTTCATTCCATGGAGCCCATAGCCTTGTGGCCGTATCATATTGCAAAATGCATTTAGTCTAATTTCAAAAGTCTCCATAGTCTATCACAGTCTTGATACAGTTAAAAATTCCCACGTACAAAGTCTCTTCTGAGCCTTGATGCAATATCTTATTAGTAACTCCCAGTAAAATCAAAAGCACAAAGCAAATTACACACTTCCAACATACAATGGCCCAGAATTTACATTACAATTCCAATAGAGGAAAAGGGACATAGTGAAATCCTGAAGCATCAAAAACAAATCCATATAAAACAGAGTATAACCCATTACTGTATGTAGAAAATTGCCAGCATAAAGGGCTCAATCCTTGTTCCCTTTCTCATCTTAGTCATTCCCTAGGTAGTTTCCTCAATGTTCAGCACATTACATACAACTCACATGGCATCATGGTCCAAATCTATTTCATTCTACTGTAGATCAAATGTAGAGAAGATGACTACATTCAAGCTTATAAAACATGCATCACTGACAAATTCCAGCCACAGTCTGCTCTCTAGCCTTCTCCTGACCCACCCACAATAGACTCAGTGCATTACTGAGGTTTATGGTGTTTGTGTTAGTTTCAACATTTTTTTATTTTCTAAGTTTTTTTTTATTTACATTCTAAATCATTTCCCCTTTCCCGTTTCCTCCCTCCCTGAAAGTCCCATAAGCCCCCTTCCCTCCCTCTTTTCTCCATTCAACCCCCTCTCGTTACTCTGTCCTGGCGTTCCCCTACATCAGTCTTTCCAGGACCCGGGGTCTCTCCTTCCATCTTCTTAGAAATCTATTGATATGCGAATTGTGTCTAGGGTATTCCGAGATTCTGGGTTAATATCCCTTTATCAGTGACTGCATACCATGTGTGTTCTTTTGTGATTGGGTTACCTCACTAAGGATGATATTTTCAAGTTCTGACCATTTGCCTAGGAATTTCGTGAATTCATTGTTTTTAATTGCAGAGTAGTATTCCATTGTGTAGATATACCACATCTTCTGAATCCATTCCTCCATTGAGGGACATCTGGGTTCTTTCCAGCTTCTGGCTATTATAAATAAGGCTGCTATGAACATAGTGGAGCATGTGTCCTTATTGCATGCAGGTAAAGCCTCTGGGTATATGCCCAGGAGTGGTATAGCCAGATCCTCTGGGAGTGTCATGCCCATTTTTTTGAGGAACCGCCAGACAACAAAAAGAGGTCAAAGGGATACAAATTGGAAAGGTAGTTTCAACATTTTATTTCCTTTCAAATTTACAAATCTTCCTCTTAACACAAACCAAATCATATATTTAGAAGATATAAAAAAAGCTATATCAACTTTCTTATTTTCAATAGGGAAGTAAAATGCTGTTCGTAGAAACCTAAAGTTTCACAAGAGATGAAGAATTCCCAGATTCCCCTATGTTACAAATAAGACATGGAAGAGACATGGGTATAGGGAACAGACTCAGTCCTCATGGTTGGCCTGGGCTGCTCTCTTTATCACATTGTGCTGACAGGGGACAGCATAAGATGCCAACTGCAGAAAGAGAAACTGGGGGACTAAGATTCATAGTAGAGAAGGAGAAATCTGAACATATCCTGTAAAACTCAGTCCCACACAACGCAGTGTTTTCATACTGGGGAATAAAATAGAAGAAATTCAGACTATTCCGTGGGAGTGGTGATACTCTAAAGAACTCAACTCAAAATGCCCCAATGCTTAGAGTCCCTATATCCTAGGAGTCTCTATTCTGTTCCACCACATGCCACAGGTTAGGCCCTTCAAGGTCTTATCTTTCTAGATGGTGGGAGAAAAACTGCTGCTTCTTTCCCCTGTGGAAAGAATATGGTAGATAAAAAGCCAGGAAGGCAGAATGGCCTAGATCGTCTAGTGAAATGTTTAATCATAGCCTAAGAGAAGCTACCAGAACTAGGACTGCAGACTCAGGGAAGGACTTGAAAATCTGATGAGATATGAAGGAAGCATAATAAAGCTTTCTGGAAGGTTTGTTCTCAACTGGGACCTTCCACGCCTACCTTTGACTCTGGATAAAGAATATGGCCTTTATTTCCCATGTACAGTAGTAGCTTGTTAGAGCAGAGACTCAGACAAGGTGATCATTTGTTTCAGATACTGCTTCCTAGTTTGTGTTATTCATGATGCTAGATCAGTGTGACTTTCATTAGTATTTCTGAGTGCTTGTACATACAAATTGTATGCTATTACCTATTTTATGGAATAAAGTGGTTTCCCTGATACTTTTATGAACCTTAATAAACATCTCTTTAAAATGTAAGTAAATGTCTTTACATGAATTAAAAAAATATTTTCCCAGAATTGTTATTTTAGAATTTTGATATTTTTAAAATTTAAATACTTGGTGTTGAGATGCAAATTGTTTAAACTGTGTGTTTTCATTCTGTCTGAATGCAATTGGTATACATCTGAAATCCCAGTACTAGGAAGGCAGAAATAGTAGGATCCCTTGTTTTACTGGCTAACTGTTCTAATCACATTGGTAAGATCCCATCTCAAGAAAAGGTAGAAAGGACAGAGGAAGACACACAGTACTGACCTCTGGCTTACACATACACACAAGCACACACATACACACTCACACATATATACCAACATATATACACACACATACACACATGTATCGAACACATACCTACATTAAACATAAAACCACCTATATAGTACACTCACAGACAGACAATAAAATACAATGATAAAATAAATAATTGTGTCATTTGAGGTGGTGAGCCAAAGGTCTTCCCAGAGAAGAGGCAGGGACAATTCCAACTAAGACCTGGAGTCCACGGGTGAGGAGGGTGACCCAGGTTACCCTTTTGCTTGCCTTGCCTCTCCTCTTGCACACCACAACAGTAGTAAGCATGGTTCCCTGGAGAACCAGACCAGCAGTGATGACAGTGATGATGACAGGGGACTGAGAAGATCTTCCTGGGAAAGGTGTGGAGAGTGACGACCCTGAACCCCAGTTATCAGTTCTGATCTTGTTCTGGGCTCCTTTCCTTGATTCTGTTGTTACCCTTTTCCATGCTTACCCCATTTCAGGGCAAGGGGCTCTGTTAGCCACTGATGGGACACATAGCATGTGTATCTCTGCTCCTCTCCATAAGGTACCACCACAGTAGCCCACTTCTTGAAGATTCCATCCCCTGAAGGCCTAGTCTCCACAAGCACCATGTCATGGGTCAGGTCCTTCCCATCCCAGTGCCTGGTCTGGATAGAAGCCCACTGCCCAGTACTTCAGGATGACATCTGCAGATCTAGGCTGATAGGCCACATGTGCCTTTGGGGGGTTTGAGGTAGAAGGATTGGAAAATTTAACCATTTTGCATTCTTTTTGTGGAGTCATTGGGGCTCATGTCAGCATCCTTGTAATGGACAGAATTAGGGTAAAAGAAGAATGCAAACACAATATGAAGCCTAGATTCAGATACCTAGCATGATCCATTTCTTGGAATGTTCTAAAACTCAAGGTGGTTAGTTTTATGTCAACTTGACACAAGCTAAAATCATCTGAGAGGAGGGAACCTCCACTAACAAAATGACTCCAAAAGTTCAGGCTGTAGGCAAACCTATAGGTCATTTCTTAATTGGTGATTGATGCTAAAGAGTCTACCTTATTGTAGGTGGTGCCATCACTAGCCTGGAGGTCCTGGGTTCTATAAGAAAGCAGGCTGAGCAAGCCATAGGGTACAAGCCAGGAAGCAGACTTTCTTCATGCCCTGTAGATCAGCAGTTTTAATTTCTGTTCTTACTTCCTTCAATGAAGAACAGTGCTGCAAGGGTAAGCCAAATAAACCCTTTATTCCCCAACTTGCTTTTGGCCATGGTGTTTCTTTGTAGGAATAGAAACCCTAAGATAGAATCAAGTAGGAGCCTTCAGATTTAATATCTCTGGTCCTGATTGTGTTAAGCTGGGAGACTCAGCATCAGTGGACTGTGACCTCCAAAGACATTGGGGGTGGGCAGAGAACCAAGCCTGAAAGAGGCTATGGTTCACAATTAGCTGCAGACTGAATGGAAGTGCTTGGTTGTTTATCTCTGGATGTTTTCTTCTTTCATCCTGGGACAGACTCAACTGTTCTGAAAGTAGGATCAGCCCTGGGACAGTCACTCTCTGATGTTCAATCAGGAAAGCCAAGTAAGACTCTTCCTTCTCCTTATGCACTATTCCACCTGATCCTCCTTCCCTGTCCTCCCTCTCCAGACAACATGAACCTCACTTGTATGGTTGAGGAGATATCTTTGCTTACTAAAAGTGGTTCCTAGCTTTTCCTCACACCTCCTTGCTGCAGAATCTCCTTTCCATTCTGTAGGAATCTGTGAAGCAGCTCTAGGCACTCTCCATCCACGTAGGCCCTGAAGTACTCTGCTATGTCATCTGACTCTAACTTGCTCTTCGTGATCTGAACCACTATGTCTGATGCAGTCCAGGAGTTCAGATCCTCATTCGGAGTGAAGTAACCTGAGCCGTCTCGTACAGTCTGATAGTGTGCTCCAAGAAGGCCCATATATGGTCCTGCCTCGGAGGCAACCATTCACTGCAGGATATGAGAGCCTGATAACAGGGCTGTCTGTCAGCCTTGGGCTACCTCGCCCTGCTCTGCCTACCTATAGGATTTGGACCTAAACTGTAAATGAAACTGATTTAGGGTTTTTGAGGGTTCTGAAGTCCACCTCCATACATTGAACCTGGGACCCAGGGCTAGTCAGGCTAGGCATTGGGGATATGTAGGAGTCTAACACAGGCCTAGGGTCACTAGGTACCTTCAATCGGGTTTTAATAGCTGAGCAGTTTCTGAAGGTAAGCTCTGGTCCTTTGTATAATGTTCTTGAATCTGAGTTTCAGCTCCTGCCAACACTCTAGATCTTCCTACTCTATCCAGGGCCTAATTGGCTCCATCCTTGGAAACTCCTCATTGCTATCAGAGAGCTGAAACTGCCTGTCATCCCTGAAGCCTACAGAGATGTACTGTGACAGGACAGTTTGAAAATAGCACAGTAAATGTGAGCCTAGGGGAAGAGCAGGTTGAGATCAGGACCTTTCTCTGAGAATACAGGCAAGTACAGGAGTGGTGGGGGCTTTGGGGATGGGCAGGACAAAGAGCATAGGACAGGGTAGGGAAGGGATCCTGAGGGTCTTGTCTCAAGCCCTTGCTCCTCCCCTCTGAGATTGTTTCCTACTGGACCCTGAACTCACTGGGCCCTCTTTGGGTAACAGCCAGAGGGACAACCACCAGCAGCAGGAGAGTGCAGTTTTCTGAGTTCCCCATCCTTTCAGTGGTAGTGCTGATTGGATTCTCTAGGTAACCACCACACAACTGTAATGAGAACCGGGATAGTATCATCAGTATCCATGCAAAAGTACCAGGCAAATTTTTAGTTACAGAAAATTGAAACCTCTGAGGAAATGGGGGAATCTCCAATGCTGTTTTTCCCCTCCTTTGACTCTCACCAAGAAGGGTCAAAAGTGGAACCTTGGCTTTGCCCTGACTCCTGTTCTCCCACACTAAGTACTTAATGTCCTAGAGCCTGTCGAATATTTCAGGATCTCTGTATGTTCGCCAGAACAAACTAACAAACAAAAAAACAAACATGTTTTACTGATTTGTTTTATGTGGACTGATATTTTGCCTATATGTATGTCTGTGCTCTAAGTGAGCCCGGTGCCAGCAGAAACTAGAAGAGGGAATCTGATCCACTGGAACTGGAGTTAGAGACCCTATTTATTGCCATGTGAGTACTGGAAATAAAATTCAGGTCCTCTGGCCGACTCCATGGATAACTTTTATTGGTTAGGTCTGACAATAATTATCACATGTTGAAGTTAGAATGGTTAAAGTTTTACTTAGTGATGCACATTTGTAAACCTAGTCTTAAGTAGGAGTGGCCATGATGGGAATGTTGTTTTGTTTTTTTTTTTTTTTTTTTTTTTTTTTTTGATACGGGATTTCTCAACCCTAAATGTCCTGAACTCAATTTGTAGATGAGGATGGCCTTGAACTCACAGAGATCCTCCTGCCTCTGTCTCCTGAGTGCTGGAATCAAAGGTATGTGCCACCATGCCTGGCTCAGTTTCCATATTTGGTTATAAATGATCCACAGGGTCTATAGAACTCAGCTTAAAGCTCATCATTTTAATTTGCAGTATACTACTCTAAGTTTCATGACTTTCTGAATTCACTATATTATTACCACCCTTTTCTCTCTTGTAATTGGCAAAATTTTATTATTTTTAACATCAAGGAAATGACTAGAACAAAAAGAAAATAAATGATTTAATTCTTATGGGAAAAGAAATTTGGACAGAATGACTCCTAGGAGAGAAAGCCCCAAGATGTTAATGCCCAAGATGCTGCTGGGGAAGTATGAGAGGGTTCATTCTGGTCTTCCCTCTGTCAGAACACAAGATAAGATCTGCTGAGATTAAGTATTATAAGTACATTCTTATATCCATTCTAAAGTATGTACAGCAGCTTAGACTAATGGGCAAATGTAATATTGGCAAAAAAAATTCTTTCATGTCCCCCTATTTCTATCTCTCTCTCTTTCCCTCCTTTCCTCCCTTCTCCCATTCTTCACTCCCTTCCGTCCTTAGACAAGTTGTCTTATAGCCCAAACTAGTGTAAAATCTCTGAGTAGCCCAGGGGAACTAACACTTTTAACTCTTTATTTAAGAAACCATTAATTCAGTTGTTTACTTTACATCCATCCCTATCACAGATTCCCCTCCCTCCTTTCCTCCCAGGCCCTCCCTCTCCCTGACCCTTCCTTTCTTTTCAAAAACAGGGGTGGCCTCCAGTGGATATCAACTTGCCTAGGCATTTCAAGTTGCAGTGAAGACTAAGCATAACTTCTAGTACTGAAGCTAGACAAGTCAGCCCAGTAAGGTGAAAAGAAACCAAAGGCAATCATCAGAGTCAGAGACAGACCCTGCTTCTACTGTTAGGAGTCCCATGGGAATACCAAGCTGAGCAATTGTTACATATATGCAGAGAGCCTAGTGATTCACCACCTACTGAGAGCTTGGCTTATATGGAATGTGCCTTCACAGGGACTTTTATGGTCTTTTTCCCCACTCTGATGAAAGGGATTTCAGACCAGAGCAATGGGTGAGTGAAGGTAACTGGGGGCCATCTTTGACTGCAGTTTGTGAAAAAAATAGAGTAGGTTCATTGTACAAGTTACTATCTGAAAAGCTTTTATTTTCCTAATTTGTTTGTAGTTTTTTTTGCACGTACTCTTGGTGTGTTTGGGATTTTCAGATCTTAGGATAGGCTATGTGATCAAGCATATATCATGTTGTAAATATATGGCAGGGTGTGTGTATATAACTTTAGTGGATCTGGTGGTATAGTTGGGCACTTGTATTCATGTAAGAATGAGAGGAGATAAAAAGGGGGAGATAAAGAGAGAGCAAAGAATTATAGAATTCATCTCTTAGTATCTGCTTAAGTCAAAGATCAACAGAGAAGCAGGTTCTATTCCAGTGCTAGTAACACGTTAGGTTGTATTTGGTGTTAAATAAACACATGACTCTATAGGAGTATTTTAGCAGAAGAGGGAGGATTCTATTATCAGAAAAAACAATAATAATAGTGAACTATGGTATGATATGCTTCTTACATTACTTCTTTTGTATAACCCCAAATCCTTGACTGTGTGTGTCAGTTTATTTGATTCATGATTCTTGGAATGCTCCACCATCAACAGTTATGTATAGAACATTTCTCTTACACATGTGTTCATGGCAGACATCTTTTTGGTTTCTGTGTTGACTCACTGATAATATAATGAAATTTCCATTGTGCTTCTGATGCTAACTAATCTGAATATGTTGTTCAGCACAACCAAATGCCAAAGCAACTGTGTCTCTATTGTTAAAGTCATTTACTTAGTCCAGGACATAGGTTACTTGTGTTCTGGTGTGTTGTTTCTATGTACTCTGATAATCTTCAAGCTTATCATCACAGTCAGGGGAATCTTGTGGATAAAGTGTAGATGCAAACTGTAATAATAGGTAAATGTGATCTCATGAGATTTGTTATCAACCACTGAATAGGTAATATTAGGCTCTTAGTGAGTCCAGTAAATGCACATAGGGCAGGTAAAAATGATAGGTATTGTTTTGGATGCTGAGGTTACAGTATTAGAAAAAAAATTAGAAAGCAGTTCTGTTTCTTCCTAGAACTTGCATTTGTGTTGAAGATATGTAATAAAACTCAATATACCAAATTAAGATACAGTCTATTGATAACAACAGATCAGGGAAGGGCAACAATAGTGTGTGTGTGTGTATTTGTGTGTGTGTGTGTGTGTGTGTGTGTGTGTGTGTGTATGTGTGTGTTTACAATGAGACAGTCAGAAAAGCACTGAGTTTGGGATAAAAACAAGGGAATTATCCATGTAGGTTTCTCAAGAGAGTAATAGCCACCCCAGTCAAGAACTGGTGCTGACTTGGAGGTCAGTGTGGTTGAGACAGAAAGTTGAACAGCAGAGATACATGCACAAGTAAAGAGGGGGAAGGTGGTGCACAATTTCTAGTTCACCACAGTGTGTTAGACCTTCAAATAACATGGGAGGCACTGGAGAACTCAGAGCATTAGACATAGGTAATAGTGATCCAAGATGGGTTTTAAAAGAAATATTACTTGGACATAAATGGAGATAATATTATTCTAAGACTCCAGATGTATTTAGGAATACATTAGTATTATTAGTAAATGCATTAGGAACATTATTCATTCTACCAGTCACTTATGATAGCAAGGAGTGGCTAAAAATAGTTGTCATTTTAATTCCACCCAACTTTTGTATGGTGTAGGGATTGTAAAGATTTGAAAGAATATACTGTAATTAAGAAAATCTCCAATGATTATATGCTGTGGCAAAGAAGACAAATGTAAATCTATACTTAGAATAACTGACTGTAGAATTGGTGGAATTTCTACTTTGTGCCTTTTGCTTTATTGTTCTTGAGTGAAAAGGATGTGCAGAAATAATATCTCTTTCCTAGATTATAAAGTATAGACCACGAGTCACTCCAAATCTCAATGTTCTTGATGTGATAAGTGGACTAAAAATTGTGTATACCCAGCCCACTTCTCTATTTTAACACTCTAGTCTTGTACAATTTTCTCTTCCTAGTTATAAACAAATGATTATGTATTGAATATGTTATATGTTAATATTTTGCAAAATTAAAAATGTTGTAAAGGGTGTGCATTCCTTGTACCTTAGTCCATATGCCATTGAGGCCCTTTTCTTAAAGATCCTGACCATTATTGGTTTCTTCTGGTGTGTTCAGAGGGTTTTTCTACCCACAAAAGAAGATTCAATGAGAAATCTCAGCACACTGATTATCTTGTACTGAATCTTGATTTTGTCATTCAACAAATCATCCAGGAATTCTGAATGTATGCCCTATATGTACATCTGTATTATACATACCTAAAAGTATGTATGATTTTTGCATTTTCCTGAGTTTATCTGGTAGTTAAGTTTTATTTTGAGTATATTTATATATACATATATGCTTAAATCCTGCATATATTTCCTTTTATAAATGTAATAATTTAGTCATAGTTTTGGGCGTTTAGATTATTTCCATTCACTTGTGTTTAAAATGGTCAAATGAACATAATGGTCTAATACGTAATTTTCAACATGTTGAGGTTCTTGGACAGGTAAGTTGTAATTTTAATATTTGTGATTAAAATTTTACAAAGCAGATAAAATTGGAAGTTTATCATCATATAAATAGTACAAAATCCTGTCCTGACAAATTCGTCTTTTAGTATCCTCAAAGAAATAGTTTGTAAACATTTTCTTGTTGTCACACACATGAACTACAATCGTAAGTATAGTCTTTGCAACGTGCACTATGAACATACTATGTCCCTGTAGTCTGTTCTTCCAAAGGTAACAAATTATAACAGAGGAAACATGGAGGTTAATAAACTGCTGCAATTCATCACTCTAATGATTACCCAGCTTCCCTTGCACTCATCCATTCTGTGTTTGTATTTACATCTTCATAATTTCATTGTGTGTCCTTACAGCTGCTACTCCTCTGAAAGTGCAGAACAGTGTGTTCATGGAGATCAGTCATTATTCTTTTATGTCCACAGCCATACATCAGCCTCTTCTTACACCTCATTCCACAATGTTGGGAACTACTTATCTTTTCTCAGTTTCTAAATATTACCCATTTAAAAACATGCCACAGAAGCACAAAACCTGAATGTAAAATCTCTTGGGAGAGGCTAAAATTAAACAGATTACAGAAGTATTTCACTGAATTGTTCATTCCTTCCTTGTAATATTTTTTGCCTTTAAAAGACAGTTTCACTATAAAGCTCAGACTGGCCTGGAACTCATAGCAACCCCCCTTTCCTCCCTCAGCCTCTCAAATGCTGGGATTGCAAATATGAAACATCACATGCAGTTTGTTCATTCCGTATTGCAGAATTGTTTTCTCTGGCATATAATACAATTTGCTTTGCTATTTATTCATTGAAGTACTTCTGCTTTACTTTGAATTTTTGGTTTTTATAAGTGAATATTCTACAAACTTTAATGTGTAATATTTTGTGAATATATTATACATATCATAATATGAATATATCATACATTTTAAGTTTACTGAGGAAAAGACTAAAGTTTTAAAAGAACTCAGTACAACTGCAGCTTTAAATTCTAATTAACAATCATATGATATTGTGTTTGTTAATATTTGGTTGATTTGATTTCTACATTTTTAACATTAATCATATCTACAAAGAGACTGTCTTTTGAATTGGTAGCATGCATCTGGTGTAGTTTATCGTCTTCATAATCTTTTAAAATAACAGCTTTATCTTTGTTGAATTTTCTCTATTGTACATTTGTTTTTAGAGTAAGATTTCTGTTATTTTTTATTTCCATCTTATTTTCTTCAGGCTCAAGTTTCTAGCATCCATTTACTTATTACATTGTGTAAATATACATGGAAAATATCTCTGACAAAATTGAAGAAATATATAGAAAAACGTTAAGATTGACTATTTCATGGAAAAATTATACAGATAAAACGGTAGGAATAAAAATATTCTTAAGTTGATTGAAAGTGGAATTATAAACATTTTCTGATAAAATTGAAAAGCTACAAGGAAAATATTTCTTTTTTTCTTTTTCTTTTTTTTTTTTTTTTTTTTTTTGGTTTTTCGAGGCAGGGTTTCTCTGTGTAGCCCTGGATATCCTGGAACTCACTCTGTAGACCAGGTTAGCCTCGAACTCAGAAATCCGCCTGCCTCTGCCTCCCAAGCACTGGGATTAAAGGCATGTGCCACCACCGCCCGGTGGAAAATATTTCTGATAAAACTCAAGAAATATATAGAAAAACACGTTAAAACTGACTATTTCATGAAAAATTATAGAGATAAGATAGTAGGCATAAAAATATTCCTAAATTGATTGAAAATAGAAGTAAAAACATTTTCTGATAAAATTGAAGATTTACATGGAAAATGTCTCTGATAAATTGAAGAAATTTATACAGATAAATTGGTAGGAATTAAAATATTCCTAAGTTGATTGAAAATAGAATTATAAACATTTTCTGATAAAATTGAAAATATACATGGAAAATATTTCTGATAAAATTGGAAAAAATATATGGAAAAACATTAAAATTGAAGATTATCATGGAAAATTATACAGATAAAATGGTAGGCATAAAAATATTTCTAAATTGATTGAAAGTGAAATTATAAATATTTTTTGATAAAATTGAAGATTTACCTGGAAAATATCTCTGATAAAATTGAAGAAATATATAAAAAAATGCGTTAAGATTGAGTATTTCATGGAAAAATTGTACAGATATAATGGTAGGTGTAAAAATATTCCTGTTTTTTGAAAGTGAAATTATAAACACTTTCTGATAAAATTGAAGGTCTACAAGGAAAATATTCCTGAAAAAATTCAAGAAATATATAGAGAAACATGTTAAAACTGACTATTACATGGAAAATTATACAGATAAAATGGAAGGTATAAAAATGTTCCTAAGTTGATTGAAAGTAAAATTATAGACATTGTCTGATAAAACTGAAGATCCACATGGAATATACTTCTGACAAAATTGAAGAAAAATACAGAGAAACGTTAAAACTGAAGATTATCATGGACAATTATACTGACAAAATGGTAGGCACAAAAACATTCCTAAATTGATTGGAAGTGGATCTATAAACACTCCCCTCCCGAGGAAACTAAAGATCTACATGAAAAACACCTATATCAAATTCGAAGAAATACACAGAAAAAATGTTAAAATTAAAGATTATCATGGAAAATAATACAGTCAAAATGGTAGAAACAAAAAGCATTACTGAATTGAAAGAGGAGTCACAAACATTTTCTGATAAAATCGAAGATCCACGTGAAAAACATCTCTGTTAGACTATGTTTTTTGTTGGGGAATTGAGTCTATTGACATTATAAGATATTAAGGAATAGTGATTGTTGCTTCCTGGTATTTTTGATGTTCTTTTTATGTTTGTGTGGTTACTTTCTTTTGGGTTTGTTGGAAAAAAGATTATTTTCTTGCTTTTCTAGGGTGTAGTTTCCCTCCTCATGTTGGCGTTTTCCATCTATTTTCCTTTGTAGGGCTGGATTTGTTGAAAGATATTGTGTAAATTTGGTTTTATCATGGAATATCTTGGTTTCTCCATCTATGGTAATTGAGAGTTTTGCTGGGTATAGTAGTTTGGGCTGGCATTTGTGTTCTCTTAGGGTCTGTATGAGATCTGCCCAGGATCTTTTGGCTTTCGTCATCTCAGGTTTGAAGTCTGGTGTAATTCTGAGAGGCCTGCCTTTATAGGTTACTTGACCTTTTTCTCTTATTACTTTTAAAAATCGTTCTTTGTTTAGTGCATTTGGTGTTTTGATTATTATGTGCTGGGAGGAGTTTCTGGTCTGGTCCAGTCTGTTTGGAGTTCTGTAGCCTTCTTGTATGTTCATGGACATCTCTTTCTTTAGGTTAGGGAAGCTTTCTTCTATAATTTTGTTGAAGATATTTACTGGCCCTTTAAGCTGGAAATATTCACTCTCTTCTATACCTATAATCCTTAGGTTTGGTCTTCTCATTGTGTCCTGGATTTTCTGGATGTTGTGGGTTATAAGCTTTATGCGCTTTGCATGTTCTTTAACTGTTGAGTCAATGTTTTCTATGGTATCTTCAGCCCCTGAGATTCTTTCTTCTATCTCTTGTATTCTGTTATTGATGCTTGCATCTATGACTCCTGAATTCTTTCCAAGATTTTCTGTCTCCAAAGATGTCTCATTTTGTGATTTCTTTATTGCTTCTACTTCCGTTTTTAGATCCTGGATGGTTTTGTTCAGTTCCTTCACTTGTTTGTTTGTGTTGTCCTGTAATACTTTCAAGGATTTTTGTGTTTCCTCTTTAAGGGCCTTTATCATTTGACCCATGTTCTCCTGTATTTCTTTAAGGGAGTTATTTATGTCCTTTTTGATGTCCTTTAACAGCATCGTGAGAAGAGACTTTAAATCCAATTCTTGCTTTTCCAGTGTGCTGGGGTATCCGGGATTGCTGTGGTGGGAGAACTGGGCTCTGATGTTGCCAAGTAGCCTTGGTTTCTGTTGGTAGGGTTCTTGTGCTTGCCTTTCACCATCTGGTTATCTCTGGTGTTAGTTGATCTTGTTGTCTCTGGCTGGAGCTTGCCCCTCCTATGGGCCTGTACACCTGTGGCTATACTCCTGGGAAACCAACCCTCTTCTGGCAGTGTCTGTGCACAGAAGACTGTGGAGCTGTCTGATTCCCTGCTGTAAATGGCAGCTAGAAGGGAAGACTCCTGTCCCAGCTACTCCAATGATCATATGCCTTGTGTGCTCCTAGCTGTACCCCTCCAGAGAGAAGGTGGAGATCTCACCTCTGCACTCAGAAGTAAAATCGCTGCTGGGAGATCACTCTCTCCTGGGGGACTAAGCACAGAAGGCTATGGAGCTGCCTGGTTCCCTGCTGCAAATGGCGGCTGGAAGGGAAGACTCCTGTCCCAGCTGCTCCACTGATCGTATGCCCTGTGTGCTCCTAAATGTACCCCTCCAGAGAGAAGGTGGAGAAATCTTTTGGACTGAAAATGGGATGTTGCCATATTTCTACAACCTCTCAGTATTTCATGATTTTCACAGCTACACTCAGCCCCACAGCTGTACTAAAATATTGCAGTGCAAATTACTGTACATTTCCTTTACTTTCATGATGTTGAAGTTTGTGGGCTCTTCCTTCCCCTTCCCCTCCCACTTCCTATAATTTCTGTCACCTTTTCTTTTTCTATTTTTTTACTCCTCCCCTCTATTGAAACATGATCTCACATTGTAGCCTAGGATGGCCTTAAACTCATAATCTTCTTTTTATTTCTTGAAAGATTTAGGTCATCAATGAGGATGTAGAGTTTCATCACTGACTGTTTGGGTTCAGGAGAAGTGGAGAAATTTTCACTAGGCCATATCTGTATGATTCTCAGAACCTAAAGCAGAAGATAAATCATTATTACCTTAGTCTGTGTGCTTTCAACATGTTCAAACCTTGATTTGAATGCTTTGTATGAGGTTATGGTAAGGTCCTCTTAAAAGTGCCCTTATGTATTTGGCTTAGCCCTAACATCCTTTACTTATTAGACACCATTTTATAGGTTCAGAATTTATCTGGTATATCCATCTCTAACTCTGTTGTGAGTAAATGAGTCTATGACTCCTAAATGTTATTTACATAGAAGCTTACCATAAGTTCCTCCATAGAATCAGCTTGTATTTCACTTAATCCCTTCAGAGTAATGTTTTAAATTCAGAAAAATAGAACTCATTGCTTTTCTTATGTTTTTCCCCTAGTGATGGAGAACTCCACTTCAGTGGATGAGTTCTTCTTGCTTGGCCTGACCAGTGTTCAGAAATGGCAGCCCATCTTCTTTGTGATATTTTTAACCATTTACTTGCTGAACTTGGTTGGAAATGGAGTTATATTAATGATCGTCACTCTGGAAAGAAGACTCCACTCCCCTATGTACTTCTTCCTAGGAAACCTTTCCTGCCTGGATATTTGTTACTCTTCAGTGACTCTTCCCAAGGTTCTCATCAACCTTCTCTCGAGGCATAGGACCATATCTTTCCTAGGCTGCATCACCCAGCTCTACTTCTTCCACTTTCTGGGAAGCACAGAGGCCATCTTGCTGGCTGTGATGGCCTTTGACCGTTTTGTGGCCATCTGCAGCCCACTCCGCTACACTGTTATCATGAATCCTCAGTTGTGCATCCTGTTGGCAGCTATGGCCTGGCTCACCAGCTTCTTCTATGCTCTGCTGCATTCTGTCATGACTGCTCGCTTGAACTTTTGCCACTCTCACAAACTCAGTCACTTCTTCTGTGATGTCAAACCCCTTTTAGAAGTGGCCTGTGGCAACACAGTGCTCAACCAGTGGCTTCTTTCTGTTGTCACAGGCAGTATATCTATGGGTGCCTTCCTCCTCATACTCCTTTCCTATTTATACATCATTGCCTTTCTTCTGTTCAAGAACCGGTCTTGCAGAATGCTTAAGAAGGCTCTGTCCACTTGCACCTCTCACTTTATGGTGGTTTGTCTTTTCTATGGACCTGTTGGTTTCACATATATCCGCCCCGCTACAGCATCAGCTTCCTCCATGAGTGAGGATTGGATGGTGGCCATTATCTATAGTGCAGTCACTCCAGTGCTGAATCCACTGATATATACTCTTAGGAACAAAGAGGTGATGTTGGCTCTGAAAAGGAACTTTGGGAAGAAGTTGTTTAAAGACAACCAGTTACATGAAGGAGACCAATGACACTCATGTCTTAAGTACATGAAGATACTTCACACTTTAATAAATGATGAATTAACTTGATTTCTCCCTCTATCAGGATTTATGAACATTACAGGCAAAACAGGAAGATCAAATCACATGGGAATAAACAAACTAATTCCACAGTATTTTAAAATAAAAATATTAATGTGTCTAGGGTTTTCACAATATCCACAGTACATATACCAGGGCAATTAAATGCTGCAGATTTTTTTTAAAAGACAGGAGGGACAGAGAGAGAAGGGACCAAGTTCTTGATATATATTAAACAACTTGTTTGGCTTTTGCCCTTGATTCCTGGAATAGAGCTTTGAAAACCTTAAGTAACTTGAATAACTCATAGGCCATTTGATTCACACCTGAGTCTATATTAACAACAGGCTTCATAGTAGGTTCCAAGAAAACCTCAGATAGGAGGGTAATTACAACAGAAAGATTATATAATTTGATATGGAAATTTGGGACTGTTGATAGTATCTTAATTCTTTAGTGAGGGAGGATATAGATTAAGTTCAGCTGTAGACCAAAAATCCAAAATAATGAAGCTATGTAAGGAAGTTTCAGTAGAAAGTCAGTACTCAATATGAGGTTCACATGTTTGAACATTGGTGTTTGAACAGACTATGCACCTTAAGGACCTCACAGAACTTTCTCTGTGTCCTTCCACCAGCTCTCTTGTGTATCCTTTTCTATGATAAACTAAAATCATGAGCACAGCATTTTTCTGAGTTCTGTGAGACTTTCCTGAAACAGTGGAAAACTATTTAATTGCAAGAAGGAGGAAATCTATCATTATAACACCATAGAGCTAGAGATTAATGTTAACTGACCTATAGCGGGCATACAAAGACAGCGGGCTTGTACTCTAAGAATGCAATCTACTTGTGAGTAGAGACATGCCTATATTCCTCCCTTAAGGGTTAGTCTAGTAGGGCTGGTTAAGAACCTGCCTAGAAACTAACCCTAGGAAGGTGTTTTTCCTTAAGATAATGTGTGTTTCCTCCCCATAATTCTTGCTTACTAGTGTAGTCACTGGGGCTGAGACTAGCCCTCCATGAAACTGGGTTGGGTCAGCCACATTTTTGATTTCCAATTTGTTTGTCTTCTCCTTAGTCTTTTTCTTTTGGATGCTGGCCAGAACCTAAGTATCCTTTTAAACTCTGTAAGTTACTACAACATTTGACTTGCTTATCTCAAGGAACATGGCTTTTGTTTCTTCACATCTCCTTCTTTCCTTCCTTCCTTCCTTCCTTCCTTCCTTCCTTCCTTCCTTCCCTCCTTCCTTCCTTCTTGGAAGTTCTAAGATTTGTGACTTCCCTGCCCTGGGATTTTCTTTTTTTTATTTTCTATATTTTTTTTATTAACTTTTAAGGGCTAATAAATTCCCTCGTAGCTTTCCATTTGAATTGTTGTTTCCCTTACAGCTTCGGTTTGTATGTTTCTAAATTTGCTTAGTACTGGGACTAAGAATCCCAAAGAAAGGACTCTGACCTCCTAGGAATCTCATGATGGTTCTGGTGGGACTCCTGAAGATTTCATGTAACACTTCTTTCATGACTTTTATTTCTTCAATTGGAGAGAAAAATGAAGTGATTCCTGTTCTCCTAGACAGTAATAAAACTTGGATATGGAACCTAAAAGTTGAGTTATAAGAAGTGATGACTAGAATAGTGGATATCAAAGGCTGGAGGAAAGAAATGGTCAAAGTGGGGTGGAAATAGGTTGACCAGTAGGCACTAAGTTAGTTAGAATCAAGAAGTTTTGGTGAGCTTTGTCTATTTGGGTAACTGCAGACAACAACTATGTGCTGTGCATTTCATAAAGCTAAGATGAAGGAATTTCTAGGATTAGCAAGAGCAAGAAGAGGGTCAGACACTGAGGATAGACATGAGAATTCTTGAATATCAGACTCTTCTTGGGGCCACCCTTCTATATTCAGAAGAGGTAGGCAGAGAGCTGTGAATGCAGGAGTTAGAGCATGGAGGAAGATCCAAGCCTGGTGAAAAACAGTTCCTAAGCACTTGAGGATCCACGTGTTTTACCTCTAGATAAAACTAACATCAATTACCCAGTAGACACCTGACCTCACAGCTTCCCTCTGTACTCAAAAATTGAGGCAAAAACCTTTAGGCATCCACCTCCAAGTAGCTTTTGTTATTGGTGTTATTATTTGTTTTTGTTGTTTGAGGTATTAGAGATGGGACACAGAGCCATGGAAAACAAATGTCATCAAGTCACAAGTCACAAGGGATATAGGATGTCTCTCAAGATAGCATGTGAGTCTGTGTACTACATACAAGAGGACTCATTCTTCCCCAAGAGATACATAAACTGGTAATGGTTGGAGATGCTTCTTCAGTGATGTAGCCGCCCACATGTTATTCACACTCTTGTAGGCAGGCTCCACACATGCTCCTATAAGCAACACTAATTTTCCTGGCTTACCAAGTTTGATTTTGGGGTAGCAATTCTTCGGCCTGTTATTAGTGTCCATATGAAGGGAACAAATAGTTGTTTTTCCTTGTCTTCCCAGAAAGTTAATGCAGCTTGCAAAGATGAGTTTGAGAGGAGTTTCTGTATTAGCATACATTAGTTTAAAGTGTCTTATTATAATTTAATTAAAAAATAAAATTTATATGCTTATCACGTATAGCATAGTGTTTTGTGTAAGTGCACAGTGGAGTGATTAAATAAAGCTAATTAATATATGCATGACTTTATGCATTAGCTATACTACCAAGTTACACATAATTCTTTTAGGAACTTTCAAGTATACAATTAACTGTTGTAAAATTAGAATTACTCTGTTGTACAAAATATCTCCAAGTTTCTCACCTAATAAAAACTCTTCTTATAAACATCTCTCTGGTGTATCCCCTTCCCTCCCTTGGACTGTGCCCATGTCCTGGGTTCTATTCACTGCATAATTTAGACAT
Organism: Tokudaia tokunoshimensis; assembly: GCA_036184795.1. Taxonomy (NCBI): domain Eukaryota; kingdom Metazoa; phylum Chordata; class Mammalia; order Rodentia; family Muridae; genus Tokudaia; species Tokudaia tokunoshimensis. The sequence continues at coordinate 842,964 of BTHU01000021.1, read as the reverse complement.
CGTGGGAAAGGCCTTTAATCCCTAAATAAGAATTTAACAGATACTCTTATTGCAGATACTCTGCAGATACGCTCCTACCCATATAAATTTGTAATCATATTGTCATAATTTCAGTGCCTTACTACCTTCTGGATTTGGTCTAGTAATAGATGGTAAAAAAAATTAATCTTCAAAATGCATAGAGCATGCATACAATCATTTTTATTATCTCCTTAACTCAACAGTACATATGTAGCTCTAGGAATCAACATCACCAATTGTTATCTGAAATACTGAGTAATATCTTATGTTGTTCCCAATGTCATGCCTGTCTTTCTGGTTTTTTGTTTATTTGTTTTGTTTTTAAATGATATATTTATTATTACTTATGTGCATTGATGTTTTGTCTGCATGTAGGTCTGTGTAAAAGTGTCAGATCCCCTGGAACTGGAATTATAGACAGTTGTGAGCTGTCATATGGGTGCTGAGAATTGAACCCCAGTCTTTTGGAAGAGCAACCGGTGCTCTTAACCACTAAGCCAACTCTCCAAGCCCCTTCTCTTTCTGTTTTAGTCCTATTTTCATCTGTAAAGCCTAATGATACTTGGAAAATAACCACATAGAATCTCTTGGTTTATAACTGCCACACTCACACAAATCATTCTTCTACTCTGTGTTAGACCTATACGACTGGCTGTGCTTTTTATCTCTCAATGATTGCTCACCAATCCTAGATCCTATATTTCTCTAGAAAATAGCTAAGATCCTCCCCTAGGGGCATGAATAATCCCATTGCTCTGATAGAATGTCCTGAAGACACTCTTATGATCAATTCCTTTATTTTCTTTATATCTGTCCTTACAGCTGACCTTTCCAAGAAGTCACTGAAGTGAACACTTAACGCTCTAGCAAGAACCATCTTCCCTGCACTCTAGTTATCCCTGCGCAAGTTGGTACAGGATCGCAGAGAGCAGGTAGATCTCCTCAGAGCTTTACAGGATCTAGAGGAGGAGACAGCAGACCTAACCATAAATTTGCACTTCAAATGCGGATCACCTACTAAGCCAAAGGCTGGTCATAAATGCTCTGTTTTGGCTTTTCCACGCTCCTTACTGAGAAGGACTACAATTCCCAGAAGTCCCCACGGGGACGATGCTGATGAACATGCCCTACAATTCTTTAAGCAGTTACATGTGCCTCTTTCTTCTGGCAGCTTAAAAATTGCACCCAATAAGCATCAACTTAGACCCCCTATTCTTACCTGGGTTTTCAACTCTCCCAGGACAAAGTTTTCACCCCTAGGTTAGAGTTTCATTCGGGAACCTTAAAAACTCTACATGACTTCCAACAACTCCTAGGTAACCTACAGTTCCTATGCCCTTATTTAAAAATTCCTCCTGATGTCTGCTTCCCTTATATGATTTGCTGACAGGAGATACCCATCCACTCTCCCCCCCTCTCCCCGCTCACTCAGTCCACAAGTTGAGAAAGCCCTTCAACAGATTGGCCAGGCTATATTCTCCCAGGCCACTTTTCAGTTTGACGCAAATTCTTCCCTTTATTTTATTGTGTGTGCCACTTCTCCCTTGGGCGTCTTTTGGCAGAAAGCCTCAAGAAAGGGCTCAGGGCACTCTCTACTGTGGGTCCCCCTCCATTCTGAACCTTGTAAAGTACCAGCCACCTATAACTCCTTGTCTGCAAGCCTATTTTTAAAAGGTAGAAAATTAGTCCGACAATACAATATGTAGGTCAAAGTAAGGGGCTACAAGTTGCAAAGACAGTGGCTCCTGGCAGTGAAATATGAAGACTGCCTGAAAAAAGAGCAAAAAGAAGAGAAAGAAAGAAAGCAACACGTGTCTCTGAGCTCAGGGTGAGGATCTTATGCTTTAGGGGCCACAGAGAACCACTGGCCCAAGTTCCAATCAACAAAGATCCTGTCTTCAGGAGTGGGAGGGTATCTACTAAAATTTTGGCATATGGGATTAAAAAAAAAGGAACTAAAAACAGGACTGTGTACCAGCCATTATTCTAATGGCAAGTGGCACATGGTAGTTAATGAGAGTAGTTAATGAGGTTGTTGATCCATTATGAGGAAGTTAATGTTACAGGGAAAGATAACTAGAGTACAGGGAAGATGGCTCTTACTAGAGTGTTAAGTGTTCACTTCAGTGACTTCCTGGAAAGGTCAGCTGTAAGGACAGATATAAAGAAAATAAAGGAATTGATCATAAAAGTGTCTTCAGGACATTTTATCAGAGCAATGCTTTAAAAAAACAATAAAAATGATGAGTGCATTTTTCCACTACTCTTGAGTGCCAATGCCTAGAACACCTGGTTTCTCACACAGTTCTCTTCAATTTCCTTTGACTCTCCAAGAGTTAGGCTCAGTGACTGAGGGTCAAGTCCTCGTCTGTTTTGGAGGACTACTTCAGCCAGGGAATCGATGGAGTCAGAGAGATCATCTATCTCTTGTTGGAGACGCTGGACATCTTGGTCCGTGATGGCACGTAGTTCAGTATACCTGGCCATAAGAAAGGTGACTGAACAAGTTATCAGGAGCAAGTCAACAAGCAGAACTGCTCCATGGCCTATGTATCATCTCTCACCTGCCTTGTTTGAGATCCTGCTGTTTTGAATGATGAACTCTTATATGGAACTGTGAGTGAAATAAACCATTTCCTCTTCAAGTTGTTTTTGGTCATGGTGTTTTATCACAGCAATAGAAACCATAATTAAAGCAGAGGCTGTGAAAAAACTTATGGAAGAGTGCTGCCCCCTACTGCTAGGCTCTTTATGCTGACTTGAAGCCTGTACATGAGTGCATGTGGAATGGACTTCTACATATGAAGAAGTATGGTGCATCAGACCGGCAAATACAAAAGAAAATGCTTAGTTCAGGGTCTGTTAAGCATGTAAGCACTTGAAACTAAGCAGCAAGCACCACATGGAAGTAAATGTGAACGTATTCTTCAAGGACATCGAGATCAAGTAGGGAAATGCTGTTTTTCATTATTGTTTACTTGCCCCACAGTCATTGAGCCTAACTCTCTGAGGGTCAAAGGAAATTGAAGAGAACTGTGTGAGAAACCAGGTATTCTAGGCATTGGCACTCAAGAGTAGTGGAAAAAAATGCACTCCTCATTTTTATTGTTTTTTAAAGCATTTTTTATTAAATTATTTTATTTAGTTACATTCCAAAGGTTGCCCCCCTTCCCAGTCCCCACTCCAAGAGTTCTTACCTCCATCCCCCTTCCCCTTTGTTTATGAAAGGGTGCTCCTTCATCCACCCATCCAGCCCCGTCACCCATCCAACCCCTGACCCCGCCACCCCTCCTCACCCAGCCACCCTCCTCACCCAGCCACCCCCACCTCACACTACACCCCCAGTCCTCCTTCCCTGGGGCATCAAGTCTCTATAGGATTAGGGGCATCCTCTCCCACTGAGGCCAGACAAGGCAGTCCTCAGCCATATATGTGCTGGGGTCCATGGACCAGCCCATGTATACATTTTGGTTGGTGGTTTAGTCTCTGGCAGCCCATAGGGGTTTGGGTTAGTTGATACTGTTGCTCTTCCTATGGGGTTGCAATCCTCTTCAGAGCCTTCAGGCCTTTCCCTAACTCTTCCATAGAGGGCCCTGATCTCAGCCCAATGATTAGCTGTGAGTGTCTGCATCTGTCTCAGTCACCTGCTTGTAGAGCCCCTGAAAACAGCCATGCTAGGCTCCTGTCTGCAAGCACAAGAAGGTATCAGTAATCGTATTAGGGTTTGGTGCCTGCCTATGGGATGGACCCTATGTTGGGCTGGCCACTGCCTTTCCTTCAGTCTTTGCTCCATTTTTGTTCCTGCATTTTTTTTAGACAGGAACAATTCTGGATCAAAAATTTTGAAGGTAGGTGTGTTGCCCCATCCTTCCTCTGGGGGCCCTGTCTATCTATTGAAGGTGGTCCCTTCAGGTTCTGTCTTCTCACTGTTGGGCATTTCAGCTAAGGTCATCCCTTTGTTGTTTTTGTTTTTAAAGCAAGCAGAACATGGTGTAGTGTTTGCCATTAGCCTAAGCAAACACAAGTACAGTGAGGGAGTACACTTAGTGTTATACAGTATCATCTTTGACCACGTGAAAAGAGCCAAGAATACTTCCCCCCAGGCCTTTGCCTTTCCCACAGAGATAATGTACACATGCCAGGGCATATATGTCATGTCCTTGCTTTGAAGTATATTCATTAATTATAGTTTATGCAATTAATTTTGGAAGGCCATTTTGTTTTAGTTTTAACTGTCTCTTACTCTGGTGCCTGCCATGGATCCCTGTCCTCTGATTGGACTGTCTGGTTGGGCCTAGTGGGAGAGGGTGTGCTTAGATCCTAATGTGGCTGGATGTCTCAGGTGGAGGGATAGTACCCAAAAAGATTTTCCCCTTCTTAGAGGAGAAGGAGAGGGAGTAATGTGGGAGGAATTTGCAAGGGATGTACTGGGAGGAGAAGAGGAACTAGGGGAGTTCGATTGGCATGTAAATAAATAAATTAATAAAAAGAAAGAAAGAATAAACAAAATAATCCTCAGCATCATATAAAAAGTATGGTTTATTTCATTCTTACATCATTGCTAACAGTGGAGGATTGAAGTGTATAAAGGTTTTTCTGAGGGTTCTAATTCGTTTTACATATTTGGCAAAATTGAGTCTGTGAAGATGCATTACAGTGTGGACTTTGTAAGCATGGCACAGTATGAAAGACTGTTTCCATGGGTGTAGATAAAATTTATCAAGATCTTGGGCCTTTTGGTGACTGGATATTGGTGGCACTCTGCTATGGATTTTTATTGATGGTCCCAGAAGACTTCTATTGTCTGTCCCAGTATTTCAGACATCTGCAGGTGTGATACTTCCTGTATATAACTGACAACCACAGGGATATACATTTACACATTTTGTTTGTCCACCAAGGCTTCTTTGAATATGGTTTACTTCTCACAATTCTACATCAGTGTCTTTTGTTAGTGTATCTGTGTTCATTCAAAGACCCCTGTTCTATTATGCTTTCTCTTTTTCTTTCTTTCTTTCTTTCTTTCTTTCTTTCTTTCTTTCTTTCTTTCTCTCTCTCTCTCTCTCTCTCTCTCTCTCTTTCTTTCTTTCTTTCTTTCTTTCTTTCTTTCTCCTTCCTTCCTTCCTTCCTTCCTTCCTTTCTTTCTTTCTTTCTTTCTTTCTTTCTTTCTTTCTTTCTTTCTTTCTTTCTTTCCTCCTTTCTCTCTCTTTCTTTCTTCCATATGTATGTGTGTGTGTGTACATGTGTGCATGTATGTAAATATTCCTTTAAATCTAGCTTATGGTTTTGGATATATTTTAAAAATTATATTTTGGGGATTTTGATTTTTTGAGATTAAAATATTTTCGGTTATGACATTCAGAATTGTGCTTTTGGGAATAACGATTTACACCCCTTCCCAACAAGGAGGCAGAGACAACTTATTTGGGGCTTAGTGTCGCTCAGTTGGAAAGAAAACTCAGGTTGCCCCTTTCTCCACCTGAGTTCTTCTTCCACATGACAAGAGTAGCCACCGAAGCTCCCAGGAGAACCAGACCAAGAGCAACTACTATGATGAAAGTGAAAGACTGAGAAGGTCTACCTGGAAAGAAATGAAAAAATGTAGAACCCTGACCACATATCTCAGCCTTGACCCTGCTCAAGGTCTCCAGAAGGGCTTCTGCCTTCTCTAACCACAGACTATGTACCCACATCTTACTTACTCCATCTCAGGGTGAGGGGCTCAGGAAGCCCCTCATGCTCCACGTGGCATATGTAATTCTGCTCCTTTCCAGAAGCTACCACTATAGCTGCCCACTTCTGGAAGGTTCCATCCCCTGCAGGCCTGGTCTCCACAAGCTCCATGTCCTGGATCAGCTCCTCCCCATTCAACTGCCAGGTCAGGGTGATGTCAGCAGGGTAGAAGCCCAGGGCCCAGCACCTCAGGGTGACTTCACCTTCAGGTCTCTGGTGACGGGTCACATGTGCCTTTGGGGGATCTGAGTAGGAAGAGTTGGAAAAATTGTACATTTAAATTTTTTCTTGGAACTCGGTAGTATTCTTGTGATCATTTTGGGAACAGGCAGGAGAATAGGGTTGAGACATGTGCAGACCTAGACAGCAACTATGCGCAGGCATCTGGGATAATAGATTGCTTGAAAAGTTCTAGAATCAAGGTAAACTAGCCTAGGGTCGGAGTCTGTGGGTTACCAGGAAAAGTGCAAGTCTTATCCTGACTGAGTGAAGCTGAGAGACTCTGCATCACTGCAGCCATATCATATCATTGAGTGTGGCCAGAGAATCTAAACTCAGAAAGGCCATGGACTGTAGATTGAAGGGAATGGCAAGTTTAGGTATCTTTTCTCCTATTTTGAGATAGATTCTGAATTGAGACTTCGAGAGAAGAGTGAGCCCTCTGGAGAGTCACTCTCTGATGTTGGACCAGGAAACCCAGGATCATTCTTCCCTCTCCTAGTGTATGTGTGTGTGTGTGTGTGTGTGTGCGCACACGTGTATGACAGAAACAGTGAGACAAAGACAGAGAGACAGACAGAAACACAGAGAGATAGAGAGACAGGGACAAAGAGACACAGAGACAGAGACAGAGTCAGAGAGACAGACAAACACATAGAGAATTCTAGCTGATTTCATTTTTCTCCCTTCTCAGGAGACATGAGCTCCAGTTCATCAGGAGGAGTTACTTCTTTGCCCCTCATACCTGAGCGTAGTAGAGTCTCATTCCCCATCATCAGATATTTAAAGAGCCACAACACTCAAGGGCCCTCCAAGTAGACCCTCCAGAACTCGGCCTCATTAGTTGCCTCCACTTCTCTCTGGGTGATCTCAGCAGCTGCATCTGCCACAGTCCAGGTGCTCAGATCTTCATTCAGGGTGAGGTAATCCTGTCCATCATAGCCAAACTGACAGTATGCATGAAGGAGGTGCCCGTCTGGTCCAATGTAGCAGCCAGTCATCCTTTGGATGGTGTGAGAACCTGGCCCCATCCCACAAGTTAGTTCCACCCACTTGCCTCTTTCATCCTCCCTACCTATCCAACCAGATTTGGACCTAAAATCAGTTCATTACCCCCCCAACCCTCTGGGTCAATACTCTCTGTGGTCTCAGTCTTAGGCTGAACTTGTTGATATGGAGATATGGATGAGGATTGGTAACCAACTGGGCTCAGCGTCACTCACTGTTCTGGCTCTGGTTGCAGAAGCCTCACAGTTTCTGAAAGTACACTCGGATCTGCTGTTCTGCCTTTTTGGCAATGCATGGCTGGTCATCCCAGTACTTCTGTCCTATCTGTTCCATCAGGGCACCCGGGGCTCAAACCTTGGATTCGCCACCTCGTTGTTGAAATGCACAAACTCTGTGTCGTCCACATAGTCAACAGTCATGTAGCGGGTCTCCTCCTGGCCAGGCCTTGACACTGCTATGTCAAAGTACAGCAAGGAGTGGGATCCTGGAAAAAGCAAAAGGCTGATGTCTGGCTTGAACATCCACCCTTCCCCCCCCCCCCCGGAGGTGGATCCAGGGTAGGTGGTAGAAAGGAAGCAGGAGGTTCAGGGCTTAAGGGAGTTGGGGATGTGGGTAGCACCACTAGAAAGATCTGGCTGGGTGGAATTCCCAGGTACTCTTCTTGTAAAAGACCTTTCCTAGGGACCTTCACTCACCTTTAAAGGTCTTTGTCAGGGCAAGTGAAGCTCCCAGCAGCAGGTGGAGAGTGATGAATACTGAAGTCTCCATTCTTTGGATTTGGAGAGAGAGTCAGTCTCTGTGGGTCCTTAGTGACTATATAATGAGGAACCTCAACAGCAGTTCTCTAGGAACCTGATAGCCAATAGGAATGAGACTTGGAGTGTAGTCATCAGTGTCCATGCAGAAGATCTTCATTTGGCTTACAAAAATAAAAGGGAAACTCCAGGGTTGTGAGGAATTCCCTTGATGGAATCCCCCTAAGGAGCCTCTAGGAGCCTCTTCTTGTGTACCTGGGCCTTTGGCCAAACCCCTGACCTGTATCCAGAGCTCATTCTTATATTTCCTTCCAAGTCTTGCTAAGATTTTAGTCTCTGAATGGCTTTAAGAATTAGGGTAAAATCCTAATTATGGTTTGTCTCTATCAGTATTTATTAGAATTTTTACTAGAAATAAAACCTTAAAAATAATTCACTTAAGAGATTTTAGTAACCTATAATAAAGAATACTGTTTAAGGAAAGATAACTATTCATTCTATGTTAGGTTCATGGGTCAGGCCACAGGCATGCACTATGATAGAGCAATGTTATGTGAAACCATTGCTTTGAACTTAAAATGAGCTTATGGAATGAAACACTGCTTTGAGCTTACTATCGACATTCTCCTGTAACTCCTTTTTGTGTAATTTTATATGTGAGGTAATTTTATAAAGAGCGTTTTATCTAAGAAGCTATAAAAAGGCTGAGAGACACAAATAAAAGTGTGGCTGTTGGGGCTCTGCTCCTTCAATCAAATGTATATATGTGTACATATGCATATACAGCTCTCTCTCTCTCTCAATATATATATATGCACATACTTATATAACATATGTGTATGTATATAAGTATGTGTGTGCACTTGGGAAATTGATTAAACCAATGGCCAGGCCTGGATGAGTGTGTGTGTGTGTGTGTGTGTGTGTGTGTGTGTGTATACATAACTTTCTCTTATCCTTTTTCTTTCTCTCTGACTCAAGAAGATTAAATGATCCACTTGGACTTGAGCTTTGTGCAAGTTGACAAATATGGGTCTATTTTCATTTTTCTATGTATAGACAGTCAGTTAGACCAGCACCATTTATTGAAGATACTTTCTTTTTTACATTGTTTATTTTTGGCTTCTTTGTCAAAAATCAAGTGTCCATAAGTGTGTGGTTTTCTTTCTGGGTCTTCAATTCTATTTCAATGGTCAACATGTCTGTCTCTGTATCAATACCTTGCAGTTTTTATCACTATTGCTGTGTAGTAAAGCTTGAAGTCAGGAATGGTGATTCCTCCAGCCATTCTTTTATTGTTAAGAATTGTTTTCAGACAGGAACAATTATGGATCAGAGTTATTACTGTGGGATGGACATCCTCTCCCTCATTTAATGCTCTGCCTTCCTGCTGGGGGTGGGCTCTATAAATTCCCTGTCCCTACTGTCAGGCATTTCTTCTAAGGTCCCCCCTTTTAGTCCTGTGAATCTCTTACCTCCCAGGTCTCAGGTGCATTCTGGAGGGTCCCCCCAACCCCCGATCTCCTGAGGTTTCCTGTTTCCATTCTTTCTGCTGGCCCTCAGGGCTTTAGTTCTTTTCCCTCCCCCAGTGTCAGATTCCTCCCCCTTCCCCTCTCCCCCCTCTCCCCCTTCTCTCCTGCCCTATCAACTCCCCCCCATGTCCCTCCCTCCCTCCCCATTTGTGATTGCTTTCTTCTCCCTCCCAAGCGGGACTGAGGTATCCTCACTTGGGTACTTCAGTTTGTTGACCTTTTTGAGTTCTGTGAACTGTATCTCAAGTATTCTGTACATTTTCTGGCCAATACCCACTTATTAGGGAGTCCTTTAGCATGTCCTTTTGGGTCTGAGTTACCTCACTCAGGATGATATCTTCTAGTTCCATCCATTTGCCTGTAAAACTCAGGATGTCTTCATTCTTAATAGCTGAATAGTATTCCATTGTGTAAATGAACCACCTTTTCTGTATCCATTCTTCTGTCTTCTAGGTTGTTTCCAGCTTTTTCCTGTCTGAAAGAATTACAGATGGAAATGGCGAGGAGCCTGAGGAAAAGAATGTCCAGTGACAGGCTCAAAGTGGGATCCACTGTAAGGTGAGATCCCAAGGCCCAAGGCTATGGAGTAATCACAGAAAGGGACCTAGCATGATAACACTCCAGAAGACCTACCAAGCAGCTGAAAGCATCAGATGTAGATATTTGCACCCAACCAATGGACAGAAGCACCTGACCCCTTCTGTTGAATTAGGGAAGACTGAATGAAACTGAGAATGACCCTATAGGAGGACCAGTAGTCTCAATTAATCTGGACCTCTGGTATCTCTCAAACCCTGGATCACCAAACAGGCAGCATGCACCAGCTGATATGAGACCCCTTGCACACATACAATAGAGGACTTCTGGGTCTGTGTTCATTCAGAGATAATGCACCTAACCCACAAGAGACTGGAGGCTCCAGGGAGTTTAGAGATCAGGTAGGGTCTGGGGTAGGGACATCCACAGGGAGACAGGGAGAAGGGAGGAGGTATAGGATGTGGAACAGTCAGAGTGTGGACAGGGGTTGGTGGGGTGGGGAATAAAATATGGAGTATATAAAAATAATTAATAAAAAAGAATTGTTTTCATTATTCTTGGTTTTTTGCCTTTCCGTATGAATTTGAGAATTGCTCTTTTCATGTCTTTGCAGAATTGCTTTTGAAATTTTGATGGGAATTGCATTGAATCTGTAGATTGCCTTTTGTAGGATGGCCAGTTTTACTCTTTTAATTCTGCCAATCCATGAGCATAGGATATCTCTCCATTTTCTGAGATCTTCAATTTCTTTTTTGAGAGACTTGAAGTTATTGTCATACAGATCTTTCACTTGTTTGGTTAAAGGTGTCCCAAGATATTTTATATTATTTGTGACTATTGTGAAGGGAGTTGTTTCCCTAATTTCTTTCTCAGCCTGTTTATCATTTGTATAAAAGATTTATTTGAGTTAATTTTTTATCTGGACACTTTGCTGAAGTTGTTTATCAGCTGGAGAAGTTCTGGTACAAATTTTGGGGACCCTCCAGAACTTACCAGAGACCTAGGAGGTGAGAGACTCTCAGGACTCAAAGGGAGGGACCTTAGATGAAAGGCCTACAGTGGGGAAAGGGAACTTTCAGAGTCCACCCCCAGCAGAAAAACAGGGCATCAAGTAAGGGATGGGGTTATCATCCTATAGTCAAAACTCTTTCTCAGAATTGTTACTCTCTGAAAGAACTGCAGAGATGGAAATGGAGATGAGCCTGAGGAAAAAATGGTCCAGTGACAGGTCCAAAGTGGGATCCAACTCAAGGGGAGGCCCCAAGACCTGACACTATTATTGAGATTACAGAGGTACCCAAAAAGGGACCTATCATGACTGCCTTCTGAAAGACCCAACAAGCAGCTGAAAGAGTCAGATGCAGATATTTGCACCCATCCAATGGACAGAGGCTTCAGACTCCTGTGATTGAATTAGAGAAAAGCTGGAAGAAGTTAAGGAGGAGGGTGTTCTTGTAGGAGGACCAGCAGTCTTTTTTTTTTTTTTTTTGGTTTTTCGATACTGGGTTTCTCTGTATAGCCCTGGCTGTCCTGGAACTCGCTCTGTAGACCAGGCTGGCCTCGAACTCAGAAATCCGCCTGCCTCTGCCTCCCAAGTGCTAGTATTAAAGGCGTGCACCACCACTGCCCGGCGGACCAGCAGTCTTAATTCACCTGGGCACACAAGTTCTCTCAAACACTAGACCATCAAACAGGCAGGATACACCAGCTGATCTGAGGCCCCCAACACATATACAGTAGAGGACTGCCTGGTCTGGATTCAATCAGAAAAGATACACCTAACCCTCAAGAGACTGGAGGCCCCAGGGAGTTTAGAGGTCTGGTGGGGTAGGGGTTGGGGTGGTGGGGACATCTTGGAGACAGGGGCCAAGGAGGAGGTATGGGATTTGGAACAGATGGAGGATGTAGTGGGAGGGTAATAAAATCTGGAGTGTAAAAAGAAAGAAAGAGAGAGAGAGAGAGAATGAAAGAAAGAAACGAAGAAAAGAAAAGGAAAGAGAAGAGAAGAGAAGAGAAGAGAAGAGAAGAGAAGAGAAGAGAAGAGAAGAGAAGAGAAGAGAAGAGAAGAAGCATTAAGGAGCTCCAAGCCTAAAGCCCCTGAGTTAAAGACAAAGAGCCCAATTAATTAAATTTCTTTTCCTAATCCTCTACTGTTATCAGCAGGAGTCAGTTGCCAAAAGCCATCAACTTCTGGCACCCAGAACAGTAAGAGAAAGTTAATGTCCAGAGTTCATCAGCTCTAGTCTGCTTTTCTACACTCCACCTGAATGAATCACCTTGGACACCTTGGACACCTAGAAGTAGCTATCCCAGAATGAAAAAAGCCTATAAAATGGAAAAACATTACCAACTCTATATTAGACAGAGAATGATACATAGCATATATAATGAAGTGCAAATTTTAACACTAATCTTCCAATTGTGCAATCAAGAATCAAGATTATGAGCCAAACAGGAAGTTCTTAAGAGAAGACATAAAATAGTTAAGCCCAACCATTGGACTGAAGTCAGGGACCTCTGTAGTTGAATTAGGGGAAGAATTGAAGAAGCCTAAAGGGAGATCCACCCCAGGGGAAGACCAGCAGTCTCAACTAACCCAGACACCACGGAGTTCCCAGAGACTGAGTCACCAACCAGGAGCATAGTGCACATCAGAGGCTCCTGGCATATATGTCAAAGAGGTCTGCCTGGTCTGGCCTCAGTGGGAGAAGATGCACTTAATCCTTGAGGCCCCAGGAAAGGGGGAGGTCTGATGGGAGTGGCACATCTTCTCAGAGGCAAGGGTGGGGGAGGAATAGGATGAGGAAATGTGGGAGGGGTGGGGCAATGACTGGATTGTAAATAAATAAAATATTTTAAATTCTTTTAAAAAAGAGAGACATGGACATATAGCCATCATTAATCACCTTTGTCAAGTAAATGTCTTCACAAGACAAAAAGATTCCCTACTTGTCACCAGACATTTTTAAAATACTCTCATTCTTAAGGATTTATTAAAACTTTTTTCTTTAGTTTAAAAAATAGTGGCCAATGATAGTTGATTCACATCTGTATACTGGGGAATGACAGTTTAGAATAGTTTTTTGATTCCATTTTGCCCCAGTTAGAATCACTATCATAAAACATATGACAACCAATGCTGTAATGCTATTGTAAACTGGTGCAGATAATATGGAAATTGCTATGGGGCATTGTAAAAAACTAAAATTAGACACATTCTATGACCCAAGCTTCTCTCAGGAATATGTTAGAAGAATTTAAGGTATCATACCAGATACTTGCATGTTTAGTTTGTTTTTTGCTACACTTTTTTTTTTTTTTTTTTTTTGGTTTTTCGGGACAGGGTTTCTCTGTATAGCCCTGGCTGTCCTGGAACTCACTCTGTAGACCAGGCTGGCCTCGAACTCAGAAATCCGCCTGACTCTGCCTCCCAAGTGCTGGAATTAAAGGCGTGCACCACCACTGCCCGGCCACTTTTAAAAATAACTATGCAATAGAGCCAGCTTAGATTCACCAACAGATGAGCAAGCAGTGTGAGGATGGTTCATACACACAGCAGAATTTTTACTTGAAATAAAATCACAGCATTTGTAGAAATGTGTTTAGAAACAGGAATCATCATGCTAAATGAAATCAGACTCAAAGAAACAAATTCTATGTTTTGTCCAATATGTATAATTTCTCACTCCTCTCCCTCTACCCTCTTCCTTCTACCCCTCCTCTCTCTCTCTCTCTCTCTCTCTCTCTCTCTCTCTCTCTCTCTCTCTCTCTCTCTCTCTCACACACACACACACACACACACACATACACACACACACACACACTGCATAGACGTGAAACTAGAAAGGAAACCACGAGAGAGAACATTTACTTAAAGGATGGGGAAAGAACAGAGAGTTGGTAATATGACATATGTATACAAACTGGAGAGGAAGTTGGTAGCAGTTTGTGGCTTTGAGTATTAGGGAAGGGAGTGTAGGAGGAATGATAAGGTGGAACAAATGTGACCCTTATATCTCAAAATGCAATGAATAAATCATTCCCTTGCTATGCTAAAATGTTAATAAAAAATGAACTAAACCTAGGACCAAAAGAGATGCCAAAAGAAAAAATATAGAAAAGAAAAACTGACAAAATAGACTCTTCTTTCCACCTCTTTGACATTGGCATATGCCTCTTCAGCTTGAATAGGGAAGGGTCACCTCAGAGAGGGTCACCTGTGTCCTCTACTGTGCTTCCTCTGTTCTCACTGTACAGAGAATGGTGTTTGAGGCCAGATGGTCATGGGCATGTTAGTATCAGGGCTGCATTTCCTTTGGAAGTTTCTCTCATTTTACATACCAGGTACTACTGCTTGGTATCACTGAGCTTTGCAGACCATGGGTTAGAGGAATTTTCACCTACTGCAGGGTCCCCCATTTTACATACCCAGTGGGATCAAATGTCCAAGACAAGGGTGGATAAAATAGGAGTTATTTTATCTGCCTATTGCAGGGGTATAAAGTTGGAATACTGAGCTCAGCATTGGATGGGGAGACATAAAGGGTCTAGGCACTATGTTAAATTTTATATATTGTCTTCTTTGTAAAGGAATACCTTAAATCACAATTTAAATGTAAAACAAACCCACAGCTATATTTTCAAGAAGGAATTTGCAGGTCATAGAATCCTAAAATTTCATCAGAGTGGTAGTTGGGGAAGAGAAAGAGGAAGTGTAGGGGGAGGAGTTCAGTGGTCAGTGCTGGCATGGTTTACTGACAAGAGGCAGACACTTGGGCACAGTCATGATTCCAGTTTCAGAAAGAAAGGTCAGGAGACCTTGAAGTCACAGTAGGGAAGAAGAAAAACTGAAATAATTCTGGGCAACTCAGTTCCACATAAAGCCGCAGTCTTATCTTTGGACGAAAATAGGAAAAACCAAACCAAACTAAGAAGTGGGACTTGCTTTGTCTGGAGGGAATTGTCCCATGAATTTGCCTGCAGAGACTGAGGTTGCTCTTGGAACTCTTAGACTCTCCAGGGATATTTATTCTGCACCTCTTAAAAGCAGCCCTACAGTAGCAGCAGTTAGAGTCTGTATGGTGATCTCTATTGAGTATTTTTGATTACAGCTAAGTAAGTAGTTTTTATTTGCATAGCTATAACTCCATTACTTTTAGAGATAGACTTTTCTGTCTTGTTCTTTTGATGCTGGGAAAGGAAGGCATAAGAACCAGAGGGCTGCCAAGGTGAAGTATCCAAACATTCTGTCCCAGGATGTGAGGGGCAGGAGTGGGATGTATGTTTGTGCAAACTGGGGGATGGTGTCATTAATTTTAGTTAATTTGTATGTAATGGGTCTTTGTTAGCCTGCTTATTCCTTATTCAACAAAGAAACTACTGGCTGGATTACAGAGAATATTCAGGAGGATACTTTTTGTTTCTCATAAGAATTGTGTGATACTGCTGCATCTATCATTTATTATTGGGCCCTTGTGTTATGATTTTACAAGTTTTTTTAATGTGTTTTCAGTGACAGGTAATGGCTAATACACTTTTCCTCAATGCTCTGAATAAGGTATAGTTTAGATGATTTTGGCTATGTAAAGATTGCATTTCTAAGGCTGTTCTCTTGAGTACATTCTTTAAGGAGAGACATTAGATTCCTGCAACATGAAAGTTCCCCAAAAGAGAGGAATCTTTTCCCTTAAACATTTTGAAAAATTTTCCCTGTAGGTGCTTAAAAACGGTTCTTGAGTTCTTACCATGCAAGATTCCTAAAGATAAAATATAAATAAATAAATAAATAAAATCTGTTTTCTTTCTTCTTGTGTTATATTGTCTAATTCTGCAAGAGGAGAAAAAAGGTCATTTTCCCTATAGCTCTGAGTGAGCATTTGTTTCTTATTGGTGATTTATTGAGCTTAGGCCATTTGGTGCTGAGTTAGCCTACTTCATTTAGGAAATACTTACAGAATTTTGTTCTAGATTTGGAAATGGAAATATTTCTGGTTTTAGTGTGGATTTGTTAACTGTGTTACCTTAGTAATTCTTTTTATAATAATAAGGTTTTTTTTAACTTCTTTGGTTTCTATGAGAATAATGATATGGTTTTTATGAACTTTCCCCCAAGATTTTAAGAATTCTGACTATGTAAGAGAGAAGAACTTTTCTTTCTTTTCCTTTTCTCCTTTCTTTCTTTCTTGGAAATTTTACTAGAATCTGACTTTCTAAAAAGGTTCAGTTATTGCTGAAGGTTTTAACACATATGCTTATTACTTTACTAGGCAATATCTAAGACAGGATATATATTCTGTGAAGATTATTCACCAGAATAGGTGATGAAAATCAGAAAAATAAACAGATTATACTTAAGTTTCATAGCTGATATTGAAGCAAAGACTCGCAGAGTTTCCAAGATGGGAGAAAAATCTTTTTTGTAATTGAAGCTAAAGGTGGCATTTAAATTGAGGTTTGAACAAATAAGATTGACAGACAGAAATAGGGTTAAGAAGACACATACAGATTGTGTGTCTATAAATACTTGATTTATGAAGCCTGTCCTTGGAAAACTTTCAAGGCTGTAACCCTAGTGGAGAAACATTCATTGTTTCAGTTATTCTATCTATCTGCTTTACCATGTGAGAGCTTGCTGATGGACTAGAGCAACAGAGAGAAGGGAGGAGATCAGGGCACAGGTGACTTGGGTGTGAGCCTAGGTGTCAAAACTTAGGTGCCTCAGGGCCTCAGTTTGCTCTCCGAGTGTGTAACAGACTCACTGAAGAGGGAGGTATAACTGTGACCCTGTTTCTCCCTCTGTCACTAGGCACTAGATTGCTGATATCAAAATTCCTGTCCATGAAGAAACAGTCATCCACAGGAAATTTTTCTTATGAAAAATCATCTGAGTGGGTAACCAGAGCTTTTCTTGTATTTACGAACAACTTCCTTGCACCAGGCTTCATACTTCAACTCTGATCTAGAGCTTCCCTGGGTTTGTTTAGTCTATTCTTTTCCGTACTCATTTTTTTTTGTTGTTGTTGTTGTTTAGTTAACCAGTGTGGCAAATTAATTGAGGCCTTAAAAATGTCTACCTCCATGTTCCTTCCTTCCTTTCTTTCTTCATCTGCTTCCATTCACATGCATGTTGATATATCACAATTTATCTCTCTAGTACATATACTTCTTCTAAAGTTCAAGTACTAATTCTCAATATTTTCTTGGGTATCTCAAAGATGCCTTCAGTTGCAGATGGCCACAACTGAACCATGATCCACCCCAGATATAGACTGTTTCCTGATGTCTTTTTTTCCAGTGGGGAACTCCACAGACCACTTGTTAAACTAGGAGCACAGGACATAGTTTATGGCTTCAAATGGACTGAAATGTGCCTCTCAATATTGCCATTTTTAAATCAGTATCATTTTAAGAAAATTATTTAACTGCTGTAACTTTTCTAACATGTCATATCTATTTTATATTTACTTTTCTGTAGTGTGCCTTTGTCAGAACTTACCCCATGGCTCATTTAAAACGTATCTAACTTATGCCAGTTATTATCCTAAACTTGTATTCCTTGCTCATTTTGAATTTTAAAGATGGCATTCCCTGATGTCACCCAGCTCCTCCATTTCTTTCCAACACAGCTCTCTAGTATGAAGTTCCATGGTCCTTTTCTGAATGACTGAAAGAGCAAATCCAATGGGCTCATTTTATCTACTTCTTTCCCTCACTCTGACCCCAGTTTCATTGTCTGCACACGTGTCTTATTTTGACAAATGTGTAATGTTTCATTTTGGGAAAACTTGTTTTTGTCAGAACACAGACATCTCATATCCTTGCATTTTTTTCCTATTGCTCTTATATCATTTTTATTAGATATTTTCTTTATTCACGTTTCAAATGTTATTCCTTTTCTTGGTTTCCCCTCCAATACCCCCCTAATCCCATTCCCCTCCTTCTGCTCACCAAACCACCCACTCCCGCTTCCCTGTCCTGGCATTCCCCTACACTGTGGCATCGAGCCTTCACAGGACCAAGGGCTTCTCCTCCCATTGATGTAAACCAAGGCCATCCTCTGCTACATATGCGGCTGGAGCCATGGGTCCCTCCATGTGTACTCTTTGGTTGGTGGTTTAGTCCCTGGAAGCTCTGGGGGTACTGGTTGGTTCATATTGTTGTTCCTCCTATGGGGCTGCAAAACCCTTCAGCTCCTTGGGTCCTTTCTCCAGCTCCTCCATTGGGGTGCTCAATCCAATGGATGGCTGAGTTGTTCTTATATCTTAATGCTTTCATCTCCCCAAAGAAGTCTCTTGCCCTTGCTCCCTGAAGTGCCGCATCTTTGCCTACATTAAGGTCTTACGCTTTCCCTACACCTGGAGACTTTTCATGTGTCCTTCTTTTTACATGAAGAGATGTCTACATCTAGCTTGCCTGTTCTACTCAACACATGTTCACTCATGAGACTCAAATATTTTTTTTTCTGGTAATTTTTTGTTAACTAGTCTCCAAACCAGTCTATCTTCTTTACAGCAATAATTAAGTTTATTAAATATTATGAAATTATTTTATGCAACTTAACCTTCAATATATCATTCTGGTGCATGGTCAAATTCTGTGTTTTCATCTTTAGTAAACTAGCCCATAGGTGGCAGGCAGAGAGTTATGAAAATATACTTGCTAAGTAAAATGAACAGAAAACATGAGCCTACAGAGTTTGCATAATGCTTCCACGGAAATATAAATTAAAAAAAAAATAATGTTAAAGCCGAGGCAGAGATAAATAGCGGGATAAGATGTGGGTCAGAGAATAGAATTTGGAGATTCTTCAGTTGTGGAATGAATGCTGTACTACACAATTCATTTATTCTGGTTAAGAGACATTACATCATGAAAATGCAAATTTTTAATCAATTCACCTTTTCTACCACTGAAAATCTCTACAGTAGTTCACAACAAGTGAAGAAGCAATTAAAAATACAGACAAATTGCTTTTCAAACTTGTGACTAAAATGCATAAAACTGTGTATACGTTAGGGAAATCAATAAAATACATAGTTTGAATATATACACAGTATTTTTCATTTAAAATGACATTAAAAAGGAAAATATTTTATCTTAGCTTTGCTTATAATTTGTGTAATAAATATCACACATATAGAGTGTAATTTGGTAATTAGATTGATATGTATTAATTCTCCTTGCAATTAAAATATTTTAAATAATTGACTTAGCCTAGGCTCTGGAAGAGTATCTTTTAGTACCACAAACATAAAATTTGAAATAATGTTCAGCTTGGGTAAGAAATACAAAAACACATTAGTATTTAATTTTTTATAAATAAGTGTTCAAGTAGAAGATTAAATGTTTGGTAACAATTAGGTTTAATTATTGGTTCTGTGAGGGTAGCACATTAATAGTTATAGGAACAAACTAAAAGTTTGTGATGGTATAGTTAAAATATCCAATTGCATGATCTTTTTTTTTATTTCATTTTATTTCACGTGCATTGATATTTTGCCTGCATTTTTGTCTGTGCGAGAAGATCGGACAGTTCCTCTGGAACTGAAGTTACAAACAGTTCCAATTGCATGATCTTTAATTGCATTAAAAACAATTAAAATATTTTTAAACAGCATTCTGCTGTCACTAGGTAAAATAAATTACAACTTCAGCCACCAATGATATGTACATTCTCTTGAGAGAAGGAAGTTGCCTTTTTATTCTCTGCGTTACTTCTGACAGATATATCTTGCTGCGACTGACTCATTCTAGAATATGGGAGAGATAACGCTGTGAATTCCACTGGATTTGTGTAATGAGTAGCTGAAGCCAGGTGTGGTACTTGCCTTTGATTCCAGAGCTTGGGAGCCAGGGGCAAGCAAATCTCTGAATTCAAAGCTAGCCTGGTCACCAGAGTGAGCAGTGAGGCCATCCAGGGCTACAGGGTGAGACCTTGTCTCAAAAGCAAAACAAAACAAACAACAACAAAGCAAATAAACAGGAGTAACTGAGATATTATGTCTAAAATTCTCCAAAATGATCAGAAAAATTTCTCCTTTTTTTTTTTTGGTGTAGCAAATATTCACTCTTATTTTTTTTCTAAATTTTTTATTTACATTCCAAATGATTTCCCCTTTCCCATTTCCTTCCTCCCCGAAAGTCCCATAAGCCCCTTTCCCTCTCTCTGTTCCCCATTCAACCCCCTCTCATTTATCTGTCCTGGCATTCCCCTACATCCAGTTTTTCTAGGACCAGGGGTCTCTCCTTCCATCTTCTTGGAAATCTATTGATATGTGAATTGTGTCTTGGGAATTCCGAGATTCTGGGTTAATATCCCCTTATCAGTGACTGCATACCATGTGTGTTCTTTTGTGATTGGGTTACCTCACTAAGGATGATATTTTCCAGTTCTACTTTCAATGGTTCATCAGAAAGGGAATCTTGAATAGGCCAATGGTTCTTGAATGTCCCTGATTGGTATTTTCTTGCTTAAAAAACTGACCAAAAATGCCATCTTGACACAAGTTAGAATCATTTGGGAAGAGGTAAAGAGGAAACCTTAATTTGGAAAATATTCCCACCAGATTGTGGGAAAGGTCATAGAACATTTTTTTTTTTGACCAGTGATTATTGTGGTAAGGCCCGGTTCAGTGTAGGTGGTGCCAACATTGGGTAGGTTCTGTGTTGTATAAGAAAGCAAGCTGACAAAACAACCCTGAGATTCCATCTCACACCAGTCAGGATGGCTAAGATCAAAAACACAGGAGACAGCAGTTGTTGGCGAGGATGTGGAGAAAGAGGAACACTCCTCCACTGCTGGTGGAATTGCAAGCTGGTACAACCACTCTGGAAAGCAGTCTGGCGGTTCCTCAGAAAACTGGGCATGACACTCCCGGAGGATCCGGCTATACCACTCCTGGGCATATACCCAGAGTCTTTACCTGCATGCAATAAGGACACATGCTCCACTATGTTCATAGCAGCCTTATTTATAATAGCCAGAAGCTGGAAAGAACCCAGATGTCCCTCAACGGAGGAATGGATTCAGAAGATGTGGTATATTTACACAATGGAATACTACTCTGCAATTAAAAACAATGAATTCACGAAATTCCTAGGCAAATGGTCAGATCTTGAAAATATCATCCTTAGTGAGGTAACCCAATCACAAAAGAACACACATGGTATGCAGTCACTGATAAGGGGATATTGGCCCAGAATCTCGGAATACCCTAGACACAATCCGCATATCAATAGATTTCTAAGAAGATGGAAGGAGAGACCCCTGGTCCTAGAAAGACTGGATGTAGGGGAATGCCAGGACAAAGAAATGAGAGGGGGTTGAATGGAGAAAAGAGGGAGCGAAGGGGGCTTATGGGACTTTCGGGGAGGGAGGAAACGGGAAAGGGGAAATGATTTGGATTGTAAATTAAAAAAAATAAAATAAATAATAAAAAAAAGAAAGCAAGCTGAATAAATCTTAGAGAGGAAGGAAGACAGTAAGAAACAATTCTTCATGGGTTCTACTTCATTTCCTATCTCCAAGTTCATGCCTAGAGTTCTGGGATGCCCTCAGTGATGGAGTATAAAATAAGCTAAAACAAGCTCTTCTTCAAGTTGTGCTTGTTCATGGTGTTTATCAGAGCAATAAAACCTTACTAGAACCGGCATCACATCAATTTTGAAAATATTACAAAAGTACAAGTGACAAGATCCCTAACTCATGGAATCTCATTTAGAATGCTAACTATTGAAATTCACCAGGCCCCAAGTATATGAAACAATGTTATTAATTAATGAGGATGGAACTAACTGGGAAATGATCTTTACCAACCTTACATCAGACAGAGGGCTAATATCCAATATATACAAAGAACTCAAGAAGTTAATCTCCAGAGAGGCAAATAACCCTATTAAAAAATGGGGTACAGAGCTACACAAAGAGTTCTCACCTGAAGAATATCTAATGGCTGAGAAGCACCTAAAGAGATGTTCATCATCCTTAGTCATTAGGGAAATGCAAATCAAAACAACCCTGAGATTCCATCTCACACCAGTCAGGATGGCTAAGATCAAAAACACAGGAGACAACAGTTGTTGGTGAGGATGCAGAGAAAGAGGAACACTCCTCCACTGCTGGTGGAATTGCAAGCTGGTACAACCACTCTGGAAAGCAGTCTGGCGGTTCCTCAGAAAACTGGGCATGACACTCCCGGAGGATCCGGCTATACCACTCCTGGGCATATACCCAGAGACTTTACCTGCATGCAATAAGGACACATGCTCCACTATGTTCATAGCAGCCTTATTTATAATAGCCAGAAGCTGGAAAGAACCCAGATGTCCCTCAACGGAGGAATGGATTCAGAAGATGTGGTATATCTACACAATGGAATACTATTCTGCAATTAAAAACAATGAATTCACGAAATTCCTAGGCAAATGGTCAGATCTTGAAAATCTCATCCTTAGTGAGGTAACCCAATCACAAAAGAACAGACATGGTATGCAGTCACTGATAAGGGGATATTAACCCAGAATCTCAGAATACCCTAGACACAATCCGCATATCAATAGATTTCTAAAAAGATGGTAGGAGAGACCCCTGGTCCTGGAAAGACTGGATGTAGGGGAACACCAGGACAGAGTAACGAGAGGGGGTTGAATGGAGAAAAGAGGGAGGGAAGGGGGCTTATGGGACTTTCGGGGAGGGAGGAAACGGGAAAGGGGAAGTGATTTGGAATGTAAATTAAAAAAATAAAATAAAATAAATAATAAAAAAAATTAATGAGGATGGGAAACAGAAAAAGGTTGCTATATTTTTAAATAACTTCTAACAGCAAACAATGATGTTCAGTAGCCTCGAAATATGGATAAGAATTGGGTAAAAATAATCTATATGTTTTACTATTTTTTAATTACTTGTTTATTAACATGTATCTTTGTGGCATGCATATGTGGAGGTTATAGGACAACGTGAAGGAGTTGACTCTTTTCTTCTACCTTTCAGGTTCTGGGGACTGAACTCAAGTCATCAGACTTTTCTGCAAGCTCCTTTACTTTTTGAGCCATCTCTATAGTCCTACAGCCACTTTAAAAAATGTCTTTCTTTTAAATGATTGAAGCTATTTGTTGTACTTACTTTCAGACCAGCATTCTTGATTTATGTCTAAGTTGGGGTTAATACATTTACATGGAATACCATTAACTAATGATGATAAAAATTTCATTGTGTATGTGCATCACATTTTTTAAAATATCCAATCATCTACTGGTGGGTATGTAGGCTGGTTCCATTTCTAGTTATTGTAACAAGTACAGAAACCAATATGGATGAGCAAACATCTATGTGGTATGTGGACTTGAGTCTTTCTGAAAACACATTAATTGTAATAAGAGAAAGGAAGACGCATATTGAATGTTCATCTCCAAAGATGGAAAAAAGGAGCAAAGATGGCTGTACAGTAGGATCTGAAGCCTAGGCATTCTACAAACTACAATATGTTTGCATGTCACCAAGAATACACAGATGAACTTGACCTAGCCATTATCAAAAGAGAAGCTTTAGAAGATAGATTCCTACTGTGATATTTCTCAACTTAAAATGGTAGTATTGTGTATTCCACAGGGACTTGATTCCTGTGAGAAACACGGGAAGTATGCACATATATACTGGGGGACAGGTATGGGTTGTTTCTTGCAAAACGTGCTTCTTTTGTGGTTTGGTATCCAATGTAGCTGGTGTTGTCATTATTGGTACTAGCACTTACTTTCTTGTTTTGCAGACTATTATCAATCCACATGTTTGTCAAATTCACAAAGGGAAATGAGCTGACATCATGGTAGAAAAGAATCAAACAGCTCCATCTGAATTCATCATCTTGGGGTTCTCCCACCTGAATGAACTGCAGTATTTACTCTTCACCATCTTCTTTCTAACCTACATATGCACTTTAGGAGGCAATGTTTTTATCATCGTGGTGACCATGACTGATTCCCACCTACACACACCTATGTATTATTTTCTAAGAAATCTTGCCCTTATTGACATCTGCTACACTACTACTAATGTCCCCCAGATGATGGTGCATCTTCTGTCAGAGAAGAAAATCATTTCCTACGGAGGCTGTGTGACCCAGCTCTTTGCATTCATTTTCTTTGTTGGCTCAGAGTGTCTCCTCCTGGCAGCAATGGCATATGACCGATACATTGCTATCTGTAAGCCCTTAAGGTATTCATTTATTATGAACAAGGCCCTGTGCAGTTCGTTAGCAACCTCATGCTGGACAGGTGGGTTTCTCAACTCCGTGGTGCACACAGTTCTGACCTTCCACCTGCCCTTCTGTGGTAACAATCAAATCAATTATTTCTTCTGTGACATACCTCCCTTGCTGATCTTGTCTTGTGGTGATACTGCCCTCAATGAACTGGCTCTGCTGTCCATCGGGATCCTCATAGGTTGGACTCCTTTCCTGTGCATCATCTTTTCCTACTTTTACATCATCTCCACCATCCTGAGGATCCGCTCCTCTGAGGGGAGGCACAAAGCCTTTTCCACCTGTGCCTCCCACCTGCTCATTGTTATTCTCTATTACGGCAGCGCCATCTTCACATATGTGAGGCCCATCTCATCTTACTCGCTAGAGAAAGACAGATTGATCTCAGTGTTGTACAGTGTTGTTACGCCCATGCTAAATCCTGTAATTTATACTCTGAGGAATAAGGACATCAAAGAGGCTGTAAAGGTCATGGGGAGAAAGTGGCAGCCACCAGTTTTCTCTTCTGATATGTAACCTCGCTTGCCTGTAGTCAACAATCTTATATTAGAAAGTTAACTTTTTCACCACTCAAGTTGTTGGTGGTTATGTTTGGCTTAAAATCTCCTTGTGATATTTGGAAACAGAATGAAGGATTGGCATACTGAATCCTAGGTGTACATATCTGAGCCTTTGTTAGTCTGTAATGGAGTTACTTATTTTAGTTTCTGTCCTTTTTATTTGTCTTCTCCATTTTGGAATTCTCATTTAAAGATGTTTCATCTCTCATGCCATATTTGCTTGATAGACTTCATGGCTTATTACTTGCCCTGAAAGACTGTCCCCTGAGCCAAGCACTGCCATCTTGTAACATTCAACTGTATCCCTTTGCAAAATATTATCCCATCTAGGATTGTTTACTGTTTACACCCTCTCATGGAATAATGCAAGGGCCACAAGACCCTATCTGAGTATCCAGTTGCTCCCTGCCACATGGACTCAGGGAGGGGTTATAGTATATAGGCAGAAGACTAGGGGAGGAATCTCCAACCATGGGGCTATGGGTATGTATTACCTTTCTCTATAGTCACAGAATTTATGGATTATCTCTATATTATTTGTAGTGGTTATTTCTGGTTGTCAACTTGACTATATTATGGAATGAATTACAATCCAGAATTGGAAGGTTTACCCATGATCCTAATCTGGAGCCTGAGAGATACAAGTTTCTTTCCTGGATCTTTCTTGGAGATCTTGAGGCATAGTGGCTATGAATTACAGAAGATTAAGTCAGGGAAATCTCTGAGTTCAAGGTCATCTGGGATTAAAGGCGTGGTGGCTCACCTGCTGCTGGAGACCTACATAAGGACATTGGAAGAAGGAAGATTTACTCTCTCTCTTCTTCACCTGCTTGCCTTGTGGGACTGAGCAACTGATAGGTCCTTGGACTTCCATCCACAGCTGCTGCTGACTGTTGTTGCGGAGTTGGACTAAAGACTATAAGTCATCAACAAACTCCTTTACTATATAGAGACTACCCATACATTCTGTGATGCTGCAGAACCCTGAATAATACATTATTAAAGGAATTTATTGCAATGACTTACAGTCTGTAATCCAACTAACCCAACAATGGACAGCTATGATTGGGAAGTCTAAAAGCCTACTAGCTGTTCAGTCCACGAGGATATTTATTTCACCTGGTGTGATGGTTTGTATATGGTTGTCCCAGGGAATGGCACTATTAGAAGGTTTGGCCTCATTGGAGGAAGTGTGTCACTATGGGAGTGGGCTTAGAGATCTTCCTCTTAGATGCCTGAAGATGCCCAGTCTGTTCCTGGCTTCCTTTGGATAAAGTCATAGAACCCTCAGCTCCTGCATCATGCCTGCCTGGATGCTGCCATGCTTCTGCCTTGATGACAATGGACTAAATCTCTGAACCTGGAAGCCAGCCCCAAGTAAATGTCTTTTATAAAACTTGCATGGGTCATTGGTGTCTGTTCACAGCAGTAAAACCCAAACTAATACAGAAGTTGGTACTGGGAGTGGGTTATTTCTGTGATAGGGCTGACCATGCTTTTGTTTGGAAGAATGTGGGTTTTGGAACTTTGGATTTGGAAAGTCATTGAATGCTTTAAGTGGGGCTTAATGGGCCAGCCTAATAGGAATATGGAAGACAGTGGTGTTGAGGGTCATTTGAACTGTGTAGGCCTTATGGCGCAAAAGGTTTCAGTGGAGAAGAACTTTCATATGTGGTTGAGAGACTGTTTTTGTGATGTTTTGGTGAAGAACATGGCTGCTTTTTGCCATTTTCTGAAGAGACTGCCTAAGGCTAAGGAAAGGAGTTGTATATTAATTGCATTGACAAAGGAAGTCTCAAAAAAGCCCAACAGAGACTTTGTTTTCTGGTTAAGTCTGATGAAGAGCATTTTGAACAAACATAGCAAGCTGAGAAAGGAAATATACAAAATATATAGTTTGAGTATTAAAGGGACACCAGGAAGTGAAGTGGAGTTGAATTCAAGGATATTAAATTGAATTAAGTGAGTAGTGACCTTGGGGCAAGATTCCACTGAGCTAAATTTGGGTCCAGGTGTGGTTAGTACAAGCCTTTAATCCTAGGAGGCAAAGATAAGCAAATCTCTGAGTTCAAGGGCTGCCTAGAACAGAGCAAATTCTAGGTGAAGAAAAACTTAAATCCAGGCTTGGTGGATCATACCTTTAATCCCAGAGCTTAGGAGACAGGCATGCAGATCTCTGAATTAAAAGTCAGTCTATGGAGCAAGATCCAGGACAGCCAAGCTTAGGCAGTGAAAGAGTTGGAATAAAGGAAGCTAGTAATAATGTAATAGAACAAGGGTGCAAATGTTCCATCTCCTGCAGGCAGCAGAACTCAGCAGCTTTGGCCATGTATCTCTGGCTTTATATCCAAGAGTAGAAGGAGACTACTGGGATAGTTAATGCTGGTTAGCTGGAGCAAGGAAATTAGCAATAATTAAGAAGAGACCAGCATCATTGAGGTGCAATCTTTTGGGAAGTGTTTTCTGAGAGCACAAAGAAGCTGTATTCCAGATATAGCAAAGGTTGTACTTCATGCTATGGCTGGACTTGGTAGTGTGTAAGAGTGACTCAGGTGGTAGTGGTTTTGAAGGCATGAAGGCATCATGAAGAACAGCTGAGATTTGGCACTGTGAGAGGCCATGGAAGGCCATTGGTGAATGTGCAGCCTCAGTTGGAGTTGATAGCCCAGGACTGAAGGAGTTGAGGCTTGGTACCATGAAGAGAGCCTATGAGAGCTTTTGGTAAAGCTTAGTTATAGCCTAGCATATTACGGATGCCAGTACCATGGTATGACCACCAAGAACAGCAGTGGAATGGATCAACTTGAACATAGAGTGCTACAGAGGGCAGAGCTGGAGAAGTGACACCAGCCCTTTGGAGATGCTCAGAAGATCATGTGTGGAACTCAGACATTGGAGCAAGAAGCTGTGAAGCTGAAGTTGACTTGGGGACCCCAAGATGTTAAAGATGCCAGAGCTACAGGATACCTGCCAGGAAAGCTGCTAACAGGGAGTGGAACCAGCCCAGGAGAAAGAACCTTGTTGCAGTCAACAAAGATGAAGAGGGAGTTGAAGATCTGAAGACTGTTTTGCCATCAGACATGGAGATGCAGAGTTTGGAAATTGCCCAGATGGTTTCCTGTCTTGCTTTAGGGATTGCAGTTGAGTAGTTGGATGAATCTCAGAATAGACTTTGAACTTTGGACTTTTAACACTGTTGAGACTACTATAGACTGTGGGGACTTTTGATGTTGTACTAAATGTATTTTGCATTATGCTATGTTTAAGTACGGCCCCTATAGACTCGTGTTTGAACAAGCCTATGGGGGCCAGGGAGTGGAATGTGATGGTTTGTATATGCTTGTCCCAGGGAGTGGCACTATTAGTAGGTGTGGCCTCATTGGAGGAAGTGTGTCACTGTGAGAGTGGGCTTAGAGATCTTCCTCTTAGATGCCTGAAGATGCCCAGTCTTTTCCTGGCTTCCTTTGGATAAAGTCATAGAACCCTCAGCTGCTCCTGCACCATGCCTGCCTGGATGCTGCCATGCTTCTGCCTTGATGACAATGGACTAAATCTCTGAACCTGTAAGCCAGACCAAAGTAAATGTCTTTTATAAAACTTGCATTGGTCATTGGTGTCTGTTCACAGCAGTTAAACCCAAACTAATACACCTGGTATGCTGGATACGCTGGAATCCAGAAGAGATAGGTTCCAACAGGTGTGCTGTCAAGTAAGGGCAGGCAGGCAAGGAAGAGGGAATCTTCCTTCTACCAATGCCCTATGTAGGTCTCCAGAAGAAGGTATAGCCTACACTAAAGGTATATACCACCACACTTGGATCTGGAACTTGTTTTGTCCCAGACTGATACTGAACTCAGAGATCTTTTGCCTCACTCTCCTTGGATTAAAGGTGTGTACTACCTTTCTTGGGTCTAAGCTTTTCAAGGCCACTTTTGCCAGGGGTCAGCCCTGGCAGGTTCTTCTTGAAGCAGTGGAGGAGGAAGAGCATCAGTGGAGGGTAAGATTTTTGCTTACTAGATATGAGAGTTTAGACTATGTCTTACAAGATATTTAGGGTTGCTATATAATAATAAAAAGTTTACTTATCTAAGTTACTTTGCTATTGTAGCTGACCTGCCTTCTGTGTTCCTCTGAGGCCAGAAACTGCAGTCTCTGGCAATTAACACTTCATTCTAAAACAGCAAGAGTTCTTTTTCTCTTTGACCAAGTGCCTCTTCCTGGTTAGGCTAGGGGGAAGTTTGGAGCAATAAACTTCTATTGAACAAGAAAAGAGTAATAGTTGCAGAAGGAAAAACTTTTATATAAGCAAATATACATAAGCTTACATAAATTCATATACAGATTCATGCATGCATATTTATACATTTGCATTCAAACCAGTTGGGTCCCACTTGAGTACATTCTCATAATTACATACTT
The DNA here is from genome assembly GCA_036184795.1 of Tokudaia tokunoshimensis. Classification (NCBI taxonomy): domain Eukaryota; kingdom Metazoa; phylum Chordata; class Mammalia; order Rodentia; family Muridae; genus Tokudaia; species Tokudaia tokunoshimensis. The sequence continues at coordinate 813,922 of BTHU01000021.1, read as the reverse complement.
AAATACATACATTCATACTTACATATGCATTTGGAGCAAAAGATCGAGCACCAGTGCAGAAAGAACTCACTCATTCTAGATGAAAAATGAGCTCCAATCTTTGTTGCATAGAGAAAGAAAAACCTCCTACTCTTTTAATGCTAAATAAATGAAACCCAAGTTTGTAAGAAGAAAGGTTTGTTCCTTTAGTAAGACTAAGCCTGCTTTGTTATTAAGAAAAGTCCTGTTCTGTCCCATGGTAAGAAGAAACCTGTCTGCTCCTTCTGCTCTCTCTGCAGCTTTTTCTTTATTTCTCCTTTCCCTTAACATTCTTCATATTTATCTCTTAGTTTTTTATGTTAACTATTGTTTCTAAGTTATTTCACTCTGTATTCTTCTAATCTAAAAAGTGTTATCTAAAAAGTATCCTCAGCTCACTTCTGACTCTTCTCTTTGTCCTCAGCACTTATACATATTTCTGAATACATGATCATATGGTAAAAAGTTCATCACAATTTCCCACGAATTCAAATCATAAATGGAATAAGAAGTTTACACTGAGTGTTTACACGCATATCCATTAGGAGTCATATGCCTAAACATTCATCACCTGTCATCGCTCCACAGGTGAGCTCCACAGGTAAGTTAAAAACCATAACTGAGTTATTAATGAAGTTTTGTATACATGAAACCAGTCAATATTTTGTCTTATGTCCTAGCACCGAGAATAAATCATTAGTTCCCCTTTTATGACCTTTGGTTAATGGTTTTACACCATCTTGGAATGTGCTCTGAATAGTAGAAAGTCTGGTTATAATCTAGAAGCAATTAACTGGTAACACATGGAAGACTGTCAGAGTTCTCATTCTGGTTTTGACTATCAGGAAATGACCTAATAGCAGCCCCACTATAAAAGAGCTTGATAAATAATACTGATCTAATTTTATGAATTCTTATTGGATTATTAATAATTAAGAAATCATCTATTTGTCTATATAGCATCTCTACATGACAGCACATCTTCATACAGCTGCAGAGATCTGCTCAAAAGGGTGGTCTAATACCTAGTTATTGTCATATGTGTTTGATATTAACTGGAAAAGCATATTAATAGCAGGGAAGTTTTCTAAGATGATTTTCTCATGGGCCTTACCTACTGTAGTTCCTTCATAGATTTTAATCTAAGTTGCTGATCTCAGGAAGATCACCTGTTAGTTATCAGCTTGTCCTATGATGGCTCCTGACATTTGATACCTCAAGATCTCCATGTCAAGATCTGGGTCAGAAGCCTGTATCTTCCAGTCTCAATACTTGGATCATGGGTTTGACCTCCATTTCTGGATTTTAGTTCATTCCAGATGTAGTCAGTTGACAACCAGGAATAGCGACCACAAGTTACCTCATTCCTGTTGGGTAATGATTTTCAAATGCAGCCTATTGGAGGAGGAACGTTCACACTCCTATAAGTTACTCTTCATCTATGCACTGTAAACCCAATAAACTCATTCACATAGTGAACTTTGGCAGACTTGTGTCTTGGTTTGCTAACCCTTGGGACATTAGGGAAAAGTGGAGGTATTGCTTACATCTCTCCTGGCATGGAATTTTAGCAACAGTACTATATTTCCTATGAGTAAAAGAAATGAGAGATCTGTGAGATGACCCATCATGTAAAGGCATTTGCTGTCAAGCCTGATGACCTGTGTTTGATCCAAGAGTCCCACATTACCTATAATTTGTTTTCTGGCCTTCATTCACATGATTTGGGACATATGTGAACACACACCCACACATTGCTGGAAAGACAGTAAGGTATTTCAGTTCAAATTCATAATTCTATCAATATAATTTTTAGGTTCACATAGATGTGTTATAGAGTTTCTTAAGCTTAGGAAACATGTTTCTAAAAATGGAGAACACTGTGATATAAAACACATAGAAAATGAAGTAGAATTTTTGAGAGGGAGTAGCATTTTTACTTATGTAACAAGTGATCAGAAAAGATATGTCTAAATATTTAATTACTGTTTTTATATTTTATTATAAACGAAGGAAGAGCTTCAGACCAATTTTCTGGTGAACATAGCTACAAAACACTTGAGATCTAAATTCAAGATCACATCAAAATTATACAGTGTCCAAATTAGTTTTATTGGTGGGAGACAAGTTTGGTTCAGCATGTGCAGATATTAGTTGGGAGTCTCTAGAGGAAAAAGAATATAATAGCAAACACACACACACACACAAACATGTACACAATATGGCTAAATTGTTCCATAACAGCAGTCTCATTCCTAAAAGTCTCAGCACTCAGTTGTTGCTCAGTCTATAATGCTAAGTGCCTGAGTAGTTGGAGTAGTCAAATAATGGCTGTCTCATACTGAGCATGGAAAGTTCCCAAGAAAGGGTGTCCCAACAGTCCTGGAGTTGAAATTTGGAAGGGTCCTGGAAATCCACTGGTCCCATGTCTATGTTGGAATCCTGGAAAACTTGTCCTGACATCAGCAAATAAACCAGCTACAGTAGCAAGTGGATAAATTAACCCAGCAGTGAAAGGGAAAGCCAAGTGGGTAGAAGGCAAACCATCTTTCTCTTCTGTTCCTCCTTTTATGTCTAGGCTGCCACCAGAAGGTGTCACATTTGGAGTGGACCTTCCCATACCAATTAAGACAATCAAAACAATTCCACAATTGAGGATCCCTGCTGAGATGATCCTAAGTTGTGACAAGTTGGACTTTAAAACAAACAATCACCATGTACAAATCAAACAGCTGATATACAGTATCAATAGACTTAGTGGCAAAAAATTTCACATAATTTATGTGAGATGCAGAAAAAGCATTTGCCAATGTAAAACATCTTCATGAAAAAAAATGTCTTAAAGAAATTAAGGATAGATGGAATATACCTCAAAACAATAAAGACTGTACCTATAACAAATGCATAGACATTGTACTAAATATAGAGAATTGAGATCACCATCTCGATCATCTGTAACAAGATAAAGATGACAACCCTTTCTACTACTATTGAATATAATAATCAAAATTTTGGTTTGAACAATAAAATAAGGGTAGAAAATATATAAAAATTTAAAAGTAAGAAATTAGCTTTGCCTATTTGTAAATGGAATGATTCTATTCTTAAAATACCCCTCAGAGTCACCAGAAAAATTTAGATATGATAAAGTTTTAATAAAGTTACCTGACACAAAATCAATACACGGAATCAGTAGTTTTATTTATAGCAACAACAAACTTGGTGAGAAAATATTGGGAAATATGATTTAATTACAATAGCTTAAAAATAGTATAGCTAGGGAAAAATCTGACCAAGGAAGCAGACAACATCTAAGAAGGCAAGCTTTAATATGCTATATAAAGAAAGTGAAGAAGACATTGGATGATGGAACAGTTTTCCATGCTGAGAGACTGGCAGAAATAATATTGTGAAAATTACTATACTACCAAAAGCAGTTTACAGAGTTAATCCAATTCTTTTACTTTGTGGAACAATTTGAGGAAGTGTTTTGTTAGTGCTTCTCTTTTTTATTATTAGATATTTGCTTTATTTACATTTCTAATGGTACCCACTTTCCGAGTTACCCCTCTGAAAATCCCCTATCCCATCCCCCCACCTCCAGCTCCCCCCCAATTTCCTGACTTGCATTCCCCTATTCTGGGGATTCGAGCCTTCACAGGACCAATGGCCTCTCCTCTCATTGATGTCTGAAATGGTCATCTTCTGCAACATATGTAGCTGGAGTAATGGATTCCTCCATGTGTACTCTTTTGTTGGTGATTTAGTCCCTGGGAGTTCTGGGGGTACTTGTTGGTACATATTATTGTTCCTCCTGCAGGGCTGCAAACCTCTTCAGTCCTTTCTCTAGCTGCTCCATTGGAGACCATATGCTCATTTTATTAGTTGGCTGTGAGCCATGGGTATTTTAATCCACTTTCCAATAAGATCAGGGATGGTGATTCTGCCAGAAGTTCTTTATTGTTGAGAATAGTTTATGCTATCCTGGGCTTTTGTTACTCCAGATAAATTTGGAAATTGCTCTTTCTAACTCTATGAAGAATAGAGTTGGGATTTTGATGGGGATTGCAGTGAATCTGTAGATTGCTGTAGGCAAGATGGCCATTTTTACTAATATTAACCCTGCTAATTAATGAGCATGTGAGATCTTTCCATCTTCTGAGATCTTCTTCAGTTTCTTTCTTCAGAGACTTGAAGTTCTTGCCATACAGATCTTTCACTTGCTTGGTCAGAGTCACACCAAGGCATTATATATTATTTGTGACTATTGTGAAGGGTGACATTTCCCTAATTTCTTTCTCAGCCTCTTTATCCTTTGAGTATAGGAAGGCTACTGATTTGTTTGAGTTAATTTTATATCCAGACACTTTGCTGAAGTTGTTTATCAGCTTTAGGAGTTCTCTGGTGGAATTTTTGGGGTCACTTAAGTATACTATCATATCATCTGCAAATAGTGATATTTTAACTTCTTCCTTTCCAATTTGAATCTCTTTGACCTCCTTTTGTTGTCTAATTGCTCTGGTTAGGACTTCGAGTAATATGTTGAACAGGTAGGGAGAGAGTGGACAGCCTTGTCTTGTCCCTGATTTCAGTGGGATTGCTTCAAGTTTCTCTCCACTTAGTTTGATGTTGGCTACTGGTTTGCTGTATATTGCTTTTACTATGCTTAGGTATGGGTCTTGAATTCCTTATCTTTCCAAGACTTTTATCATGAAGAGGTGTTAGATTTTTTTCAAGTGCTTTCTCAGCATCTAATGAAATGATCATGTGGGGTTTTTTTGAGTTTGTTTATATAGTGGATTACATTGATGGATTTCCATATATTGAACCATCCCTGCATCCCTGGGATGAAGCCTATTTGATCATGGTGGATGATCGTTTTGATGTGTTCTTGGATTTAGTTAGCAAGAATTTAATTGAGTATTTTTGAATTGATATTCATAAGGGAAATTGGTCTACAGTTCTCTTTCTTAGTTGGTTCTTTGTGTGGTTTAGGTATCTGTCTTAGTTAGGGTTTTACTGCTGTGTACAGACACCGTGACCAATGCAAGTTTTATAAAACACAACATTTAATTGGGGCTGGCTTACAGGTTCAGAGGTTCAGCCCATTGTCTTCAAGGCAAAAGCATGGCAGCATCCAGGCAGTCATGGTGCAGGAGGAGCTGAGGGTTCTGCATCTTTATTCAAAGGAAGCCAGGAACAGATTGGGAATCCTTGGGCATCTAAGAGTAAGATCTCTGAGCCCAAGCCCACAGTGACACACTTCTTCCAACAAGGCCACACCTTTAATAGTGCCATTCCCTGGGACAAGCATATACAAACCATCACATTCCACTCCTTGGCCCCCATAGGCTTGTTCAAACATTAGTCTATGGGGGTCATACCTAAACATAGCATAATGCAGAATACATTTAATCCAACTTCAAAAGTCCCCACTCTCTATAGCAGTCTCGAGTGTTAAAAGTCCAAAGTTCAATGTCTCTTCTGAGATGCATCCAATCACTGTAATCCCCAAGGCAAGACAGGAAACCGGCAGGACAAACTCAAAAACACTGCATGTCCATTCCCTGGGACAAGCATATACAAACCATTACAGTATCAGAGTACCTGTGGCTTCATAAAAGGAATTGGGTAGTGTTCCACCTCTTTCTATTTTGTGGAATAGTTTGAAGAATATTTGTGTTAGTTATTCTTTGAAGGTCTGATAGAACTCTGCATTAAACCCACCTGGTCCTGGGCTTTTTTTGGTTGGGAGACTATTAATGACTGCTTCTATTTATTTAGGGGTTTTGGGATTGTTTTGATCATTTATTTGATCCTGATTTAACTTTGGTGCCTGGTGTCTGTCTAGAAAATTGTCCATTTCATCTAGATTTTCCACTTTTGTTGAGTATAGGATTTGTAGTAGGATCTGATGATTTATTTCGATTTCCTCAGTATCTATGGTTATGTCTCCCTTTTCATTTCTGATTTTGCTGATTTTGATACTATCTCTGTGCCCTCTGGTTAGTTTGGCTAAGGGTTTATCTATCTTATTGGATTTTTTCAAAGAACCAGTTCCTGGTTTGGTTGATTTTTTGTATAGTTTTTTTGTTTCTACTTGGTTTATTTCAGCCCTGAGTGTGATTATTTCCTGCCATCGACTCTTCTTGGCTGTATTTGCTTCTAAAATTGGAAAAAATATATGGAAAAACATTAAAATTGAAGATTATCATGGAAAATTATACAGATAAAATGGTAGGCATAAAAATATTTCTAAGTTGATTGAAAGTGAAATTATAAATATTTTCTGATAAAATTGAAGATTTACCTGAAAAATATCTCTGATTAAATTGAAGAAATATATAAAAAATGCGTTAAGATTAAGTATTTCATCAAAAATTATACAGATAAATGGTAGGCATAAAAATATTCCTGTTTTTTGAAAGTGAAAGTGTAAACACTTTCTGATAAAATTGAAGGTCTACAAGGAAAATATTCCTGAAAAAATTCAAGAAATATATAGAGAAACATGTTAAAACTGACTATTACATGGAAAATTTTACAGATAAAATGGAAGGTATAAAAATGTTCCTAAGTTGATTGAAAGTAAAATTATAGACATTGTCTGATAAAACTGAAGATCCACATGGAAAATACTTCTGACAAAATTGAAGAAAAATACAGAGAAACATTAAAACTTAAGATTATAATGGACAATTATACTGACAAAATGGTAGGCACAAAAACATTCCTAAATTGATTGAAAGTGGATCTATAAACACTCCCCTCCCGAGGAATCCTAAGCTCTACATGAAAAACACCTCTACCAAAATCGAAGAAATACACAGAAAAAAATGTTAAAATTAAAGATTATCATGGAAAATAATACAGTCAAAATGGTAGAAACAAAAAGCATTACTGAATTGAAAGAGAAGTCACAAACATTTTCTGATAAAATTGAAGATCCACATGAAAACCATCTCTGTTAGACTATGGTTTTTGTTGAGAAATTGAATCTATTGACATTATAAGATATTAAGGAATGGTGATTGTTGCTTCCTGTTATTTTTGATGTTCTTTTTATGTTTGTGTGGTTACTTTCTTTTGGGTTTGTTGGAAAAAGATTACTTTCTTGCTTTTTCTAGGGTGTAGTTTCCCTCCTCATATTGGCATTTTCTATCTATTATCTTTTGTAGGGCTGGATTTGTGGAAAGATATTGTGTAAATTTGGTTTTATCATGGAATATCTTGGTTTCTCCTTCTATTATAATTGAGAGTTTTGCTGGGTATAGTACTTTGGGCTGGCATTTGTGTTCTCTTAGAGTTTGTATGAGATCTGCCCAGGATCTTTTGGCTTTCATCATCTCAGGTGAGAAGTCTGGTGTAATTCTGATAGGCCTGCCTTTATAGGTTACTTGACCTTTTTCTCTTACTGCTTTTAATATTCGTTCTTTGTTTAGTGCATTTGGTGTTTTGATTATTATGTGCTGGGAGGAGTTTCTGGTCTGGTCCAGTCTGTTTGGAGTTCTGTAGGCTTCGTGTATGTTCATGGACATCTCTTTCTTTAGTTTAGGGAAGTTTTCTTCTATAATTTTGTTGAAGTTATTTACTGGCCCTTTAAGTTGGAAATCTTTGCTCTCTTCTATACCTATAATCCTCAGGTTTGGTCTTCTCATTGTGTCCTGGATTTCCTGGATGTTTTGGGTTATAAGCTTTATGCATTTTACATGTTCTTTAACTGTTGAGTCAATGTTTTCTATGGTATCTTCAGCCCCTGAGATTCTTTCTTCTATCTCTTGTATTCTGTTGTTGATGCTTGCATCTATGACTCCTGAATTCTTTCCAAGATTTTCTATCTCCAGAGATGTCTCACTTTGTGATTTCTTTATTGTTTCTACTTCCATTTTTAGATCCTGGATGGTTTTGTTCAGTTCCTTCACTTGTTTGTTTGTGTTGTCCTGTAATACTTTCAGGGATTTTTGTGTTTCCTCTTTAAGGGCCTCTACCTGTTAACCCATGCTCCCCTGTATTTCTTTCAGTGATTTTTGTGTTTCCTCTTTTAGGGCCTTTACAATTTGACCCATGTTCTCCTGTATTTCTTTAAGGGAGTTATTTATGTCCTTTTTGATGTCCTTTAACAGCATCGTGAGAAGAGACTTTAAATCCAACTCTTGCTTTTCTGGTGTGCTGGGGTATCCGGGATTGCTGTGGTGGGAGAACAGGGCTCTGATGTTGCCAAGTAGCCTTGGTTTCTGTTTTTAGGGATCTTGCGTTTGCCTTTCTCCATCTGGTTATCTCTGGTGTTAGTTGATCTTGTTGTCTCTGGTTGGAGCTTGCCCCTCCTATGGGCCTGTAAACCTGTGTCTGTACTCCTGGGAAACCAACTCTCTTCTGGCAGTGTCTGTGCACAGAAGACTGTGGAGCTGTCTGGTTCTCTGCTGTAAATGGAGGCTAGAAGGGAAGACTCCTATCCCAGCTACTACAATGATCATATGCCTTGTGGGCTCCTAGTTGTACCCCTCCAGAGAGAAGGTGGAGATCTCACCTACACTCTCAGAAGTGAAATCGCTGCTGGGAGATAACTGTCTCCTGGGCGACTAAGCACAGAAGGTTATGGAGCTGCCTGGTTCCCTGCTGCAAATGGCGGCTGGAAGGGAAGACTCCTGTCCCAACTGCTCCACTGATCGTATGCCCTGTGTGCTCCTAGCTGTACCCATCCAGAGAGCAGGTGGAGAATTCTTTTGGACTGAGAATGGGATGTTGCCATATTTCTGCAGCCTCTCAGTATTTCAAGATTTTCACAGCTACACTCAGCCCCACAGCTGTACTAAAATACTGCAGTGCAAATTACTCTACATTTCCTTTACTTTCATGATGTTGAAGTTTGTGGGCTCTTCCTTCCCCTTCCCCTCCCCCTTGCTATAATTTCTCTCACCTTTTCTTTTTCTATTTTTTTACTCTTCCCCTCTATTGAAACATGCTCTCACATTGTAGCCTAGGATGGCCTTAAACTCATAATCTTCTTTTTATTTCTTGAAAGATTTAGGTCATCATGGAGGATGTAGAGTTTCATCACTGACTGCTTGGGTTCAGGAGAAGGGGAGAAATTTTCACTAGGCCATATCTATATGATTCTCAGAACCTAAAGCAGAAGATAAATCATTATTCCCTGTGTGCTTTCAACATGTTCAATCCTTGATTTGAATGCTTTATATGAGGTTATGGTAAGGTCCTCTTAAAAGTGCCCTTATGAATTGGCTTAGTCCTAACATCCTTTACTTATTAGACACCATTTTATAGGTTCAGAATGTATCTGGTATATCCATCTCTAACTCTGTTGGAAGTAAATGAGTCTATGACTCCTAAATGTTATTTACATAGAAGCTTACCATAAATTCCTCCATAGAATCAGCTTGTATTTCACTTAATCCCTTCAGAGTAATGTTTTAAATTCAGAAAAATAGAACTCATTGCTTTTCTTATGTTTTCCCCCTAGTGAAGGAGAACTCCACTTCAGTGGATGAGTTCCTCTTGCTTGGCCTGACCAGTGTTCAGAAACTGCAGAGCATCTTCTTTGTGATGTTTTTAACTATTTACTTGCTGGATTTGGTTGGAAATGGAGTTATATTAATGATCGTCACTCTGGAAAGAAGACTCCACTCCCCTATGTACTTCTTCCTAGGAAACCTTTCCTGCCTGGATATTTGTTACTCTTCAGTGACTCTTCCCAAGGTTCTCATCAACCTTCTCTCGAGGCATAGGACCATATCTTTCCTAGGCTGCATCACCCAGCTCTACTTCTTCCACTTTCTGGGAAGCACAGAGGCCATCTTGCTGGCTGTGATGGCCTTTGACCGTTTTGTGGCCATCTGCAGCCCACTCCGCTACACTGTTATCATGAATCCTCAGTTGTGCATCCTGTTGGCAGCTATGGCCTGGCTCACCAGCGTCTTCTATGCTCTGCTGCATTCTGTCATGACTGCTCGCTTGAACTTTTGCCACTCTCACAAACTCAGTCACTTCTTCTGTGATGTCAAACCCCTTTTAGAAGTGGCCTGTGGCAACACAGTGCTCAACCAGTGACATCTTTCTGTTGTCACAGGCAGTATATCTATGGGTGCCTTCCTCCTCATACTCCTTTCCTATTTCTACATCATTGCCTTTCTTCTGTTCAAGAACCGGTCTTGCAGAATGCTTAAGAAGGCTCTGTGCACTTGCACCTCTCACTTTATGGTGGTTTGTCTTTTCTATGGACCTGTTGGTTTCACATATATCTGCCCTGCTACAGCATCAGCTTCCTCCATGAGTGAGGATTGGATGGTGGCCATTATCTATAGTGCAGTCACTCCAGTGCTGAATCCACTGATATATACTCTTAGAAACAAAGAGGTGATGTTGGCTCTGAAAAGGTGCTTTGGGAAGAAGTTGTTTAAAGACAACCAGTTACATGAAGGAGACCAATGACACTCATGTCTTAAGTACATGAAGATACTTCACACTTTAATAAATGATGAATTAACTTGATTTTTTCCCTCTATCAGGATTTATGAACATTTCAGGCAAAACAGGAAGATCAAATCACATGGGAATAAACAAACTAATTCCACAGTATTTTAAAATAAAAATATTAATGTGTCTAGGGTTTTCACAATATCCACAGTACATATACCAGGGCAATTAAATGCTGCAGATTTTTTTTTAAAAGACAGGAGGGACAGAGAGAGATGGGACCAAGTTCTTGATATATATTAAACAATTTGTTTGGCTTTTGCCCTCGATTCCTGGAATAGAGCTTTGCAAACCTTAAGTAACTTTAATAACTCATAGGCCATTTGATTCACACCTGAGTCTATATTAACAACAGGCCTTATAGTAGGCTCCAAGAAAACCTCAGATAGGAGGGTTATTACAACAGAAAGATTATATAATTTGATATGGAAATTTGGGACTGTTGATAGTATCTTAATTCTTTAGTGAGGGGAGATAGAGATTAAGTTCAGCTATAGACCAAAAATCCAAAATAATGAAGCTATGTAAGGAAGTTTCAGTAGAAACTCAGTACTCAATGTGAGGTTCACATGTTTGAACATTGGTGTTTGAACAGACTTTGCACCTTAAGGACCTCACAGAACTTTCTCTGTGTCCTTCCACCAGCTCTCTTGTGTATCCTTTTCTATGATAAACTAAAATCATGAGCACAGCATTTTTCTGAGTTCTGTGAGACTTTCCTGAAACAGTGGAAAACTATTTAATTGCAAGAAGGAGGAAATCTATCATTATAACACCATAGAGCTAGAGATTAATGTTAACTGACCTATAGTGGGCATACAAAGACAGCGGGCTGGTACTCTAAGAATGCAATCTACTTGTGAGTAGAGACATGCCTATATTCCTCCCTTAAGGGTTAGTCTAGTAGGGCTGGTTAAGAACCTGCCTAGAGACTAACCCTAGGAAGGTGTTTTTCCTTAAGATAATGTGTGTTTCCTCCCCATAATTCTTGCTTACTAGTGTAGTCACTGGGGCTGAGACTAGCCCTCCATGAAACTGGGTTGGGTCAGCCACATTTTTGATTTCCAATTTGTTTGTCTTCTCCTTAGTCTTTTTCTTTTGGATGCTGGCCAGAACCTAAGTATCCTTTTAAACTCTGTAAGTAACTACAACATTTGACTTGCTTTTCTCAAGGAACATGACTTTTGTTTCTTCACATCTCCTTCCTTCCTTCCTTCCTTCCTTCCTTCCTTCCTTTCCTCCTTCCTTCCTTCTTGGCAGTTCTAAGATTTGCGACTTCCCTGCCCTGGGATTTTCTTTTTTTTATTTTCTAAATTTTTTTATTAACTTTTAAGGGCTAATAAATTTCCTCCTAGCTTTCCATTTGAATTGTTCTTTCCCTTACAGCTTCGGTTTGTATGTTTCTAAATTTGCTTAGTAATGGGACTAAGATCCCCAAAGAAAGGACTCTGACCTCCCAGGAATCTCATGATGGTTCTGGTGGGACTCCTGAAGATTTCATGTAACACTTCTTTCATGACTTTTATTTCTTCAATTGGAGAGAAAAATGAAGCAATTCGTGTTCTCCTAGACAGTAATAAAACTTGGATATGGAACTTAAAGTTGAGTTATAAGAAGCGATGACTAGAATAGTGGATATTAAAGGCTGGAGGAAAGAAATGGTCAAAGTGGGGTGGACATAGGTTGACCAGTAGGCACTAAGTTAGTTAGAATCAAGAAGTTTTGGTGAGCTTTGTCTATTTGGGTAACTGCAGACAACAACTATGTGCTGTGCATTTCATAAAGCTAAGATGAAGGAATTTCTAGGATTAGCAAGAGCAAGAAGAGGGTCAGACACTGAGGATAGACATGAGAATTCTTGGATATCAGACTCTTCTTGGGGCCACCCTTCTATATTCAGAAGAGGTAGGCAGAGAGCTGTGAATGCAGGAGTTAGAGCATGGAGGAAGATCCAAGCCTGGTGAAAAACAGTTCCTAAGCACTTGAGGATCCACATGTTTTACCTCTAGATAAAACTAACATCAGTTACCCAGTAGACACCTGACCTCACAGCTTCCCTCTGTACTCAAAAATTGAGGCAAAAACCTTTAGGCATCCACCTCCAAGTAGCTTTTGTTATTGGTGTTATTATTTGTTTTTTGTTGTTTGAGGTATTAGAGATGGGACACAGAGCCATGCAAAACAAATGCCATCAAGTCACAAGTCACAAGGGACACAGGACGTCTCTCAAGATAGCATGTGAGTCTGTGTACTACATACAAGAGGACTCATTCTTCCCCAAGAGATACATAAACTGGTAATGGTTGGAGATGCTTCTTCAGTGATGTAGCCGCCCACATGTTATTCACACTCTTGTAGGCAGGCTCCACACATGCTCCTATAAGCAACAATAAGTTTCCTGGCTTACCAAGTTAGATTTTGGGGTAGCAATTCTTCGGCCTGTTATTAGTGTCCATATGAAGGGAACAAATAGTTGTTTTTCCTCGTCTTCCCAGAAAGTTAATGCAGCTTGCAAAGATGAGTTTGAGAGGAGTTTCTGTATTAGCATACATTAGTTTAAAGTGTCTTATTATAATTTAATTAAAAAATAAAATTTATATGCTTATCACGTATAGCATAGTGTTTTGTGTAAGTGCACAGTGGAATGATTAAATAAAGCTAATTAATATATGCATGACTTTATGCATTACCTATACTACCAAGTTACACATAAATCTTTTAGGAACTTTCAAGTATACAATTAACTGTTGTAAAATTAGAGTTACTCTGTTGTACAAAATATCTCCAAGTTTCTCACCTAATAAAAACTCTTCTTATAAACATCTCTCTGGTGTATCCCCTTCCCTCCCTAGGACTGTGCCCATGTCCTGGGTTCTACTCACTGCATAATTTAGGCATCGTGGGAAAGGCCTTTAATCCCTAAATAAGAATTTAGCAGATACTCTTATTGCAGATACTCTGCAGATACGCTCCTACCCATATAAATTTGTAATCTTATTGTCATAATTTCAGTGCCTTACTACCTTCTGGATTTGGTCTAGTAATAGATGGTAAAAAAAATTAATCTTCAAAATGCATAGAGCATGCATACAATCATTTTCATTATCTCCTTATCTCAACAGTACATATGTAGCTCTAGGAATCAACATCACCAATTGTTATCTGAAATACTGAATAATATCTTATGTTGTTCCCAAAGTCATGCCTGTCTTTCTGGTTTTTTGTTTATTTGTTTTGTTTTTAAATGATATATTTATTATTACTTATGTGCATTGGTGTTTTGTCTGCATGTAGGTCTGTGTAAAAGTGTCAGATCCCCTGGAACTGGAGTTATAGAGAGTTGTGAGCTGTCATATGGGTGCTGAGTTACCTGCATGCAATAAGGACACATGCTCCGCTATGTTCATAGCAGCGTTATTTATAATAGCCAGAAGCTGGAAAGAACCCAGATGTCCCTCAATGGAGGAATGGATTCAGAAGATATGGTATATCTACACAATGGAATACTACTCTGCAATTAAAAACAATGAATTCACGAAATTCCTAGGCAAATGGTCAGAACTTGAAAATATCATCCTTAGTGAGGTAACCCAATCACAAAAGAACACACATGGTATGCAGTCACTGATAAAGGGATATTAACCCAGAATCTCGGAATACCCTAGACACAATTCGCATATCAATAGATTTCTAAGAAGATGGAAGGAGAGACCCCTGGTCCTGGAAAGACTGGATGTAGGGGAACGCCAGGACAGAGAAACGAGAGGGGGTTGAATGGAGAAAAGAGGGAGGGAAGGGGGCTTATCGGACTTTCGGGGAGGGAGGAAACGGGAAAGGGGAAATGATTTGGAATGTAAATAAAAAAAACTTAGAAAATAAAAAAATAATAATAAAGAAAAAAATGGGTGCTGAGAATTGAACCCCAGTCTTTTGGAAGAGCAACCGGTGCTCTTAACCATTAAGCCAACTCTCCAAGCCCCTTCTCTTTCTGTTTTAGTCCTATTTTCATCTGTAAAGCCTAATGATACTTGGAAAATAACCACATAGAATCTCTTGGTTTATAACTGCCACACTCACACGAATCATTCTTCTACTCTGTGTTAGACCTATACGACTGGCTGTGCTTTTTATCTCTCACTGATTGCTCACCAATCCTAGATCCTATATCTCTCTAGAAAATAGCTAAGATCCTCCCCTAGGGGCATGAATAATCCCATTGCTCTGATAGAAAGTCCTGAAGACACTCTTATGATCAATTCCTTTATTTTCTTTATATCTGTCCTTACAGCTGACCTTTCCAAGAAGTCACCGAAGTGAACACTTAACACTCTAGAAAGAACCATCTTCCCTGTACTCTAGTTATCCCTGCACAAGTTGGTACAGGATCACAGAGAGCAGGTAGATCTCCTCAGAGGTTTACAGGATCTAGAGGAGGAGACAGGACACCTAACCATAAATTTGCACTTCAAATGCGGATCACCTACTAAGCCAAAGGCTGGTCAGAAATGTTCTGTTTTGGCTTTTCCAAGCTCCTTATGGGGAAAGACTACAATTCCCAGAAGTCCCCACGGGGACGATGCTGAAGAACATGCCCTACAATGCTTTAAGCAGTTACACGTGGCTTTTTCTTCCCGAGGCTTAAAAATTGCACCCAATAAGAGTCAACTTAGGCCCCCCTATTCTTACCTGGGTTTTCAACTCTCCCAGGACAAAGTTTTCACCCCTAGGTTAGAGTTTCACTTGGGATCCTTAAAAACTCTACATGACTTCCAACAACTCCTAGGTAACCTACAGTTCCTATGCCCTTATTTAAAAATTCCTCCTGATGTCTGCTTCCCTTATATGATTTGCTCACAGAAGATACCCATCCACTCTCCCCCCCTCTCCCCGCTCACTCAGTCCACAAGTTGAGAAAGCCCTTCAACAGATTGGTCAGGCTATATTCTCCCAGGCCACTTTTCAGTTTGACTCAAATTCTTCCCTTTATTTTATTGTGTGTGCCACTTCTCCCTTGAGCGTCTTTTGGCAGAAAGCCTCGAGAGAGGGCTCAGGGCACTCTCTACTGTGGGTCCCCCTCCACTCTGAGCCTTGTAAAGTACCAGTCAGCTAATACTCCTTGTCTGCAAGCCTATTTTTAAAAGGTAGAAAATTAGTCCGACAATACAATATGTAGGTCAAGGTAAGGGGCTATAAGTTGCAAAGAGAGTGGCTCTTGGCGATGCAATATGAAGTCTGCCTGAAAAAAGAGCAGAGAGAAGAGAAAGAAAGAAAGCAACATGTGTCTCTGAGCTCAGGGTGAGGATCTTATGCTTTAGGGGCCACAGAGAACCACTGGCCCAAGTTCCAATCAACAAAGATCCTGTCTTCAGGAGTGGGAGGGTATCTATACTAAAATTTTGGCATATGGGAATAAAAAACAAAAAACTAAAAACAGGACTATGTACCAGCCATTATTCTAATGGCAAGTGGCACATGGTAGTTAATGAGAGTAGTTAATGAGGTTGTTGATCCATTATGAGGAAGTTAATGTTACAGGGAAAGATAACTAGAGTGCAGGGAAGATGGCTCTTACTAGAGTGTTAAGTGTTCACTTCAGTGACATCCTGGAAAGGTCAGCTGTAAGGACAGATATAAAGAAAATAAAGGAATTGATCATAAAAGTGTCTTCAGGACATTCTATCAGAGCAATGCTTTAAAAAAATAATAAAAATGAGGAGTGCATTTTTCCAGTACTCTTGAGTGCCAATGCCTAGAATACCTGGTTTCTCACACAGTTCTCTTGAATTTCCTTTGACTCTCAGAGAGTTAGGCTCAGTGACTGAGGGTCAAGTCCTCGTCTGTTTTGGAGGACTACTTCAGCCAGGGATGGCCTATGTATCATCTCTCACCTGCCTTGTTTGAGATCCTGCTATGTTTTGAATGATGAACTCTTATATGGAACTGTGAGTGAAATAAACCATTTCCTCTTCAAGTTGTTTTTGGTCATGGTGTTTTATCACAGCAATAGAAACCATAATTAAAACAGAGGCTGTGAAAAAACTTATGGAAGAGTGCTGCCCCCTACTGCTAGGCTCTTTATGCTGACTTGAAGCCTGTACATGAGTGCATGTGGAATGGACTTCTACATATGAAGAAGTATGGTGCATCAGACCGGCAAATACAAAAGAAAATGCTTAGTTCAGGGTCTGTTAAACATGTAAGCACTTGAAACCAAGCAGTAAGCACCACATGGACGTAAATGTGAACATATTCTTTAAGGACATCCAGATCAAGGAAGGAAATGCTGTTTTTCATTATTGTTTACTTGCCCCACAGTCATTGAGCCTAACTCTCCGAGGATCAAAGGAAATTGAAGAGAACTGTGTGAGAAACCAGGTATTCTAGGTGTTGGCACTCAAGAGTAGTGGAAAAAAATGCACTCCTCATTTTTATTGCTTTTTAAAGCATTTTTATTAAATTATTTTATTTAGTTACATTCCAAAAGTTGCCCCCTTCCCAGTCCCCACTCCAAGAGTTCTTGCCTCCATCCCCCTACCCCTTTGCTTATGAAAGGGTGCTCCTTCATCCACCCATCCAGCCCAGTCACCCATCCAACCCCTCACCTCGCCACCCCCCCTCAACCAGCCACCCTCCTCACCCAGCCACCCCCACCTCACACTCCACCCCCAGTCCTCCTTCCCTGGGGCATCAAGTCTCTATAGGATTAGGGGCATCCTCTCCCACTGAGGCCAGACAAGGCAGTCCTCAGACATATATGTGCTGGGGTCCATGGATCAGCCCGTGTATACATTTGGGTTGGTGGTTTAGTCTCTGGGAGCCCATAGGGGTTTGGGTTAGTTGATACTGTTGTTCTTCCTATGGGTTGCAATCCCCTTCAGAGCCTTCAGGCCTTTCCCTAACTCTTCCATAGAGGTCCCTGATCTCAGTCCAATGATTAGCTGTGAGTGTCTGCATCTGTCTCAGTCACCTGCTTGTAGAGGCCCTGTAAACAGGCATGCTAGGCTCCTGTCTACAAGCACAACAAGGTATCAGTAATCGTATTAGGGTTTGGTGCCTGCCTATAGGATGGACCCTATGTTGGGCTGGCCACTGCCTTTCCTTCAGTCTGTGCTCCACTTTTGTTCCTGCATTTCTTTTAGACAGGAACAATTCTGGGTCAAAAATTTTGAAGGTAGGTGTGTTGCCCCATCCTTCCTCTGGGGGCCCTGTCTATCTATTGAAGGTGGTCCCTTCAAGTTCTGTCTTCTCACTGTTGGGCATTTCAGCTAAGGTCATCCCTTTGTTGTTTTTGTTTTTAAAGCAAGCAGAACATGGTGTAGTGTTTGCCATTAGCCTAAGCAAACCCAAGTACAGTGAGGGAGTACACTTAGTGTTATGCAGTATCATCTTTGACCCCGTGAAAAGAGCCAAGAATACTTACCCCTAGGCCTTTGCCTTTCCCACAGAGATAATGTACACATGCCAGGGCATATACGTCATGTCCTTGCTTTGAAGCATATTCATTCATTATAGTTTATGCAATTATTTTTGAAGGCCATTTTGTTTTAGTTTTAACTGTCTCTTACTCTGTTGCCTGCCATGGATCCCTGTCCTCTGACTGGACTGTCTGGTTGGGCCTAGCAGGAGAGGGTGCACTTAGATCCTACTGTGGCTGGATGTCTCAGGTGGGGGAATAGTACCCAAAAAGATTTTCCCCTTGTCAGAGGAGAAGCAGAGGGTGTAATGTGGGAGAAATTTGCAAGGGATATACTGGGAGAAGAGGAACTAGGGGAGTTCGATTGGCATGTAAATAAATAAATTAATAAGAAGAAAGCAAGAATAAACAAAATAATCCTCAGCGTCATATAAAAAGTATGGTTTATTTCATTCTTACATCATTGCTAACAGTGGAGGATCAAATTGTGTAAAGGTTTTTCTGAGGGTTCTAATTTCTTTTACATATTTGGCAAAATTGAGTCTGTGAAGATGCATTACAGTGTGGACTTTGTAAGCATGGCACAGTATGAAAGACTGTTTCCATGGGTGTAGATAAAATTTATCAAGATCTTGGGCCTTTTGGTGACTCGATATTGGTGGCACTCTGCTATGGATTTTTATTAATGGTCCTAGAAGACTTTTATTGTCTGTCCCAGTATTTCAGACATCTGCAGGTGTGATACTTCCTGTACATAACTGACAACCACAGGGATATACATTTACACATTTTGTTTGTCCACCTAGGCTTCTGTGAATATGGTTTACTTCTCACAATTCTACATCAGTGTCTTTTGTTAGTGTATCTGTGTTCATTCAGAGACCCCTGTTCTATCATGCTTTCTCTTTCTTTCTTTCTTTCTTTCTTTCTTTCTTTCTTTCTTTCTTTCTTTCTTTCTTTCTTTCTTTCTTTCTTTCTTTCCTCCTTTCTCTTTCTTTCTTCCATGTGTATGTGTGTGTGTGTACATGTGTGCATGTATGTAAATATTCCTTTAAATCTAGCTTATGGTTTTGGATATATTTTAAAAATTATATTTTGGGGATTTTGATTTTTTGAGATTAAAATATTTTCAGTTATGACACTCAGAATTGTGCTTTTGGGAATAATGATTTACACCCCTTCCCAACAAGGAGGCAGAGACAACTTATTTGGGGCTTAGTGTCGCTCAGTTGGAAAGAAAACTCAGGTTGCCCATTTCTCCACCTGAGTTCTTCTTCCACATGACAAGAGTAGCCACCGAAGCTCCCAGGAGAACCAGGCCAAGAGCAACTACTATGATGAAAGTGAAAGACTGAGAAGGTCTACCTGGAAAGAAATGAAAAAATGTAGAACCCTGACCCCATATCTCAGCCTTGACCCTGCTCAAGGTCTCCAGAAGGGCTTCTGCCTTCTGTAACCACAGACTATGTACCCACATCTTACTTACTCCATCTCAGGGTGAGGGGCTCAGGAAGCCCCTCATGCTCCACATGGCATATGTAATTCTGCTCCTTTCCAGAAGGGACCACTATAGCTGCCCACTTCTGGAAGGTTCCATCCCCTGAAGGCCTGGTCTCCACAAGCTCCATGTCCTGGATCAGCTCCTCCCCATTCAACTGCCAGGTCAGGGTGATGTCAGCAGGGTAGAAGCCCAGGGCCCAGCACCTCAGGGTGACTTCACCTTCAGGTCTCTGGTGACGGGTCACATGTGCCTTTGGGGGATCTGAGTAGGAAGAGTTGGAAAAATTGTACATTTAAATTTTTTCTTGGAACTCGGTAGTATTCTTGTGATCATTTTGGGAACAGGCAGGAGAATAAATAGGGTTGAGACATGTGCAGACCTACACAGCAACTATGCGCGGGCATCTGGGATGATAGATTGCTTGAAAAGTTCTAGAATCAAGGTAAACTGACCTAGGGTTGGATCTGTGGGTTACCAGGAAAAGTGCAAGTCTTATCCTGACTGAGTGAAGCTGAGAGACTCTGCATCACTGCAGCCATATCATATCATTGAGTGTGGCCAGAGAATCTAAACTCAGAAAGGCCATGGACTGTAGATTGAAGGGAATGGCAAGTTTAGGGATCTTTTCTCCTATTTTGAGATAGATTCTGAATTGAGACTTCGAGAGAAGAGTGAGCCCTCTGGAGAGTCACTCTCTGATGTTGGACCAGGAAACCCAGGATCATTCTTCCCTCTCCTAGTGTATGTGTGTGCCCAGGATCATTCTTCCCTCTCCTAGTGTATGTGTGTGTGTGTGTGTGTGTGCACGCATGTATGACAGAAACAGTGAGACAAAGACAGAGAGACAGACAGAAACACAGAGAGATAGAGAGACAGGGACAAAGAGACACAGAGACAGACAGAGTCAGAGAGACAGACAAACACATAGAGAATTCTAGCTGATCTCATTTTTCTCCCTTCTCAGGAGACATGAGCTCCAGTTCATCAGGAGGAGTTACTTCTTTGCCCCTCATACCTGAGCGTAGTAGAGTCTCATTCCCCATCATCAGATATTTAAAGAGCCACAACACTCAAGGGCCCTCCAAGTAGACCCTCCAGAACTCGGCCTCATTAGTTGCCTCCACTTCTCTCTGGGTGATCTCAGCATCCGCATCTGCCACAGTCCAGGTGCTCAGATCTTCATTCAGGGTGAGGTAATCCTGTCCATCATAGCCAAACTGACAGTATGCATGAAGGAGGTGCCCGTCTGGTCCAATGTAGCAGCCAGTCATTCTTTGGATGGTGTGAGAACCTGGCCCCATCCCACAAGTTAGTTCCACCCACTTGCCTCTTTCATCCTCCCTACCTATCCAACCAGATTTGGACCTAAAATCAGTTCATTACCCCCCCAACCCTCTGGGTCAATACTCTCTGTGGTCTCAGTCTTAGGCTGAACTTGTTGATATGGAGATATGGATGAGGCTTGGTAACCAACTGGGCTCAGCGTCACTCACTGTTCTGGCTCTGGTTGCAGAAGCCTCACAGTTTCTGAAAGTACACTCGGATCTGCTGTTCTGCCTTTTTGGCAATGCATGTCTGGTCATCCCAGTACTTCTGTCCTATCTGTTCCATCAGGGCACCCGGGGCTCAAACCTTGGATTCGCCACCTCGTTGTTGAAATGCACAAACTCTGTGTCGTCCACATAGTCAACAGTCATGTAGCGGGTCTCCTCCTGGCCAGGCCTTGACACTGCTATGTCAAAGTACAGCAAGGAGTGGGATCCTGGAAAAAGCAAAAGGCTGATGTCTGGCTTGAACATCCACCCTCCCCCCCCCCGGAGGTGGATCCAGGGCAGGTGGTAGAAAGGAAGCAGGAGGTTCAGGGCTTAAGGGAGTTGGGGATGTGGGTAGCACCACTAGAAAGATCTGGCTGGGTGGAATTCCCAGGTACTCTTCTTGTAAAAGACCTTTCCTAGGGACCTTCACTCACCTTTAAAGGTCTTTGTCAGGGCAAGTGAAGCTCCCAGCAGCAGGTGGAGAGTGATGAATACTGAAGTCTCCATTCTTTGGATTTGGAGAGAGAGTCAGTCTCTGTGGGTCCTTAGTGACTATATAATGAGGAACCTCAACAGCAGTTCTCTAGGAACCTGATAGCCAATAGGAATGAGACTTGGAGTGTAGTCATCAGTGTCCATGCAGAAGATCTTCATTTGGCTTACAAAAATAAAAGGGAAACTCCAGGGTTGTGAGGAATTCCCTTGATGGAATCCCCCTAAGGAGCCTCTAGGAGCCTCTTCTTGTGTACCTGGGCCTTTGGCCAAACCCCTGACCTGTATCCAGAGCTCATTCTTATATTTCCTTCCAAGTCTTGCTAAGATTTTAGTCTCTGAATGGCTTTAAGAATTAGGGTAAAATCCTAATTATGGTTTGTCTCTATCAGTATTTATTAGAATTTTTACTAGAAATAAAACCTTAAAAATAATTCACTTAAGAGATTTTAGTAACCTATAATAAAGAATACTGTTTAAGGGAAGATAACTATTCATTCTATGTTAGGTTCATGGGTCAGGCCACAGGCATGCACTATGATAGAGCAATGTTATGTGAAACCATTGCTTTGAACTTAAAATGAGCTTATGGAATGAAACACTGCTTTGAGCTTACTATCGACATTCTCCTGTAACTCCTTTTTGTGTAATTTTATATGTGAGGTAATTTTATAAAGAGCGTTTTATCTAAGAAGCTATAAAAAGGCTGAGAGACACAAATAAAAGTGTGGCTGTTGGGGCTCTGCTCCTTCAATCAAATGTATATATGTGTACATATGCATATACAGCTCTCTCTCTCTCTCAATATATATATATATATATATATATATATATATATGCACATACTTATATAACATATGTGTATGTATATAAGTATGTGTGTGCACTTGGGAAATTGATTAAACCAATGGCCAGGCCTGGATGAGTGTGTGTGTGTGTGTGTGTGTGTGTGTGTGTGTATACATAACTTTCTCTTATCCTTTTTCTTTCTCTCTGACTCAAGAAGATTAAATGATCCACTTGGACTTGAGCTTTGTGCAAGTTGACAAATATGGGTCTATTTTCATTTTTCTATGTATAGACAGTCAGTTAGACCAGCACCATTTATTGAAGATACTTTCTTTTTTACATTGTTTATTTTTGGCTTCTTTGTCAAAAATCAAGTGTCCATAAGTGTGTGGTTTTCTTTCTGGGTCTTCAATTCTATTTCAATGGTCAACATGTCTGTCTCTGTATCAATACCTTGCAGTTTTTATCACTATTGCTGTGTAGTAAAGCTTGAAGTCAGGAATGGTGATTCCTCCAGCCATTCTTTTATTGTTAAGAATTGTTTTCAGACAGGAACAATTATGGATCAGAGTTATTACTGTGGGATGGACATCCTGTCCCTCATTTAATGCTCTGCCTTCCTGCTGGGGGTGGGCTCTATAAATTCCCTGTCCCTACTGTCAGGCATTTCTTCTAAGGTCCCCCCTTTTAGTCCTGTGAATCTCTTACCTCCCAGGTCTCAGGTGCATTCTGGAGGGTCCCCCCAACCCCCGATCTCCTGAGGTTTCCTGTTTCCATTCTTTCTGCTGGCCCTCAGGGCTTTAGTTCTTTTCCCTCCCCCAGTGTCAGATTCCTCCCCCTTCCCCTCTCCCCCCTCTCCCCCTTCTCTCCTGCCCTATCAACTCCCCCCCCCATGTCCCTCCCTCCCTCCCCATTTGTGATTGCTTTCTTCTCCCTCCCAAGCGGGACTGAGGTATCCTCACTTGGGTACTTCAGTTTGTTGACCTTTTTGAGTTCTGTGAACTGTATCTCAAGTATTCTGTACATTTTCTGGCCAATACCCACTTATTAGGGAGTCCTTTAGCATGTCCTTTTGGGTCTGAGTTACCTCACTCAGGATGATATCTTCTAGTTCCATCCATTTGCCTGTAAAACTCAGGATGTCTTCATTCTTAATAGCTGAATAGTATTCCATTGTGTAAATGAACCACCTTTTCTGTATCCATTCTTCTGTCTTCTAGGTTGTTTCCAGCTTTTTCCTGTCTGAAAGAATTACAGATGGAAATGGCGAGGAGCCTGAGGAAAAGAATGTCCAGTGACAGGCTCAAAGTGGGATCCACTGTAAGGTGAGATCCCAAGGCCCAAGGCTATGGAGTAATCACAGAAAGGGACCTAGCATGATAACACTCCAGAAGACCTACCAAGCAGCTGAAAGCATCAGATGTAGATATTTGCACCCAACCAATGGACAGAAGCACCTGACCCCTTCTGTTGAATTAGGGAAGACTGAATGAAACTGAGAATGACCCTATAGGAGGACCAGTAGTCTCAATTAATCTGGACCTCTGGTATCTCTCAAACCCTGGATCACCAAACAGGCAGCATGCACCAGCTGATATGAGACCCCTTGCACACATACAATAGAGGACTTCTGGGTCTGTGTTCATTCAGAGATAATGCACCTAACCCACAAGAGACTGGAGGCTCCAGGGAGTTTAGAGATCAGGTAGGGTCTGGGGTAGGGACATCCACAGGGAGACAGGGAGAAGGGAGGAGGTATAGGATGTGGAACAGTCAGAGTGTGGACAGGGGTTGGTGGGGTGGGGAATAAAATATGGAGTATATAAAAATAATTAATAAAAAAGAATTGTTTTCATTATTCTTGGTTTTTTGCCTTTCCATATGAATTTGAGAATTGCTCTTTTCATGTCTTTGCAGAATTGCTTTTGAAATTTTGATGGGAATTGCATTGAATCTGTAGATTGCCTTTTGTAGGATGGCCAGTTTTACTCTTTTAATTCTGCCAATCCATGAGCATAGGATATCTCTCCATTTTCTGAGATCTTCAATTTCTTTTTTGAGAGACTTGAAGTTATTGTCATACAGATCTTTCACTTGTTTGGTTAAAGGTGTCCCAAGATATTTTATATTATTTGTGACTATTGTGAAGGGAGTTGTTTCCCTAATTTCTTTCTCAGCCTGTTTATCATTTGTATAAAAGATTTATTTGAGTTAATTTTTTATCTGGACACTTTGCTGAATTTGTTTATCAGCTGGAGAAGTTCTGGTACAAATTTTGGGGACCCTCCAGAACTTACCAGAGACCTAGGAGGTGAGAGACTCTCAGGACTCAAAGGGAGGGACCTTAGATGAAAGGCCTACAGTGGGGAAAGGGAACT
Organism: Tokudaia tokunoshimensis; assembly: GCA_036184795.1. Lineage (NCBI taxonomy): Eukaryota > Metazoa > Chordata > Mammalia > Rodentia > Muridae > Tokudaia > Tokudaia tokunoshimensis. The sequence goes on along the minus strand of BTHU01000021.1, from coordinate 789,304 downwards.
TTCAGAGTCCACCCCCAGCAGAAAAACAGGGCATCAAGTAAGGGATGGGGTTATCATCCTATAGTCAAAACTCTTTCTCAGAATTGTTACTCTCTGAAAGAACTGCAGAGATGGAAATGGAGATGAGCCTGAGGAAAAAATGGTCCAGTGACAGGTCCAAAGTGGGATCCAACTCAAGGGGAGGCCCCAAGACCTGACACTATTATTGAGATTACAGAGGTACCCAAAAAGGGACCTATCATGACTGCCTTCTGAAAGACCCAACAAGCAGCTGAAAGAGTCAGATGCAGATATTTGCACCCATCCAATGGACAGAGGCTTCAGACTCCTGTGATTAAATTAGAGAAAAGCTGGAAGAAGTTAAGGAGGAGGGTGTTCTTGTAGGAGGACCAGCAGTCTTTTTTTTTTTTTTTTTTTTGGTTTTTCGATACTGGGTTTCTCTGTATAGCCCTGGCTGTCCTGGAACTCGCTCTGTAGACCAGGCTGGCCTCGAACTCAGAAATCCGCCTGCCTCTGCCTCCCAAGTGCTAGTATTAAAGGCGTGCACCACCACTGCCCGGCGGACCAGCAGTCTTAATTCACCTGGGCACACAAGTTCTCTCAAACACTAGACCATCAAACAGGCAGGATACACCAGCTGATCTGAGGCCCCCAACACATATACAGTAGAGGACTGCCTGGTCTGGATTCAATCAGAAAAGATACACTTAACCCTCAAGAGACTGGAGGCCCCAGGGAGTTTAGAGGTCTGGTGGGGTAGGGGTTGGGGTGGTGGGGACATCTTGGAGACAGGGGCCAAGGAGGAGGTATGGGATTTGGAACAGATGGAGGATGGAGTGGGAGGGTAATAAAATCTGGAGTGTAAAAAGAAAGAAAGAGAGAGAGAGAGAGAGAGAGAGAGAGAATGAAAGAAAGAAACGAAGAAAAGAAAAGGAAAGAGAAGAGAAGAGAAGAGAAGAGAAGAGAAGAGAAGAGAAGAGAAGAGAAGAGAAGAGAAGAAGCATTAAGGAGCTCCAAGCCTAAAGCCCCTGAGTTAAAGACAAAGAACCCAATTAATTAAATTTCTTTTCCTAATCCTCTACTGTTATCAGCAGGAGTCAGTTGCCAAAAGCCATCAATTTCTGGCACCCAGAACAGTAAGAGAAAGTTAATGTCCAGAGTTCATCAGCTCTGGTCTGCTTTTCTACACTCCACCTGAATGAATCACCTTGGACACCTAGAAGTAGCTATCCCAGAATGAAAAAAGCCTATAAAATGGAAAAACATTACCAACTCTATATTAGACAGAGAATGATACATAGCATATATAATGAAGTGCAAATTTTAACACTAATCTTCTAATTGTGCAATCAAGAATCAAGATTATGAGCCAAACAGGAAGTTCTTAAGAGAAGACATAAAATAGTTAAGCCCAACCATTGGACTGAAGTCAGGGACCTCTGTAGTTGAATTAGGGGAAGAATTGAAGAAGCCTAAAGGGAGATCCACCCCAGGGGAAGACCAGCAGTCTCAACTAACCCAGACACCACGGAGTTCCCAGAGACTGAGTCACCAACCAGGAGCATAGTGCACATCAGAGGCTCCTGGCATATATGTCAAAGAGGTCTGCCTGGTCTGGCCTCAGTGGGAGAAGATGCACTTAATCCTTGAGGCCCCAGGAAAGGGGGAGGTCTGATGGGAGTGGCACATCTTCTCAGAGGCAAGGGTGGGGGAGGAATAGGATGAGGAAATGTGGGAGGGGTGGGGCAATGACTGGATTGTAAATAAATAAAATATTTTAAATTCTTTTAAAAAAGAGAGACATGGACATATAGCCATCATTAATCACCTTTGTCAAGTAAATGTCTTCACAAGACAAAAAGGTTCCCTACTTGTCACCAGACATTTTTAAAATACTCTCATTCTTAAGGATTTATTAAAACTTTTTTCTTTAGTTTAAAAAATAGTGGCCAATGATAGTTGATTCACATCTGTATACTGGGGAATGACAGTTTAGAATAGTTTTTTGATTCCATTTTGCCCCAGTTAGAATCACTATCATAAAACATATGACAACCAATGCTGTAATGCTATTGTAAACTGGTGCAGATAATATGGAAATTGCTATGGGGCATTGTAAAAAACTAAAATTAGACACATTCTATGACCCAAGCTTCTCTCAGGAATATGTTAGAAGAATTTAAGGTATCATACCAGATACTTGCATGTTTAGTTTGTTTTTTGCTACACTTTTTTTTTTTTTTTTTGGTTTTTCGGGACAGGGTTTCTCTGTATAGCCCTGGCTGTCCTGGAACTCACTCTGTAGACCAGGCTGGCCTCGAACTCAGAAATCCGCCTGACTCTGCCTCCCAAGTGCTGGAATTAAAGGCGTGCACCACCACTGCCCGGCCACTTTTAAAAATAACTATGCAATAGAGCCAGCTTAGATTCACCAACAGATGAGCAAGCAGTGTGAGGATGGTTCATACACACAGCAGAATTTTTACTTGAAATAAAATCACAGCATTTGTAGAAATGTGTTTAGAAACAGGAATCATCATGCTAAATGAAATCAGACTCAAAGAAACAAATTCTATGTTTTGTCCAATATGTATAATTTCTCACTCCTCTCCCTCTACCCTCTTCCTTCTACCCCTCCTCTCTCTCTCTCTCTCTCTCTCTCTCTCTCTCTCTCTCTCTCTCTCTCTCTCTCTCTCTCTCACACACACACACACACACACACACACATACACACACACACACACACTGCATAGACGTGAAACTAGAAAGGAAACCACGAGAGAGAACATTTACTTAAAGGATGGGGAAAGAACAGAGAGTTGGTAATATGACATATGTATACAAACTGGAGAGGAAGTTGGTAGCAGTTTGTGGCTTTGAGTATTAGGGAAGGGAGTGTAGGAGGAATGATAAAGTGGAACAAATGTGACCCTTATATCTCAAAATGCAATGAATAAATCATTCCCTTGCTATGCTAAAATGTTAATAAAAAATGAACTAAACCTAGGACCAAAAGAGATGCCAAAAGAAAAAATATAGAAAAGAAAAACTGACAAAATAGACTCTTCTTTCCACCTCTTTGACATTGGCATATGCCTCTTCAGCTTGAATAGGGAAGGGTCACCTCAGAGAGGGTCACCTGTGTCCTCTACTGTGCTTCCTCTGTTCTCACTGTACAGAGAATGGTGTTTGAGGCCAGATGGTCATGGGCATGTTAGTATCAGGGCTGCATTTCCTTTGGAAGTTTCTCTCATTTTACATACCAGGTACTACTGCTTGGTATCACTGAGCTTTGCAGACCATGGGTTAGAGGAATTTTCACCTACTGCAGGGTCCCCCATTTTACATACCCAGTGGGATCAAATGTCCAAGACAAGGGTGGATAAAATAGGAGTTATTTTATCTGCCTATTGCAGGGGTATAAAGTTGGAATACTGAGCTCAGCATTGGATGGGGAGACATAAAGGGTCTAGGCACTATGTTAAATTTTATATATTGTCTTCTTTGTAAAGGAATACCTTAAATCACAATTTAAATGTAAAACAAACCCACAGCTATATTTTCAAGAAGGAATTTGCAGGTCATAGAATCCTAAAATTTCATCAGAGTGGTAGTTGGGGAAGAGAAAGAGGAAGTGTAGGGGGAGGAGTTCAGTGGTCAGTGCTGGCATGGTTTACTGACAAGAGGCAGACACTTGGGCACAGTCATGATTCCAGTTTCAGAAAGAAAGGTCAGGAGACCTTGAAGTCACAGTAGGGAAGAAGAAAAACTGAAATAATTCTGGGCAACTCAGTTCCACATAAAGCCGCAGTCTTATCTTTGGACGAAAATAGGAAAAACCAAACCAAACTAAGAAGTGGGACTTGCTTTGTCTGGAGGGAATTGTCCCATGAATTTGCCTGCAGAGACTGAGGTTGCTCTTGGAACTCTTAGACTCTCCAGGGATATTTATTCTGCACCTCTTAAAAGCAGCCCTACAGTAGCAGCAGTTAGAGTCTGTATGGTGATCTCTATTGAGTATTTTTGATTACAGCTAAGTAAGTAGTTTTTATTTGCATAGCTATAACTCCATTACTTTTAGAGATAGACTTTTCTGTCTTGTTCTTTTGATGCTGGGAAAGGAAGGCATAAGAACCAGAGGGCTGCCAAGGTGAAGTATCCAAACATTCTGTCCCAGGATGTGAGGGGCAGGAGTGGGATGTATGTTTGTGCAAACTGGGGGATGGTGTCATTAATTTTAGTTAATTTGTATGTAATGGGTCTTTGTTAGCCTGCTTATTCCTTATTCAACAAAGGAACTACTGGCTGGATTACAGAGAATATTCAGGAGGATACTTTTTGTTTCTCATAAGAATTGTGTGATACTGCTGCATCTATCACTTATTTATTATTGGGCCCTTGTGTTATGATTTTACAAGTTTTTTTTAATGTGTTTTCAGTGACAGGTAATGGCTAATACACTTTTCCTCAATGCTCTGAATAAGGTATAGTTTAGATGATTTTGGCTATGTAAAGATTGCATTTCTAAGGCTGTTCTCTTGAGTACATTCTTTAAGGAGAGACATTAGATTCCTGCAACATGAAAGTTCCCCAAAAGAGAGGAATCTTTTCCCTTAAACATTTTGAAAAACTTTTCCTGTAGGTGCTTAAAAACGGTTCTTGAGTTCTTACCATGCAAGATTCCTAAAGATAAAATATAAATAAATAAATAAATAAAATCTGTTTTCTTTCTTCTTGTGTTATATTGTCTAATTCTGCAAGAGGAGAAAAAAGGTCATTTTCCCTATAGCTCTGAGTGAGCATTTGTTTCTTATTGGTGATTTATTGAGCTTAGGCCATTTGGTGCTGAGTTAGCCTACTTCATTTAGGAAATACTTACAGAATTTTGTTCTAGATTTGGAAATGGAAATATTTCTGGTTTTAGTGTGGATTTGTTAACTGTGTTACCTTAGTAATTCTTTTTATAATAATAAGGTTTTTTTTAACTTCTTTGGTTTCTATGAGAATAATGATATGGTTTTTATGAACTTTCCCCCAAGATTTTAAGAATTCTGACTATGTAAGAGAGAAGAACTTTTCTTTCTTTTCCTTTTCTCCTTTCTTTCTTTCTTGGAAATTTTACTAGAATCTGACTTTCTAAAAAGGTTCAGTTATTGCTGAAGGTTTTAACACATATGCTTATTACTTTACTAGGCAATATCTAAGACAGGATATATATTCTGTGAAGATTATTCACCAGAATAGGTGATGAAAATCAGAAAAATAAACAGATTATACTTAAGTTTCATAGCTGATATTGAAGCAAAGACTCGCAGAGTTTCCAAGATGGGAGAAAAATCTTTTTTGTAATTGAAGCTAAAGGTGGCATTTAAATTGAGGTTTGAACAAATAAGATTGACAGACAGAAATAGGGTTAAGAAGACACATACAGATTGTGTGTCTATAAATACTTGATTTATGAAGCCTGTCCTTGGAAAACTTTCAAGGCTGTAACCCTAGTGGAGAAACATTCATTGTTTCAGTTATTCTATCTATCTGCTTTACCATGTGAGAGCTTTCTGATGGACTAGAGCAACAGAGAGAAGGGAGGAGATCAGGGCACAGGAGACTTGGGTGTGAGCCTAGGTGTCAAAACTTAGGTGCCTCAGGGCCTCAGTTTGGTCTCCGAGTGTGTAACAGACTCACTGAAGAGGGAGGTATAACTGTGACCCTGTTTCTCCCTCTGTCACTAGGCACTAGATTGCTGATATCAAAATTCCTGTCCATGAAGAAACAGTCATCCACAGGAAATTTTTCTTATGAAAAATCATCTGAGTGGGTAACCAGAGCTTTTCTTGTATTTACGAACAACTTCCTTGCACCAGGCTTCATACTTCAACTCTGATCTAGAGCTTCCCTGGGTTTGTTTAGTCTATTCTTTTCCGTACTCATTTTTTTTGTTGTTGTTGTTGTTTAGTTAACCAGTGTGGCAAATTAATTGAGGCCTTAAAAATGTCTACCTCCATGTTCCTTCCTTCCTTTCTTTCTTCATCTGCTTCCATTCACATGCATGTTGATATATCACAATTTATCTCTCTAGTACATATACTTCTTCTAAAGTTCAAGTACTAATTCTCAATATTTCTTGGGTATCTCAAAGATGCCTTCAGTTGCACATGGCCACAACTGAACCATGATCCACCCCAAATATAGACTGTTTCCTGATGTCTTTTTTTCCAGTGGGGAACTCCACAGACCACTTGTTAAACTAGGAGCACAGGACATAGTTTATGGCTTCAAATGGACTGAAATGTGCCTCTCAATATTGCCATTTTTAAATCAGTATCATTTTAAGAAAATTATTTAACTGCTGTAACTTTTCTAACATGTCATATCTATTTTATATTTACTTTTCTGTAGTGTGCCTTTGTCAGAACTTACCCCATGGCTCATTTAAAACGTATCTAACTTATGCCAGTTATTATCCTAAACTTGTATTCCTTGCTCATTTTGAATTTTAAAGATGGCATTCCCTGATGTCACCCAGCTCCTCCATTTCTTTCCAACACAGCTCTCTAGTATGAAGTTCCATGGTCCTTTTCTGAATGACTGAAAGAGCAAATCCAATGGGCTCATTTTATCTACTTCTTTCCCTCACTCTGACCCCAGTTTCATTGTCTGCACACGTGTCTTATTTTGACAAATGTGTAATGTTTCATTTTGGGAAAACTTGTTTTTGTCAGAACACAGACATCTCATATCCTTGCATTTTTTTCCTATTGCTCTTATATCATTTTTATTAGATATTTTCTTTATTCACGTTTCAAATGTTATTCCTTTTCTTGGTTTCCCCTCCAATACCCCCCTAATCCCATTCCCCTCCTTCTGCTCACCAAACCACCCACTCCCGCTTCCCTGTCCTGGCATTCCCCTACACTGTGGCATCGAGCCTTCACAGGACCAAGGGCTTCTCCTCCCATTGATGTAAACCAAGGCCATCCTCTGCTACATATGCGGCTGGAGCCATGGGTCCCTCCATGTGTACTCTTTGGTTGGTGGTTTAGTCCCTGGAAGCTCTGGGGGTACTGGTTGGTTCATATTGTTGTTCCTCCTATGGGGCTGCAAAACCCTTCAGCTCCTTGGGTCCTTTCTCCAGCTCCTCCATTGGGGTGCTCAATCCAATGGATGGCTGAGTTGTTCTTATATCTTAATGCTTTCATCTCCCCAAAGAAGTCTCTTGCCCTTGCTCCCTGAAGTGCCACATCTTTGCCTACATTAAGGTCTTACGCTTTCCCTACACCTGGAGACTTTTCATGTGTCCTTCTTTTTACATGAAGAGATGTCTACATCTAGCTTGCCTGTTCTACTCAACACATGTTCACTCATGAGACTCAAATATTTTTTTTTCTGGTAATTTTTTGTTAACTAGTCTCCAAACCAGTCTATCTTCTTTACAGCAATAATTAAGTTTATTAAATATTATGAAATTATTTTATGCAACTTAACCTTCAATATATCATTCTGGTGCATGGTCAAATTCTGTGTTTTCATCTTTAGTAAACTAGCCCATAGGTGGCAGGCAGAGAGTTATGAAAATATACTTGCTAAGTAAAATGAATAGAAAACATGAGCCTACAGAGTTTGCGTAATGCTTCCACGGAAATATAAATTAAAAAAAAAATAATGTTAAAGCCGAGGCAGAGATAAATAGCGGGATAAGATGTGGGTCAGAGAATAGAATTTGGAGATTCTTCAGTTGTGGAATGAATGCTGTACTACACAATTCATTTATTCTGGTTAAGAGACATTACATCATGAAAATGCAAATCTTTAATCAATTCACCTTTTCCACCACTGAAAATCTCTACAGTAGTTCACAACAAGTGAAGAAGCAATTAAAAATACAGACAAATTGCTTTTCAAACTTGTGACTAAAATGTATAAAACTGTGTATACGTTAGGGAAATCAATAAAATACATAGTTTGAATATATACACAGTATTTTTCATTTAAAATGACATTAAAAAGGAAAATATTTTATCTCAGCTTTGCTTATAATTTGTGTAATAAACATCACACATATAGAGTGTAATTTGATAATTAGATTGTTATGTATTAATTCTCCTTGCAATTAAAATATTTTAACTAATTGACTTAGCCTAGGCTCTGGAAGAGTATCTTTTAGTACCACAAACATAAAATTTGAAATAATGTTCAGCTTGGGTAAGAAATACAAAAACACATTAGTATTTAATTTTTTATAAATAAGTGTTCAAGTAGAAGATTAAATGTTTGGTAACAATTAGGTTTAATTATTTGTTCTGTGAGGGTAGCACATTAATAGTTATAGGAACAAACTAAAAGTTTTTGATGGTATAGTTAAAATATCCAATTGCATGATCTTTAATTGCATTAAAAACAATTAAAATATTTTTAAAGAGCGTTCTGCTGTCACTAGGTAAAATGAATTACAACTTCAGCCACCAACGATATGTACATTCTCTTGAGAGAAGGAAGTTGCATTTTTATTCTCTGCGTTACTTCTGACAGATATATCTTGCTGAGACTGACTCATTCTAGAATATGGGAGAGATAATCCTGTGAATTCCACTGAATTTTGGTAATGAGTAGCTGAAGCCAGGTGTGGTACATGCCTTTGATGCCAGAGCTTGGGAGCCAGAGGCAAGCAAATCTCTGAATTCAAAGCTAGCCTGGTCACCAGAGTGAGCAGTGAGGCCATCCAGGGCTACAGGGTGAGACCTTGTCTCAAAAGCAAAACAAAACAAACAACAACAAAGCAAATAAACAGGATTAACTGAGATACTATGTCTAAAATTCTCCAAAATGATCAGAAACATTTCTACTTTCTTTTTTTTCTTTTCTTTTACTTTTTCTTTCTTTTTTTTTTTTTTTTTTTTGGTGTCGCAAACATTTTTTTTTTAAATTTTTTTTCTAAATTTTTTATTTACATTCCAAATGATTTCCCCTTTCCCATTTCCTCCCTCCCCGAAAGCCCCATAAGTCCCCTTCCCTCTCTCTGTTCCCCATTCAACCCCCTCTCGCTTCTCTGTCCTGGCGTTCCCCTACATCCAGTCTTTCTAGTACCAGGGGTCTACCCTTCCATCTCTTTGGAAATCTATTGATATGTGAATTGTGTCTTGCGTATTCAGAGATTCTGGGTTAATATCCCCTTATCAGTGACTGTATACCATGTGTGTTCTTTTGTGATTGGGTTACCTCACTAAGGATGATATTTTCCAGTTCTACTTTCAATGGTTCATCAGAAAGGGAATCTTGAATAGGCCAATGGCTCTTGAATGTCCCTGACTGGTATTGTCTTGCTTAAAAAACTGACCAAAAATGCCATCTTGACACAAGTTAGAATCATTGGGGAAGAGGTAAAGAGGAAACCTTAATTTGGAAAATATTCCCACCAGATTGTGGGAAAGGTCATAGAACATTTTTTTTTTTTGACCAGTAATCATTGTGGTAAGGCCCGGTTCACTGTAGGTGGTGCCACCATTGGGTAGTTTCTGTGTTGTATAAGAAAGCAAGCTGAATAAATCTTAGAGAGGAAGGAAGCCAGTAAGAAACAATTCTTCATGGGTTCTACTTCATTTCCTATCTCCAGGTTCATGCCTAGAGTTCTGGGATGCCCTCAATGATGGACTATAAAATAAGCTAAAATAAGCTCTTTCTTCTTCAAGTTGTACTTGTTCATGGTGTTTATCACAGCAATAAAACCTTACTGGAACAGGCATCAATTTTGAAAATTTTACAAAAGTACAAGTGACAAGATCTCAAACTCATGGAATCTCATTTAGAATGCTCACTATTGAAATTCACCAGCCCCCAAGTATATGAAACAATGTTATTAATTAATGAGGATGGGAAACAGAAAAAGGTTGCTATATTTTTATTTTTATTTATTTATTTATTTATTTTTTTATTTTATTTTTTAATTTACATTCCAAATCACTTCCCCTTTCCCGTTTCCTCCCTCCCCGAAAGTCCCATAAGCCCCCTTCCCTCCCTCTTTTCTCCATTCAACCCCCTCTCGTTACTCTGTCCTGGTGTTCCCCTACATCCAGTCTTTCCAGGACCAGGGGTCTCTCCTACCATCTTTTTAGAAATCTATTGATATGCGGATTGTGTCTAGGGTATTCCGAGATTCTGGGTCAATATCCCCTTATCAGTGACTGCATACCATGTGTGTTCTTTTGTGATTGGGTTACCTCACTAAGGATGATATTTTCAAGATCTGACCATTTGCCTAGGAATTTCGTGAATTCATTGTTTTTAATTGCAGAGTAGTATTCCATTGTGTAGATACACCACATCTTCTGAATCCATTCCTCCGTTGAGGGACATCTGGGTTCTTTCCAGCTTCTGGCTATTATAAATAAGGCTGCTATGAACATAGCGGAGCATGTGTCCTTATTGCATGCAGGGAATCCATCTGTTGATCCATTGTCTCCTGCATTTCTTTAAGCAGTTCTCGTGTTTCCTTTGTAAGGGCATCTAACCGTTGATTCATTTCTTTAAGCAATTTTTGTGTTGCCTCCTTATGGGCATCCATCTGTTGACCCATATTCTTCTGCATTTCTTTATGCAAATTTTGTGATTCCTTTGTGAGTGCATCTACCCGTTGATTCATCTCGTTAAGCGATTTTTGTGTTGTCTCCTTGTGCACCTCCATCTTTTGATCCATGTTCTCCCGCATTTCTCTAAGCGATTTTTGTGTTTCCTTTGTAAGGGCTTCTAACCGTTGATTCATGGTCTCCTGTAACTCTTTATGAGATTTATTTGTGTCCTTCTTGTGATCCTCTAACAGCATCATGAGAAGTGATTTTAAATCCAGATCTTGTCTTTCAGGTGTGGTGGGGTATCCAGGACTTGCTGCTGTTGGAGAGTTGGGTTCAGATGGTCCCACATTACTTTGATTTCTGTTAGTAACATTCCTACGTTTGCCTTTTGCCATCTGGATACCTCTGGTGTTAGTTGGTCCTGCTGCCACTGGCTGTTGCTTGGACCTCCTGTGAGCCTGCAAAGCTATTTCTGCCCCCACTGGGTTGCCAGGATTCCCCTGGCACCGATTTCTGGGGCCTGCCTGCTCCTGAGTGACTTTGGAGCCCTAATGTGCCTTGCCCCAAGTGATCTTATATTGGGGAGGCCTTGCACCTCCAAAGGCTCAGCCTAGTGGATTCCTGGAGCAGAGGTCGCCAAAGGGAGGCTGGTAGGCTCCTGCCCTGTGCAGGGGTGAGTGATCTCTCCTAGGGGGGGGAGGGGGCGTCCCTCTGCCAGGCAGAAGTCCCACAGCAGAGCTGGTGCGCTGGTTACTGCAGATCAGCCCAGCACTTGGGAGCCGCATACACACAAGCCGCCCGAGACCCAAGCGATATTATGCCTGTCTGTCTCAGAACCTGGCTGTCCCAACTTCCCAGTCACTGGAGCAAAGATGGCGGAGTGCAATCTGCACTCTCTCCGTGGCGCCGCTCACCTGCAGACGCGATGGCCTGCCGATCTGGCACCCAGATGACCACAGCGCTGACCCGTTCTCGGGCACGGACGGAAGCCCCAACAGGCCGTGTCCCAAGTGATGTTATATTGGGGATAGGGAGCTTGGGGTACCTGTCACTTCAGCGCAGTCTGCGGGAACAGAGGTCGCGCAAGGAAACCTATATTTTTAAATAACTTCTAACAGCAAATAATGATGTTCAGTAGCCTCCAAATATGGATAACAATTGGATAAAAATAATCTATATGTTTTACTATTTTTTAATTACTTGTTTGTTTATTAACATGTATGTTTGTGGCATGCATATGTGGAGGTTATAGGACAACTTGAAGGAGTTGACTCTTTTCTTCTATCTTTCAGGTTCTGGGGACTGAACCCAAGTCATCAGCCGTTTCTGCAAGCTGCTTTACTATTTGAGCCATCTCTATAGCCCTACAGTCACTTTAAAAAATGGCTTTCCTTTAAATGATTGAAGCTATTTGTTTTACTTACTTTCAGACCAGCATTCTTGATTTATGTCTAAGTGGGGGTTAATACATTTACATGGAATGCCATTAACTAATGATGATAAAAATTTCATTGTGTATGTGCACCACATTTTTTAAAATATCCAATTATCTACGGGTGGGTATCTAGGCTGGTTCCATTTGTAGTTATTGTAACAAGTACAGAAACCAATATGGATGAGCAAACATCTATGTGGTATGTGGACTTGAGTCTTTCTGAAAACACATTAATTGTAATAAAAGAAAGGAAGACGCATATTGAATGTTCATCTCCAAAGATGGAAAGAAGGAGCAGAGATGGCTGTACAGTAGGATCTGAAGCCTAGGCATTCTACAAACTACAATATGTTTGCATGTCACCAAGAAAACACAGATGAACTTGACCTAGCCATTATCAAAAGAGAAGCCTTAGAAGATAGATTCCTACTGTGATATTTCTCAGTTTAAAATGGTAGTATTGTGTATTCCACAGGGACTTGATTCCTGTGAGAAACACGGGAAGTATGCACATACATCCTGAGAGACAGGTATGGGTTGTTTCTTGCAAAACGTGCTTCTTTTGTGGTTTGGTATCCAATGTAGCTGGTGTTGTCATTATTGGTACTAGCACTTACTTTCTTGTTTTGCAGACTATTATCAATCCACATGTTTGTCAAATTCACAAAGGGAAATGAGCTGACATCATGGTAGCAAAGAATCAAACAGCTCCATTTGAATTCATCATCTTGGGGTTCTCCCACCTGAATGAACTGCAGTATTTACTCTTCACCATCTTCTTTCTAACCTACATATGCACTTTAGGAGGCAATGTTTTTATCATCGTGGTGACCATGGCTGATTCCCACCTACACACACCTATGTATTATTTTCTAAGAAATCTTGCCCTTATTGACATCTGCTACACTACTACTAATGTCCCCCAGATGATGGTACATCTTCTGTCAGAGAAGAAAATCATTTCCTACGGAGGCTGTGTGACCCAGCTCTTTGCATTCATTTTCTTTGTTGGCTCAGAGTGTCTCCTCCTGGCAGCAATGGCATATGACCGATACATTGCTATCTGTAAGCCCTTAAGGTATTCATTTATTATGAACACAGCTCTGTGCAGCTCGTTAGCAGCCTCATGCTGGACAGGTGGGTTTCTCAACTCCGTGCTGCACACAGTTCTGACCTTCCAACTTCCCTTCTGTGGTAACAATCAAATCAATTATTTCTTCTGTGACATACCTCCCTTGCTGATGTTGTCTTGTGGTGATACTGCCCTCAATGAACTGGCTCTGCTGTCCATCGGGATCCTCATAGGTTGGACTCCTTTCCTGTGCATCATCCTTTCCTACCTTTACATCATCTCCACCATTCTGAGGATCCGCTCCTCTGAGGGGAGGCACAAAGCCTTTTCCACCTGTGCCTCCCACCTGCTCATTGTTATTCTCTATTACAGCAGTGCCATCTTCACATATGTGAGGCCCATCTCATCTTACTCGCTAGAGAAAGACAGATTGATCTCAGTGTTGTACAGTGTTGTTACGCCCATGCTGAATCCTGTAATTTATACACTGAGGAATAAGGACATCAAAGAGGCTGTAAAGGTCATGGGGAGAAAGTGGCAGCCACCAGTTTTCTCTTCTGATATGTAACCTCGCTTGCCTGTAGTCAACAATCTTATATTAGAAAGTTAACTTTTTCACCACTCAAGTTGTTGGTGGTCATGTTTGACTCAAAATCTGCTTGTGATATTTGGAAACAGAATGAAGGATTGGCATACTGAATCCTAGGTGTACATATCTGAGCCTTTATTTATTTATTTATTTATTTATTTATTTATTTATTACATATCTGTAATGGAGTTACTTATTTTAGTTTCTGTCCTTTTTATTTGTCTTCTCCATTTTGGAATTCTCATTTAAAGATGTTTCATCTCTCATGCCATATTTGCTTGATAGACTTCATGGCTAATTACTTGCCCTGAAAGACTGTCCCCTGAGCCAAGCACTGCCATCTTGTAACATTCAACTGTATCCCTTTGCAAAATATTATCCCATCTAGGATTGTTTACTGTTTACACCCTCTCATGGAATAATGCAAGGGCCACAAGACCCTACCTGAGTATCCAGTTGCTCCCTGCCACATGGACTCAGGGAGGGGTTATAGTATATAGGCCAGAAGACTAGGGAAGGAATCTCCAACCATGGGGCTATAGGTATGTATTACCTTTCTCTATAGTCACAGAATTTATGGATTATCTCTATATTATTTGTAGTGGTTATTCCTGGTTGTCAACTTGACTATATATGGAATGAATTACAATCCAGAATTGGAAGGCTCACCCATGATCCTAATCTGGAGGCTGAGAGATACAAATTTCTTTCCTGGATCTTTCTTGGAGATCTTGAGGCATAGTGACTATGAATTACAGAAGATTAAGACAGGGAAATCTCTGAGTTCAAGGTCATCTGGGATTAAAGGCGTGGTGGCTCACCTGCTGCTGGAGACCTACATAAGGACATTGGAAGAAGGAAGATTTACTCTCTCTCTTCTTCACCTGCTTGCCTTGTGGGACTGAGCAACTGATAGGTCCTTGGACTTCCATCCACAGCTGCTGCTGACTGTTGTTGCGGAGTTGGACTAAAGACTATAAGTCATCAACAAACTCCTTTACTATATAGAGACTACCCATACATTCTGTGATGCTACAGAACCCTGACTAATACATTATTAAAGGAATTTATTGCAATGACTTACAGTCTGTAATCCAACTAACCCAACAATGGACAGCTATGATTGGGAAGTCCAAAAGCCTACTAGCTGTTCAGTCCACGAGGATATTTATTTCACCTGGTGTGATGGTTTGTATATGGTTGTCCCAGGGAGCGGCACTATTAGAAGGTGTGGCCTCATTGGAGGAAGTGTGTCACTGTGGGAGTGGGCTTAGAGATCTTCGTCTTAGATGCCTGAAGATGCCCAGTCTGTTCCTGGCTTCCTTTGGATAAAGTCACAGAACCCTCAGCTCCTGCATCATGCCTGCCTGGATGCTGCCATGCTTCTGCCTTGATGACAATGGACTAAATCTCTGAACCTGGAAGCCAGCCCCAAGTAAATGTCTTTTATAAAACTTGCATGGGTCATTGGTGTCTGTTCACAGCAGTAAAACCCAAACTAATACAGAAGTTGGTACTGGGAGTGGGTTATTTCTGTGATAGGGCTGACCATGCTTTTGTTTGGAAGAATGTGGGTTTTGGAACTTTGGATTTGGAAAGTCATTGAATGCTTTAAGTGGGGCTTAATGGGCCAGCCTAATAGGAATATGGAAGACAGTGGTATTGAGGGTCATTTGAACTGTGTAGGCCTTATGGCGCAAAAGGTTTCAGTGGAGAAGAACTTTCATACGTGGTTGAGAGACAGTTTTCGTGATGTTTTGTTGAAGAACATGGCTGCTTTTTGCCATTTTCTGAAGAGACTGCCTAAGGCTAAGGAAAGGAGTTGTATATTAATTGCATTGACAAAGGAAGTCTCAAAAAAGCCCAACAGAGACTTTGTTTTCTGGGCAAGTCTGATGAAGTGCATTTTGAACAAACATAGCAAGCTGAGAAAGGAAACATACAAAATATATAGTTTGAGTATTAAAGGGACACCAGGAAGTTAAATGGAGTTGAATTCAAGGATATTAAATTGAATTAAGTGAGTAGTGACCTTGGGGTAAGATTCCACTGAGCTAAATTAGGTTCCAGGTGTTGTAGTACAAGCCTTTAATCCCAGGAGGCAAAGATAAGCAAATCTCTGAGTTCAAGGGCAGCCTAGAACAGAGCAAATTCTAGCTGAAGAAAAACTTAAATCCAGGCTTGGTGGATTATACCTTTAATCCCAGAGTTTAGGAGACAGGCATGCAGATCTCCGAATTCAAAGTCAGTCTATGGAGCAAGATCCAGGACAGCCAAGCTTAGGCAGTGAAGGAGTTGGAATAAAGGAAGCTAGTGATAATGTAATAGAACAAGGGTGCCAATGTTCCACCTCCTGCAGGCAGCAGAACTTAGCAGTTTGGCCATGAGTCTCTGGATTTATATTTAAGAGGAGAAGGAGACTACTGGGACAGTTAATGCTGGTTAGCTGGAGCTAGGAAATTAGCAGTAATTAAGAAGAGACCAGCATCATTGAGGTGCAATCTTTTGGGAAGTGTTTTCTGAGAGCACAAAGAAGCTGTATTCCAGATATAGCAAAGGTTGTACCTCATGCTATGGCTGGACTTGGTAATGTGTAAGAGTGACCCAGGTGGTAGTGGTTTTGAAGGCATGAAGGCATCATGAAGAACAGCTGAGGCTTGGCACTGTGAGAGGCCATGGAAGGCCATTGGTGAAAGTGCAGCCTCAGTTGGAGTTGACAGCCCAGGACTGAAGGAGTTGAGGCTTGGTACCATGAAGAGAGCCTATGAGAGGTTTTGGTAAAGCTTAGTTATAGTGGAAGACCCTAGCATATTAGGGATGCCAGTACCATGGTATGACCACTAAGAACAGCAGTGGAATGGATCAACTTGAACTTAGAGTGCTACAGAGGGCAGAGCAGGAGAAGTGACACCAGCCCTTTGGAGATGCTCAGAAGATCATGTGTGGAACTCAGACACTGGAACAAGAAGCTGTGAAGCTGAAGTTGACTTGGGGACCCTAAGATGTTAAAGATGCCAGAGCTACAGGATGCCTGCCAGGAAAGCTGCTAACAGGGAGTGGAACCAGCCCAGGAGAAAGAACCTTGTTTCAGTCAACAAAGATGAAGAGGGAGTTGAAGATCTGAAGACTGTTTTGCCATCAGACATGGAGATGCAGAGTTTGGAGTTTGCCCAGATGGTTTCCTGTCTTGCTTTAGGAATTGCACTTAAGTAGTTGGATGAACCTCAGAAGAGACTTTGTTTGTTTTTTGTTTTTTTTTTTTTTTTGTTTTTTGTTTTTCGAGACAGGGTTTCTCTGTGTAGTCCTGGCTCTCCTGGAACTCACTTTGTAGACCAGGCTGGCCTCGAACTCAGAAATCCTCCTGCCTCTGCCTCCCAAGTGCTGGGATTAAAGGCGTGCGCCACCACCGCCCGGCAGAAGAGACTTTGAACTTTGGATTTTTAACACTGTTGAGACTGCTATACACTGTGGGAACTTTTGAAGTTGTACTAACTGTATTTTGCATTATGCTATGTTTAAGTATGGCCCCTATAGACTCATGTTTGAACAAGGCTATGGGGTCCAGGGAGTGGAATGTGATGGTTTGTATATGCTTGTCCCAGAGAGTGACACTATTAGAAGGTTTGGCCTCTAACACTAGGAAGTGTGTCACTGTGAGAGTGGGCTTAGAGATCTTCCTTTTAGATGCCTGAAGATGCCCTGTCTGTTCCTGGCTTCCTTTGGATAAAGTCATAGAACCCTCAGCTCCTCCTGCACCATGCCTGCCTGGATGTTGCCATGCTTCTGCCTTGATGACAATGAACTAAATCTCTGAACCTGTAAGCCAGCCCCAAGTAAATGTCTTTTATAAAACTTGCATTGGTCATTGGTGTCTGTTCACAGCAGTAAAACCCAAACTAATACACCTGGTATGCTGGATACACTGGAATCCAGAAGAGATAGATTCCAACAGGTGTGCTGTCAAGTAAGGGCAGGCAGGCAAGGAAGAGGGAATCTTCCTTCTACCAATGCCCTATGTAGGTCTCCAGAAGAAGGTATAGCCTACATTAAAGGTATGTACCACCCACCACACCTGGATCTGGAACTTGTTTGTGCCAGACTGACATTGAACTCAGAGATCTTTTGCCTCACTCTCCTGGATTAAAGGTGTGTACTACCTTTCTTGGGTCTAAGCTTTTCAAGGCCACTTTATCTCTTAGTTTTTTTATGTTACCTATAGTTTCTAAGCTATTTCACTCTGTATTCTTCTAATCTAAAAATTGTTGTCTAAAAAGTATCCTCAGCTCACTTCTGACTCTTCTCTTTGTCCTCAGCACTTATACATATTTCTGAATACATGATCATATGGTAAAAAGTTCATCACAGTTTCCCACGAATTCAAATCATAAATGGAATAAGAAGTTTACACTGAGTGTTTACACGCATATCCATTAGGAGTCATATGCCTAAACGTTCATCACCTGTCATCGCTCCACAGGTTCATTGAAAGTTAAAAAACCATAACTAAGTTATTAATGAAGTTTTGTATACATGAAACCAGTCAATATTTTGTCTTATGTCCTAGCACTGAGAATAAATCATTAGTTCCCCTTTTATGACCTTTGGTTAATGGTTTTACACCATCTTGGAATGTGCTCTGAATAGTAGAAAATCTGGTTATAATCTAGAAGCAATTAACTGGTAACACATGGAAGACTGTCAGAGTTCTCATTCTGGTTTTGACTATCAAGAAAGGCCCTAGTAGCAGTCCCACTATAAAAGAGCTTGATAAATAATACTGATCTAATTTTAAGAATTCTTATTGGATAATTAACAATTAAGAAATCATCTATTTGTCTATATAGCATCTCTACATGACAGCACATCTTCATACAGCTGCAGAGATCTGCTCAAAAGGGTGGTCTAATACCTAGTTATTGTCATATGTGTTTAATATTAACTGGAAAAGCATATTAATAGCAGGGAAGCTTTCTAAGATGATTTTCTTAAGGGCCTTACCTACTGTAGTTCCTTAATAGATTTTAATCTAAGTTGCTGATCTCAGGAAGATCACCTGCTAGTTATAAGCTTGTCCTATGATGACTCCTGACATTTGATACCTCAAGATCTCTATGTCAAGATCTGGGTCAGAAGCCTGTGTCTTCCAGTCTCAATACTTGGATCATGGGTTTGACCTCCATTTCTGGATTTTAGTTCATTCCAGATGTAGTCAGTTGACAACCAGGAATAACGACCACAAGTTATCTCATTCCTGCTGGGTAATGATTTTCAAATGCAGCCTATTGAAGGAGGAACGTTCACACTCCTATAAGTTACTCTTCATCTATGCACTGTAAGCTCAATAAACTCATTCACATAGTGGACTTTGGCAGACTTGTGTCTTGGTTTGCTAACCCTTGGGACATTAGGGAAAAGTGGAGGTATTGCTTACATCTCTCCTGGCATGGTATTTTAGCAACAGTACTATATTTCCTATGAGTAAAAGAAATGAGAGATCTATGAGATGACCCATCAGGTAAAGACACTTGCTGTCAAGCCTGATGACCTTAGTTTGATCCAAGAGTCCCACATTACCTATAATTTTTTTTTTTTGGGGAAAAGATCTTTTTTTTTATTTTATTTTTTAATTTACATTCCAAATCACTTCCCCTTTCCCGTTTCCTCCCTCCCCGAAAGTCCCATAAGCCCCCTTCCCTCCCTCTTTTCTCCATTCAACCCCCTCTCGTTACTCTGTCCTGGTGTTCCCCTACATCCAGTCTTTCCAGGACCAGGGGTCTCTCCTACCATCTTTTTAGAAATCTATTGATATGCGGATTGTGTCTAGGGTATTCCGAGATTCTGGGTCAATATCCCCTTATCAGTGACTGCATACCATGTGTGTTCTTTTGTGATTGGGTTACCTCTCTAAGGATGATATTTTCAAGATCTGACCATTTGCCTAGGAATTTCGTGAATTCATTGTTTTTAATTGCAGAGTAGTATTCCATTGTGTCGATATACCACATCTTCTGAATCCATTCCTCCGTTGAGGGACATCTGGGTTCTTTCCAGCTTCTGGCTATTATAAATAAGGCTGCTATGAACATAGTGGAGCATGTGTCCTTATTGCATGCAGGTTTTTTTCTGGCCTTTATTCACATGATTTAGGACATATGTGAACACACACACACACACACACATTGCTGAAAAGACAGTAAGGAATTTCAGTTCAAATTCATAATTCTATCAATATAATTTTTAGGTTCACATAGATATGTTATAGAGTTTCTTAAGCTTAGGAAACATGTTTCTAAAAATGGAGAACACCATGATATAAAACACATAGAAAATGAAGTAGAATGTTTGAGAGGGAGTAGCATTTTTACTTATGTAACAAGTGATCAGAAAAGATATGTCTAAGTATTTAATTACTGTTTTTATATTTTATTATAAACCAAGAAAGAGCTATAGACCAATTTTCTGGTGAACATAGCTATAAAACACTTGAGATCTAAATTCAAGATCACATCAAAATTATACAGTGTCCAAATTCTTTTTATTGGTGGGAGACAAGTTTGGTTCAGCATGTGCAGATATTAGTTGGGAGTCTCTAGAGGAAACAGAATATAATAGCACACACACACACACACACACACACACACACACACACACACACATGTACCCAATATGGCTAAATTGTTCCATAACAGCAGTCTTATTCCTAAAAGTCTCAGCACTCAGTTGTTGCTCAGTCTATAATGCTAAGTGCCTGAGTAGTTGGAGTAGTCAAATAATGGCTGTCTCATACTGAGCATGGAAAGTTCCCAAGAAAGGGTGTCCCAACAGTCCTGGAGTTGAAATTTGGGAGGGTCCTGGAAATCCACTGGTCCCATGTCCAAGTTGGAAACCTGGAAAACTTGTCCTGACATCAGCAAAGAAATCAGAAACAGTAGCAAGTGGATAAATTAACCCAGCAGCAAAAGGGAAAGCCAAGTGGGTAGAAGGCAAACCATCTTTCTCTTCTGTTCCTCCTTTTATGTCTAGGCTGCCACCAGAAGGTGTCACATTTGGAGTGGACCTTCCCATACCAATTAAGACAATCAAAATAATTCCACAATTGAGGATCCCTGCTGAGATGATCCTAAGTTGTGACAAGTTGGACTTTAAAACCAACAATCACCATGTACAAATCAAACAGCTGATATACAGTATCAATAGACTTAGTGGCAAAAAATTTCACATAATTTATGTGAGATGCATAAAAAGCATTTGCCAATGTAAAACATCTTCATGAAAAAAAATGTCTTAAAGAAATTAAGGATAGATGGAATATACCTCAAAACAATAAACAATGTACCTATAACAAATGCATAGACATTGTACTAAATATAGAGAATTGAGATCACCATCTCTATCATTTGTAACAAGATAAAGATGACAACCCTTTCTACTACTACTGAATATAATAATCAAAATTTTGGTTTGAACAACAAAATAAGAGTACAAAGTATATAAAAATTTAAAAGTAAGAAATTAGCTTTGCCTATTTGTAAATGGAATGATTCTATTCTTAAAATACCCCTCAGAGTCACCAGAAAAATTTAGATATGATAAAGTTTTAATAAAGTTACCTGACACAAAATCAATACACGGAATCAATAGTTTTATTTATGGCAATAAGAAACTTAGTGAGAAAATATTGGGAAATATGATTTAATTATAATAGCTTAAAAATAGTATAGCTAGGGAAAAACCTGATCAAGGAAGCAGACAACATCTAAGAAGGAAAGCTTTAATATGCTATATAAAGAAAGTGAAGAAGACATTAGATGATGGAACAGTTTTTCATGCTGAGAGACCGGCAGAAATAATATTGTGAAAATTACTATACTACCAAAAGCAGTTCACAGAGTTAATCCAATTCTTTTACTTTGTGGAACAATTTGAGGAAGTGTGTTGTTAGTGCTTCTCTTTTTTATTATTAGATATTTGCTTTATTTACATTTCTAATGGTACCCACTTTCCGAGTTACCCCTCTGAAAATCCCCTATCCCATCCCCCCACCTCCAGCTCCCCCCCAATTTCCTGACTTGCTTTCCCCTATTCTGGGGATTCGAGCCTTCACAGGACCAATGGCCTCTCCTCTCATTGATGTCTGAAATGGTCATCTGCAACATATGTAGCTGGAGCCATGGATCCCTCCATCTGTACTCTTTTGTTGGTGGTTTAGTCCCTGGGAGTTCTGGGGTACTCGTTGGTACATATTACTGTTCCTCCTGCAGGGCTGAAAACCTCTTCAGTCCTTTCTCTAGCTGCTCCATTGGAAACCATATGCTCATTGTATTGGTTGGCTGTGAGCCATGGGTATTTTAATCCACTTTCCAATAAGGTCAGGGATGGTGATTCTGCCAGAAGTTCTTTTATTGTTGAGAATAGTTTATGCTATCCTGGGCTTTTGTTACTCCAGATAAATTTAGAAATTGCTCTTTCTAACTCTATGAAGAATAGAGTTGGGATTTTGATGGGGATTGCAGTGAATCTGTAGATTGCTTTAGGCAAGATGGCCATTTTTACTAATATTAACCCTGCTAATTAATGAGCATGTGAGATCTTTCCATCTTCTGAGATCTTCTTCAATTTCTTTCTTCAGAGACTTGAAGTTCTTGCCATACGGATCTTTCTTTCACTTGCTTGGTTAGAGTCACACCAAGGCATTATATATTATTTGTGACTATTGTGAAGGGTGACATTTCCCTAATTTCTTTCTCAGCCTCTTTATCCTTTGAGTATAGGAAGGCTACGGATTTGTTTGAGTTAATTTTATATCCAGACACTTTGCTGAAGTTGTTTATCAGCTTTAGGAGTTCTCTGGTGGAATTTTTGGGGTCACTTAAGTATACTATCATATCATCTGCAAATAGTGATATTTTAACTTCTTCCTTTCCAATTTGAATCTCTTTGACCTCCTTTTGTTGTCTAATTGCTCTGGATAGGACTTCGAGTAATATGTTGAACAGGTAGTGAGAGAGTGGACAGCCTTGTCTTGTCCCTGATTTCAGTGGGATTGCTTCAAGTTTCTCTCCACTTAGTTTGATGTTGGCTACTGGTTTGCTGTATATTGCTTTTACTGTGCTTAGGTATGGGCCTTGAATTCCTTATCTTTCCACGACTTTTATCATGAAGAGGTGTTGGATTTTTTTCAAGTGCTTTCTCAGCATCTAATGAAATGATCATGTGGTTTTTTTCTTTGAGTTTTTTTATATAGTGGATTACATTAATGGATTTCCACATATTGAACCATCCCTGCATCCCTGGGATGAAGCCTATTTGATCATGGTGGATGATCGTTTTGATGTGTTCTTGGATTCAGTTAGCAAGAGTTTTATTGAGTATTTTTGAGTTGATATTCATAAGGGAAATTGGTCTACAGTTCTCTTTATTAGTTGGTTCTTTGTGTGGTTTAGGTATCTGTCTTAGTTAGGGTTTTACTGCTGTGTACAGACACCATGACCAATGCAAGTTTTTTAAAACACAACATTTAATTGGGGCTGGCTTACAGGTTCAGAGGTTCAGCCCATTGTCATCAAGGCAAAAGCATGGCAGCATCCAGGCAGTCATGGTGCAGGAGGAGCTGAGGGTTCTGCATCTTTATCCAAAGGAAGCCAGGAACAGAATGGGAATCCTCAGGCATTTAGGAGGAAGATCTCTGAGTCCAACCCCACAGTGACACACTTCCTCCAACAAGGCCACAGCCTCTAATACTGCCATTCCCTGGGACAAGCATATACAAACTATCACATTCCACTCCTTGGCCCCCATAGGCTTGTTCAAACATGAGTCTATGGAGGTCATTCCTAAACATAGCATAATGCAGAATACATTTAATCCAACTTCAAAAGTCCCCACTGTCTATAGCAGTCTCAACAGTGTTAAAAGTTCAAAGTTCAATGTCTCTTCTGAGATGCATCCAATCACTGTAATCCCCAAAGCAAGACAGGAAACCAGCAGGACAAACTCAAAAACTCTGCATCTCCATATCTGGTGGCAAAGCAGTCTTCAGATCTTCAACTCCTTTCTCATCTTTGTTGACTACAACAAGGTTCTTTCTCCTGGGCTGGTTCCACTCCCTGTTAGCAGCTTTCCTTGGCATGCATCCTGTGGCTGTAGCATCTTTAATATCTTGGACTCCCCAAGTTAACTTCAGAATCACAGCTTATTGTTCTAGTGTTTGAGATCCACATACGATCTTCTGAGCATCTCTAAAGAGCTGGTGTCACTTCTCCAGCTCTGCCCTCTGTAGCACTCTAAGTTCAGGTTATCCACTCTGCTGCCACTGCTGTTCTTTTTGGTTATCCCATGATACTGGCATCTCCAATATGTTGGGGTCTTCCATTGCAACTAGGCTTCACCAAAGCCTCTCATAGGCTCCCTTCATGGTACCAAGCCTCAACTCCTTTGGGCTGTCAACTACAACTGAGGCTGCACTTTCACCAATGATCTTTCATGAACTCTCACAGTGCCAAGCCTCAGCTGTTCTGTTCTTTATGATGCCTTCAAAACTAGTACCACCTGGCTGATTCGTACACATTACCAAGTACAGCTACCTCATGAGGTACAACCTTGGCTATCTCTGGAATACAGCTTCTTTTTCCTCTTGAAAACACTTCCCAGAATATTTCACCCAAGTGTTGCGGATCTCTTCTTAATCACTACTAATTTCTTAGCTCCAGCTAAGCTGCATCAATTGTCCCAGTAGTCTTCTCCTGTCCAATACAAAGCCAGAGACACATGGCTGAAGTTGCTGAGTTCTGCTGCTTGCTGGAGCTGGAACATTGGCCCCCTTGTTCTATTATATTATCACTAGCTTCCTTTTTTTCCAACTCCTTCACTGCCTAACTTGGCTGTCCTGGATCTTGCTCAACAGACTGACTTTGAACTCAGAGATCTGCATGCCTGTCTCCTAAGCACTGTGATTAAAGTTGTGATCCACCAAGTCTGGAATTAAGTTTTTCTTTACCTAGAATTTGCTCTGTTTTAGCTGTCCTTGAACTCAAGAGATCTGTTTATCTTTGCCTCCATGGATTAAAGGCTTGCACTACCTTGCCTGGACCCAAATTTATCTGGGTGGATTCTGGCCCCAAGGTCACCACTCCCATAATTCAACTTAATATACTTGAATTCAGTGCCATTTCTCTTCCTGGAGTCCCTTTAATACTCTCTATAAACTATATATTAAACTATATATTTTGTACTTTTCCTTTCTCAGCTTGCTATGTTTGTTCAAAATGTTCTTCATCAGACTTAACCAGAGAACAATGTCTCTGCTTGGCTTTTTTGAGACTTCCTTTGTAGATGCAATTAATAAAACCCCACTTAAAGCATTCCATGGTTTTCCAAATCCAAAGTCCCAAAATGTACATTCTTCCAAACAAAAGCATGGTCAGGCCTATCACAGAAATACCCCACTCCCTATACCAATTTCTGTCTTAGTTAGGGTTTTACTGCTGTGTACAGACACCATGACCAATGCAAGTTTTATAAAACACAACATTTAATTGGGGCTGGCTTACAGGTTCAGAGGTTCAGCCCATTGTCATCAAGGCAGAAGCATGGCAGCATCTAGGCAGGCATGGTGCAGGAAGAGCTGAGGGTTCTTCATATTTATCCAAAGGAAGCCAGGAACAGACTGGGAATCCTCATGCATCTAGGAGGAAAATCTCAAAGCCCAGCTCTACAGTGACACACTTCCTCCAACAAGGCCACACCTTCTAATAGTGCCATTCCCTGGGACAAGCATATACAAACCATTACAGTATCAAAGTAATTGTGGCTTCATAAAAGGAATTGGGTAGTGTTCCACCTGCTTCTATTTTGTGGAATAGTTTGAAGAGTATTTGTATTAGGTCTTCTTTGAAGGTCTGATAGAACTCTGCATTAAACCCATCTGGTCCTGGTTTTTTTTTTTTTTTTTTTTTTTTTTGGTTGGGAGACTATTAATGACTGCTTCTATTTCTTTAGCGGTTATGCTATTGTTTAGATCATTTATCTGACCCTGATTTAACTTTGGTGCCTGGTATCTGTCTAGAAAATTGTCCATTTCATCTAGAATTTTCCCCTTTTGTTGATTATAGGCTTTTGTAGTAGGATCTAATGATTTTTTTTTTATTTCCTCGGTGTCTGTTGTTATGTCTCCCTTTCCATTTCTGATTTTGCTGATTTTGCTACTGTCTCTGTGTCCTCTGGTTAGTTTGGCTAAGGGTTTATCTATCTTATTGTTTTTTTTCAAAGAACCAGCTCCTGGTTTGGTTGATTCTTTGTATAGTTGTTTTTTTTTTTTTTTTTTTGTTTCTACTTGGTTTATTTCAGCCCTGAGTGTGATTATTTCCTGCTGTCTACTCTTCTTGGGTGTATTTGCTTCTTTTTGTTCTAGACCCTTCAGTTGTGCTGTTAAGCTGTTAGTGTATGCTCTTTCCAGTTTCTTTTTGGAAGCACTCAGAGCTATGAGTTTTCCTTTTAACACTGCTTTTATTGTGGCCCATAAGTTTGGATATGTTGTGCCTTCACTTTCATTAAATTCTAAAATGTCTTTAATTTCTTTATTTCTTCCGTGACCAAGTTATTGTTGGGTAGAGTGTTGTTCAGTTTCCATGTGTATGTGGGCTTTCCATTGTTTTTGTTGTTAGTGAAGACCAGCCTTAGTCCATGGTGATCTGATAGGGTGCATGGAATTTTTTAAATCTTCTTATATCTGCTGAGGTCTGTTTTGTGGCCAAGTATATGGTCAGTTTTGGAGAAAGTACTGTGAGGTGCTGAGAAGAGTGTATATTCTTTTGTTTTAGGATAAAATGTTCTATAGATATTTGTTAAGTCCATTTGGTTCATAATTTCTGTTAGTTTCACTGTTTCTCTGTTTAGTTTGTGTTTCCCTGATCTGTCCATTGATGAGAGTGTGGTATTGAAATCCCCACTAATATTGTGTGGGATACAATGTGTGCTTTGAGCTTTTGTAAAGTTTCTTTTATGAATGTTTGTGCCCTTGTATTTGGAGCATACATGTTGAGAATTGAGAGTTCATCTTGATAGATTTTTTCCTTTGATGAGTATAAAGTGTACTTCCTTATCTTTTTTGATTTACATTGAAAGTTGATTTTATTCAATATTAGGAAGGCTACACCAGCTTGTTTCTTGGGACCATTTGCTTGGAAAATTGTTTTCCAGCCTTTTACTCTGAGGGAGTGTCTATCTTTGTGCCTGCAGTGGGTTTCCTGTATGCAGCAAAATGTTGGGTCCTGCTTTTGTAGCCAGTCTGTTAGTCTATGTCTTTATTGGAGAATTGAGTTCATTGATATTAAGGAGACATGATTGTTGCTTCCTGTTATTTTTGTTATTAGAGGTGGAATTGTGTTTGTGTGGCTCTCTTCTTTTTGGTTTGTTAAAAGAAGATTAATTTCTTGCTTTTCTAGTGTGTAGTTTCCCTCCTTTTGTTGGTGTTTTCCATTCATTATCCTTTGAAGGGCTGGATTTGTGGAAAGATACTGTGTAAAATTGTTTTCATCATGGAATGTCTGGGTTTCTTCATCTATGGTAATTGAGAGTTTTGCTAAGTATAGTAGCCTGTGTTGGCATTTGTGTTCCCTTAGGGTCTGTTTGGATCTTCTGGCTTACATAGTCTCTGCTGAGAAATCTGGTGTAATTCTGATAGGTCTGCCTTTATATGTTACTTGATCTTTTTTCCTTACTGCTTTTAATATTCTTTCTTTGTTTAGTGCATTTTGTGTTTTAATCATTATGTGACAGGAGAAACTTCTTTTCTGGTCCAATCTCTTTAGAGTTCTGTAGACTTCTTGTATGTTCATGGGCATCTCTTTCATTAGGTTAGGGAAGTTTTCTTCTATAATTTTGTTGAAGACATTTACTGACCCTTTAAGTTGGAAATCTTCACTCTCTTCTATACCTACAATCCTTAGGTTTGGTCTTCTCAGTTTGTCCTGGATTTCCTGGATGTATTGGAGCTTTTTGCATTTTGCATTTTCTTTGTCTGTTGTGTCAATGCTTTCTATGGTATCTTCTGCATCTGAGATTCTCTCTTCTATCTCTTGTATTCTTTTGTTAAGGCTTGCATCCATGACTCCTGACTTCTTTACTAGGTTTTCTATGTCCAGAGTTGTTTCTCTTTGGGATTTCTTTATTGTTTCTACTTCTATATTTAGATCCTGGATGGTTTTATTCAATTCCTTCACCTGTTTTGTTTTGCTTTCCTATAATTCTTTAAGAACTTCTACCTGTTTACCTGTGTTCTCCTGTATTTCTCTAAGGGAGTTATTTATGTCCTTCTTGAAGCCCTCTATCAGCATCATGAGCTGTATCTTTTAAATCCAAATCTTGCTTTTCCAGTGTGTTGGGGTATCCAGAACTTGCTATTGTGTGAGAATTGGGTTCGCATAATGCCATGTTGCCTTGATTTCTGTTGGTAATGTTCCTACATTTGCCTTTTGCCATCTGGTTATCTCTGGTGTTAGTTGATCTTGCTGTCTCTGACTGGTGCTTATCACTCCTGTGGGCCTGCAAGCCTGTCTCAGCACCCCTAGGTGACTGGCTCTCCCCTGGCACAGAGTGCTGTGGTGTGCTGCCCAGTTCCTGGGTGCAGGCGGAGCCCAAACAGACCCTGTCCAAGCTGTTCTGGAACTCCTCTGTTCCCTGTACTTCTAGCTGTATTCACCTGCTCAGTATCTGGAAAGAAGATGGCTAACTCTTCTCTTATGATCTCATAGAATTCAGCAGTGACTTCACTTTGTTTCGGGCACGGAGATGGATTTTTTATGGGCCTAAGCTAGTCTCTAAATTGCAGCATCTTTTTTTCTTGCCTCTGCCTACATACTATGTGGTTTTCAGGTGTGTGCTATCACACCCAGCTCTGTATGGCCTATATTCACTTGTGTTGATTTCTGAAGTAAGGAAGTTTCACTATTTGGTTCTTAGTCATGCTCCTTCTGATATATTTCATTAATTCCTTATATTCAGTTCAGATCAACTTTGGTTTGAATTCTACCTTATTAGTTATCATAATGGCTACATCATCTTGGCTTCCATTTGCCTGATAAATTGGCTTTCATTTTTTTATCTCTTAACTATTGGATCTTTTGCAGTGATGGCCATTCCTTAGAGACAGCAAATAGCTGGATCTTATTACTTAATGTAGTCACATAGTCTGCATCTTTTAATTGGAGACCTAAAGCAAACTACAAATAGAGTTATTATTAGAGATGTTTAGTAATTTCTTTAATTTTCCTTGTAGTTTCCTGTGGTTGGTTGCATTTCATTCCATTCTTTTAATTCTTTATTAGCATTAGGAGTTTGCTAGTTTATTGTACTGGACACGATGGACATTTTATCCTCTTTGTTTTCCCACTTCTCTCATAAAATATGTAAATAATCCTAACCAAGGGGGTAGACAAAGAAAGATGTAAGACTCTGAAAGAAATTAAGAAGACAGTAGATGATGTAAAGACCTTCCATGATGAGAAATGGGCAGAAATAATATGTGTAGGGGAGATAGAAGAGAGAGGGGGAGGGACTAAGCTTTTTTAACCTCCTCTCTGATGGAAGTGGAGCTCTACAGTTTGAAGTCATAGTTACTGCTCCTTGAGTACTGTTCTCCCTTACACCCTTGCTACTGCTTCCATGAAATTGGATGGGCTTGGAAACAAAACAGCAACAATAAAACATAATGAAGAAAAATAATAGAATTTGAATCATAATACCTGTTGTGTTTTATAAAAAGATAGGGAAGGAAAGAATATGTTTGGTGGAGATGTGGTAAGATGGGGGAGAGTGGTGCCTCTGAGGGCCCATGCTGAGGCATCCCTTTCCCCTGAGGCATCAGCCACACAATATTGTATAGAATAGAGTTTAGAATATAGTATAGAATAGACAGTATAGCATAGAATAGTTTATTCAGGGCATGGAGAAAGGAGGAAAGAGAGAGAGAGAGAGAGAGAGAGAGAGAGAGAATAAAGGAGAGAGTAGAGGCCAGTCAAGAGCAAATGGAAAGAGAAGGGGAGCAGGAACAAGAGGAGAGAGCAGGAGCAAGAGAGCAAGAGAGAGAGGACAGGCAAGCAACATCTTTTGTAGTGAGTTAGGCATACCTGGCTGTTGCCAGGTAATTGTGGGTTGGAGCCTAGACTAAATACCAACAATACCTTTTCCCCTTGGTGTTCAGCCTGAGAGCCTTTGGACATGTGTTGCAACATCAACTCCTTTTTGGATCTCTTGTTTATTGCTCTGTGGTTTTGAGCTCTAGAACCTCCATAATCAAGTAAGCCAATATCCTAAAATAACCACTGCCTCACGAGCACACTCATTTTTACCCTGGTTCTGTTTCAAGGAAACCATTGTAGGTACACATGTTGGCTTCTGTCTTCCTGCTTCAGAGTATAAGAATTGCTTTTCAGGTTCTGTAACTCAGAGTTAGAGGTTTCTTTCTAGGGTTGTCTCTCCCTCTGCTATAGAGCAAGCTGTGATGTTATCGTCATTTCGGTTGTGTTATATCTTGGTCTGAGAGAGGATGGAAACCTCTAGTGGTTCTTTAAACTCTTATGGTTTTCCTCAATTTGACTGCTCATTTACACTTTTCGACTTGCTCTAGCATGTTCTTTAGGTTGCTCAGGCTTTATGCCTGCATACTGTGAAATAGTCAGTGTAATTGTGTTACCAGTAATTAAAGCAGTAATATTTTTTTATTTTAAAACTTTAAATGAAATAAAGCATCCAGTAGTTACTTTTCTCCGATGTAGTTTCTCATCCTGTTTTAAGTCTCTGTGAACACAGAAGGGATTGAGATCACTGGCTACATAAACAGCTATGAAAATAGGCACTGGACACACTACTCTGATTATATTGGCAGATGGAAAACATGGGTTTTCAGATAGATAAAATATAAATAAATACCAGCACAATTTCTGTAATGGCTTTCTTTTTGTAAAATAAACTAATTGAAAAGGAAAATAAAGATCAAAAGTACTATAAAAAATAATTTTGGAGATGGGCAGTGTTGGCACATGCCTTTAATCCTAGCACTTGGGAAGCAGAGGCAGGTGAATTTCTGAGTTTGAGGCCAGCCTGGTCTACAGAGTGAGTTCTAGGTCAGCCAGGGCTACACAGAGAAACCTTGTCTTGAAAAACCAAAGTAGTAGTAGTAGTAGTAGTAGTAGTAATAGTAATAATAATAACACATGGTTATTGTGTTAGTTGACTGATGACAGTTGCTTCTAGAAAGTTTATTATTTGTGACTCTACTTAATATGGTTAGCTCTTATTTCAACCCATTTAACATTCATAGCAGCACGGAGGTCCTGCAAATGTCATCATTACTGATAAACAGTTGAATTCCAGAATTGTTACCCAGGCCAGAGTTGTTTCCTTTGGTCACACTCCTAATGAGTGGGGAGATATTGTCTACATGCACACAATTTTATTAAAAAATCTATAGTCTTAGCATTTATACTACTCTATATTGAAAGTTATAAACAGATTATTGGTTTGTTTTTTTTTTTTTTTGTTTTGTTTATTTTGCTTTTGAGGCAGGGTTTCTCTGTGAAGCCCTGGTTGTCTTGGAACTCTCTCTGTAGACCAGAATGATCTTAAACTCAAAGATCTGCCTGCCTCTGTCACCTGAGTGCTGGATTAAGGACATAGACCATCACCACCTGGTTAATCATTGCAAAATGAAATATTAAAATATTACAATACTGAATAAATCTATTAGAAATATTTTATTATATTAATTTATTTTATTATATTCATATTGCTGTATTAATTTAACCTATTTAAACACAAAACAAAGAATTAAACAATTTGGAATTTGAAGCCTTTGTTCTAGTTTAAAGTGGAGGCCACCAGCACAGGCCTTCTAAGACACTGCTAATCTTCCTTGAGAGTCTATATTCTCTGATACTTGTACTGGGAAACAATGTACACAGAGCAAACTACAGCTGATTAAAGCTTTCAGTTTTCACTTTTCCTGCAATTAGAAAAGGTCCCCTGGAAATTTGCTCTTGTAGAAAAAGTTTTGTTCTACAAGTGGGTCCCTTGGGGGCTCATTAGGAAGCTCTCAGACAATCATGTTATTAAAGTGCTATAAATGTTTTAATAAGGTCAGCAAATGCATAATTACTGAGGTTCAAAACTGTCCTCTGAAGAGGAAGGAGATTCAACAGGTCACATGCTAATCATTGCCAGAGTTCTCTCCAGAGGCAGCCTCCTTGTTAAGTAGCCCTGGAGCCTCTGTCTCAATTTTACTTTATAGTTCCAGCAATTACTCCCAGAAGAGGCCTCTAGGGGTGAGCCACTTAATAACAATAGTGAGATAAACTCTCAGAAAGTTAAAGTTCTCTTTAGAGGAAAAAAAATAGGTGACTGTGCACAAATCTCCAGTCTACTGTACATGAGAGTCATTTCTGTTGAAAAAAGAAGAAAATTAAAGAAACCACAAAGCAGCTTACTTTTTCATTAAGGTCACTATCCCAGAATGAATATAAATTGATATCTTATTGGTAGAAAATATATACATGTATATAGATGTGTGTGGAAATACATGTATGAATCACTATGCCAAATGAACAAGATATATATATATATATATATGTGTGTGTGTGTGTGTGTGTGTGTGTGTGAGTGTGTGTGTGTATTCAAATGTGTATATGCATTTATCTCTTATTCTTTATTTCTTATCTTCTTATTCATTTATTGTATTTAGTATGTTATCTAGATACACTAAAGAATTGATACAAAAATTATGCCATAATTATTTCCTATTACTGTAATAAGATACCCTGAAAAGAGCTACTTAAAGAAGGAAGGTATGTCAGTCAGAGATTTTAGAAAAATATCAGCAGAAAAAGGTTATTAGATTGGCTTACATGGTGTGGTGAGAGTAGTCTAACAATTGGTACCTTCACACTAGAAAGGCTGAGCTTGGTAGATGCTCAGTTCAGGAGACTGTGAGATGGATGTCTCAGTAGTCTCAGTCTGGCACTAGGGATTCTTGGAGATTCAAATATCTTCAGTTCATATTGGAAGGCCAAAGGGGCTGGATTTCGATGTCAGCAAAGGATGACACAAGCAGAAGCAGGTTAGATAAACTTGAAAACAGTAAATTAACTAATTTCAGCTACAGCTTATCAACCAGGATTAATCATCACAGAAAATTATGTTTGGCCACAGTTGCAGGCTATAGTTTTTCTTGCTCATGAAATCATGTTGGTGGACCTTTGGAGCATCCGTGTACATTTTATCTATGTCAGAAGCAGAGAGTGATGAAATATTGTGCCACCTTACTTCCTCATTTCTCAGGGTCCAAGACCCAAGCTCAGGGAATGGTACTGCCATTTTTAGGGTGGGTTTTCCAATTTCAATTAACTTAATCAAAATAATTTCTCACATGTGTGCCCAGAATCCTCTCTCCTTAGGCAAAGCCTATCAGGTTCGTAATCAGTATTAATGGTCATGTTTTAAGTTCTAATTCAAGTACAAATAATAAAGAATTAAAATTATGTCTCAGTCCTATGTTGTGACATGTTTTCTTTCCTATAGTTTACAGTTGTTATAGTTTTATTTTTTTGTGAACTCATAGCCTTATTTCTAATATTTGTTACTTAATAATCAAAGTGATTTTTGTACTACTTCAAAAAAACAGATGCATGTTGCACACTCTTTATACTTTTAGATACACTTAAGTGTTGTATAAATTTACAAACACATGTAGACATATACAATAGAAATATTAATTTGGTATATCTTATTAGATTAATCCTGCCCATAAACCATGAATCATCTCTCTGAATAACCTAAAAAGTGATATTCTGGTCCAGGATATAGAAGTTATTTGAGAAAAGGGCAGTGATGATGGTTTTCTCCTTCACAGAAACATTTAGTTGTAAACTCAGAGTTCTGATGCTTCACTATATGAATTATTCAGTAGTTGCATTTGAAAGAGCCAAATTCATCCCTGTGACTCTGTCCCCTACTTTCACAGCATCTAGAATCTAGTAACAATGTTCTTTTGTAGAAAATCAGTGGAGGTGGTAAAAGGTGAGAGAAAGATAATTTTAGTGCATATTTCTCTGTATATTTATATTTTACTTTCTAAGCTATATGAAAAAGTCTATTAAAAATCCTAAATTATAAGTACAAATAAGGATTTCACACAGTATAGTTGTGTTGGATCTGAACATTCTTATATTACTCTTTCATTTTTTAACCTTGAAATCATATTTTATGAGTAGTAAAATTATTTAATTTATTGAATTTTATTAAAACTGATTTGGTTTGGTTTAAAACTCATAAATCAAAATTTTAATGTTTTCTGACTGTCCAGCTGCAATCTCCCCCATACCATTAGGACAGGCTTCCAATGTGTAAAGAGATGAACAAGTTTAATATGAGTAAAAATCAAAACATTGTAGAAAATCTCTTACTGAGCTCTTGAGTAATTTTTATAGCAATCTATTATGATAAAGTGATTAAGTATTATATCTTGGTTTAAGGTTAATTGATACAGTGGGTAGTTCCTGGTACAGTGGGTAGTTCACCCAGATTTCAGAACAATTTCTGCTACTGTCCCATTCAACCCATAATCAAATGCATCCATATTTACCTCAGATAAGAAGAGACGCCTGACAAAAACATGAAGTTGTGAATGTAGTCACCATTCTTTTGCATCTCTGTATGCTGTCTATTTTCAAGCAGCAAAAACAGTGAAGCATTTCAGTTCTTACCTTGAAATGTAATCAGTCATTAAGGAAGAGATTCATGCTATTTCTCAAAACATGAACAAAATATGCTAAAGAAATGAACTAATCTCCAAGGAACAAATGCTGTGCAATTCCACAGAAAGAAGGAAGAAATCTATAATAGTAAAATTCAATGTACATTGATATTAGCAATATGTCATTTAATGTCAGAGAATGCAATAGTGATGTCCAGGACAGAGGAATGAAATGGAAAAATGTTTTGTAGTATGTACAACTTTTCTGTTGTGAAGAATAAGCTCTAGTACTGTAGCACCCAGTACTGGTAGTCAACTATATAGTACTGTGGATGTCATCATTTATTTAGAAGGTGGAGCTCACATTAAGTCTTCACACACACACCACCACCACCACAGGGAAACTTTGGGAGGAAATAGACACAACCATTGCTTTGGTTATGATAATGGTTTGCAAGAATCTAAATTTGAATAACAATTCTGAAAAACAGTGTGGGAATTCCCTAAAAATTAAAACTAGAAATTCCATTTGATTCATCCATCTAACTACCTGGTGTATGAATCCAGAGGAGGTATATTATATAAAAAGAAGTAAAATTATTATATTACACATCATATGTATATATATATATATATATAGATGCATATATATATGCAGTGTTGTTTATTACTATCAAGATATAAATTAAATTTGTGATCACAAAATGAATGGTTAAGTGAAACATACTAAGTATATTCAACAGAATACTATCCATGTGTAAAGCAGAAAGAATCCCTACTATTTGTCACACTAGAGATGCATCCAGAGGTTGTGGCATTAAGTGAAATAGAACAGTTAAAGAGGGGTAAATACCACACCATCTTCCTCACTGGTGGAAGTTAATTTGTAGATGATAAAAATGCAGTTTAGTTACTATAGGCTACATTGGTTAGAGGAAGTATTGTAGAGATGCTGGTCGAAGGCTGCAAAGCCTCAGGTAGAAAGTTCGCAAGTTTGTGAGTGTAATGCACAGTGTACTCACTGTTGTGCAGAGCGATGCACTGTATTATTCAAAATACTGGAGTGGAAGCTCATGTCATAAATACGTGAGGCAGTGCAGTTGCTAATGGGGTGGGTTTAGTAATTTAACAAAGCAGCTATATACTTCAAACATTATGCATAACATCATAAGCACATACAAGTTCATTTTTTTTCATTCACCCCAGGGCCAGCATTTGGGATGGTGCCACCTACCTCTAGAATACATCTCTCCTCAGTTCAACCATTCTGAAAATACTCTCATGGTACATGCAGAAGTGTTTCTTTTTTCTTTTATTTTCTTTTTCTTTTATCTTTTTTAATGGTGGTCCTAAATCCAGTCAAAAGGACAAGTAAGATTACCTATGACAGATGTTCCTGGTAACTCACTGGTCACATCTTCAAGGAAAATGGGTGAGCAGTCTTTTTTCTTCTTCTCTTCCTGTACTTTAAGCTTCCCAGTTTTATCCCAGCTTTGTAACAGATAATCTGCTGGGGCATCTCCTTTCTCTCTTCCCTAAATCCAAAGGAACTAAGAAGATCTTTTCCTGTAGCCTTCCTTCCTCACTTGATCCCTTTGTCTGACCTACCAACACCCAAACCGATCTCACCATGGAAACCCATTGGCCACATTAGTAAGGGATTCAGAAGTTATCTTCACTTTTCTTCTTGTCCTCAGCATCCAATTCTCCAATCTCATCCCCATTATGAAGCAGACCACACGCAGGGGCCAGCCTACCCTACCCTACCCTACCTCCTTTCATTCCACGGGGACTCCACAGACCCTTGGGGCAGGACCGTTTTCTTCCTTTCTTTGGACCTTCTCAACCCTAACCCTAACCTTCCACTCTCCCAGCCCATCTCCATTCCTTCTTGTCAGCTCCCAACACCCATAAACAAATTCTATCTGGGTATCAACAGGGTTCCCACCTAACACTCTGTATTAGGCAACCCAGAGCAACCACATGCTCCTAAGATTCAGTGAAGGCAACAGAAACCAAGGAGTGAAAAGTTCACCCAACAAAGACAAGGTATAAACACCTAAAATCATAATCAGTCCAAATTTACATGCTTAGATATCAAAGTAAAAACATACTTCAACAGCCAGCACAAAATGTCTTTGCTAGAGCCCAGCAACCCTACTACCATAGCTAAATCACATAGCTAAATCACAATACCTGCAGTTTACAGGAAGCCCAGAGTCAAGATCAACTTAAATGGAAAGAAACTCAAAGAAATTTCACTAAAAAAGACAAGGTTGACCCCTCTCTCCAGATCTTTTCAATATAGTACTGGCAATCTTAACAAGAACAATAAGACAACTGGAGGAGACCAAGGAGAGATAAATAGGAAGGGAAGAAGTTAAATTTTATTTTCAGATGTTATCACTGTAAATACAAATGACCCTAAAAAATTCACCAGTAAATTTCTACGACTGATAAACATTTGCAGCCAAAACTAACACAAAAATATTATTAGCCTATATAAAAAAGAAGAATGGATTAAGGCAGAATATAATATATTGTGATTATAGTTTCCCCTTTCCCAATGCCTCCAAGTACCTTCTCACTTCCCCTCCAATACAGATTCTCACACTGTCTCTCATTAGAAAAAAACAGGCATCTAAATAATAATAATAGCAATAATAATAATAATAATAATAATAATGTAATATAAAGCAAAACAAACGAGGTTGCCTCACAAATAAGTGCATCTTCTCTCACTGAGGCCAGACTAGGTAGGTAGACCAGCTACAAAGTCTGAGTCAGAGATAGCCCAAGCTCCAGTTGTTAGGGAACTGGCATGAAGAGCAAGCTGAACATCTGCTACATATGTATAGGGAGCCTACATCCAGTCCATGTATGATCTTTGGTTGGTGGTTCAGTCTCTGTAAGCCCCCATGGTCCCAGGTTAGTTGGTTCTGTAGGTCTTCTTATGGTGTCCTTGACCCTTGTGACTTCCTCAATCCTTCTCCTGACTTTTCCATAAGACTCCGAGTCCTGCCTAATATCTGGCTGTGGATCTGTGCATCTGTTTCCATCAGTTGCTGCATGAAGAGTCTCAGATGATGGTTATGCTAGGCTCCTACCTGCAAGCATAACAGAATATCATTAATAGTGTCAGTGGGGGTTTTTGTTGTTGTTATTTTGTTTTCGTTTTTTTTATTATTACTTATCTTATTTTATTTTTTTTAATTTACATTCCAAATCATTTCCCCTTTCCCGTTTCCTCCCTCCCCGAAAGTTCCATAAGCCCCCTTCCCTCCCTCTTTTCTCCATTCAACCACCCCCTCTCGTTTCTCTGTCCTGGCGTTCCCCTACATCCAGTCTTTCCAGGACCAGGGGTCTCTCCTTCCATCTTCTTAGAAATCTATTGATATGTGAATTGTGTCTAGGGTATTCCGAGATTCTGGGTCAATATCCCCTTATCAGTGACTGCATACCATGTGTGTTCTTTTGTGATTGGGTTACCTCACTAAGGATGATATTTTCAAGATCTGACCATTTGCCTAGGAATTTCGTGAATTCATTGTTTTTAATTGCAGAGTAGTATTCCATTGTGTAGATATACCACATCTTCTGAATCCATTCCTCCGTTGAGGGACATCTGGGTTCTTTCCAGCTTCTGGCTATTATAAATAAGGCTGCTATGAACATAGTGGAGCATGTGTGTTGGCCATCTACTACTGAGTGTGGGATCTGCCCTTAAGAGTGAGACTCCTTATGGAGGCAGGAGGAGGGAGGTTGGGTTGGGGGTTTTCTGGGAGGAGGGGAACCTGGGAAAGGGAATAACACTTGAAATGTAAATGAAGAATATATTCAATATTAATAAATAAATAAAATAAATAAAAAGAATGAGACTCCCTTGGACAAATCTAACTTTACATCTGCATTTTTGTTTGTTTCTGGGTTATGGGTAGGAACTGTGTCCACTTCTCTTCTTAGTGCTGGGACCCAATCTGATGCACCTGTGAAGGCCCTTGGCATGTTACCACATTCTCTGGGAGTTCATATATGCTTTTGTACTCCTGTGTTTAAAAGGCCTCATGTTCTTACTGGCCACCATCCCCCTGTCTCTTACATTCTTTTATGCCCTCTGGCTCTTAAACTCTTTTTGCCTCCTCTTTTGGAGAATTCTCTTAGCTCTGAGGGAAGAGATTTGATAGAGCTATCCCATTTAGGACTGGGTGTTTCTAAGTCTTTCACTCTCTGTACACTGTTCAGTTGTGAACCTCTGTATTTGTTCACATATACTGCAGGTAGAAGCTTCTCTGATGATAACTGAGCAAGGCACTAATCCATGAATATTATAAAATGTTGTGAGGAGTAATTTTATTGCTATCTTCATTTAGTAGTATTGGATTTTTCTCTATAACCCTGGCCCATCTAGTCTCAGGTTCTTAGTTATTCGAGCAGGGTCAGGGTTGGGTTCCATCTCATGGAATGGGCCTTGGTTCCAAGTGAATATTGGCTGGTTATTCTCATGACATAGATGCCAACAATGTATCAATTTTACATGTAGGTCACCATTGTATACAGAAGGGTTTGTATTTGGATTGGTGTTTGTCTTTCTTTTCTGGAAACTCTTTCCAGTACCACAAACATTAGTATATTGGGGTGAAACTCCATTAATGTAACACATTCTTGGAACTAAAAGCTCCATCTGGGGATGACAGATAGGCTCTATCCCCCTGTTAGTTGCCAATTTTATTGCCTTCATCTATGAATATATTTTAGGAAGCTTCTACTCTATTAGGTTTCCATATCACCCACAGTTTTAGCTGTTCCTTTTTGCATTTTCTCCCTCACCCTCCTTTCCCTTCCTTTCCTTGTTTGATCCTTCTGTGCCAGTGCTCTCCATATCCACTCATAACTACTATCTATTGTATTTTTACTACTTAGGGAGATCACTAGTCCCTTATTCTATACCCAACTTCTGTGACTATATCAATTGTAGCTTGCCTAATAATGACTTAACAGGTAGCATCTACATATAAGATGATATTACCATGTTATATTTGTATTTCGAGGTCTAGATTACATTACTAAGGATGATGTTTCTCTAGTTCCATCTATTAACCAGGGAATTTCATGATTTCATTTTTTAATGACTGAGAAATATTCTATTGTGTAAATGTTTTCTTCATCCATACATCCATTGACAATCATCAAGGCAGTTTTCAATATCTGGTTATTATGAACAGAGTTGCGATGAACATGTGTGAGCAACCATCTATGTAGTAGGATTTAAGCTCCTTTGGGTATGCCCAAGAGTTTTATACCTGGATCTTTATGGATATCTAGTCTCAAGTTCCTGTGGAACCACACACTGATTTTCATAGCAGTTGTACAAGCTTGTACTCCCATCAGCAGTAAATGGATCTTCTCTTTAATGTAAGTTGTAGCCAACATGAGCTGTCAGGTCTGGACCCTGTATATATTATGCCTTTCAGTATATACTAGTTAGGCACAACAAGAGATAAACAAATAATAATAAAACAGAACAACCACAACACACTGAATTATGTTGTCAGTACCACACCTTGGTTATGTGTGGACATTGTTAAAGAAACATGTGCTACATATTGGTAATGCTACAGTGGGTGTGATAATAAGAAGTTTGCCAGATGACTGAAATAACAATAGTTTACATATTACTGATACTTGGTTTAATAACTAACATTTTGGTCTAGATTTAGTGATATTGTGTAAGATTTCATCTCTTATAAAAGTGTACAGCCTAAGACTTGTGACTTATGTAATCATACAAAATGAGAACCAGATTAGTAACCAATGTTTCAGAAAAAGTACTCTACATACTAATTCCCACAAACTCAAATTGTTGTGAAAGTGTCATATTCAAGTGTTTGCCCAAGGCAGTGTTTGTGCATACTCATGTTATGGGCAGAAAAATTCCCATTCCTCAATAAAGCTTCTTTAAATAGGAAAAAATATAAGAAGAGAATAATATATCCCCAAAGAAATAAATAAACCACAAAAAAACTTATGAATTGCTGATTCCTGTAATTTCTGTTTAATAATTTTGGGTCCAAAGTTAGGTGTATGCACTGATTTGGAGAGAGGAAAGGAAATGGAGAAAGTATGTAATTATGTTATAATATGGAAAATTAAAACAAATAATTAAAAAGTAGAACTGAGGAAAGTGAAACCAAGTGAGAGGCATTGTGCCTTCCACATCACTTGTTTATACTCAGACTAGGGTCTGTTTCTGAGCGTAATGCAGCCTAGACAAAAAGTAATACTTTCATTTCACTTTTACAGAACAACTGTGTGTTCAAAATAGCAATATTTTAAGTTCGTTTAAGTGATATAACAGATAAGTTTTAATGGAGAAGTGAGACAAGATACAGAGGGAACTAATGGAAATAAATTTATTTAAAATAAATTGAAGAAATATTTCACTTCTTCATTTTTCAAATATGAGTCTGAGAAGCTGTAATATAACATGTGGAAAAATGAAATTAAGACATCCCATTGAAACTCAAGCTTTTTCTAGCTTCCTTTGGTCAATCACCAAACACTGGGATTATTAGGTTATAAATATTATACATTAGACAAGATTAGTCATCTCTCTTTTGTGTTTGTATCAAATTCAAAGATACCTCCTAATTTTTTTAACTTTTTTTCAGATTGTTCAAGGCATTTATTCATATAAATACAAAAGATATTCATAAGAACAATTAAAGTTATTATTTGATCTGAGGTTTCTTTGGAAAGCAAAAATGATATGGGATTTAAAAGGTTGACAACCTGATTATGTAACTTCTACACACCCTATTTTTCTTTTTCTCACTTAATTAAGCAGGATTTTAAAAGCATAGAGGATATGTCATAGGATCTCTTTGGAGGGCAGGTAACCAACCTTGGAACAGATGAGGACATGGCCACGAATGGCCCAGCACAGACCACACAATGCTGGCAACTGGACTCGGATAATGATTGACATACTACTGATTTACTGATTCACAGACTGGATTCTGAACTCCAGGAGACTGCTTTCTAAGGCTAAGCACCTAAACCACCAACTTTGGTGAAAATGACTGCTGCTTAGGGTCTTCTTTCTATTTTTCTCTAAGCTGATGTCTCCAGCTGGAGCACCCAATGTTACAACCTAGGTCTTGTATCTACATTCTAGATATAGGAAAATCAGAAGTGGAAGTGTTTTGTAACTTGGAAAAAAGGGATAGTAATGGTTAACATTTATGGAATTCGGAAGTCATTGGTTGTTCATCACAGAGTTACTGTCAATAAAAAGTAAGTTATATGTAAATGAGCCACACAAATGCAATTACATAACAAGAATTGAGAAATGTATTGTTTTTTTAAAAAGAATTGCAAATTTCTTTTTTGGTTGGGATCTACAACAAAGTTTTGGGGACTAGTGAAAAAAGGCAAACTATTTAATGTCACAGAACACAACATTCTCAAAATTATTTTATATATTTGAAAGGTCTATAATATCAAAGAAAATAACTTCATTTACTAAAATGAAGACATTCAACATATCTAGGGCAGAAGACAACAAAATACTTATAAAGCAGATATTAGCTATTTAACCAAGACATTTCATTTAATGGTATCTCTCTTATGACAGGAAAAATCACCCCAGTTCCCTGAAACCTCTTTCTCAAAGAATGATCATACATCCAAATACCTGACAGGATATTAGAATTTCATTGTAATTAAAGTGATTTTAGAGCCAACCATGATATTAGAAAATAAGACCCTGGATCTGTGGTAGCAGCGGATGAATTCAAATCAGTATGAGCTCACAGAAAGATACTCTGTCTATAGGAAAATACATCACTGTTAAAGTAGATAACTTTTGTTTCATCTAGTAGAACTTTTCTGATGGAAGTCTCTCATCTCATGCTCTGTGTACCTCAGTCATAACTTGAATCATCAATTCACGTGAGTATCCTCATACTGTTTGGTTTCTTCAACGCCTCATACACACAAAAGATTGCAGATGTTTAAATCATTATATCTCTAGAGAACAATTGTGGTGTGCTGTCTTCTTTTGAAGACAGGATGGACTTGGAGGTGTAATCTCTTTTGAAATGGAAATTTGGACTTAGACAAAGTTACTTCACGTACTCTGACCCCATGTCACCTGGGACATGGAGTCCCTAAAATTTCCACACAGTTGTTGAATGGTTTTATGATCTTGAGGTTTAGTTGTTCAAGCTCAGTGATTTTCAGTTCTTAGTATACCTGTGAATCTCCAGAGAGCGATTAGAGCTCAAAACTCTGGGCACCACACTGAGTATCTCTGATTCAGCCATTGTAGACAATATCTCACAGGGGCAGCTGCTAGTGTTAATACCACAGGTAGATGTCTACTGTGTTGCAAAATTGCAAATTTCTAATGGGACAAAAGAAAATATAAACTACAGTAAAAAATGTAAGAATGTATGCATTTGTCAACCATAGTTTATTACCTCAGTTATTTTCAAAGTGTTCATAATTTATCAGTTAGCCTAATGGAGGAAATCTAAATACAGCAAGTATTCCTTTTATGTGAAGTTTAAAGTTCATGATAGGACATCATTAGGACAGAGGAATGTTGAGTGTGGCCAAATCACAGATGATTCCATCGAAAAATTGGTTTGCACCGGGCACTGGTGGTGCATGCCTTTAATCCCAGCACTTGTGAGGCAGAGGCAGAGGCAGAGGCAGAGGCAGGCAGATTTCTGAGTTTGAGACCAGCCTGGTCTACAGAGTGAGTTCCAGGACAGCCAGGGCTATACAGAGAAACCCTGTCTCAAAAACACCAGAGAGAGAGAGAAAGAGAGAGAGAGAGAGAGAGAGAGAGAGAGAGAGAGAGAGAGAGAGAGAGAGAGAGAGAGAGAGAGAGACAGGAGAATGAATTATTCCTTTCTACAGAAAATAAAACATTGAATTGTTTGGCTTCAAATAAAAACTCAAGGCTTCTTGAAAGTCATCAATGGAAATGTAATTACAGGATGTTGTTAAAAACTTTCTGAACATCTGATGGGGTGCATTGTATAGAACTTTGCCTAATTTGAAGCATCAATTAATTGTAAATGGGTGATACTCAAATTCTTTCCTGAAAACCATGGAATTGAGGGACAAAATGCATAATGATATTTCTTTTTCTATTACTATTTTTTCCATTGCTGGAGAATAAGCTGAGCTGTGCTACCAAGCTATATCTCTACAGCTATTCATATTTAGGTAACTACAATGATAAGAGAACCAGGTAGTTGACCTACACTGTTCTTACAGACCTCCATTTCCAATTCTCCAATTTCATTCCCATTGTGTAGCAGACAACTTGCAGAGGCCTCTCTAACCTCTTTCCTTCCCATGTGGACTCCACAGACCCTTGGGGCAGACCCAATTTTCCTCCCTCCTATGGATTATTCACCCCCCATTCTGCAGCCTATTCCCATTCAGTTTTGTCAGCTCCTATAACATAGAATAACTCTCTCTGGGAATACACAGTGTCCCCATTTGGCAGGGACAAAGAAAGACTCTGTATCAGGCAACCCACAGCCACCACATGCTCCTAATAGCCAAAACCCACCCTACAAAGACAAGATAAGATATGAACAAATAGAATCACAATCACCCCTAATGTAGTTGCTTAGATGCCAGAATGAAAACATGATCAAACAGCCAGCATAACATGTTTTCGCCAGAGCCAATCAACCCTACTAAAATAGTTCCTGAGAAATGGAATATAGTTAAAGCATAATAAAGGCAATATACAGGACACTCAAAGTCAAGATCAAATTAAATGGAGAGAAACTCAAAGAAATTGCACTAAAAAGACAAGGTTGAGCCCTCTCTCCAGATGTTTTCAATATAGTATTGGCAATCTTAGCAAGAACAATAAGACAACTATAGGAGACCAAGGAGAGCAAATAGGAAGGGAAGAAGTCAAAGTTTCTTTATTTTCATGTGATATAAATGCATATACAAGTGGCCCTAAAAGTTTCACCAGGGAACCCTTACAGCTGATAAATATTTTAAGCAAACTAGCGGGGAACAAAACTAACACATAAAGATTAGTAGCTTGTTTACAAAAGAAAAAATGGACTAAGATAAAATATATTATGATTATATTTTCCCCTTTCCCAA
Organism: Tokudaia tokunoshimensis; assembly: GCA_036184795.1. Lineage (NCBI taxonomy): Eukaryota > Metazoa > Chordata > Mammalia > Rodentia > Muridae > Tokudaia > Tokudaia tokunoshimensis. The sequence goes on along the minus strand of BTHU01000021.1, from coordinate 744,754 downwards.
TGCCTCCAAATTTCTTCTCACTTCCCCTCCAATCTAGTTCCACAATCTGTCTCTCATTAGAACAAAATGCCAAACATCTAAATAATAATAATAAAATATAATATAAAATATGACCAAGAAAATTCAAACAGGATATACACACATGCGTGCACACACACACATACACACACACACAAACACACACACAGTAAAAGCAGAAGAAATACAGCCAAAGAAAAATCATGTGAAACACAAGTAAATGCAGACATACACATGTTCATGCATTGCACCCAGGGGCATAAAGAAATCAAAACCAGAAGCCATAATGCATATACAAAGGAACTGTAAGGTTAAGAAAAATACCCTGACAAAACATGAGACATACAAACACCAATGATGCCATTGTTGATTATTTTTCTCTTCTATAATTAATATATTCACTTTACCTCCGGATCACAGTCATCCTCCCTCCTCTCTTTCCAGTTCCATGTTCCAACTCTCCTTTCCCTATTCCATCCTCCCTTTCTCTTCAAATAAGTGGAAGTCTCCTATTGTATCCACTTTAGCACACAAGGTTGCCTCAGGACTAAGTGCATCTTTCCCCATTGAAGCCAGACAAAACAGTCCAGCAGGGGAGTGCAATCTAAAGACATCCAACAGAGTCTGAATCAGAGATAGCACCAGCTACAGTTGTTATGGGACTGCTATGAATACCAAGCTACACATGTGTAGGGGGGCTAGGTCCAGTCCATGGATGTTCTTTGTTTGGTGGTACAGGCGCTTTGGCCCTCCATAAGCCCAGACTTTGTAGGTCTTCTTGAGGTGTCCTTGACCCCTCTGGCTCCCTCAATCCTTCTCCTGAGTCTTCCACAAGACACCTTGAGCCCTGCCAAATGTTTGGATGTGGGTCTCTACATCAGTTTCTATCAGTTTCTGGATGAAGATTCTTACATGACAGATATTCTAGGCTCCTACCTGCAAGCATAGCTGAGTATCATTAATAGTGTCAGAGGTTTGGTTTGTTTGATGTATTTGTTTATTTTTGTTGTTGTTGATTTTGTTTTTGGAGTGAGACTCTGCTGGGGAAAACGAATTTTACATTTGAATTTTTATTACTACTGGAATACAAATTTTATTTTATTATTACTGGAATACAAATATCAACAGATTTCAGTGCTGTTTCTATGTTCCAGGTATCTGGCAGGATTTCATCCAGCTCTGAGTTTCTGTCTGTATCCATAGTTCTTCCTGAACAAGTAAAATCATGTGAGTTTTAGAAGTGCTTTGGCCCTACATATTTAATTGACACATTAATGACATATTTGTAGAAAGCAATATGGTAACATCATTTAAGAGAGTTGAATATTTAAGACACTTTGATCCAATAAACCTATTCTTTAGGATTATATAGACAAAGCTTGATAATTTACAGATGCATGTATCAAATGACTTAACAATAATTATTGAATATACCTTATGTAGGAAAAATGAAGGACTATATAAAGATACATTTTAATATACATTGAAAACTGTATTTCAGGAAAAATTTAACTGTAAGACTATGCAAATTCATCTTCTGATATCACATACATTTTAAACAAATGTATATTAATAGACAAAAATAATTTAAAAATGAAAATTAAAAAATAAATTATTGACTTAAATTTATAACTTGTAGGTGGACCTAGGGCTATTAGTATTTTGTGTTTTTATTTTTGTAATTTTGCCTCTGCAAATGTGTTAGAAATATGCTGAGATTGTCAATATATCTGGATGTATATGTGTTATGAAGTAAAAAGCACTGAATCTATATTACAAGGCTTTTAAATATTTTACTAATTTGAAGGAACAACAGTTTTAATACTAAAATGCAAAGAAATAAGATAGTGTATTTCCGTTAGAAGATGATTATATAACACAGTTTATCTACAGGAAAACAAAACAAAACATTACTCTTCATTAATATTAGAGATTGAAGAAATCCCAATGACAACAATCATTCATGTGTATAATTAAATAGTCAGAAACAACAGAGCCAAATGATTCTAACCAGCAATTTTTGTACTAAACAGTAACTTCCTTAAAACACTTTTTATGGTCTCATTTCTCAGACTGCAAATAACAGGGTTGAGAGTTGGAGGTAGCACTGTGTAAAAGACAGAGGATAAAAACTCTAAAGCAGTTGGAGAGTCTGAGGTTGGGTTTAGATATGCAAAGATTCCTGTAGAAAGAAACAATGAGACTACAAAAAGATGGGGCAGGCAAGTAGAGAAGACCTTAGACCTGCTTTCAGCAGAGGGCATCCTGAGAACTGTGGAGAATATGTGGACATAGGAGATAGCAATCCCAATAAAGCAGAGAAAGGCAATTGCAGACAGGAAATCAGCCACTCCCATTGTTACAAGTTGGTCATTAGATCAGGAGAGCTTGAGCAACTGGGGGACATCACAGAAGATTTGGTGAATTACTCTATCACCACAGAATCTGATAGAGAGTGTACTTGCTGTGTATGTTCCTGATATGCTTCCACTTAGCCACACATCAGCCACAGTGCAAGTGTACTTTCTGGGACTCATCATGACCTCATAGTGCAGTGGGAGGCAGATGGCCACATAGCAGTCATATGACATCACTGTGAGAATGGCCATCTCACTGTAGGTAAAACCTGTGAAGAAAAAAATATGCAGCATGTACTGTCCATATGAAATGCAGCCACTTCATGCCAGGGAACTGTCAACATACTGGGGGACTGTGACAGAAAGGGATGAAAGGCACTGCTCGCCGCAGCCCCCTCCCGCCGACCCCCAAAAGTCTTCACTCGAAGTTGGAACTGCCAGGCTCGGAGACAGAGAGGCATAATATCGCTTGGGTCTCGGGCGGCTGGTGTGTACGCGGCTCCCAAGAGCTGGGCAGATCTGCAGTAACCAGCGCCAGCTCTGCTGTGGGACTTCTGCCTGGCAGAGGGACCCCGCACTGGGCGGGAGCCTACCAGCTTTCCTTCCGCGACCTCTGTTCCGGTAGAGTGCACTGAAGAGACAGGTACCTAGGTTCTCCCCAATATAACATCGCTTGGGACACGGCCTGTTGGGGCTTCCGTCTGCTCCCAAGAACGGGACAGCACTGTGGTCGTCTGTGTGCCAGATCTGCTGTAGGCCATCGCATCTGCGGGGTGACCAGCACCACGGAGAGAGTGCAGAGTGGACTCCGCCATCTTTGCTCCAGTGGCCGGGAAGTTGGGACTGCCAGGCTCGGAGACAGACAGGCGTAATAGCTCTTGGGTCTCGGGCGGATTGTGTGTACGCTACTCCGAAGAGCTGGGCAGATCTGCAGTAACCAGTGTGCCAGCTCTGCTGTGGGACTTCAGTCTGGCAGAGGGACGCCCCTCCCCCCCCACTCTAGGAGAGATCACACACCTCAACACAGGGCAGGAGCCTACCAGCCTCCCTTTGGCGACCTCTGCTCCAGGAATCCACTACGCTGAGCCCTTGGATGTGCAAGGACTCCCCAATATAACATCACTTGGGGCAAGGCACATCAGGGCTCCAAAGTCACTCAGGAGCAGGGCAGGCCCCAGAAATCTGTGCCAGAGGAATCCTGGTAATCCAGGGGGGGGAGCAGAAAAAGCTTTGCAGGCTCACAGGAGGTCCAAACAACAGCCAGTGACAACAGGACCAACTAACATCAGAGGTAACCAGATGGCAAAAGGCAAATGTAGGAATGTTACTAACAGAAATCAAAGTAATATGGCACCATCCGAACCCAACTCTCCAACAGCAGCAAGTACTGGATACCCCACCACACCCGAAAGACAAGATCTGGATTTAAAATCACTTCTCATGATGCTATTAGAGGATCACAAGAAGGATACAAATAAATCTAATAAGGAATTACAGGAGACCATGAATCAACGGTTAGAAGCCATTACAAAGGAAACACAAAAATCGCTTAGAGAAATGCAGGAGAACATGGATCAAAAGATGGAGGCCCACAAGGAGACAACACAAAAATCGCTTAACGAGATGAATCAATGGGTAGATGCACTCACAAAGGAATCACAAAAATTGCATAAAGAAATGCAGAAGAATATGGGTCAACAGACGGATGCCCATAAGGAGGCAACACAAAAATTGCTTAAAGAAATGAATCAACGGATAGATGCCTTTACAAAGGAAACACGAGAACTGCTTAAAGAAATGCAGGAGACGATGGATCAACAGATGGATTCCCATGAGGAGGAAACACAAAAATCGCTCAGAGAAATGCAGGAGAACGTGGGTCAACAGGCAGAAATCCTGAAAGAGGTAATGCAAAAATACCTTAAAGAAATACAGGAAAATACAAACAAACAAGTGAAGGATCTCAGCAAATCCATCCCGGAACTAAAAAAGGAAGTAGAAACAACTAAGAAATCACAAAGGGAGACAACTTTGGAGATAGAAAACCTTGGGAAGAAATCAGGAGTCATAGATGCAAACTTCAACAATAGAATACAAGAGATGGAAGAAAGAATCTCAGGTGCTGAAGATTCCATAGAAAGCATCGACTCAACAGTCAAAGAAAATGCAAAACGCAAAAAATGTGTAACCCAAAACATCCAGGAAATCCAGGACACAATGAGAAGACCAAACCTAAGGATTATAGGTATAGATGAGAGTGAAGATTTGCAACTTAAAGGGCCAGTAAACATCTTCAACAAAATTATGGAGGAAAATTTCCCTAACCTAAAGAGAGAGATGCCGATGAACGTACAAGAAGCCTACAGAACTCCAAACAGACTGGACCAGAACAGAAATACCTCCCGTCACATAATAATCAAAATACCAAATGTTCTAAACAAAGAAAGAATATTAAAAGCAGTAAGAGAAAAGGGCAAAGTAACATACAAAGGAAGACCTATCTGAATCACATCAGACTTCTCACCAGAGACTATGAAAGCCAGAAGATCCTGGGCAGATCTCATGCAGACACTAAGACAGCACAAATGCCAGCCTAGACTACTATACCCAGCAAAACTCTCAATCACCATAGATGGAGAAACCAAGATATTCCATGATAAAACCAAATTTTCACAATATCTTTCCACAAATCCAGCCCTGCAATGGATAATAGGTGGAAACCGCCAATACAGGGAGAGAAACAACACCCAGGAAAAAATGAGATAATAACCTTCTTGAATCAAACCCAAAAGTAGATAACCACTCAAACATAAAGATAGCGTCAAGAATGGCAGATGGCAATAATCACTATGCCTTAATCTCTCTTAATATCAATGGTCTCAATTCCCCAATAAAAAGACATAGACTAGCAGACTGGATACGTAAACAGGACCCAGCATTTTGCTGCATGCAGGAAACGCACCTCAGTGTCAAAGATAAACACTACCTCAGAGTAAAAGGCTGGAAAACAATTTTACAAGCAAATGGCCCCCAAAAACGAGGTGGAGTAGCCATCCTAATATCAGATAAAATTGATTTTCAACCTAAAGTCATCAAAAAAGACACAGAAGAACACTAAATAAGGATCAAGGGAAAAATCCACCAAGAAGAACTCTCAATTCTGAATATCTATGCTCCAAATGCAAGGGCACCCTCATTCGTAAAAGAAACTTTACTAAAGCTCAAAGCACACATCGCACCTCACACAATAATAGTGGGTGACTTCAACATCTCGCTCTCTGAAATGGATCATTCAGGAAAGCAGAAACTAAACAGGGACACAGTGAATCTAATTGAAGCCTTGGACCAAATGGATCTAACAGATATATATAGAACATTTCATCCTAGAGCTAAAGAATACACCTTCTTCTCAGCACCTCATGGTACCGTCTCCAAAATTGACCATATAATTGATCACAAATCAGACCTCAACAGATATAAGAAGATAGAACTAATCCCATGCCTCCTATCAGATCACTATGGAATAAGGGTGGTCTTCAATGGCAACAAAAACAAAAGAAAACCCACGTACACATGGAGGCTGAACAATGCTCTACTCAATGATAACTTGGTCAAGATGGAAATAAAGAAAGAAATCAAAGACTTTTTGAAAGTTAATGAAAATGAAGGCACAACATACCCTAATTTATGGGACACAATGAAAGCAGTGCTAAGAGGAAAATTCATAGCCCTGAGTGCCGCCAAAAAGAAACGGGAGACAGCATACACTAACAGCTTAATGGCACACCTGAAAGCCCTGGAACAAAAAGAAGCAAATACACCAAAGAGGAGTAGAAGGCAGGAAATCATCAAACTCAGGGCTGAAATCAATCAAGTAGAAACAAATAAAACCATACAAAGAATCAACAAAACGAGGAGTTGGTTCTTTGAGAAAATCAACAAGATAGATAAGCCCTTAGCCAGACTAACCAGAGGGCACAGAGATAGTATCCAAATTAATACTAAAAAGGAGAGATAACAACAGAAACTGAGGAAATTCAAAACATTATCAGATCCTACTACAAAAACCTGTATTCAACACAACTAGAAAATCTTGAGGAAATGGACAATTTCCTTGACAGATACCAAATACCAAAATTAAATCAGGATCAAATAGACCATCTAAACCGTCCTATAACCCCTGAAGAAATAGAAGTGGTCATTGGATCCAACCAAAAAAAGGACAGGTCCAGATGGTTTTAGTGCAGAATTCTATCAGACCTTCAAAGAAGACCTAACACCAATACTCTTCAAACTGTTCCACAAAATAGAAACAGAAACAGAAGGAACAGTACCCACCTCGTTCTATGAAGCCACAATTACACTAATACCAAAAGCACACAAAGATCCGACAAAGAAAGAGAATCTCAGGCCAATCTCTCTTATGAACATCGATGCAAAAATACTCAATAAAATTCTGGCCAACCGAATCCAAGAACACATCAAAACAATCATTCACTACAATCAAGTAGGCTTCATCCCAGGGATGCAGGGATGGTTCAATATAAGGAAATCCATCAATGTAATCCACTATATAAACAATCTCAAAGAAAAAAACCACATGGTCATCTCATTAGCTGCTGAGAAAGCATTTGACAAAATTCAGCATCCTTTCATGCTAAAGGTCTTGGAAAGATCAGGAATTCGAGGCCCATATCTAAACATAGTAAAAGCAATTTACAGCAAACCGGTAGCCAGCATCAATCTAAATGGAGAGAAACTTGAAGCAATCCCACTAAAATCAGGGACTAGACAAGGCTGCCCTCTCTCTCCATATCTTTTCAATATAGTACTTGAAATTCTAGCTAGAGCAATTAGACAACAAAAAGAGGTCAAAGGGATACAAATTGGAAAGGAAGAAGTCAAACTATCACTATTTGAAGACGATATGATAGTATACTTAAGCGACCCAAAGAACTCCACCAGAGAACTCCTACAGCTGATAAACGACTTCAGCAAAGTGGCCGGATATAAAATCAACTCAAACAAGTCAGTAACCTTCCTATACTCAAAGGATAACAGGCTGAGAAAGAGGTAATAGAAATGATACCCTTCTCGATAGCCACAAACCATATAAAGTATCTTGGCGTGACTCTAACCAAACAAGGGAAAGATCTGTATGACAAGAACTTCAAGTCTCTGAAGAAAGAAATTGAAGAAGACCTCAGAAGATGGAAAAATCTGCCATGCTCATGGATTGGCAGGATTAATATAGCAAAAATGACCATCTTACCAAAAGTAATATGCAGATTCAATGCAATCCCCATCAAAATCCCAACTCGGCCGGGCGGTTGTGGCGCACGCCTTTAATCCCAGCACTTGGGAGGCAGAGGCAGGAGGATTTCTGAGTTCGAGGCCAGCCTGGTCTACACAGTGAGTTCCAGGACAGCCAGGGCTATACAGAGAAACCCTGTCTCAAAAAAAAAACCAAAAAAACAAAAACAAACAAACAAACAAAAAAATGTATAAAAAAAAATCCCAACTCAATTCTTCATAGAGTTAGAAAGAGCAATTCAAAAATTCATCTGGAATAACAGAAAACCCAGAATAGCTAAAACTCTCCTCAAGAATAAAAGAACCTCTCGGGGAATCAGTATCCCGGACCTCAAGCTGTACTACAGAGCAATAGTGTTACAAACCGCATGGTATTGGTACAGTGACAGACATGTAGATCAATGGAACAGAATTGAAGACCCAGAAATGAATCCACACTCCTATGGTCACTTGATCTTTGACAAAGGAGCTAAAACCATCCAGTGGAAAAAAGATAGCCTTTTCAACAAATGGTGCTGGCAAATGGCAGTCTTTAAGGCTACACCTGAATCTGTCTCTGTACCTCCTTTCAACACAATACAGGTTGGGAGGCTCCTGGTACACTTTGATTCAATAAAACTACTATTTAAAGTTATGAAGACAAAACTTGAATTTTTATTATTACTCATAATATTTTTTTTATTTTCTAAGTTTTTTTATTTACATTCCAATTACTGAACATATTTATATAGGCAAAAGACAGTGAATATAAACAGATAAATTTTAATATGCATTGAAAACTGTACTTTAGGAAAAGTACTATTGTAAGATAATGCATGTTTACTTAGTGATTTCACATACATTCATATCAATATGTATCTTGATAGTTAAAAATGAATTTAAAATAAAAATTTGAAAATAAATGGTTGATTTAAAAATTATGTCGGTGAGTGAAAGTGGGGCTAACAGTATTACTTTTGTTCTTTTTATTAATGTAATATTGTCTCTGCAAAAGTGTTATGAAATATACTGAAATTGTCAGTGTGTGTTTGTGTGTGTTCCTGTGTGGATGTATTAGGAAGTAAGTAGTGAATCTCTATTATAAGTTTTTAAAAGTTTTATTAATTTGTAGGAACAACAGTTTTTATATTAAAATGCAAAGAAATAAGACATTGTACTTCCTTAAAAACGATTGTTATATAATGTAGTTTCACTACAGAAAAAAAAAAAAAAACCAAACATTGCCCTTCATCGACATTACAGTTTAAAGGAATCCTATTCTTCTGTATAAACGAACAGTCAGTAGCATCAAGGCAAAATGGTTCTAAAAGTGAATTTTGTACTCAGCAGTAACTTCCTTAAAACACTCTTTATGGTCTCATTTCTCAGACTGTAAATAACAGGGTTGATTGTTGGAGGTAGTACTGTGTAAAAGATGGAGAATAAGGAATCCAAAGCAGTTGGAGAGTCTGAGGCTGGGTTTAGATATGCAAAGATTCCTGTAGAAAGGAACAATGAGACAACAAAGAGATGGGGCAGGCAAGTAGAGAAGACCTTAGACCTGCTTTCAGCAGAGGGCATCCTGAGAACTGTGGAGAATATGTGGACATAGGAGATAACAATCCCAATAAAGCAGACAAAGACCATTGCAGACAGGAAATTGACCACTCCCATTGTTACAAGTTGGTCATTAGAGCAGGAGAGCTTGAGCAACTGAGGGATATCACACAATAATTGGTGAATTATTTTGGCCCTACAGAATCTGATAGAGAATAGGGTTGCTATGTACAGGGTTCCTGGAATTCCAGTGCTTAGCCATACACCTGTCACAGCCCATCTACACTTTCTGGGACACATGATGACCTCATAGTGGAGTGGAAGGCAAACAGCCACATAACGATCATATGACATCACTGTGAGAATGGCCACCTCACCCCAAGTAAAACCTGTGAAGAAAAAAATCTGCAGCATGCACTGTGCATGTGAAATGTATCCACTTCCTGCCAGTGAACTCTCAACATACTGGGGAACTGTGACAGAGAGGGATGAGAGGTCCAGAATGGAAAGGTGCCTCAGAAAGTAATACATTGGAGACTGGAGCTGTGGGTCCAGTGTTGTGATGGTGATAATGATGAAGTTCCCTGCTGAGCTGAAGAGGTATGTCACCAAGAAGAGCAAAGCATGCAAGATCTGCAGCTCATGGTTGTCAGAGAACCCCATGAGGAGAAATCCGTCCATTGTGGTTATATTTTCCATAATTATTTTGGTAACAGAAGTTGCGGTAGGAGCTGAAGAATAGAATAATATATTAAATGCAGTTGAAAGACCCTTAGGCATTATTTATCAATATTTCTTTCAATAATTATATACTCTATTAAACATCTATCTTTGTGTTATCTATCTAGATATATCATCTATCTATATTCTACTTGTTTTATTTATTTTTATTTTTTATTAAAGTAATAAAATTTATTTTAAAATATGCAACTCAGTATTGACATTTTTGAAGTCATCAAATAATTTATAATAGATAAATGCCTCTTAAATATACATGATATTCTAATATGGACTATGTGTGACTAGTTTTTGAACATAGGATTAAATGCCATTTTGGCAAATGAAATAGGCATTTATAAGAAATATACCAGGAATTAATATGTTTGCATTTCCACTGGAAACAGCTATTCTCTCTTAGTGATCAATACTGTTGTTACTGCAAGAGGTTATTCATCACTGTAGAATCAAGTGTAAAAATGATAGTTCTATTGCTCTTAAATTACCATGCAGGTATTATTCAAATAAATACCAAAAACACTGGTGCAAGGGCAATACTCACATCCCACTCTCAATTTACATACACTATTTCATTTTAAAGAATATTTCAGGGGTCAAATAGTTTCTGTTTGAATTCTATTTTTATTTCATTGCAGCTTATACTACTAACCTCAGGTGTAGCCATCAAATAATTATTAGCATTTCCCACAAGCTAAGACAATTGCAAAGACAGATGGTGATTTCTTGTGGCTTAAGATGTCGATGAAAAATGGCCAATATTCAATAAGAGACTGGAAATTTAAAGTCATTTATGTTTCAGATAGAAGTCATATTTTAGTTCATTGCCCTTTGTTTTGATATTTGAGGGATTAAAAATAACCTATGATTCTTCCCTTGCAAGATGGATGTTGGTGTTTGATGGTTGATGATAATTCAATGGAGTGTTAGCTTCCTGCATGTTTTTTCCATTAGTGAGTTTTATGAAATGAAAATAATATGTTCTGTTTGTCTTTTGACATTTTAAGGTCTATGAAATGTCATTAGATACATTTTATGTCTACCTAAAAATTGTGTGCCTACAAATGCAATTGTGGAATAAAATTTGAGGTATTTTACATTAAGTGGCTGCTCTTGTGACAAAAAAAATAAAACAAAAACAAAAAAACCTCACTAAGTCATCGTCATACCTCTTTTGCAAGAATTAAGTTGATACCGAATAATTCCAAACATTAATCCAATTACATGATGGAACATTGGAATATGATTGTAATTAAAGTGATCTTAGAACCAACCATGACATGAGAAAATGAATCCAAGGACCTGTGGCATCAGTATGCTGAATTCAAACGAGTGTGGGTTCTACAGAAAGACACTCCATCTATAGAAAAATAAAACATTATTAAAGAAACTAGATAACTTTTGTTTCATCTGATACAACTTTTGCATTTGAAAGTCTCTTATCTCCTGTTTTGTGTACCTCAGTCATAATTTGAATCTTTCTAGAATATCCTCATACCAATTGATTTTTTCAATGCCTTATATACACAGTAGATATCAGAGCAAATCAAAGATCTCCCTTATGTTTCTCATAGTTTTCATCTTTCAAAATTCTTTGCTTTGATAGTATTTTTCTTTGAGGTTGGTCAAATGATAAACACATTTACAATTTTTGTTCATAATTCATTTTATATTGGTTCACTTAAATTAACGTTTTAATCTGATAAATCAAATTAGTTCATGTAATGTTAATGTTTTATGTTAATATTTTAATTTGACAAATCAAATCAGTACACTGAGAGTTAAGAAAGCTAAGTAATATTAAACATTCATGTAAATGAGACAGGACACATGTTTGAGTCCTTCATAAAATAGATATCCCTTGATCCACACATATAGTTTCATTAGCTTGCAGTAAAACATTTTGATAGAAAAAATTTAAGAATTCTTAGCTAAAGTAACAATACTGATATCAAGTTATAATAATTTGTTCATATCAAAACACACAGGGACAGGGTAATAATCACATTGATCATGGCTACATGTCTCTAATGTTGATATCTGAGAGCTGTTGAAGAAGTGCTTTAACTGTTTGCAGAATGTAAACAGTCACATATGCAAGAATATAACATGCTGACTTTTCTCATTCAGTAGCCTTCTTACATGATCTCTTATTATGTTTATATGAATTTTTAAAATTGGTTTATTTTCAGTAAAGTATCCTTGCTTCCATTTATAATGATAATCTTGATTTTCCAAGCTAAGGTTTTAATATTGTGTCAGAATTTCCATAAAATACCTTTCCTCATCCAAGTTCAGGAAACTCACTCCAGGATGGCTTGTGATATATGTGGTTCTCCAAGATGATCAAGATAAGTTTTCATATTTCTTTTCCATGATTGCAGACTTTTAAATCATATTATGTCCCTAGAGAACAATTGTGGAGAACTGTCTTCTTGTGGAGAGGGGATGGATTTGGAGATGTACACTCTTTTGAAAGGGAAATTTGGACTTAGACAAAGTTGCTTCATTTATTCTGACCATATGCCACATGGGACATGGACTAACCAAAGTTTCCACACAGCTGTTGAATGGTTTTGTGATCTTGGGGTTTAGTTGTCCCAGCTCAGTGGATTGCAGTCCTTAGTAGACATGTGAAACTCCAGAGAGCTGATTAGAGTTCAGAACTCTCGGCACCACACCGAGTTTCTCTGATTCAGCCATTGTAGGCAATAACTTGTACATTTCTGACAGTAAAAAGAATATATAAATTACAGTAGAAAATGTAAGAATTTAGATATTTATAATCATAGTTTATTCTATCAGTTATTTTCAAAGTGTTGTAATTACAGGATTTTGCCAAAAGTTTTTTGAACATCTGATGGGTTGCATTGTGTAGAGCTTTGCCTAATTTGAAGCATAAGTTAGTTGTAGATGAGTGATACTGAAACCCTTTCCTGAAAACAATGGAATTCAGGGACAAAAATGGATCATGATACTGCTTTCTCTATTACTATTTTCCCATTGCTGGAGAACAAGCCCAGCTGTGCTACCAAGTTATATCTCTACAGCTATTTATATTGAGATTTCTACACTGATAAGTGAACCAAGTAGGTAATCTTCACTGTTCTTCCAGACCTCCATTTCCAATTCTCCAGTCTCATTCCCACTGTGCAGCAGACAGCATGCAGAGGCCTCTCTACATTCACTACTTCCCTGTGGACTAAACAGACCTAGCTTTCCTCCCTCCCACGTACAGTTTTTCTCAACCCCATTCTCCCAGCCTATCCCCATTCAGTTTTGTCAGCTGTTAACACGTAGAAAAACATTCTCTCTGGGAATCCACAGTGTCCCCCCCCAGAAGTGGCAAAGAAAGACTGTATCATGCAACCCACAGTCACCACATGCTCCTAAAATCCAGTGAAGGCAACAGAATCCAAGGAATAGAAAACTCATCCTACAAAGACAAGACAAGATATAAAACCTAGAATCACAATCACCTGAAATCTAGTTGTTTAGAGGCCAGAATGAAAACATGATCAAACGGCCTGCATAACATGTTTTTGCCAGAACCTAGCCACCCTGCTTCCATAGGTCCTGAAAAATAGAATATAGTTAAAGCATAATAAAAGCAATTTACAGGATACCCACAGTCATGATCAACTTAAATGGAGAGAAACTCAAAGAAAATTCACTAAAGAGACAAAATTGACCACTCTCGCCAGTTGTTTTCAATGTAGTATTGGCAGTCTTAGCAAGAACAGTAAGACAACTATAGGAGACAGAGGGGAGAAAATAGGAATGGAAGAAGTCAAAGTTTCTTTATTTTAGCTTTGTTTTTTGTTTTGTTTTGTTTTAAATTTTTCAAGAAAAGGTTTTTCTGTATAGCCCTGGCTGTCCTGGAACTCACACTGTAGACCAGGCTGGCCTCGAACTCAGAAATTTGCCAACTTCTTCCTCCCAAATGCTGGCATTAAAGGCATATGCCTCCAATGCCCAGCATTGTGACCCTAAAAGTATCACCAGGGAACTCTTACAGCTGATAAACATTTTCAGCAAAGTAGCAGGGAACAAAACTAAAGATTAGCAGCCTATATACAAAAGAAAAATGGACCAAGACAAATATATTATGATTATGATTTCCCCTTTACCAGTGCCCCCAAGTTCCTTCTTACTTCCCTTCCAATCCAGTTCCACAATCTGTCTCTCATTAGAACAGAACACCAGACATCTAAATAACAATAATAACATATAATATACAATAAAACCAAAAAAAATGGAACAGGGGACACACACACACACACACACACACACACACACACACACACACGCACACACACACACACCAGACACACACACACACACACACACACACACAGTAAAGCAGAAGAAATACAGTCAAAGAAAATCATGTGAAACACAAGTAAATGCAGACATATACATGTTCACGCACGGCACCCAAGGATTCCATAAAGATATCAAAACCAGAAGCCATAAAATACATATGGAAAGGACCTGTAAGGTTAAGAAAAATGCTCTGAAAAAACATGAGACATACAACCTCAAAGATGCCATGGTGGTTTTTTTTCTCCTTTATAATTAATATATTCCCTTTACATCCTGATCGCAGTCTCCCTCCCTCCTCTCTTTCCAGGCCCATGCTCCAACTCCCCTATCCCTAATCCATCCTCCCCTTCTCTTCAAAAAAGGGGAAGTGCCACTGCCCCTACCCCCACAGTACCCACTTGAGCATACCAGGTTGCCTCAGGACTAAGTGTATCCTTTCCCATTGAGGCCAGACAAGGCAGCCCAGCTAGGGGAATGGAATCCAAAGACAGCCAACAAAGTCTGAGTCAGAAATAGCCCCTGCTCCAGCTGTTATGGGATCACTATGAAAATCAAGCTACACATGTGTAGGGAGGCTAGGTCCAGTCCATGGATACTCTTTGGTTGGTGGCACAGACTCTTTGAGCCTCAATAGGCCCAGGCTTTGTAGATCTTCTTGAGATGACCATGACCCTTCTGGGGCCCTCAATCCTTTTCCCGAGTCTTCCACAAGACTCCCTGAGCCCTGCCAAATGTTTAGCTGTGAGTCTCTACATTGGTTTCCATAAGCTGCTGGATGAAGATTCTCATATGACAGATATGTTAGACTCCTACATGGAAGCATAGCTGCGCATCATTAATAGTGTCAGTGGATTTGTTTGTTTGATATTTTGTTTATTTTTGTTGTTGTTGATTTTGTTTTGGGAGTGAGACTCTGCTGGGGAAAACTAACTTTACATTTGCACTTTCTTTCTGGGTTAGGGATGAGAACTGTGTCTTCTTCTCTTCTCAGTACTGGGACACAATGCAGGCCTTGTGCATCCTACCACAGTCTCTGGGGGTTCACAAGTGCTTTAGTACTCCTGTGTTTAGAAGGCTGGCCCGGCCTGCGGGGATCTTCACCAGGGGATCCTAAGAGAAAAGGGGAGAGAATGGAAAGGACAGTAGACAGGAAGAGTGAGACCAAGACAGGGTTTCTGATCAAGGTACAACAAGCTGTATTATCTCAGGGAATTTATACAGGTAGGGGAGGAAAAAAGGCAAGTGGGATTTTCCACAAAGCCTGGGCATTCTGCCAAGGTGAATCTCTGGCAGCTGTAAGATGTTTCTTCTTCTATCAGGGTGCAGTAATCATCGACCACCTGACTTCTCCAAGGTCTGTAGCTGAGGGGAAGTCAAAACCTAAGCCTATCTTTGAAATGAAATCTAAACATAAAATAAGGTCAGTTAGGTTCCTGGCAGAAGGCCTCATTTCCTTAGTGGCTTCCATCCTCTCTGGCTTTTATACTCTTTTATCTCCTCTAAATATTACCTTCTTTTTGCCTCCTCTTTTGCAGGATTCGTTGAGCTCTGACAGGAAAAAAAAATGATAGAGATACCTTATTTAGGAGTGAGAGCTTCCAAGGTTTTCATTCTCTGTACACTGTTCAGTTCTGAAACTCTGTCTTTGTTCCAATATACTGCATGTGGAAGCTTCTCTGAAGATGTTGAGCAAGGCACTGGTCTACAAATATTGCAAAATGCTCCAAGGAATAAATTTATTGCTATATACCCTTAGCAATACTGAGATTTTATCTATATCACTATATGTGTTGGTCTAAGGCAGTGTTTGTGCATGTCAATATTCTCTGCAGGAAAACCTTCACTCAAAACTAAAACATCTTTAAGTAGGAAAAAATTTAAAAACATGATAAGGTATCCTCAAAAAATAATAAACACCAAAAATAACATATGGATTGTTGATTCCTGTAATTTCTGCTTCTTGATTTTTGGTCCAATGTAGAGTACGTGGGCTGATTTGGATAGAGGAAAGGAAATGTAGAAAAAGTGAAATTTTATTTTAATATCAAATTTAAAATAAATAATTAAAAAATAAAGTGAGAAACAGTGGAACCATGTGAGTGGCAGGGTTGCCTTCTGCCTCACTTGTTATATTCAGACTAGCATTTCTGTCTGAGAGTAATCCTGCCTGGAGAAAATGTAATATTTTCATCTTAGTTTTACAGAACAAATGGGTGTTCAAAACAGTATATTTTAAGTTTGTGTAAGTGATGTAGCAAATATGTTTTAATGAAGAAATGAGACAGTATACAGAGGGAACCAAGGGAAATAAATTTATTTAAAATAAATTGAAGAAACATTTCACTTCTTTTTCTAGGTATGAGTCTGAGAAGCTGTAACATAACATGTGGAAAAATGAATTTATGACATCCCATTGAATCTCAGGCTTTATCCAGCTCCCTTTGGCTGATAACTCTATCACCAAACCCTGGGCTTATTAGGTTGTAAATACTATTCATTAGACAGCATTAGTCATCTCTCTTTTGTGTTTGTATCAAATTTAGAGATACGTCTCATTTTTCTTTTCTTTTTTTCAAGGTGTTCAAGGCATTTATTCATGTAAATAAAAAAGTTATTCATAAGGACAACCAAGCTATTATTTGATCTGATGTTTCTTTGGAAAGCAAAAATGATATGGGATTTAAAATGCTGAGGACCTGATTATTTAACTTTTACACACCCTATTTTTCTTTTTCTCACTTAATTAGGATTTTAAAAGCATAGTGGTTATTTTACGGGATCTCTTTGGAAAGCAGGTAACCAACTTTAGAACAGATAAGGCCAGGTCTATGAATGGCCCAGCACAGACCACAGTGCTGACAACCAGAATCAGATTATGATTGTCATACTACTGATTTACTGATTCATAGATTGGATTCTGAACTCCAGAAGTATGCTTTCTAAAGCTGAGCAACTAAGCGAACAATTTTGGTAGAGATGACTGCTGCTTAGCTTCTTCTTTCTGTTTTTCTCTAAGTTGGTGTCTAGGTTATAACCTAGGTCTTATATCTACATTCTAGATATAGGAAAACCAGAAGAGGAAGTGTTTTGCCACCTGGAAGAAAGGGGTAGTAATGCCTAAAGTTTATGGAATTCACAGGTCATTGGTTGTTCATCACAGAGCTAGTGTTAACAGAAAGTAAATTAATATGTAATAAACCACACAAATGCAAATATATAACAAGCATTGAGAAATGTATTATTTTTAAAAAGAATTGCAAATGTGTGTTGTTTGGGGTATACAACAAAGCTTTTGCTACTTGTTAAAAAAAAAGAGGCAAACTATTTAATGTCAAAGAACACAACATTTCCAAAATTGTCTTATATGTTTGAAAGATCAATAATCTCAAAGAAAATAACTTTATTACTAAAATGAAGACAGTCAACATATCTAGGACAGAAGACAACAAAATGCTTATAAACCAAATATTAGCTACTTACCCAAGTCATTTGGTAATAATAAGCCAATATGTTGTCAACCAAAATTTATAAATGAATTCTCATGTAGATAAATCTAAAATATAATGTTAGGAAATGGAATTGATTTTCTTATGTTGTAATTCAGCCAACAAATAAAATAACAGGCTAGCAGAAGTATTTCAGAAAATATGCACACAAAAAAATCAAATGTAATTTACATGCCTCTGCAGATGGATTGAACATTCCAATGTCTGAGGAGGTAAAAGACCTGGTGATCAGACAATTGTGGTTGTATCTTGAAAACCTAGACTGACCTGCTTTTGTTATTACACGTGTCAAAATCTAAGACGAGATATACTATGTTCAAAATTTGAATAGAAAAAAATATGGCCTGAATAATAGAAGTAGAGACTGAAGAATTGTTTTACAACAATAAAATGAGGGATTATCATTTTTATGAAGCTTCTCACAACAAAAAAAGAAATATATAAGAGTTTAATAACAAGTATTATCAATGTATTTGATCTGTTGAGCTACCACACATTTGAAGAAAATTTGCAAAGGTGGATTAGGATTATTACTGAAATACAAATCTCAACAGATTCCAGTGCTGTTTATCACTATGTTCCAGATATCTGGCAGAATTTCATCCACCTCTGAATTTCTATTTATATCCATAGTTCTTCATGAACTAGTAAAATCATGAGAGTTTTAGAAGTGCTTTGGGCCGACATTGTAAATTGACACATAAATGACTTATCTGTAGAAAGCCATATGGTCACATCATTTAAGAGAGTTCAATATTTTATACACTTTGATCCAATAAACCTATTCTTTAGAATTATACAGACAAAGCTTGATAACTTACAAATGCATATATCAAATGACTTAACAATAATTAAGTATTGAAGACATTTTATATAGAAAAATGAGGGAATAAATAAAGATCAATTTTAATATAAATTAAAAACAGTAGTTCAGGAAAAATTTAACTCTAAGACTATGCAAATTTGTCTACTGATTTCATATACATTTAAACCAAAGAAATGTCTTACTAGAAAAAAATAATTTTAAAATAAAAATTTAAAAATAAATTATTGACTTAAGTTTATAACTTGTAGGTGGACCTACGGGTATTAGTATTACTTTTTGTGTTTTTATTTTTTTGATTTTTCCTCTGAAAAAATGCTAGAAATATACGGAGATTATCAGTATGTCTACATGTGTATGTGTTATGAAGTAAAAGGTACTGAATCTATATTACAAGGCTATTAATTTTTTTATTAATTTGAAGGAACATGACTATTAATACTAAAATGCAAAAAATAAGACAATGTACTTCCATAAGGACAGGATTATATAACATAGCTTATCTGCAGGAAAACAAAACAAAAAATTACTCTTCATTAGAGTTTGCAGAAATCCCAATGACTAAAATCATTCATGTGTATAATTAGTCAGAAATAACAGGACTAAATGATTCTAAACAGTGAATTTTTTACTAAACAGTAACTTCCTTACAACACTCTTTATGGTCTCATTTCTCAGACTGTAAATAACAGGGTTTAGAGTTGGAGGTAATACTGTGTAAAAGATAGAGAATAAAAACTCTAAAGCAGTTGGAGAGTCTGAGGTTGGGTTTAGATATGCAAAGATTCCTGTAGAAAGGAACAATGAGACAACAAAAAGATGGGGCAGGCAAGTAGAGAAGACCTTAGACCTGCTTTCAGCAGAGGGCATCCTGAGAACTGTGGAGAATATGTGGACATAGGAGATAACAATCCCAATAAAGCAGAGAAAGGCAATTGCAGACAGGAAATCAGCCACTCCCGTTATTACAAGGTGATCATTAGAGCAGGAGAGCTTGAGCAACTGGGGGACATCACAAAAGATTTGGTGAATTATTTTGGCCCTACAGAATCTGATAGAGAATAGGGCTGCTATATACAGAGTTCCTGGAATTGCAGTGCTTAGCCATACACCTGTCACAGCCCATCTACACTTTCTGGGACACATGATGACCTCATAGTGGAGTGGAAGGCAAACAGCCACATAGCGGTCATAAGACATCACTGTGAGAATGGCCACCTCACCCCAAGCAAAACCTGTGAAGAAAAAAATCTGCAGCATGCACTGTGCATGTGAAATGTAGCTACTTTCTGCCAGGGAACTGTCAACATACTGGGGAACTGTGACAGAAAGGGATGAGAGGTCCAGAATGGAAAGGTGCTTCAGAAAGTAGTACATTGGAGACTGGAGCTGTGGGTCCAGTGTTGTGATGGTGATAATGATGAAGTTCCCTGCTGAGCCGAAGAGGTATGTCACCAAGAAGAGCAAAGCATGCAAGATCTGTAGCTCATGGTTGTCAGAGAACCCCATGAGGAGAAATCCATTCACTGTGGTTATATTTTTCACAATCATTTTGAAAACAAAAATTGTTGTTGCAGCTGGAAAATAAAACAATATGTTAAATTCAGCAGAAGGACATTTAGGCAATATTTATCTCTTCATCAATATTTATTTCAATAATTAGTCTCTATATACTATCTATCTATCTATCTATCTATCTATCTATCTATCTATCACCTATCTATTTATCTATCATCTATATATTTATCTATATTTTTCCTATTTATCTATCTCTATTATCTACCTATACTTGCTGAGAAATTTAAGTGAGAGCACCTTTTACTCATCTCCATAGATTTCACTCTATCCACTCATAAAGCAGTACCTATAGGTTGGTGTACATGTGGTCCAACAATTGTTCTCTCAAGGAATGTGCTTTTTTGTCCCATATTAAAAGCACAGTTCCATTGCCACAATTGAAATCCTTGCTTTTCTTTAAGTCAACAATAGTCAGTGAATGATGGAAGGACTGTGGAATGAGTTTTGAACATAGATAGGATTGGTTGTGTATAGCTCAGACAGGGTACTATGTTAGCTGTTAAAATAGGCATTTATAGAAAATATACCAGGGATTAAAATATGATTTGGTTGTGTACTGGAAGCAGCTATTCTCCCTTAGAAAATAACACTGTCATTATAGCAAGAGGATATTGGCTATTGTTGAATCAAGTGTAAAAAATGCTTTTGAATACTATGCAGGAGTTATTGAAATCAAGAAGAAAAATACTTCTGTTAAGGGAATACTCAAATGACACTCTCAGTTTAGATATCCTATTTCATTTTAAGGAGTGTTTTAGGGGACAAGCAGCTTCTATTTGAATTCTATTCCTATTTAGCTGCTGTCAATAGTACTTGCCTTCAGGTCTAGCTATCAAAAATTATTAGCTCTTATGAAAAGCAAAGAAAATTGCAAAGACAGATGGTGATTTCTTGAGATGGTTTAAGATGTGAGGAAAATGGCCAATATTCAATAAGAGACTTCAAATTTAAAGTTATTTATAATTCCAATAGAAGTCTTTTTGTTATTTGAGGGATTAAAAATAACCTATCATTCTCCCTTTGCAAGTTCCATGTTAGTGTTTGGGGGCTGATAAGCACAAAATGGAATGTCAACTTCCTTCATGTTTTATTGCTGTTGTTGTTTTTCCATTAGTGAGTTCTAGGCAACAAAACAAATGAAATATCATCACATATTTTCAAGTGTATTTGATATTTGTGTGCTTACAAATGTAATTGCAGATTAAAATTTGAGGTCACCATTTTCAGTGTTGAGGCATTTTTCCATTTAATGGCATCTCTTATGACAAGAAAAACTCAGTCCAGTTCCCTTGCACCTCTTTCTTAAAGAATGAACCTACATTCAAATACCTGACAGGATATTGGAATTTGACTGTAATTAAAGTGGTCTTACAGCCAACCATGATATTAGAAAATAAGACTCTGGACTTGTGGCAGCAGCAGGCTGAATTCAAACCTGTGTGTGCTCTACAGAAAGATCCACCACCTATGGGAAAATAAAACACTGTCAAATAAACTAGATAACTTTGTATCATCTGGTACAGTTTTTATATTTGAAAGCCTCTTGTTTCCTGCCCTGTGTACCTCAATCATAACTTGAATCATTCTAGAATATCCTCATACTCTTTGATTTCTTAAATAGAGATCAGAACAAATCAAAGATCTCTCTTATGTTTCTCACAGTTTTGATCTTTTCAAAGTCTTTGCTTTGATAGTATTTTTATTTGAGGTTGGTAAAATGATAAACATACTTATAATTATTGTTCATAATAAATTTTACATTGGTTCATTTGAATTAACATTTCAATCTGATAAATTAAATTAGTTCATTTAATAATAATTTTTTAATCTGACAAATCAAGTCAGTACACTGAGAGTTTAGAAAGCTGAGTAATATTTATCATTCATGTAAATGAGACAGGAGGCATGTTTGAGTCCTTCCTAAAATAGGTGTCCCTTGATCTACACAGATAGTTTCGTCATTTTGCAGTTATGCATTTAAATAGAAAAAAATTTAAGTGATCATAGATTAAGGAACAATATTGACTTCAATTTATAATAACTTATACATATCAAAAAACACACAGGGACAGGGTAATAATTGTTTCGAACATGGCTACTTAGGCTGTCTCTAATGTTGATATCTGAGAGCTATTAAAGAAGTGCTTTAACTGTTTACAGAAATGTCACATATGAAGAATATAACATGTAATCTTTTCTTATTCAGTAGCCTTTGCACATGGCCTCTATTTATGTTTATATGAATTTTTAAAATTGGTTTATTTTCAGTGAGGTGCCATTGCTTCCTGGTTAAAATGATAGTCTTGTTTTTCCAAACTAAGGTTGTAAGATTGTATTAGATTTTCCATAAAATACTTATCTTTCCTCATCCAAGTTCTAGAAACTCACTCCAGGATGACTTGCTGTGTATGGCTCTCCAAGCTGATCAACAATTTCTCATATTTCTTGTGCATGATTGCAGATTTTTAAATCATATTATGTCCCTAGAGAACAATTGTGGTGAGCTGTCTTCTTGCAGAGAGTAGTGGACTTGGAGGTGTACTTTCTTTTGAAATGGAAATTTGAACTTAGACCAAGTTACTTCATTTACTTTGACTCCAGGTCACCTGGGACAGGGAGTCACTAGAATTTCCACACAGCTAGCTGTTGAAGGATTTTGTGAGCTTGAGGTTTGGTTGTCCCATATCAGTGCTTTTTAGTCTTTATTAGACCTGTGAATCTCTGAGATCCGATTAAAGATCAGAACCCTGGGCACCACACTGAATGTTTCTGATTTAGCCATTTCAGGACGGGCAGAAGCTAGTATGAATACCATAGTAGAGGGCTACTGTGTAGCAAAACTGTGCATTTCTGACAGGTCAAAAATAATATATAGATTACAATAGAAAAATAATGTAGGAATTTATACATTTGTCAATCATTGTTTAATATTAAAGGATTTATAATTTATCAGTTAGACCAATGGTAGAAACCTATATACAGAAATATTTCTACCATGTGAAGTTTGAGTTTGTGTTAAGGAATCATCAGATACAGATGAGTGTTCAGCCAAAGCACAGGTGCTGCTATAGAAAAATTTGTTCACTACTTAAAAATTAATTATTCCTTTCTACAGATCACAAAGCATCACTTTGTTTGCTCCAAATAAAATCTCATGGTTTCTTGAAAATTAACACTAGAAATCCAATTATAGGACTTTGCCAAAACCTTTCTGCACATTAGATGGGTTACATTGTGTATAGCTTTTGTCTAATTTAAAGCATCAGTTAGTTGTAGATGGGTGATATCCAAATCTTTTCCTGAAAACAAAGGAATTGAGGGACAAAATGGATCATGATATTGCTTTTTCTATTACTATTTTTCCATTGCTGGAGAATAAATCTAGCTGTGCTACCTAGCTATATCTCTACAGCTATTTATGTTGAGATTTCTACATTGATAAGTGAACCAAGTAGGTGATCTTCACTGTTCTTTCAGACCTCCATTTCCAATTTTCGAATCTCATTCCCATTGTGCAGCAGACTGTTTACCTCTATGCCCTCGTATATCCCTGTGGACTCCACAGACCTTTGGGGAAGATCCAGTCCCCCCCCCAACACACACTCTTAAAGATTTTTCACCTCCACTCTCCCAGCCTATCCCCATTAATTTTTCTCAGCTCCTAACACCTAGACAAACATTCTCTCTGGAAATACACAATGCCCCCATCTTGCAGAGACACAGAAAGACTCTATCATGCAACCCACACCCACCACAAACTCCTAAATTACAGGGAAGGCAACAGAATACAAGGAGTAGAAAATGCACCCTACAAAGACAAGACAAGATTTAAACACATAGAATCACAATCACCCCAAATCCAGTTGCTTAGATGCCAGAATGAAAACATGCTTAAACAGGAAGCACAACATGTTTTCATGATCCTACTACAATAGGTCCTGAGAAATGGAATATAGTTAAAGCATAATAAAGGCAATTTAAAGGACACCCACAGTCAAGGTCAACTTAAATAGAGAAAAACTCGAAGAAATTTCACTAAAAAGACAAAATTGACCACTCTCTCCAGATGTTTTCAATATAGTATTGGCAGTATTATCAAGAACAGTAAGACAACTATAGGAGACCAAGGGGAAAAAACAGGAAGAGAAGAAGTCAGTGTTTATTTTCAGATGATATAATGGCATATGCAACTGACCCTAAAAGTTTCACCAGGGAACTCGTACAGCTAATAAAGACTTTCAGCAAACTATTGGGGAATACATAAACATTAGTAGCCTATATACAAAAGAAAAATAGACTAAGATCAAATGTAATATATTATGATTATGATTGCCCCGTTCCCAATGCCTCCATGTTCCATCTTACTTCCCCTCCAATTCAGTTCCACAATCTGTCTCTTGTTAGAATAAAATGCCAGACATCTAAATAATAATAATAATGAAATATAGTATATAATAAAACAAAAAATTGGAATAGGACAGACACACACACATACACACACACACACACACACACACACACACGCACGCACAAACACAGTAAAGCAGAGAAAAACATTGAAAGAAAAACCAGGTGAAACACAAGTAAATGCAGACACATACATGTTCATGCACCCAGGGATTCCACAATGAAACCAAAACCAGAAGGCATGATAAATATGCAAAGGACCTGTAAGGTTAAGAAAAATGCCCTGAAAAACATGAGACATACAAACTCCAAAGACGCCATTGTGGGTTTTTTTCCCTCCTTAACAATTAATATTTTCACTTTACATCCTAATCACAGTCGTCCTCCCTTCTCTCTTTCAAGTCCCAAGCTTCAACTCCCCTTTCCCTATTCCATACTTTCATTCCCTTCAGAAAATTGGAAGCCTCCTATGGTACCCACTTGAGCATACCAGGTTACATCAGGACTAACTGCATCCTTTTCCACTGTGGCCAGAAAAGGCAGCCTAGCTATGGGAATGAAATCCAAAGACAGCCAACAGAGTCTGAGTCAGAAATAGCCCCTGCTCCAGCTGTTATGGGATCACTATGAAGATCAAGCTACACATGTATAGGGGACTAGGTCCAGTCCATGGATGTTCTTTGATGGTACAGACTCTTTGAGCCTCAATAGGCCCAGACTTTGTAGATCTTCTTGAGATGACCATGACCCTTCTGGGGCCCTCAATCCTTTTCCAGAGTCTTCCACAAGACTCCCTTAGACCTACCAAATGTTTGGCTGTAGGTCTGTACATGTGTTTCCATCAGCTACTGGATGCAAGATTTTCAGATGACAGTTATGCTAGGCAAGCAAAGCTGAGTATCATTAAGTGTCAGTGGGTTTATTTGTTTGATATTTTTTGTTTGTTTTTTTGTTGTTGATTTTGTGTTTAGAGTGAGACTCTGCTGGGGAAAACTAACTTTACATTTGCACTTTTATTTCTGGGTTAAGGATAGGAACTAAGTCCACTTCTCTTCTCAGTGCTGGGATTCCATCTGGTGCACTTGTGAAGGCTCTGTGCATCCTACCACAGTCTCTGGGAGTTCACAAGTGCTTTAGTACTCCTGTGTTTAGAAGGCCTCCATCCCCTCTGGCTCTTATACTCTTTCATCCTCTCTAACTCTTTAACTCTTCTTTTTCTGAGTTCTTCAAGTTCTGATGGAGAGAATTGATAGAGATACCCCATTTAGGAGTGAATGCTTCTAAGGTTTTCATTCTCTGTACACTGTTCATTTGTGAATCTCTGTATGTGTTCCCATATATTGGATGTGGAAGCTTCTCTGAAGATGTTGAACAAGGCACTAGACTATAAGTATTGCAGAATGCTCCAAGGAATAATTTTATTGCTGTATTCCTTTAGCAATACTGAGTTTCTATCTATATTAGTAGTCTAGTCTCAGGTTCTTGGGCATCCAACAGTGTCAGGTATGTGATCTTGTGGAATGGTTGGTTGCTCCCACAACTTATGTGCCACCATTATATCAATATATCTTACCTATATTGCACCATTGTAATAGAAAGGTTTGTGTCTGGGTTACCATTTGCCTTTCTTCTCTGGAAACTCAGTGTATTTTTAATACCACAAATATCAACACCATTAAATTTACCTATTCCCTTTACTGGAAGGTCCATTAGGAGTGAGAGATGAGTTCTGTCTCCATTGTTATTTGCCATTTTTATTGGATGCCTTCATATATGATTATATTTTAGGAATCGTCTAATACATTAGGTTTCCATCCCACTCCTCAAATGATACAGAGATTTATCTTTCCTTTCTTGCATTTCTTCCCTCACCTTCCTGTTCTCTTCTTCTCTGTGTTTGATACTCCTGTCCCAGTTCTTACCTTATATGTCCATAACTATCTATTGTGTTTTCCATTCTTAGGTAGATACAACCCTTATTTGCTTACTCTATTCCTAACTTCTGTGATTATGTAGAACTTAGCTAGTTATCAATGACTTAAAAGGTAGCATTCAAAGACAAGTAAATATATACCATACAAAATGAATCTTTTTGTGTCTGAATTACATTACTCAGGATGATTTTCATAATTCTACCCATATACTAGTGAATTTCATAATTTCATTTAGCAGTGAATGAGAAATAATGTATTGTAGAAATGTACCACACACATTTTCTTCATCCATTGATTCACTGAAAATTATCAAGGCAATTTCAAATTTCTGACTATTATGAATAGAGCATCTGCGAACATGGCTAAGCAACAATTTCTGTAGTATATTTTGAAGACCTTTGTGTATGCCTAAGAGTTGTATTGATGGATCCTGAGACATATCTAATCCAAATTTCCTACAGAACCCCCACAGTGATTTTTATAGTAGCTGTAAATTTGTACTCCTATAAACAGTGGATGGATGCTCCCTTTAGAGTAAATCCTAGCCTGGACAAGATTTCAGATCTGGACCCTGTACATATTTTGCCTTTCAATACATCCTACTTAGGCACAGCAACAGATTAGCAAATAATGAAGGAACAATAAAAACAATCTCAATAAAGCAGGCAAAAGCCATTGCAGACAAGAAATCAGCCACTCCCTTTGTTACAAGTTGGTCATTAGAGCAGGAGAGCTTGAGCAACTGGGGGATATCACAGAAGATTTGGTGAATTATTCTGTCACCTCGGAATCTAATAGAAAGTGTCCTTGCCTTGTTTAACATTCCTGAGATGCCTCCACTTAGCCACACAGCTGCAACAGCCCAGGTGCACTTTCTGGGACTCATGATGACCTCATAGTGCAGTGGGAGGCAGATGGCCACATAGTGGTCATAAGACATCATGCTGAGAATGGCCATCTCACTACAGGACAAAGCCGTGAAGAAAAAAATCTGCAGCATGCACTGTCCATATGAAATGTAGCCACATCCTGCCAGGGAACTGTCAACATACTGGGGAACTGTGACAGAAAGGGATGAGAGGTCCAGAATGGAAAGGTGCTTCAGAAAGTAATACATTGGAGACTGGAGCTGTGGGTCCAGTGTTGTGATGGTGATAATGATGAAGTTCCCTGCTGAGCCCAATAGGTATGTCATCAATAAGAACATTGCCTGTAATTTCTGCAGCTCGTGGTTGCCAGAGAAACACATGAGGAGAAATCCATTCATTGTATTTTTCACAATCATTTTGAAAATCAAAATTGTGGTTTCTGCTGGAAAATAAAACAGTATGGTAAATACAGTAGAAATGAAGGCAATATTTTTCTGTTCATCAATATTTATTTCAACAATTTCTCAAATATTCTCTATCATATACATATATGTCATCTATCTATACTATACTTGTTGAGAGCACATTTATTTCATCTCCATAGATTTCACACAATAACTCATAAAGTAGTAGCTACAGGTGTACATGTGGTCCATCACTGGTTCTCTCAAGGAATTGTGCTTTTGTTTGCCAGTGTAAAAGCACTGTTCCACTGCCATAACTGAAACTCATTGCTTTTCTTTAAGTCATCAATGGTCAGTCAGTGATGGATGGACTGTGGAATGAGTTTTTGAACATAGATAGGATTGGTTATGTATAGCTCAGACAGGTTACCATATTAGCAATTGAAATAGGCATTTATAGAAAATATACCAGAAATTAAAATAGGATTTGGTTGTCTACTAATACCAAAAGCACACAAAGATCCGACAAAGAAAATCTCAGGCCAATCTCTCTTATGAATATCGATGCAAAAATACTCAATAAAATTCTTGCCAACCGAATCCAAGAACACATCAAAACGATCATTCACCACGATCAAGTAGGCTTCATCCCAGGGATGCAGGGATGGTTCAATATAAGGAAATCCATCAATGTAATCCACTACATAAACAATCTCAAAGAAAAAAACCACATGGTCATCTCATTAGATGCTGAGAAAGCATTTGACAAAATTCAGCATCCTTTCATGCTAAAGGTCTTGGAAAGATCAGGAATTCAAGGCCCATATCTAAACATAGTAAAAGCAATTTACAGCAAACCAGTAGCCAGCATCAATCTAAACGGAGAGAAACTTGAAGCAATCCCACTAAAATCAGGGACTAGACAAGGCTGCCCTCTCTCTCCATATCTTTTCAATATAGTACTTGAAGTTCTAGCTAGAGCAATTAGACAAGAAAAAGAGGTCAAAGGGATACAAATTGGAAAGGAAGAAGTCAAACTATCACTATTTGCAGACGATATGATAGTATACATAAGCGACCCAAAGAACTCCACCAGAGAACTCCTACAGCTGATAAACGACTTCAGCAAAGTGGCCGGATATAAAATCAACTCAAGCAAGTCAGAAGCCTTCCTATACTCAAAGGATAAGCAGGCTGAGAAAGAAGTAAGAGAAATAATACCCTTTACGATAGCCACAAACCATATTAAGTATCTTGGCGTGACGCTAACCAAACAAGTGAAAGATCTGTATGACAAGAACTTCAAGTCTCTGAAGAAAGAAATTGAAGAAGACCTCGGAAGATGGAAAAATCTGCCATGCTCATGGATTGGCAGGATTAATATAGTAAAAATGAGCATCTTACCAAAAGTAATACACAGATTCAATGCAATCCCCATCAAAATCCCAACTCAATTCTTCATAGAGTTAGAAAGAGCAATTCAAAAATTCATCTGGAATAACAGAAAACCCAGAATAGCTAAAACTATTCTCAAGAGTAAAAGAACCTCTGGGGGAATCAGTATCCCGGACCTCAAGCTGTACTACAGAGCAATAGTGTTAAAAACTGCATGGTTGTCTACTGGAAACAGCTATTCTCTCTTAGAAAACAATACTGTCCTTATAGCAAGAGGATATTGGTTATTGTTGAATCAAGTGTAAAAAAATGCTTTTGAATACTATGCAAGAGTTACTGAAATCAGTACGAATAAATACTGTCTAAAGGGAATACTCACATGACACAATAGATATCATATTTCATTTTAAGGAGTGTTTTAGGGGAGAACCAGCTTCTATTTGAATTCTATTCCTGTTTGGCTGCTGTCAATACTATTTGCCTTCATGTGTAGCTATCAAAGTGTTATTAGTTCTTACCAAAAGCAAAGACAATTGCAAATACAGATGGTGATTTCTTGAGATGGTTTAAGATGTGAGGAAAATGGCCAATATCCAATAAGAGACTTCAAATTTAAAGTCATTTATGTTTTCAATAGAAGTCATGCTTTAGTTCATGATCCTTTTGATATTTGAGTGATTGAAAATCATTATCCCCTTGCAAAAGGCATGTTGGTGTTTGGAAATCAATAAGAATTTAATGGAATGTCAGTTTCTTGCATGGTTTTTTTCTTGTTTTATTAGTGAGTTCTAGTTACCAAAAGCAAATGAAATATCATCACACATTTTCAGGTTTACTTAAAATTTTTGAGCTTACAAATGTAATTCTAGAATAAAATTTGAGGTTGCTCTTTTCAATGTTTTGAAAACATTTTTCATTTTATGGCATCTTTCTTATGATAGGAAAAACTCATTCCATCTCCCTCAATCTTCTTTCTCAAAGAATGAACATACATCCAAATACCTGACAGGATGCTGGGATTTGATTGTAATTGAAGTGGTTTTAGAGCCAACCATGGCATGAGAAAATGAGGTCATGAATCTGTGGGAGCAGCATGCGGAATTCAAACCAGTATGAGTTCACAGAAAGATCCTCAATCTATAGGAAAATAAATCACTGTTAAAGTAGGTAACTTTTCTTTCATCTGATACAACTTTTTTGTTTGAATGTCTCTTGCCTCGTGCTCTGTGTACCTCAGTTATAGCTTGAATCATTCTATAATATCCTCATACCGTTTGATTTATTCACAACCTCATATATACAAAGGAAATCAGAGCAAATCAAAGATCTCCCTTATGTTTCTCACAGTTTTCATCTTTTCAAATTCTGTGTTTTGATAGTGTTTTGCTTTGACCTTGGCCAAATGATAAATATATTTTTAATTATTGTTCATACTAAATTTTATATTGGTTCATTTAAATTAACATTTGAACCTGATAAATCAAACTAGTTCATTTAATACTAACATTTTAATCTGATGAATTAAACCAGTACACTGAGAGTTGAGAAAACTGAGTAATAGTGATCATTCATGCAAATGAGACAGGAGGCATGTTTGAGTCCTTACAAAAACAGGTCTCCCTTGATTCATGTAGGTAGTTTCATCAGCTTGAAGTTAAGACATTTTAATAGGAAAAATTTGAGAGTTAGTGATTTAAGTAACAATATTGCCATTGAGTTATAATGGGGTACAGAGCTACACAAAGAGTTCTCACCTGAAGAATATCTAATGGCTGAGAAGCACCTAAAGAGATGTTCATCATCCTTAGTCATTAGGGAAATGCAAATCAAAACAACCCTGAGATTCCATCTCACACCAGTCAGGATGGCTAAGATCAAAAACACAGGAGACAGCAGTTGTTGGCGAGGATGTGGAGAAAGAGGAACACTCCTCCACTGCTGGTGGAATTGCAGGCTGGTACAACCACTCTGGAAAGCAGTCTGGCGGTTCCTCAGAAAACTGGGCATGACACTCCCGGAGGATTCGGCTATACCACTCCTGGACATATACCCAGAGACTTTACCTGCATGCAATAAGGACACATACTCCACCATGTTCATAGCAGCCTTATTTATAATAGCCAGAAGCTGGAAAGAACCCAGATGTCCCTCAACGGAGGAATGGATTCAGAAGATGTGGTATATCTACACAATGGAATACTACTGTGCAATTAAAAACAATGAATTCACGAAATTCCTAGGCAAATGGTCAGATCTTGAAAATATCATCCTTAGTGAGGTAACCCAATCACAAAAGAACACACATGGTATGCAGTCACTGATAAGGGGATATTGACCAAGAATCTCGGAATACCCTAGACACAATCCGCATATCAATAGATTTCTAAAAAGATGGAAGGAGAGACCCCTAGTCCTGGAAAGACTGGATGTAGGGGAACGCCAGGACAGAGTAACGAGAGGGGGTTGAATGGAGAAAAGAGGGAGGGAAGGGGGCTTATGGGACTTTCGGGGAGGGAGGAAACGGGAAAGAGGAAGTGATTTGGAATGTAAATTAAAAAAATAAAATAAAATAAATAACAAAAAAAATTTACACATGTCAAAAAAGACACAGGGACAGAGTAACAATCACATTGAGCTTGTTTACCTTGAGCTGTCTCTCATGTTGATATCTGAGAACAGTTGAAGAAGTGCTTTAACATTTTACAGAAATGTTATATATTCAAGAATGTAACATGTTAACTTCTTTCATTCAGTGGTCTTCTCACATGGTCCCTCATTATATTTATATGAATTTTAAAATCAGGTTTATTTTCACTAAGGTGCCTTTGCTTCCTTGTTCTAATGAAAGCCTTGCTTTTCCAAACTAAGTTACAGTGTGTGGTTGTGTTAAAATTTCCATAAAATACTTATCATTCCTCATCCAAGTTCAGGACACTCATTCCAGGATGACTTGTTATGTATGTGGTTCTCCAAGATGATCAGCAATTTCTGATATTTCTTGTCCACAATTGCAGATCTTTAAATCTTATGTCCCTGGAGAACAAATGTGGTGAGCTGTCTTCTTGAGGAGAGGGATGAACTTTTAAGTATAATCTCTTTTGAAATGGAAATTTGAACCTAGACAAAGTTACTTCATTTACTCTGACCCTCTGTTACCTGGGACAAGGAGTCCCTAAAATTTCCACACAGCTGTTGAATTGTTTTGTGATCTGGAGTTTAGGTGTCACAGCTCAGTGGTTTTCAGTCCTTAGTAGACATGTAATCTCCAGAGAGCTGATTAGAGCTCAGAACTCTAGGAAAAACACTGACTTGCTCTGATTCAGACATTGTAGGCTATAGCTAACAGGGGCAGTTTCTGGAATGAATACCACAAGTAGAGGGCTACTGTATAGCAAAACTGTACATTTCTGGCAGGGCAAAACATAAAATACATTAATTACAGTAGAAAATAATGTAAGAAATTATACATTTGTCAACCGTAGTTTATTCTATTAGTTACTTTCAAAGAATTCCTAATTTATTAGAATAATGGAGGAAATCTAAATACAGCAAATATTCTTTCTATGTGAAGTTTACAGTTCATGTTAGGAAATCATCATTACAGATGAATGGTGAGCCTGGCCAAGTCACAGGTGGTGACATACAAAATTTGGGTTGCACCTTAAAAATTACTATTTCCTTTCTACAGAAAATAAAGCATTACTTTATTTTGTTTCAAATAAAATCTCATGACTTCTTGAAAGTCATCAACAGAAATGCAATTACAGAATTTTGCCAAAAGATTTCTGCACATTAATGGGTTGCATTGTGTTGAGTTTTGCCTAATGTGAAACATTAGTCAGTTGTAGATGGATAATATCCAAAACCTTTCCTGAAAACAATGGAATTGAGGAACAAAATGGATCATAATATTGCTTTTACTATTACTATTTTTCCATTGCTGCAGAATAAGTCTGGCTGTGCTACCAAGCAATATCTCTACAACTATTTATATTGAGATTTCTATACTGATAAAGTGAACCAAGTAGATAATCTTCACTGTTCTTCCAGACCTCCATTTCCAACTCTCCAATCTCATTTCCATCATGCAGCAGTTAGCTTGAAAAGACCTGTCTACCCTCTTTTTTCCCCCTGTGGACTCCATAGACCCCTGGGGCAGACCCAGTTGTCCTCCATCCCTCCTACAGATTTTCTCACCCCCCCCACTCTCCTTCCCTATTCCTATTCATTTTTATCAGCTCCTAACACCTAGGAAAACATTCTTTCTGGGAATGCACAGTGTCTCCACCTGTCTGGGACACAGAAAGACTCTGTATTAGGCAACCCACAGCCGCATATGCTCCTAATATCCAATGAAGGCAAAAGAAAGCAAGGAATGGAAAAGCCATCCTACAAAGACAAGATATAAACACCTAGAATCACAATCACTCCAAATCTAGTTTCTTAGATGCCAGAATGAAAACATGATCAAAGAGCCAGTAGAACATGTTTCGCCATAGCCCACTAACCCCATCACCATTGGTCTTGAGAAATGGAATATATTTAAAGCATAATAAAGTCAATTTACAGGACTACCACAGAACAGATGAACTTAAATGGAGAGAAACTCAAAGAAATTTCACAAAGAAGACAAGGTAAAGCACTCTCTCCAGATGTTTTCAATAAAGTATTGGCAGTCTTAGCAATTTCCTCCCCCTGATATTTTTTGTTTGTTTTGTTGCTGATGTTGTTTTTGTTTTAAGATTGAGACTCCGCTAGGGAAAGCTAACTTTACATTTGCATTTTTATTTCTGGGTTAGGGATGAGAAGTGTGTCTACTTCTCTTCTCAGTGCTGGGATCCCAATCTGGTGCACCTGTGCAGGCCCTGTGCATCCTACCACAGCCTCTGGGAGTTCACAAGTGCTTTAGTACTACTGTGTTTAGAAGGCTTCATTTCCTTAGTGGCCTCCATCCTCTCCAACTCTTATAATCTTTCATCCACTCTAACTCTTACCTTCTTTTTTGCCTCCTCCTGTGCAAGATTCTTTGAGCTCTGACAGGAAAATAATTGATAGAGATTCCCCATTTTGGAGTGATGCATCTAAGTTTTTCATTCTCTGTACAGTGTTCATTTGTAAATCTCTGTATTCATTTGTGAATATCT
Organism: Tokudaia tokunoshimensis; assembly: GCA_036184795.1. Lineage (NCBI taxonomy): Eukaryota > Metazoa > Chordata > Mammalia > Rodentia > Muridae > Tokudaia > Tokudaia tokunoshimensis. The sequence goes on along the minus strand of BTHU01000021.1, from coordinate 710,409 downwards.
GTTCCTATATACTGCATGTGGAAGCTTCTCTGAAGATTCTGAGCAAGCAACTAGTCTACAAATATTGCAAAATGCTCCAAGGGATAATTTTATTGTTATATCCCCTTAGTAGTACTGAGTTTTTATGAATATCAATAATCTATCTAGTCTCGGGTTCTTGGGCATCCAACAGTGTCAGGGATGGGCTCCATCTTGTGGAATGGTTGGTTACTCCCACAACTTATGTGCCACCATTGTATCAATGTATCTTACATACATTTCACCATTGTAGATAGAAATGTTTGTGTCTGGGTTACTATTTGCCTTTCTTCTCTGGAAACTCTTCAGTGTACTTTGTAATACAACAAACATGAACGCCACTAAATTAACCCATTCCTGTTACTGGAAGGCCCATTAGGGGATGAGAGATAAGTTCTGTCTCCACTGTTATTTGCCATTTTTATTGGTTACCTTCATATATGATTATATTTTAGGAAGCTTCTACTACATTAGGTTTCCATCCCACCCCTTAAATGATGCAGAGATGTATATATCCTTTCTTGCATTTCCTCCCTCACCTTCCTTTTCATTTCTTCTCTGTGTTTGACACTCCTGTCATAGTTATTACCATATATACCCATAACTATCTATTGTGTTTTCCATTCTTAGGTAGATACGACCCTTATTCCCTTACTCTATACCTAATGTCTGTGGCTATGAAGACTGTAGCTAGATTATCAATGACTTAACAGGTAGCATCCAAATACAAGTGAATATAAACCATTTTGGGTCTTGATTACATTACTCAGAATGATTTTTCCAACTCCACCCATATACTAGTGAATCTCATAATCTTAATTTTTTAATGAATACAAAATATTGTATTGTGGAAATGTTCCACATTTTCATCATCCAATCATCCATTAAAAATTATCAAGGCAGTTTCAAATTTCTGGCTATTATGAATAGACCTTCAGTGAACATGTGTGAGCAACAATCTCTATAGTAAGATTTAAAGTCCTTTATGTATGCCCAAGAATTGTATAGCTGGATCCTGAAAATATCTAGTCCTAACTTCCAAAGGAAAGCCCACAGTGATTTTTGTAGTAGCTGTAAATTTGTACTCCTATAAACCATTCATGGATGTTTCCTTTATTATAAATCCTAGCTAGCACAAAATTTCAGGTCTGGACCCTGTACATAGTTTACCTTTCAATGCATCCTACTTAGGCACAGCAATAGGTTAACAACTAATGATGGAACAATAAAAACATATGGAATTAAGTTATCAGTACCACATGCTTGTTATTTGTAGACACTGTTAAAAAAATAAAGTGTGCTTGAAAAACATATTGCAGTAATGCTACCAGAGGTATAATAAGAAGATTGCCAGATGACTCAAGTAAAGTACTTTACATATTGCTGATATTCAGGTTAATGTTTAATATTATGGTCAGGATGAAGTGAGATTGTGCAAAATTTCATCTCTAACAGAAGTGTATAGCCTAAAGCTTATGACACTATAAAAGAGTATCAAATAATTACTCAATGTTTCAGAAAATATATTGTACACACTAATTCTCTTGAGCTCGGACTGTCATGAAGGGGCCATGCCCAAGTATTTTTCCAAACCAGTGTTTGTGCATGTTTATGTTCTTTTCGGGAAAACCTTCACTCAAATGTAAAGCTCCAAGTAGGAAAAAATTAAGAAGAGAATAAGGTATCCTCAAAGCAATAAATGAACAACACAAAGGCCATAAACTTAGAAATTATAAGGCAACTTTTAAAACTAAGAGAGCAATATGAAGAATGCATAGGCAAAGAGGAAAAAAGCAGCTGCAGACAGAGTAGAAGGAACAGGCAGGCTTCTCCTTACCATGGGACAGAACAGGTCCTTTCTTAATAGCAATGCAGGATTAGTCTTATTAAAGAGAAGAAAGCTTTCTTGCATGCTTGGGTTTAATTCATTTAGCATTAACAGAGAAGAAGCTTTATCTTTCTCTAAGAAATAAAGAATTGGAGCTCATTTTTTGTCTAGAAAGAATGATTTCTTTCTGCATGAATGCTGGGTCTTTTGCTCCAAATCTAAGTGTGTGCATAAGTATGGAATTATTATAATGCATGTAAGCTGGACCCAGAATGGAGATTTAAGAAAGGTATATGCATGAATCTGTATATGGATTTATGTGGGTTTAATCCATATTTGCTTGTGTAAAAGTTTTTTTTTTCCCCTTCTGGAAGAAGGATTCTTTTCTCCTGGTTCAATAGAAGTTTATTGCTCCAAAGTTCCCCCTAGCCTGACAAGCAAGAGGCATTTGGATACAAGGGAAAAGACTGTAACAATTAATTCATTACTTAATCCCCTCTTGTTAGGCTACAGGTGTTACCTAAGCCAATAGCTATTAACCCTCAGAAAGAGTTAGAAAGATTTTAGGATTTTTTTTAGAAGCTATCAACAAACAATTAGTAAAGTTAGTGTGCTAGAACAACTGGAGACCATCAGTCTTTAAAGCTACACTTGAGTCTGTCTCTGTATCTCCTTTCAACACAATACAGGCTGAGAGGCTCCTGGCATACTTTAATTCAATAAAACTATTCTTTAAAGTTATGAAGACAAAACTTAAATATTTATTATTACTCATAATATTATTGAAGATATTTATATAGGCAAAAGACAGTGAATATAAACAGATAAATATTAATATGCAATAAAAACTGTACTTAGGAAAAGTACAATTATAAGATCATGGATGTTTACCTAGTGATTTCACATGCATTTATATCAATATGTATCTTGATAGCTAAATATGAATTTAAAGTAAAAATTTGAAAATAAATGTTTGACTTAAAAATTATGTCAGTGAGTGAAAGTGGGGTTAATAGTGTTACTTTTGTTCTTATTATTATTGTAATATTGTCTTTGCAAAAGTATTATAAAATATACTGAGAATGTCAGTGTGTGTTTGTGTGTGTTTTTGTGTGGATGTATTAGGAAGTAAGTATGGAATCTCTATTACATGGCTTTTAATATTTTAATATTTTTATGAATTTGTAGGAACAACAGCTTTTATATTAAAATGCAAAGAAATAAGATATTGTACTTCCTTAAGGGTTATTGGTACATAATGTAATTTATCTACAGAAAAAGCCCAAACATTGTCCTTCATTAACATTACAATTTATTTTGTTTTGCTTTGTTTTTTCAAGACAGGGTTTCTCTGTATAGCCCTGACTGTCCTGGAACTTACTCTAGACCAGGCTGGTCTCGAACTCAGAAATCCACCTGCCTCTGCCTCCCAAGTGCTGGGATTAAAGGTGTGCACCACCACTGCTCAGCTAACTTTACAGTTTAAAGGAATCCAGTTCTTATGTATAATCAAACAGTCAATAGTAACAGGGCAAAATGGTTCTAACAGTGAATTTTGTACTAAACAGTAACTTCCTTACAACACTCTTTATGGTCTCATTTCTCAGACTGTAAATAACAGGGTTGAGAGTTGGAGGTAGTACTGTGTAAAAGATGGAGAATAAGGACTCCAAAACAGTTGGAGAGTCTGAGGCTGGGTTTAGATATGCAAAGGAGCCTGTAGAAAGGAACAATGAGACTACAAAGAGATGGGGCAGGCAAGTAGAGAAGACCTTAGACCTGCTTTCAGCAGAGGGCATCCTGAGAACTGTGGAGAATATGTGGACATAGGAGATGACAATCCCAATAAAGCAGACAAAGACCATTACAGACAGGAAATAGCCACTTCCATTAGGACAAGTTGATCAGTAGAGCAGGAGAGCTTGAGCAACTGGGGGACATCACAGAAGAATTGGTAAATTATTTTGGCCCTACAAAATCTGATAAAGAATATGGTTGCTATATACAGGGTTCCTGGAATGCCAGTGCTTAGCCATACACCTGTCACAGCCCATCTACACTTTCTGGGACACATGATGACCTCATAGTGGAGTGGAAGGCAAACAGCCACATAACGATCATATGACATCACTGTGAGAATGGCAATCTCACCCCAAGTAAAACCTGTGAAGAAAAAAATCTGCAGCATGCACTGTGCATGTGAAATGTATCCACTTCCTGCCAGTGAACTCTCAACATATTGGGGAACTGTGACAGAGAGGGATGAGAAATCCAGAATGGAAAGGTGCCTCAGAAAGTAATACATTGGAGACTGGAGCTGTGGGTCCAGTGTTGTGATGGTGATAATGATGAAGTTCCCTGCTGAGCCGAAGAGGTATGTCACCAAGAAAAACAAAGCGTGTAGGATCTTTAGCTCATGGTTGTCAGAGAACCCCATGAGGAAAAATCCATTCATTGTGGTTATATTTTCCATAATTAGTTTGGTAACAGAAGTTGTGGTAGGAGCTGGAGAATAGAATAATATAATAAATGCAGTAGAAAGACCCTTACACATTATTTATCAATATTTATTTCAATAATTACTCTATATACTCTATCATCTATATCTATTATCTATCTAGATATATCATCTATCTATCTATACCCTAATTGTTTTTTATTTATTTTTTATTTTTTATTAAACTAATAAAATTTATTTTAAAATATACAGCTCAGCATTGACATTATTGAAGTCATCAAAATAATTTATAGAAGATAAATGCCTCTTAAATATACATGATATCTTATGAAGCTAAAAGTAATATGCACTCAACCAGTTTTTAAAATCTATTTGGAACATTAAACATGATAGAAGTTGAAAATAAAAACTCTTATGAAGTCCTCTATGAAAGGAAATTGTGACACATTCCTGATTAGACAGAAACCATTCCATCTCCGAGGGAGAATACTCAGCGTAACTGTGGCTTCATAGAATGCATTGGGAAGTGTTCCTTCTGTTTCTATTTTGTGGAATAGTTTGTAGCATACTCTACTTGTTGATAAACATAAGTGATAGCACATTTTTCTCATCTCCATAGATCTCACACTATCTTCTCATAAAGCAGTACTTACAGGTGCATGAATATGCGGTCCATCACTGGTTGTCTCAAGGAATGTGATTGTGTTTGCTCCATGAAAAATCACTGTTCCATTGCCACAGTTGAAACCCTTTGATTTTTTTAAGTCATCAAGAAACACACAGTGATGGACTATGGATGAGTAGTTTTTGAACAGATTAAATACCATTTTGGCAAATGAAATAGGCATTTATAAGAAATATACCAGGAATTAAAATGTTGCAATTCCACTGGAAACAGCTATTCTCTCTTAGTGATCAATACTGTTGTTACTGCAAGAGGTTATTGGTCACTGTAAAATCAAGAGTAAAAATGATAGTTCTATTGCTCTTAAATTACCATGCAGGTATTATTCAAATAAATAACAAAAACACTGGTGTAAGGGCAATACTCACATCCCACTCTCAAAATACATACACTATTTCATTTTAAAGAATATTTCAGGGGTCAAATAGTTTCTGTTTGAATTCTATTTTTATTTCATTGCAGCTTATACTACTAACCTCAGGTGTAGACATCAAATAGATATTAGCACTTCCCACAAGCAAAGACAATTGCAAAGACAGATGGTGATTTCTTATCGTTTAAGATATGGAGGAAAAATGGCCAATATCCAATTAGAGACTGGAAATTTAAAGTCATTTATGTTTCAGATAAATTCATGTTTGACTTCATTGTCCTTTGTTTTGATATTTGAGGGATTAAAAATAACCCATGATTCTTCCCTTGCAAGATAGATATTGGTGTGTGATGGTTGACGATAATTTAATGGTATGTTAGCTTCCTGTGTGTTTTTTTTTCATTAGTGAGTTTTATGAATGAAAAAAAATATGCACTGTTTGTCTTTTGAAGTTTTAAGTTCTATGAAATGTCATCAGATACATTTTGTATCTACCTAAAAATTGCATGCTTAAAAATGCAATTGCGGAATAAAATTTGAGATCATCCTTTTCAATGTTGAGACATTTTACATTAAGTGGTATATCTTTTATGAAAACAAACTCACCACACCACCATCATCCCTCTTTTGCAAAAATTAATTTTGATACCAAATAATTCAAAATATAAATTCAATGAATTGATAGGACATTGGAATCTGATTGTAATTAAAATGGTCTTAGAGTCAACGATGACATGAGAAAATGAGTTCCAGGACCTGTGGCAACAGCGTGCTGAATTCAAATTAGTGTGGGCTCTACAGAAATACCTTCCATCTGTAGAAAAATAAAACACTATTAAATAAACCAGATAAATTTTGTTTCATCTGATACAACTTTTGCATTTGAAAGTCTCTTATCTCCTGTTCTGTGTACCTCAGTCATAACTTGAATCTTTCTAGAATATCCTCATATCATATGATTTATTCAGTGCCTCATATACATAGTTGTCAGGAGCCATAATGGGACTAGCTAATATATTAGCAGGTGATCATCCTGAAATGGCCTGCTTCAGATTATTATATAATCTGTGACAGGTGAGCCCTCATTTAGCAATAATGTGGGGCACTAATTTTAGGAAAGATTCCTGCTATTAATATGCTTTCTCTATTATTATTAAGCATATACAATAATCAATAAGTAATAGCACATCCCTTTGGAGCAGATCTCTGCAGATCCATGAAGATGTACTGTCTTATAGTGATGCTATGTAGATAAATAGATGACTTAAGCTTTAATGATGATCCTATAAGAATTCCTAAAATTATATCCATGATTATTAAGCTCTTTTATAGTGGAACTTCTATTAGGTCCTTTTCTGATAGCCAAAACTGCAATGAGAACTCTGCCAGTCTCCCAAGTGTTACCAGTTAATTGCTCTTAGATGACAACCAGACTTTCTCCTACTCAGAGCACATTCCAAGAGGTTGTAAATCAATTAACCAAAAGTCATAAAAATTGAACTAGTGATTTATTATAGGTGCTAGGACAGAAGATAAAATATTGACTGGGTTTATCTATACAAAACGTCACTTATAACTTAGTTATGGTGTTAAGCTTTCTATGAACCTGTAGAGAAGACCAATGATAGATGTTTAGCTAGATAATTACTCCTAATGGATATGCATGAAACATTCTCTGTTGTAAACTTCTATTTCAATTTATGGTTTGATTTTTGTGTGAACTTGTGGTGAACTTTGTAACATATAATCATGTATTCTGAAAGATGTATAAGTACTGAAGACAAAGAGAGAAACATCTCATCTCATTTCTTCACTTTCTCTCTCTCTCCTCTCCCTCACTTTTTACCTTTCCCCTCTTAGAAGAATGTTTCCCTTTCTCCACTTAGGATCTTTCTGCTTTTCCCTCTTAGATAGCTTTCATAGGAAACTTTTTACAACTTAGTAATAAACTCTTTAACCACTTCTATAAGTGTCCCATTGTTCTCCCTGCGACTTCTGACTAGCAGGCTGAAAGTTAGAGCCCAGCAGTTCCTGTGGAGACAGTACAAAGGCAATTTACCTAATTTTTAGCTGTTTGAGGAAGAGGTGCTAAATGCCAGAAACTGCAGTTTATAGAAGGATTATAGAAAACAGATCAGCTACATTAGCATGGTAACTTAGACTTAGATAAGTAAACTTTTTTTATATACAGAAACCCTAAATTTTCCAAAAGACAAAGTCTTACCCCCAGAATTTCATAAGAGTCTTACCCACGCCAATGCTCTTCCCCTTCTGCTGCCTCAAGAAGAACCAAGAAGAAAGAACACCTCTGCCTGGGCTGGTTCCCAGCACACAGTAGAAATCAGAGCAAATCAAAGATCTCCCTTATGTTTCTCATAGTTATCATCTTTCAAAATTCTTTGCTTTGATAGTATTTTTCTTTGAGGTTGGTCAAATGGTAAATACATTTACAATTATTGTTCATAATTCATTTTATATTGGTTCAATTAAATTGACACTTTATTCTGATAAATCAAATTAGTTCATGTAATGTTAATGTTTTATGTTAATATTTTAAACTGACAAAGTAAAGAAAGCTGAGTAATATTGATCATTCATGTAAATGAGACAGGACACATGTTTGAGTCCTTCCTAAAAGAGGTGTCCCTTGATCCACACATATAGTTTCATCAGCTTGCAGTAAAGCATTTTTATAGAAAAAAATTTAAGATCTTAGCTTAAGTAACAATATTGACATCAAGTTATAATAATTTGTTCATATCAAAAAACACAGGGACAGGATAATAATCACATTGACCATGGCTACATGTCTCTAATGTTGATATCTGAGAGCTGTTGAAGAAATGCTTTAACTGTTTACAGAAGTGTCACATATGCAAGAATATAACATGCTGACTTTTCTCATTCAGTAGCCTTCTTACATGATTTCTTATTATGTTTATATGATTTTTTAATTTTCTATATTTTTTATTTACATTCCAAATTATTTCCCCTTTCCCATTTCCTCCCTCCCCGAAAGTCCCATAAGCCTTCTTCCCTCCCCCTGTTCCCCATTAAAACCCCTCTAGCTTCTCTGTCCTGGTATTCCCCTACATCCAGTCTTTCCAGGACCAGGGGTCTCTCCTTCCATCATCTTGGAAATCTATTGGTATGTGATTGTGTCTTGGGTATTCCAAGATTCTGGGTTAAAATCCCCTTATCAGTGACTGCATACCATGTGTGTTCTTTTGTGATTGGGTTACCTCACTAATGAATTTTTAAAATCGGTTTATTTTCAGTAAATGCCCTTGCTTCCATTTATAATGATAATCTTGATTTTTCCAAGCTAAGGTTTTAAGATCATGTCAGAATTTCCATAAAATACTTACTTTTCCTCATCCAAGTTCAGGAAACTCACTCCAGGATGGCTTGTGATATATGTGGTTCTCCAAGATGATCAACAATTTTTCTTATTTCTTGTCCATGATTGCAGATTTTAAATCATATTATGTCCCTAGAGAACAATTGTGGAGAACTGTCTTCTTGTGGAAAGGGGATGGATTTGGAGGTGTACTCTCTTTTGAAAAAGAAATTTGGACTTAGACAAAGTTACTTCGTTTATTCTGACCACATGTCACCTGGGACAAGGAATCCCCAAAGTTTCCACACAGCTGTTGAATGGTTTTGTAATCTTGGGGTTTAGTTGTCCCAGCTCGGTGGTTTGCAGTCCTTAGTAGACATGTGAATCTCCAGAGAGCTGATTAGAGTTCAGAACTCTGGGCATCAAACTGGATGTCTCTGATTCAGCCATTGTAGGCAATATCTCCCAGGGGCAGCTACTGGTCTGAATACCTCAGCAAAAAGCTACTGTGTAACAAAATTGTACATTTCTGACATGAAAAGGAAAATATAAATTACAATAGAAAATGTAAGAATTGAGATACTTGGAGCATAGTTTATTCTATCAGTTATTTTCAAAGTATTGTAAATACAGGATTTTGCCAAAAGTTTTCTGAACATCTGATGGGTTGCATTGTGTAGTGCTTTGCCTAATTTGAAGCATCAGTTATTTGTATATGGGTGATACCAAAATCCTTTTATGAAAACAATGGAATTGAGGGACAAAATGGATCATGATATTGCTTTCTCTATTACTATTTTTGCATTGCTGGAGAAAAAAAATGTCCAGCTGTGCTACAAAGCAATATCTCTACAGCTATTTATATTGAGATTTCTATACTGATAAAGTGAACCAAGTAGGTAATCTTCACTGTTCTTCCAGACCTCCATTTCCAATTCTCCCATCTCCTTCCCATTGTGCAGCAGACAGCATGCAGAGGCCTCTCTATATTCTCTGCTTCGCTGTGGACTAAACAGATCCAGCTTTCCTCCCTCCCACCTACAGATTTTCTCACCCCCACTCTCTCAGCCTATCCCCATTCATTTTTGTCAGCTATTAACACGTAAGAAAACATTCTCTCTGGCAATCCAGTGTTCCCACCTGGCAGGGACAAAGAAAGACTCTGGATCATGCAACACACAGCTACCACATACTCCTAAAATCCAGAGAAGGCAACAGAATCCAAGGAACAGAAAACTCAACCTACAAAGACAAGACAAGACATAAACACCTAGAATCACAATCACCCCAAATCTAGTTGCTTAGAGGCCAGAATGAAAACACGATCAAATGGCCTGCATAACATATTTTCCCCAGAGCCCAGCAAAACTACTGTCATAGGTCCTGAGAAATGGAATATAGTTAAAGCATAATAAAAGCAATTTACAGGACACCCACAGTCATGATCAACTTAAATAGTGAGAAACTCAAAGAAATTTCACTAAAAAGACAAAATTGACCACTCTCTCCAGATGTTTTCAGTATAGTATTGGCAGTCTTAGCAAGAACAGTAAGACAACTACAGGAGACAGAGGGGAGAAAATAGGAAGGGAAGAAGTCAAAGTTTCGTTTTCCTTTTTTTCTTTTTCTATTTATTTGTTTGTTTGTTTGTTTTGAGACAGGGTTTCTCTGTATATCCCTGGCTGTCCTGGAACTCTGTAGACCAGGCTGGGCTCAAACTCAGAAATCTACTCATCTCTGCCTCTCTAATGCTGGGATTAAAGTCATGTGAAACCACTGCCCAGCATGTCTTTATTTTCAGATGATATGATTGCATATACAAGTGATCCTAAAAGCATCAAAAGAGAACTCTTACAGTTGATAAACATTTTCAGCAAAGTAGCAGGGAACAAAACTAACACAGAAAGACTAGTAGCCTATATACAAAAGAAAAATGGACTAAGACAAATAAATTATGATTATGAATCCCCCTTCCCCAGTGCCTCCAAGTTCCTTCTTTCTTCCTTTCCAAATTCAGTTCCACAATCTGTCTCTCATTAGAATAAAACACCAGACATCTAAGTAACAATAATAAAATATCATATAAAATAAAGTCAAAAAAATTGGAACAGGACACACACACACACACACACACACACACACACACACACGCACAATAAAGCAGAAGAAATACAGTCAAAGAAATCACGTGAAACACAAATAAATGCAGACATGCACATGTTCACGCACAGCACCCAGGGATTCCATAAAGAAATCAAACCAGAAGCCATAATACATATGGAAAGGACCTGTAAGGTTGAGAAAAAGGCCCTGACAAAACATTAGACATACCACCTCAAAGATGCCATTGTGGGTTTTTTTTTCTCCTTTGTAGTTAATATATTCACGTTACATCATGATCGCAGTCTCCCTCCCTTTTTTCCAGGTCCATGCTCCAACTCCCCTTTCCCTAATCCATCCTCCCCTTCTCTTCAAAAAAGTAGAAATACCACCGCCCCCACCCATGGTACCTACTTGAGCATACCAGGTTGCCTCAGGACTAAGTGCATCCTTTCCCACTGAGGACAGATAAGGCAGCCCAGCTAGGGAAATGGAATCCAAAGACAGCCAACAGAGTCTGAGTCAGAAATAGCCCCTGCTCCAGCTGTTATGGGATCACTATGAAGATCAAGATACACATGTGTAGGGAGGCTAGGTCCAGTCCATGGATGCTTTTTGGTTGGTGGTACAGACTCTTTGAGCCTCAATAGACCCAGGCTTTGTAGATCTTCTTGAGATGACCACGACCCTTCTGGGGCCCTCAATCCTTGTCCAGAGTCTTCCACAAGACTCCCTGAGGCCTGCCAAATGTTTGGCTGTCGGTCTCTACATTGGTTTCCATAAGCTGCTGGATGAAGATTCTCATATGACAGATATGTTAGACTCCTACCTGCAAGCAAAGCTGAGGATCATTAGTAGTGTCAGTGGATTTGTTTGTTTGATATTTTGTTTATTTTTGTTGTTGTTGATTTTGTTTTGGGAGTGAGACTCTGCAGGGGAAAACTAACTTTACATTTGTTTTTTTATTTCTCTGTTAGGGATGAGAACTGTGTCCTCTTCTCTTCTCAGTACTGTAATCCCTTCTGGTGCACCTGTGCAGGCCTTGTGCATCCTACCACAGTCTCTGGGGGTTCACAATTGCTTTAGTACTCCTGTGTTTAGAAGGCTGGTCCAGTCTGTGGGGGTCTTCAGCAAGGGGCCGTAAGAGAGAAGGGGAGAGAATGAAAGGGACAGGCGACATGAAGAATGAGACCAAGACAGGTTTTCTGATCAAGACCAAATAAGCTGTATTATCTCAGGGAATTTATATAAACTAGGGGCAGAAATAAGGCAAGTGGGATTTTCCACAAAGCCTGGGCATTCTGCCAAGGCAAAATGCTGGCAGCTATTAGATGTTCTTCTTCTGCCAGGGTGCAGTGACTGTAGACCACCCAATTTCTCCAAGGTCTGTAGCTGAGGGGAAGTCAAAATCTAAGCCTATCTTTAAAATGGAATCTAAACATAAAATAATGTCAGTTAGGCTCCTGGCAGAAGGCCTCATTTCCTTAGTGGCCTCCATTTCCTCTGGCTCTTACACTCTTTCACCTCCTCTAACTCTTACCTTCTTTTTGCCTCTTCTTTTGCAGAATTCTTTGAGCTTTGACAGGAAAAATTTAGGAGTGAGTGCTTCTAAGGTTTTCATTTTCTGTACATGGTTCAGGTGTAAATCTCTGTCTTTGTTCCCCTATACTGAATGTGGAGGCTTCTCTGAAGATGTTGAGCAAGGTACTAGTCTACAAACATTGCAAAATGTTCTGAAGTAAATTTATTGCTATATCCCCTTAGCAATACTGAGTTTTTATCTATATCACTATATGTGTTGGTCTAAGACAGTGTTTGTGCCTGTTCATGTTCTCTGCAGGAAAAACTTCACTTTAAACTAACACATATTTAAGTGGGAAAAAATTTAAGAAGATGATAAAGGTATCCTCAAAAAATACTGAACAACAACAACAAAAAAAAAACTTATGAATTGTTGATTCCTGTAATTTCTGCTTCTTTATTTTTGGTCCAGTGTAGGGTATGTGGGCTGATTTGGATAGAGAAAAGGAAATGAAGAAAAAGTGAAATTATATTTTAATATCCAATTTAAAATAATTTTTAAAAAGTGAGAAAAAGTGAAACCAGTTGGGAAGCAGGGTTGCCTTCTGCCTCACTAGTTTATACTCAGACTAGCATCTGTGTCTGAGAGCAATCCTGCCTGGAGAAAATGTAATGCTTTCATCTTACTTTTATAGAAAAACTGGGTGTTCAAAACTGTAATACTTTAAGTTTGAATAAGTAATGTAGCAAATATGTTTTAATGAAGAAACGAGACAGGATACAGAGGGAACTAAGGAAAGAAAATTTATTTAAAATAAATAATTTCACTTCTTCATTTTCTAAGTAAGAGTCTGAAAAGCTGTAATGTAACATGTGAAAATATTAATGCAAGACATCCCATTGAAAGCCATGCTTTTTCCAGCTTCCTTTGGCCGATAACTCTATCACCAAACCCTGGTGATATTAGGGATTATTAGGTTAAAAATATTGTATATTAGACTACATTAGTCTTCTATCTTTTGTGTTTGTATCAAATTTGGAGATACGTCTTATTTTTCATTTATTTTTTACAAGTTGTTTAAGGCATTTATTCACATAAATAGAAAAGTTATTCATAAGAACAATCAAGCTATTTTTTTGATCTGAGGTTACTTTGGAAAGCAAAATTTATATGGGATTTAAAATGCTGATGATCGGATTATTTACCTTCTACACACCTTATTTTTCTTTTTCTCACTTAATTAAATAGGATTTTAAAAGCATACTGGGTATGTTACAGGATCTCTTTGGAAAGCAGGTAACCAAGTTTAGAACAGATAAGACCAGGGCTATGAATGGCCCAGCACAGACCACAGTGCTGACAACTGGACAATAATGATTGACATACTACTGATTTACTGATTTGTAGATTGGATTCTACAAACTCCAGCACACTGCTTTCTGAAGATGAGAACTTAACCTACCAACTTTGATAGAAATGACTCCTGCTTAGCTTCTTTTTCTGTTTTTCTCTAAGCTGGTGTCCCCAACTGGACCACCCAACCTAGGTCTTGAATCTATATTCTAGATATAGGAAAGCCAGAAAAGGAAGTATTTTGTAACTTGGAAGAAAAGGGTAGAAATATCTAAAGTTTATGGAATTCACAGCTCATTTGTTGTTCATCAGAGAGTTACTGTTAACAGAAAGTAAATAATATGTAAATGAACCACAAAAATGCAAATACATAACAAGCATTGAGAAATGTATTATTTTTTTAAAAAAAATTACAAATGTTTGTTGTTTGGGTATACAACAAAGCTTTTGCTACCTGTTTAAAAAAAAAGAAAACTGTTTAATGTCAAAGAACACAACATACCCAAAATTGTTTTATATATTTGAAAGATCAATAATCTCAAAGAAAATAACTTTATTACTAAAATGAAGACATTCAACATATCTAGAACAGAAGCCAACAAAATCCTTACAAACCAAATATTAGCTACTTACCCAAATCATTTGGTAATAGTAGGCCAATATGTTGTCAGCCAAAATTTATAAATTAATGCTCATGTAAATAAATCTAAAATATAATGTTAGGAAATGGAATTGATTTTCTTATGATGTAATTCAGCCAATTAATAAAATAACATGCTAGCACAAGTATTTCAGAAAATATGCACACAAAAGAATCAAATGTAATTTACATGCCTCTGCAGATGGATAGAATAAGCCAATGTCTGAGGAGGTTCAGTCATTTGTGGTTGTATCTTCAAAATCTAGATTGACCAACTTTCATTCTTACAGGTGTCAAAATCTAAGACTAAATATACTATATACAAAATTTGGATAAAAAAAATGGCCTGAATAACAGAAATAGAGACTGAGAATTGTTTTACCACTTTAAAATGAGGGATTATCATTCTTATGAAGCCTCTTACAAAAAGAAAAGAAATATATAAGATTTTAAGAATATGAACACTAACAAGTATTATTATTGTGTTTGATCTGTTGAGCTACCACACATTTGAAGAAATTTTGCAAAGGTGGATTGGGATTATTACTGAAATACAAATCTCATCAGATTCCAGTGCTGTTTATCACCATGTTACAGACATCTGGCAGGATGTCCATAGTTCTTCATGAACAAGTAAAATTGTGAGAGTTTTTGAAGTGCTTAGGACCTACATTATTAATTGACACATAAATGACTTACTTGTAGAAAGCCATATGGTCACTTCATTTAAGAGAGTTGAGTATTTTGTATACTTTGATCCAATAAACCTATTCTTTAGAATTATACAGACAAAGCTTGGTAATTACAAATGCATGTATCAAATGACTTAACAATAATTAAGTATTGAAGATATTTTATATAGGAAAAATGAGGGACTATATATAGACAAATTTTAATATAAATTGAAAACTGTAGTTCAGGAAAATTTCAACTGTAAGACTATGCAAATTTATCTACTGATATCATATACATTTAAACCAAATGTATATTACTAAACAAAAATAATTTTAAAATAAAAATTTAAAATAAATTATTGACTTAAATTTATAACTTGATGGTGGACCTAGGGCTATTAGTATTATGATTGTGTTTTAATTTTTGCAATTTTGGCTTTGCAAAAGTGTTAGAAATATACTGAGATTGTCAGTATGTCTTCATGTGTATGTGTTAGGAAGTAAAAACTAGCGAATCTATTTACAAGGCTATTAAATTTTTTATTAATTTGAAGGAACAACATTTTTAATACTAAAATGCAAAGAAATAAGACAATGTACTTCCATAAGTACATGATTTTATAACATAGTTTATGTACAGGAAAACACAACAAAACATTACTATTCATTACTAAAATCATTCACTTGTATAATTAAACAATCATAAACAATGAGTCAAATGATTCCAACTAACAAATTTTGTACTAAACAGTAACTTCTTTGCTACACTCTTTAGGGTCTTATTTCTTAGACTGTAAATAACAGGGTTGAGAGTTGGAGGTAGTACTGTGTAAAAGATAGAGAATAAAAACTCTAAAGCAGTTGGAGAGTCTGAGGTTGGATTTAGATATGCAAAGGTTCCTGTAGAAAGAAACAATGAGACTACAAAGAGATGGGGCAGGCAAGTAGAGAAGACCTTAGACCTGCTTTCAGCAGAGGGCATCCTGAGAACTGTGGAGAATATGTGGACATAGGAGATAACAATCCCAATAAAGCAGGCAAAAGCCACTGAAGACAGGAAACCAGCCACTCCCATGGTTGCAAGGTGCTCATTAGAGCAGGAGAGCTTGAGCAACTGGGGGACATCACAGAAGATTTGGTGAATTACTCTATCATCACAGAATCTGATAGAAAGTGTACTTGCTGTGTATAACATTCCTGAGAGGCTTCCACTTAGCCACACAGCTGCCACAGCCCAAGTGCACTTTCTGGGACTCATAATGACCTCATAGTGCAGTGGGAGGCAGATGGCCACATAGCGGTCATAAGACATCACTGTGAGAATGGCCGTCTCACTCCAGGCCAAAGCTGTGAAGAAAAAAACCTGAATCATGCACTGGACATATGAAATGTAGCCACTTCGTGCCAGTGAACTGTCAACATACTGGGGAACTGTGACAGAGAGGGATGAGAGGTCCAGAATGGAAAGGTGCTTCAGAAAGAAATACATTGGAGACTGGAGCTGTGGGTCCAGTGTTGTGATGGTGATAATGATAAAGTTCCCTGCTGAGCCAAAGAGGTATGTCACTAAGAAGAGCAAAGAATGCAAGATCTGCAGGTCATGGTTGTCAGACAAACCCATGAGGAGAAATCCACTCACTGTAGTTATATTTTTCATAGGCATTTTGAAAACAAAAAACATTGTTGTTACAGCTGGAAAATAAAACAGTATGTTAAATTTAGCAGAAAGACATTTAAGCAATATTTATCTGTTCATCAGTAGTTATTTCATTAATTAGTCTCTACATACTGTATACCTGTCTGTCTGCCCATCTATCCATCTATCTATCTATCTATCTATCTATCTATCTATCTATCTATCTATCTATCTATCTATCTATCATCTACTATTTATCATCTATTTATCTATACATTTTTCTATTTATCTATCTCTATCATCTATCTATACTTGTTGACAAATTTAACTGAGAGCACATTTTTCACATCTCTATAGATTTCACAGAATTCACTCATAAATCAGTAGCTACAGGTGTACATGTGGTCCATCACAGGTCCTCTTAAGGAATGTGCTTTTGTTTGCCAGTGTAAAAGCACGGTTCCACTGCCACAACTGAAACCTATTGCTTTTCTTTAAGTCATCAATAGTCAGTCAGTGATGGAAGGACTGTGGAATGAGTTTTTGAACACAGAAAGGATTGGTGACATATAGCACAGGCAAGGCACCATGTTAGCGATTGAAATAGGCATTTTTAGAAAATATACCAGGAATTAAAATATGGTTTGGAAACAGCTATTCTCTCTTAGAAAACAATACTGTCATTATAGCAAGAGGATATTGATTATTGTTGAATCGAGTGTAAATATGCTTTTGAATACTATTCAGGAGTTATTAAAATCAATAAGAAAAATATTTGTGTAAAGGGAATGCTCACATGATGCTCTCAGTTTAGATATCCTATTTCATTTATGGAGTGTTTTGGGGAAAAGCAGCTTCCATTTGAATTTTACTGCTGTCACTAGTACTTGCCCTCAGATATAGCTACCAAAGAGTAATTAGCTCTTACCAAAAGCAGAGACAATTTGCAAAGACAGATGGTGATTTCTTGAGATGGTTTAAGATGCAAGGAAAATGACCAACATCCAATAAAAGACTGCAAATTTAGTGTCATTTGTGATTCCAACAGAAGTCTTCCTTTACTTCATGGTCCTTTTAATATTTGAGGTATTAAAAATAACTCATCATTCTCCCCTTGCAAGTTGCATATTGGTGTTTGGGAGCTGATGAGCATAAAATGAATTGTCAGCTTTCTGCATGGCTTTTTTTGTTGTTGTTGTTCCATTAGTGAGTTCTAGGCAACAAAATAAAATGAAATTTTATCACATAGTGTCAAGTTTAGTTAAAATTTGTGTGCTTACAAAATCAATTGCAGAATAAAATTTGAGGTTACCATTTTCATTCTTGAGGCATTTTTTCATTTAATGGCATCTCTGTGACAAGAAAAACTCAGTCCAGCACCCTCAGATCTCTTTCTCAAAGAATGAACTTACATACAAATACCTAACAGGATGTTGGAATTTGATTGTAATTATACTGCTCTTAGAGCCAACCATGATATTAGAAAATAAGATCCTGGACCTGTGGCAGCAGCAGGCTGAATTCAAACCAGTGTGTACACCACAGAAAAATCCACCACCTATGGGAAAATAAAACACTGTTAAATAAACTAGATAAATCTTTATCATCTGGTACAGCTTTTATATTTGAAAGCCTCTTGTCTCCTGCCCTGTGTACCTCAATCATAACTTGAATCATTCTAGAATATCCTCATACTGTTTGATTTCTTCAATACTTCATATACAGAAGAGAGATCAGAGTCTATCAAAGATCTCCCTTATGTTTCTCACAGTTTTCATCCTTTCAAATTCTTTGCTTTGATAGTATTTTTCTTTGAGGTTGGTAAAATGATAAACATATTGATAATTATTGTTCATAATAAATTTTATATTGGTTCATTTAAATTAGCATTTCTATCTGATAAATCAAAGCTCGTTAATTTAATATTAATATCTTAATCTGAGAAATCAAACCAGTACACTGAGAGCTGAGAAAGCTGAGTAATATTGATCATTCATGTAAATGAGTCTGGAGGCATGTTTGAGTCCTTCCTAAAATAGGTGTCCGCTGACCCACACCCATAGATTCAACATTTTGCAGTTATGCATTTAAATAGAAAAAAATTTAAGTGTTCATAGCTTGAGTAACAATACTGACATCAAGTTATAATAACTTACACATATCAAAAAATACACAAGGACAGGGTAATAATCACATTGAACATGGCTACTTGGGCTGTTTATATCTGAGAGCTGTTGAAGAAGTGCTTTAACTGTCTATAGATGTATAACATGTGAAGAATATAACATGTTAACTTTTTTCTTTCAGTAGTCTTCTCACATGATCTCTTATTATGCTTATATGAATTTTTAAAATTGGTTTATTTTCAGTAAGGTGCCCTTGTTTCCTTGTTATAGTGATAGCCTTGCTTTTCCAAACTGGTTGTACAGTTGTGTTAGAATTTCCATTAAATACTTATCTTTCCTCATCCAAGTTCCGGAAACTCACTCAAGGATGACTTGTTGTGTATGTGGCTCTTCAAGCTGATCAATCATTTCTCATATTGCATGATTGCAGACTTTTAAATCATATTCTGTCCCTAGAGAAAAATTGTGGTGAGCTGTCTCCTTACAGGGAAGGGATTGTCTTGGAGGTGTACTCTCTTTTGAAATGGAAATTTGGACTTAGACCAAGTTACTTCATTTACTTTACCCCATGTCATCTGGGACATGGAATCACCACAATTTCCACACAGCTGTTAAAAGATTTTGTGAGCTTGAGGTTTGGTTGAACCATATCAGTAGTTTTTAGCCCTAATATTAGACCTGTGAATCTCCCAGAAATCTGATTAGAGATCAGAACCCTGGGAACCACATTGAGTGTTTCTGGTTTAGCCATTACAGGAGCAGCATTGCTAGTCTGAATTCTGTAGTAGAGGGCTACTGTATAGCAAAACTGTGCATTTCTGATGGGCCAAAAATAATATATAAATTACAATAGAAAATAATGCAGGAATGTATACATTTGTCCATCATTGTTTATTCTAACAGTTAATATCAAAAGATTTGTAATTTATCAGTTAGACCAGTGGAAGAAATCAATATACAGAAATACTTATTTTATGTGAAGTTTTGAGTATGTGTTAAGGAATCATCAGATACAGATGAGTATTGAGCCAAGGCACAGGTGCTGCTATAGAAAAATTGGTTCACTACTTAAAAATCAATTATTCCTCTCTACAGAACACAAAGCATTACTTTGTTTTACTACATATAAAATCTCATGATGTCTTGAAAATTATCACTAGAAATGCAATTATAGGATTTTGCCAAAACCTTTCTGCACATTTAATGGGTTACGTTGTGTAGAGCTTTGCCTAATTTGAAGCATTAGTTAGTTGTAGATGGGTGATATCCAAATCTTTTCCTGAAAACAAAGGAATTGAGGGACAAAATGGATCATGATATTGCTTTTCTCTATTACTATTTTTCCATTACTGGAGAATAAGTCCAGCTGTGCTACCAAGCTATATCTCTACAGCTATTTATGCTGAGATTTCTAAATTGATAAGTGAACCAAGTAGGTGATCTTCACTGTTCTTTCAGACCTCCATTTCTGATTTTCCAATCTCATTCCCATTGTACAGCAGACAATTTGCTCTATACCCTCCGAACATCCCTGTGGACTCCACAGACTTTTGGGGAAGATCCAGTTTCCCACCTCCCCCCCCCAAACACACACACACTCTTATAGATTTTTCACCCCCACTCTCCCAGCCTCTCCCCATTAATTTTTGTCAGCTCCTAACACCTAGACAAATGTTCTCTCTGGAAATCCACAATGTCCCCATCTGGCAGGGACAAAGAAAGACTCTGTATAAGGAAAGCCAAAGCTACCACAAGCTTCTAAATTCCAGTGAAGGCAACAGAATCTAAGGAGTGGAAAACACCCTACAAAGGCAAGACAAGATTTAAACACCTAGAATCACAATCACCACAAATCCAGTTGCTTAGATGCCAGAATGAAAACATGATCAAACAGCCAGCATGACATTTTTTCACCATCGCCAAGCAACCCTACTACAATGGGTCCCCTTGGGGACTTCTGCTCCAGGAATCCACTATGCTGAGCCTTTGGATGTGCAGGGATTCCCTAATATAACATCACTTGGGGCAAGGCACATCAGGGCTCCAAAGTCACTCAGGAGCAGGGCAGGCCCCAGAAATCAGTGCCAGGGGAATCCTGGTAATCCAGGGGGGGTCAGAAATAGCCTTGCAGGCTCACAGGAGGTCCACTCAACAGCCAGTGACAGCAGGACCAACTAACACCAGAGGTAACCAGATGGCAAAAGGCAAACGTAGGAATGTTACTAATAGAAATCAAAGTAATATGGCACCATCCGAACCCAACACTCCTACAGCAGCAAGTCCTGGATACCCTATCACACCCAAAAGACAAGATCTGGATTTAAAATCACTTCTCATGATGCTATTAGAGGATTTCAAGAAGGGCACAAATAAATCTCATAAAGAATTACAGGAGACCATGAATCAACGGGTAGAAGCCCTTACAAAGGAAACACAAAAATTGCTTAGAGAAATGCAGGAGAACATGGGTCAACAGATGGAGGCCCACAAGGAGGCAACACAAAAATCGCTTAAAGAAATGAATCAACAGGTAGATGCCCTTTCAAAGGAATCACAAAAATCGCATAAAGAATTGCAGAAGAATATGGATCAACAGATGGAGGCCCATAGGGAGGCAACACAAAAATCGCTTAAAGAAATGAATCAACGGGTAGATACCCTTACAAAGAAAACACGAGAATTGCTTAAAGAGATGCAGGAGGCTATGGATCAACAGATGGAAGCCCATGAAAAGAAAACACAAAAATCGCTTAGAGAAATACAGGAGAACTTGGGTCAACAGGCAGAAATCCTGAAAGAGGAAATGCAAACATATCTAAAAGAAATACAGGAAAATACAAACAAACAAGTGAAGGATCGCAGCAAATCCATTCAGGATCTAAAAAAGGAAGTAGAAACAACTAAGAAATCACAAAGGGAGACAACATTGGAGATAGAAAACCTTGGGAAGAAATCAGGAGTCACCGATGCAAACATTAACAATAGAATACAAGAGATTGAAGAAAGAATCTCAGGTGCTGAAGATACCATAGAAAGCATTGACTCAACAGTCAAAGAAAATGCAAAATGCAAAAAAACGTGTAACCCAAAACATCCAGGAAATCCAGGACACAATGAGAAGACCAAACCTAAGGATTATAGGTATAGATGACAGTGAAGATTTGCAACTTAAAGGGCCAGTAAACAGCTTCAACAAAATTATGGAGGAAAACTTCCCTAACCTAAAGAGAGAGAGATGCCAATGAACGTACAAGAAGCCTACAGAACTCCAAACAGACTGGACCAGAACAGAAATACCTCCCGTCACATAATAATCAAAACATCAAATGTACTAAAGAAAGAAAGAATATTAAAAGCAGTAAGAGAAAAGGGCCAAGTAACATACAAAGGAAGACCTATCTGAATCACATCAGACTTCTCACCAGAGACTATGAAAGCCAGAAGATCCTGGGCAGATCTCATGCAGAAACTAAGAGAACACAAATGCCAGCCTAGACTACTATACCCAGCAGAACTCTCAATCACCATAGATGGAGAGACCAAGATATTCCATGATAAAACCACATTTTCACAATATCATTCCACAAACCCAGCCCTGCAAAGGATAATAGGTGGAAACCACCAAAACAAGGAGAGAAACAACACCCTGGAAAAAAAGAGATAGTAACCTTCTTGCATCAAACCCAAAAGTAGACAACCACTCAAACATAAAGATAGTGTCAAGAGTAGCAGGTGTCAATAATCACTATTCCTTAATCTCTCTTAATATCAATGGTCTCAATTCCCCAATAAAAAGACATAGACTAACAGACTGGATACGTAAACAGGACCCAACATTTTGCTGCTTGCAGGAAATGCACCTCAGTGTCAAAGACAAACACTGCCTCAGAGTAAAAGGCTGGAAAACAATTTTACAAGCAAATGGTCCCAGGAAACGAGCCGGAGTAGCCATCCTAATATCAGATAAAATTGACTTTCAACCTAAAGTCATCAAAAAAGACACAGAAGGACACTACATACTGATCAAAGAAAAAATCCACCAAGAACTCTCAATTCTGAATATCTATGCTCCAAATGCAAAGGCACCCTCATTCGTAAAAGAAACTTTACTAAAGCTCAAAGCACACATCGCACCTCACACAATAATAGTGGGTGACTTCAACACCCCGCTCTCTGAATTGTATTGTTCAGGAAAGCAGAAACTAAACAGGGACACAGTGAATCAAATTGAAGCTTGGTCCAAATGGAACTAACAGATATATATATATAGAGAGAACATTTCATCCTAGAGCAAAAGAATACACCTTCTTCTCAGCACCTCATGGTACCTTCTCCAAAATCAACCATATAACTGGTCACAAATCAGACCTCAACAGATAAAAGAAGATTGAACTAATCCCATGCCTCCTATCAGATCACTATGGAATAAGGGTGGTCTTGAATGGCAACAAAAACAACAGACAACCCACATACACATGGAGGCTGAACAATGCTCTACTCAATGATAACTTGGTCAAGGTGGAAATAAAGAAAGAAATCAAAGACTTTTTAAAATTTAATGAAAATGAAGGCACAACATACCCTAATTTATGGGACACAATGAAAGCAGTGCTAAGAGGAAAAGTCATAGCCCTGAGTGCTGCCAAAAAGAAACGGGAGACAGCATACACTAGCAGCTTAATGGCACACCTGAAAGCCCTGGAACAAAAAGAAGCAAATACATCCAAGAGGAGTAGAAGGCAGGAAATCATCAAACTCAGGGCTGAAATCAAAAAGTAGAAACAAATAAAACCATACAAAGAATCAACAAAGAGAGGAGTTGGTTCTTTGTGAAAATCAACAAGAGAGATAAGCCCTTAGCCAGACTAGCCAGAGGGCACAGGACAGTATCCAAATTTGGAATGTAAATAAAAAAACTTAGAAAATAAAAAAATAAAAACAAATATATTATGATTATGATTTCTCCTTTCCCAAGTGCCATCTTACTTCCTCTCCAATCCAGTTTCACAATCGTTATAAGAAAATGCCAGACATGTAAATAATATTAAAATATATTATAAAATAAGACCAAAAAAATTGGAAGAGGACACACACACACACACACACACACAAACACAGTAAAACAGAGAAATACAGCCAAAGGAAACACAAGTAAATGCAGACATAAACATGTTCATGCATGGCACCCAGGGATTGTACAAAGAAATCAAAACCAGAAGCCATAATAAATATGCAAAGGATTCACAAAATAGCACATATTATTAACAAAGTAGCACATATTAAATTGACAAGTCACAGAAACGTATTTTATTGATTTGGATTTTTTTTCTTTCTTTTTTTTTTTTCCTTTTCTTTTTCTACCCCTCAACCACCTTCTCAGTATCCTCAGTGATGGAGGGTGGCTTCCCGAGGTTGCTCATGATTTCTGTTTTGTCTTTGTTCTTATTTCATTTTACAAGAACCCCTGTCAGATTACCTCAGGTTTTACCCTAGCATCCTTACTTAACTTAATCCCTTCCCTTGGGAGTCCTGTTCCACAGGGTCACATTGAAGTTGCTGCTATTGTTTTAACAGAGAATACAATTCATACCAAGATTCACAACTGTCTCCCATATTTCTGAGCTAAAGTTTCTTTTCTTTTTTTGGCATAGAAAGTGTCAAATCTTTTATGTTTTAAATTTGTGTTTATTCTATTTTATACACTCATAGTTTTGGAACTCATTTTGGAGCTATGTTGATATTTCTGAATCTCGGCATTTAGTTCTGTATGCTGATAGAATCTCTCAATTGATTTCTAGCTCTGCTCTCTGTACCTCTTCTGGGCCAATTCTTCTTGGTAGATCACTGGTTTCCACTTTGAATGGTCAACTCTGAATTGTCAAACTTTTGACAAAATATGCTTTTGTTTGTACAATTTTTACTTAACATTTTAATGTATTAAATATGTTTTGTTTTTTTAAAAAAAATAAGTATGCAATAGAACTGTAAGGTTAAGAAAAATGCCCGGACAAAGCATGAGACATACAAACTCCAAAGATGCCATTGTGGTTTTTTTTTCTCCTTTACAATTAATATGTTCACTTTACATCCTGATCACAGTCGTCCTCCCTCCTCTCTTTCAAGTCCCAAGCTTCAACTCCCCTTTCTCTATTCCATCCTTCCATTCTCTTCAGAAAAGTGGAAGCCTCCTATAGTACCCACTTTAGCATATCAGGTTGCATCAGGACTAACTGTATCCTCTCCCATTGAGGCCAGACAAGGCAGCCTAGCTATGGGAATGAAATCCAAAGACATTCAACAGAGTCTGAGTCAGAGATAGCCCCAGCTCCAGCTGTTATGGGACTGCTATGAACATCAAGCTACACATGTGTAGGGAAGCGAGGTCCAGTCCATGGATGCTCTTTGGTTGGTGGTACAGACTCTTTGAGCCTCAATAGGCCCAGGCTTTGTAGATCTTCTTAAGAAGACCATGACTCTTCTGGGGCCCTCAGTCCTTTTCCTGAGTCTTCCATAAGATTCCCTGAGCCCTTCCAAATGTTTGGCTGAAGAATTTCAGATGACAGTTATGCTAGGCAAGCAAAGCTGAGTATCATTGTCAGTGGGTTTATTTGTTTGATATTTTTTGTTTGTTTTTGTTGTAGTTGATTTTGTGTTTAGAGTGAGACTCTGCTGGGGAAAACTAAGTTTACATTTGCACTTTTATTTCTCGGTTAAGGATAGGAACTAAGTCCACTTCTCTTCTCAGTGCTGGGATCCCATCTGGTGCACTTGTGAAGGCTCTGTGCATCCTACCACAGTCTCTGGGAGTTCACAAGTGCTTTAATACTCCTATATTTGGAAGGTCTCATTTCCTTTATGGCTGCCATCCCCTTTGACTCTTACCTTCTTTTTACCTCCTCTTTCGCAGAATTCATTGAGCTCTGATGGAGAGAATTGATAGAGATTCCCCATGTAAGAGTGAGTGCTTCTAAGGTTTTCATTCTCTGTACACTGTTCATTTGTGAATCTCTGTCTTTGTTCCCATATACTGCATGTGGAAGCTTCTCTGAAGATACTGAGCAAGGAACTAGTCTACAAATATTGCAAAATGCTCCAAGAAATAATTTTTGTTGTTATATCCCCTTAGCAGTACAGAGTTTTTATCTATATCACTACTGTATCTAGTCTCAGTTTCTTGGGCATCCAGCAGTGTCATCGATGGGTTTCATCTTGTGGAATAGTTGGTTGCTCCCACAACTTATGTGCCACAACTTATGTGCCACCGTTGTATCTTACATATATTTCACCATTGTAGATATAAAGGTTTGTGTCTGGGTTACCATTTGCCTTTCTTCTCTGGAAACTCTTCAGTGTATTTTCTAGTACCACGAACATCAACACCATTAAATTAAGCCTTTCGTGTTACTGGAAGGTCCATTAAGGGATGAGAGATAATTTCTGTCTCCATTGTTATTTGCCATTTTTATTGGTTGCTTCATATATGTATATATTTTAGGAAGCTTTTACTATATTAGGTTTCCATCGTATCCCTCAACTGATGCATAGATTTACCTGTCCCTTCTTGCATTTTCTCCCTCACCCTCTTTTTTCTTCCTCTCTATGTTTGATACTCCTGTCCCAGTGCCTACCATATACACATATAACTATCTATTGTATTTTCCATTCATAGGCAGATAAACTCCCTAGTCCCTAACTTTATATGCCTAACTTCTGTGTCTATGTAGACTATAGCTGTAATATCAATGATTTAACAGGTAGCATCTAAATACAAGTGAATATATACCATACCAAATTTATCTTTTTGGGTCTGGATTATATTACTAGGGATGATTTTTCCTAACTCCACACATTTACCAGTAAATTTCATGATTTCATTTTTTTTTAATTTTAAAATGGTTTCTTAAATTTATTTATTTTTTTCTTTAAACATAACACGAGGAAGGTGTTAAAACTAGTGTAATAGCTCAATAGAATAAGTATTCCAGATTTTG
Organism: Tokudaia tokunoshimensis; assembly: GCA_036184795.1. Lineage (NCBI taxonomy): Eukaryota > Metazoa > Chordata > Mammalia > Rodentia > Muridae > Tokudaia > Tokudaia tokunoshimensis. The sequence continues at coordinate 683,665 of BTHU01000021.1, read as the reverse complement.
GGAGGAATGAAGAGGAAGATATTCAGAACCCTTCACCAGAATCCCCCCAACTTGACCATAGTGGATTAATGATGTGCTTTGTGGACGTAGTTAGTCAATGACACCAGCTTGACGGATCTTTCTTTCTGCACCAAATCCCATTGAGTTATCTGGTCCTCTTGGCTGATGAAGAACCATTAGACGTAGAGAACTGGCATCATCCAGGGTGATGTTCTTTAGGCGATTGACCAACCGGTCAGGTCGAGGAGCTGAATTACCAGTGAATTTACCAGTGAATTTCATGATTTCATTTTTTAACAACTGAGAAATATTCTATTGTGTGAATGTACCACATTGTCTTCATCCATTTATCCACTGACAATTATCAAGGCCATTTTAAATTTCTAGGTTCATTGAAGAATGAACATGTGCGAGCCACAATCTCTGTAGTAGGATTTAAATTCCTTTGTGTATGCCCATGAGTTGTATAGCTGGATCCTGAGAAATATCAACTTCCCAAGGAACCCTCATAGTGATTTTTGTAGTAGCTGTAAATTTGTACTTCTATACACAATGGATGGATGTCTCCTTTACTATAAATCCTAGCCAGAATGAGATTTCAGGTCTGGACCCTATACATATTTTGTCTTTGAATATATCCTACATAGGCACAGCAACAGTTTAACAACTTATGATGGAACAGTAAAAACACATGGAATTAAGTAATCAGTACCACATGCTTACTATTTGTTGACCTTGTTAAAGAAAATAAAGTGCGCTGTAGACAAGTATAGCAATAATGTTACAATGGGTGTAATAATAAGATTGCCAGATGACTGAAGTAAAAGTACTTTACATGTTACTGATATTCAGTTTAATGATTAATCTTATGGTCAGGATGTACATTTTCATCTCTCACAAAAATGTATTGCCTAAGTCTTGTGACATTTATGTAATCACATAAAAGAGAGGACCAAACCATTACTCAATGTTTCAGAAAAAGTACTGTACACACTAATTCTCTTGAGCTCAGTCTGTCATAAAAGGACCATTCCCAAGTGTTTGCCCAAGGCAGTGTTTGTGCATGTTCATGTTCTCTGCAGGAAAAGCTTCACTTGAAAGCAAAGCTTCAAGTAGGAAAAATATAAGAAGAGAACACATTATCCTCAAAGCAATACATGAACAACATAAAAGCCATAAACTTAGAAATTATAAGGCAGCTTTTAAAACCAAGAAGGCAAGATACAGAATGCACAGGGAAAGAGGCAAAAAGCAGCTGCAGAGAGAGCAGAAGGCACAGACAGGCTTCTTACCATGGGACAGAACAGGTCCTTTCTTAATAGCAATGCAGGTTTAGTCTTATTAAAGAGCACAAATCTTTCTTCTTACAGATTTGTGTTTAATTCATTTATCATTGAAAGGGTAGAAGCTTTGTCTTTCTCTATGCAATAATGAATTGGAGCTCTTTTTTCATCCAGAATGAGTGAGTTATTTCTGCATTGATGCTTGGTCTTTTGCTCCAAATGCATATGTAAGTCTAAGTATGTAATTATGAGAATGAATGTAAACTGGGCCCAGAATGGAGATTTAAGAAATTTGTATGCATGAATCTGTATATATATTTATGTGAGTTTAATCCCTATTTGCTTGTGTAAAAGTTCTTTTCCTTCTGCAAGAGTGATTCTTTTCTCCTGGTTCAATAGAATATTACTCCTCCAAACTTCGCCCTAGCCTGACAAGTAAGAGGTATTTGGATAAAAGAGAAAAAAGGTTCTAACAATTAATTCATTACTTAATCCCTGCTGTTAGGCTACAAATATTAATCACCTAAGCCAGTGGCTTTTAACTCTCAGAGCTAGAAAGCTTTTAGGATTTTTAAGAAGCCATCAATAAACATTTAGTATAGTTAGTGAGCTAGAACATCTGGAGATCATCAGTCTTTAAGCTACACTGAGTCTGTCTCTGTATCTCCTTTCAACACACTACAGCCTGGGAGGCTCCTGGCACACTTTGACTCAATAAATCTATTCTTTAAATTTATTAAGATTAAACTTGAATTTTTATTATTACTTATAATATTATTGAAGATATTTGAATAGACAAAAGAGTGAATATATACAGATAAATTTTAATATGCATTGAAAACTGTACTTTAGGAAAAGTACAACTGTAATATCATGCATGTTTACCTAGTGATATCATATACATTTATATAAATATGTATCTTGATAGTTAAAAATGAATTTAAAATAAAAATTTGAAAATAAATGGTTGACTTAAAAATTATGTTGGTGAGTGAAAGTGGGGCTAGTGATATTACTTTTGCTCTTATTATTATTGTAATATTGTCTCTGCAAAAGTATTATAAAATATACTGAGAATGTCAGTGTGTGTTTGTGTGTTTTTCTGTGTGGATGCATTAGGAGGTAAGTAGTCAATCTATTATAAGGCTTTAGTATTTTTATTAATTTGAAGGAACAACAGTTTTTGTATTAAATGCAAAGAAATAAGACATTGTACTTCCTTAAGGACGAATGTTATATAATGTAGTTTATCTACAGAAAAAAAAACAAAACAAACATTGCCCTTCATTAACATCATAGTTTAAAGGAATCCGATTCTTGTGTATAAGTGAACAGTCAGTAGCAACAGGGCAAAATGATTCTAACAGTAAATTTTGTACTCAAAAGTAACTTCCTTACAACACTCTTTATGGTTTCATTTCTCAGACTATAAATAACAGGGTTGATTGTTGGAGGTAGTACTGTGTAAAAGATAGAAAATAAGGACTCCAAAGCAGTTGGAGAGTCTGAGGTTGGGTTTAGATATGCAAAGATTCCTGTAGAAAGGAACAATGAGACAACAAAAAGATGGGGCAGGCAAGTAGAGAAGACCTTAGACCTGCTTTCAGCAGAGGGCATCCTGAGAACTGTGGAGAATATGTGGACATAGGAGATGACAATCCCAATAAAGCAGACAAAGACCATTACAGACAGGAAATCAGCCACTTCCATTGTTACAAGTTGGTCATTAGAGCAGGAGAGCTTGAGCAACTGGGGGACGTCACAGAATAATTGGTGAATTATTTTGGCCCTACAGAATCTGATAGAGAATAGGGCTGCTATATACAGAGTTCCTGGAATGCCAGTGCTTAGCCATACACCTGTCACAGCCCATCTACACTTTCTGGGACACATGATGACCTCATAGTGGAGTGGAAGGCAAACAGCCACATAACGATCATATGACATCACTGTGAGAATGGCCACCTCACCCCAGGCAAAAGCTGCAAAGAAAAAAATCTGCAGCATGCACTGTGCATGTGAAATGTATCCACTTCCGGCCAGTGAACTCTCAACATATTGGGGAACTGTGACAGAAAGGGATGAGAGGTCCAGAATGGAAAGGTGCTTCAGAAAGTAATACATTGGAGACTGGAGCTGTGGGTCCAATGTTGTGATGGTGATAATGATGAAGTTCCCTGCTGAGCCAAAGAGGTATGTCACCAAGAAGAGCAAAGCATGCAAGATCTGCAGGTCATGGTTGTCAGAGAACCCCATGAGGAGAAATCCACTCATTGTGGTTATATTTTTCACAATCATTTTGGTAACAAAATTGTGGTAGGAGCTGGAGAATAAAATAATATATTAAATGCAGTAGAAAGTCCCTGTAGCATTATTTGTTTATCAATATTTATTTTAATAATTACTCTGTATAGTCTATTATAATTTTCTATCTAGATCTATTATCTATGTATTTATCTATCATTTATCTATACTCTACTTCTTGACAAACATGAGAGCACATTCTTCGCATCTCTATAGATCTCACATTATCCACTCATAAAGCAGTAGGTACAGGTGCATGTACATGGGGTCCATCACTGGTTGTTTCAAGGAATATGGTTGTGCTTCCTCCAAGAAAAAGCACTGTTCCACTCCCACAGTTGAAAGCCATTGATTTTCTTTAAGTCATCAATAAACAGGCAATGATAGACTATGGATGAGAAGTTTTTAAATATAGAATTAAATACCATTGTGGCAAATGAAATAGGCATTTATAAGAAATATACCAGGAATTAAAATATGTTTGGGTGTTCACTGGAAACAGCTATTCTATCTTAGTGAACAATACTGTTGTTACTGCAAGAGGTTATTGGTCATTGTAGAATCAAGTGTAAAAATGATAGTTTTATTGCTCTTAAATTATCATGCGGGTATTATTGAAATCAAGAACAAAAACACGGGGACTGGTGAGATGGCTCAGTAGTTAAGAGCACTGACTGCTCTTCCAAAGGTCTTGAGTTCAAATCCCAGCAACCACATGGTGGCTAACAACCATCTGTAATGAGATCTGACTCCTTCTGGAGTGTCTGAAGACAGTTACAGTGTACTCACATACACAATAAATAAATCTTTTTTTAAAAAAAGACCTCATTTTTAAAAAAAAAGAACAAAAACACTGGTGCAAGGGCAATACTCACATTCCACTCTCAATTTAGATCCCTATTTCATTTTAAGGAGTGTTTTAGAGGTCAAATAGTTTCTGTTTGAATTCTGTTTTTATTTCACTGCAGCCTGTACTACTAACCTCAGGTGTAGCCATCAAACAGTTATTAGCACTTACCACAAGCAGAGACAATTGCAAAGACAGATGGTGATTTCTTGAGGTAGTTTAAGATGTGGAGGAAAATGGCCAGTATCCAATAAAAGACTGTAAATTTAAAGTCACTTTTGTTTCAAATAGAAGTCATGTTTTAGTTCATTGTCCTTTGTTTTGGTATTTCAAGGATTAAAAATAGTCCATCATTCTTCCCTTGCAAGATGAATGCTGGTATTTGATGACAGATGAGAATTTAATGGCGTGTCAGCTTCCTGCATGTTTTTTTTCCACTAGTGAATTTTTTGCAATGAAAGAAAATAGGCTCTGTTGGTCTTTTGAAGTTTTAAGTGCTGTGAAATATCAGATAAATTTTGTATCTACCTAAAAATTGTGTGCTTACAAATGTGATTGCAGAATAAAGTTTGAGGTCATCCTTTTCCATCTTGAGGCATTTTACATTAAGTGACATCTCTCTTGTGACAGAACACACTCACTCCACCTCCCTCATATCTCTCTTGCAAGAATGAACTTGATCTAAATAATTCCAAACATACATTCAATTACTTGATAGGACATTGTAATTTGATTGTAATTAAAGTGTTCTTAGAGTCAACCATGACATGAGAAAATGAGTCCCAGGACCTGTGGCAGCAGCATGCTGAATTTAACCCAGTGTGAGCTCCACAGGAAGATCCTCCATCTATAGGAAAACAAAACACTGTTAATTAAACTAAATAACTTTTGTATCATCTGGTACAACTTTTGTGTTTGAAAGTCTCTTGTCTCCTACTCTGTGTACCTCAGTCATAGCTTGAATCTTTCTAGAATATCCTCTGATCGTTTGATTTCTTCAACACCTCATATACAAAAAAGAAATCAGAACAAATCTAAGATCTTCCTTATGTTTCTCACAGTTTTCATCTTTTCAGATTCTTTGCTTTGATAGTAGTGTCTTTGAGGTTCGCCAAATGATAAACATATTTATAATTATTCTTCATAATGCACTTTATATTAGTTCATTTAAATTAACATTTTAATCTGACAAACAAAACCAGTTCATTTAATATTAATCTGTTAATCTGATATATCAATCCAGCACTGAGAGTTAAGAAAGCTGAGTAATATTGATCATTCCTATATATGAGACAGGAGGCATATTTGAGTCCTTCCTAAAACAGGACTCCCTTGATTTTCACAGGTAGTTTTATCAGCTCGGAGCTGAATATTTTAATAGTAAAAGTTTAAGAGTTAGTAACTTAAATAACAATATTGCCATTGAGTTATAAAATTTTACATGTATCAAAACAGACACAGGGCCAGAGTAACAATCACATTGAGCTTGTCTACCTTGGGCTGTCTCTCTTTTTGACATCTGAGAGCTTTGAAGAAGTGCTTTAACTGTTTACAGAAATGTCACATATGCAGAAATGTAATATGTTAACTTTTCTCATTCACTAGTCTTCTCACATGATCCCTTATTATGTTTATATGAATTTTAAAAACCTGTTTATTTTCAGTAAAGTGTCCTCACTTCCTTTTTATAATGATAATCTTGATTTTCCAAACTATTGTAAGGTTGTGATAGAATTTCCATAAAATACTTGTTTCCTCATCCAAGTTGGCCAAACTTACTCCAGGATGTCTTGTGTGTGTAGCTCTACAAGTTGATCTGCAGTTTCTGATAGTTCTTGTTTATAATTACAGATTTTTAAACCTTACTATGTCCCTAGAGAACAATTGTGGTGAGCTGTCTTCTTGAGGAGAGGGGGTGGACTTAGAGGTGTACTTTATTTTGAAATGGAAATTTGGACTTAGACCAAGGTACTTCATTTACTTTGACCCCATGTCACCTGGGACATAGAATCACTAAAATTTCCACACAGCTGTTGAAGGACTTTGTGATCTTGAGACTTGGTTGTCCCAGATCAGTTGTTTTTAGTCCTTATTAGACCTGTGAATCTCCCAAAGATCTGACTAGAGATTAGAACCCTGGGCACCACACTGAGTGTTTCTGATTTAGCCATTGCAGGAGGAGCAGCTGCTAGTCTGAATTCCATAGATAGAGGGATACTGTGTAGTAAAACTGTGAGTTTCTGACAGGCCAAAATAATACATAATTTACAGAAGAAAAATAATGTAGGAATTTATACACTTGTCTGTCATTGTTTATTCTAACAGTTAATATCAAAGGATTTATAATTTATCAGTTAGACTAATGGTGGAAATCTATATACAGAAATGTTTCTTCTACATGAAGTTTTGTGTTTGTGTTAAGAATCATCAGATACAGATAAGTGTTGAGTATAGCCAGGGCACAGATGCTGCTATAGAAAAATTGGTTCACTCCATAAAAATTACTTTCTCTTTCACAAAAAAATGAAGCATTCCTCTGTTTTGCTACCCCCCCCCAAAAAAAAAACCTCATGATTTCTTGAAAGTTATCAGGAGAAATGCAATTATAGGATTTTGCCTAAACCTTACTGCATATTTGATGGGTTGCTTTGAGTAGAGCTTTGCCTAATTTGAAGCATCAGTTAGTTGTAAATGGGTGATACCCAGATCCTTTCCTGAAAAAAAAAAGAGTTGAGGTGCAAAATGGATAATGATATTGCTTTTTCTATTACAATTTTTCCATTTTTCTACTACTAAGCTATATCTCTACAACTATCCATATTTAGATTTCATTTACTTATTTTATGTGTAATATGCAGATGTTTTGTCAGCATGTATGTATAGCTGTGCTCTATGTCTGTGCTTGGCATCCATGGAGCCCAGAAAGTGTATCAGATATCCTGGAACTAGAGTTACAGATACTTGGAAGACATCATGTGGATGATGAAAATCTAAATTGGGTCCTCTGAAAATACAGTGCTCTTAAACACTAAACATCTCTCCAGTCCCGGCTATTAATATTTTAAACAAACATTGGATTGTAATCAGGAACAAAAGTATATTTGTAAAGAAAATAGATCTAACTTTTAAATTTGTTATCTAGTTTTATATTATGATGTGTCTTTGGTATTTATCAACTAGCATTTGAACTTTCATTTTTTTCCTAAATTTCCTGTCGTTTGTTTTCAAGTGAAGCCACCAGATAGCCACTGTTGACTTACTCCCAGGAAAGACTCTTTTGGTTAGAGAGACAGTATTTATACAGAGGAAAATTTAATGTGGAAGAAATATTCACTTGTCTAGTACAGAGTTTGAGAAGAGACTCCAACTATATCCGAGATAAGAGTGACTTCAAAATTTAGGGTTTGATTTTCACTGAAGGAAAATAAGCAAGCATTCATCAATGTGCATGTCATAGTACAGGGGTCTGTGAAAACCCACAAGATCACAAGATTATTCGTGTGTGTGTGTGTGTGTGTATGAGTAAAACATTTTCCTAGAAATGATTTCTGGGAGAGTCTCCAACCTGTAGGTCAGTGCCCTGTCCTCCTCTGCATAAATTTTAGAGACATTTTCCATCCAGTGCTGTCTCTCCTATGTCTCTCTCTCTCTCTCTCTCTCTCTCTCTCTCTCACACACACACACACACACACACACACACACACACACACACACACATCTCTTTTGCAAAAAACAAACAAAGTCTTATCTCCTGACAGATTATTGGGTTTTTGTTACAAGAAAATTTGCTTTTAAGGCCAAGCAATTCCATTGCTCAGGAGACTATAGCAAGAGAATTGTCAGTTCACACTACCATGGGCAGCAAACCCACTGTCTAATGGGGAAAAGCCTATTAATAAATTAGCTGTTTTGAGCTTCTGTTTTCATGGGCACATTTGAAAGCCACCTGGTCTCTTGTCGTTTGCATTGGAATAATAATTTGATCTTTCTAAAATACTTTAGATTTATTGGTTCCTTTAAAAGCTTATGCCATGTGAAAGAAAGCAGAAATCAGAGCCTTCAATCAAGTTTGTCACATGATGTATCTATTTTGCTTTTAGTTTCTTTTGTCCTTGAGGTTGATAAGATGATAAGCTGAATGATTATTTGTAGTAAGTTTTTACATTGGTTGATTTAAAATTTTATCGTACTTTATCAAATTAAATAGTTTTCAATATAGTAACAGCCTAAAACTTGAATAATTAACTCTGTGCATGTGTTTTTATCACACAGAGCTCTGCAAGAGCTCTCAAGGAAAGTTATATCATCTTGCAATTTATCAGTTCAATCTCTATTTTAATAGGAAAATACAACAACTCAGATCCATAAGTAAGAACCGAGATTTGAGTTCCAACTTGTAGCCTTTATTATTCATACCAGTCATATCTAAAGTCCATACAAATTTACAAAAGTCATGAAGGAAAAGGCCATGATTACATGATTATATCAAACACTTATCCATCTCTGTGTTTCTCTCTCTTACTGACAAGAGAGTGATTGAAGTGAGTCAGTATTTCAAAAACTGAGAACTTGGCAGCAGAAATAGAAGGATCCTTGCTGAATTTGAGATAATTTACCTTGACTGCAGGGACCTGCACTTCTTCCTTTTGGTCAGAAGAGGGGAGGAGAGGACATGAAATACTACTCCACCACCCCATTCACTATCTCATCAGTACTCAGAGTTCTCCAGCACTGTTTGTTAGTTGCTCATTTGTTCATTCATTCATTTACTGAACACTTTTCCTTCTGAATTTTGTTGGTAACTCCCTTGGGAGGATTTATTTCCCTTAATAATCTATGTGAATTTATTTAATGTAAAACCTTAAGCAATGTTATAAAATCCTAGGTTATTCTAAGTATCTGCCTATCCAAATTGAGCTTCCATAGAAGGTTCCTTGTTAAGACCACTCTATGCAGTGGTGGCATACACCCTTAATCCCAGCACTTGGGAGGTAGAGGCAGGCAGATTTCTGAGTTCGAGACCAGCCTGGACTACAGAGTGAGTTCCAGAACAGTCAGGGCTACACAGAGAAATCCTGTCTCAAAAAACCAAAAATAAAACAAATAAAAAATTAAAAAAAAAAGAGCACTCTGAGTTACTCTTGTAGCTTGTGCTAGAGGGAACTATGAATAACCATTCTTGTCCCTTAACTTCTCAGGGTCAAAAGAGACTAAGGACCCTGAGGGCAGGGAAACAAGTCTACAGATGCCCAGATAGTTACAGGCCCTTCTCCTCGGGGAATGTGCTGAAAAAGCACATCTGTGTGCTGCAATACCAGGCATGATGTACCAACTGTGCAGTAAGGACATGACTGCTATGGCCTGGTTAATTTTTGTCCACTTGATGCAGACTAGAATCATCTGGGAAGAGAGCATCTCAACTGAAGAATTGTTTTTGTCAGATTTTTCTGTAACAAAGCATTTGGGACATTTGTTGATTAATGATTGATATGAGAGGGCCTAACTATGGTGGGCCATAACATCCCTGGATAGGTGATCTTGGGTTGTATAGAAGACAAGCTTAGCAAACTGTGGAAAGCAAGCCAGTAAACATTTCTCTATTATATCCTTTCTAGTTCCTGCCTCTAGGTTCCTTCTTGAGTCCCTTCTTTGGCTTCTGTCATTGATTGGCTATAACTTGTAAGTTAAGTAAATGTTTCAGCAAAATCCCTAAGTTGGTCTTGGTATTATTTTATGAAGATAAAAAAAATGAACTGATGCATGGTGTAACTGACAACCTTCTGATTGAGGTGGAGTCCTGGAGCATAGGAAGGAATTTCATGCCAGATACTATAGTCAAATGCCCATAGTTTGGGACATCATAGACAATCTGCTATTGTTTTTAATAAATGGTCATGATGTTAAATTGCTTTCTAAACATATTTTGTTCAGACCTATACACCTGGGTTGCTCTCAACCTTGTTCAGAGGAGGTTTTTTGTTGTTATTGTTTTGTTTTGTTTTTGTTTGGTTTTCTGCAGTGGGCAGGAGGAGGTGGAGAAAAATGAATAACTTTTGAAAGTGCTGAGAAGAGACTGAGCCATAAATAGGAAATATATATTGACCCCACCTCAGGCTTAGTGGGACATTAGGGGATAGGAAACAGGAAGAACATAAGAATCAGAAGACAGGGAGGGGTGCCATGACATGCTGTCTTCTAGACAGGACATGGCCACTGTGCTTGTGAAACCATAGTAACTATGATTACTACACTATGAACCCAGCCAAAATCCTACCATAGATAGAGAATGTGTGCTTCTCTCCATCACAGCCTTTAATTGCTTAGTGGCCATCTGCCAGCCTCTGCCTACACAGTTATCATGCACGCTCAGCTGTGCCAACAGATGGTAGCAGTAGTCTAGATAATAGGTTTCAGCAACTCCTTGATGCAGAGAGTTCTTTCTTACCTCGTTGAGGCCAATACCAGGTAGAGGATTTCTTCTGTGAGGTACCTGCCATGCTTCAGTTATCATGCTTTGACATCTAGGTCAATAGGGTAGAGATATATGCTGCAGTGGTTGTCATAAAAGTTATTCCCCCCTCTCCTCTTCCAGGGATGGTACTTAGAGGCACTCAGGATGGTCCAGCATTTGACATACCATCATAGACTTTCCTATAATACAGCCTCTAACAAAACTAGGCTGTCTCGAACCCCTGGCAACAGGATTGTTTACCTTTACACCAAGAAGGTTGGGAAAGCACCTAAATCTGCATGTGGCATGTTGTGTGCCCAGGCAGACTTCGAGGGGTTCACGCTGTGAGACCCAAAGTCCTTATGAGATTGTCTAAGGCAAAGAAACATGTCACCAGGGCCTATGGTGGCTCCATGTGTGCCAAGTGCGTCCCTGACAGGATCAAGCGGGCTTTCCTTATTGAGGAGCAGAAAATCATTGTGAAAGTGTTGAAGGCACAAGCACAGAGTCAGAAAGTAAAATAAATATGCAGCTTTTTTAAGTAATAAAAATCAAGACTTGAAAAAAGAAGTTATCCCCCTTGGGCTAATTCTTTTCTCTTACATCAACATTGTCCGAGCAGTCACAAGGATACAATCTTTTGATGGTTAAAAGAAGGCATTTAACACATGCGGGTCTCATCTTCTGGTGGTCATCATGTTCTATGACTCTGCCATCAGTGAATACGCATGCATGACACCCAAGAGCAACTCAGCCGAACTGAAGGTTAAGCTCTAGTCTCTATTCTATGGTTTCATAACCCCAGGGAAAAACCCTCTTTTCTGTACCTTGAGGAACCAGGAAGTCAAGGCAGCACTGAAGAAGGTTCTTGTAACAGAACAAGAGCAAGGGTGGAACTTGGTTTAGGTGAAAGCAGATCTTACCGCATTCCAATCCTTGGTTCCATAGCAGTATTACCTACAGCCCTCTTTTCCTCCCGCCGGAAAAACAGTACCTGATTGTGGCCACTTGTTATTGATAAGCTTGTCCTTTCACCTCCCACAGCTGTCTAGTTGTTCTAGCTAAATCTTCAAGTACTACACTGAATAGGTATGGAGATAGTGGATGTACTTGTGTTGATCCTGACTTCAGTGGAACTGTTTTGAGATTTAGATTGGTGTTAGCTATGTGCTTGGGACATGTTGCCTTTATTATGTTGAAGTATATCCTTTGTAACTCTAATCTATCCAGGACTTTTATCATGAACAGATAGTCAAACAGCTTTTCTTCATCTAATGTGATGATTCTGTAGGTTTTATATTTTATCTGCTTACATAGTGGATTTTGTTAATTGATTTATATATGTTGAACGATGTCTGCATCTCTGGGATGAAACCAACTTATCACAGTGTATAATTCTGATATGTTCTTGAATTGAGTTTGTAACTATTTTACTGAGAACTTTTGTATCCATTCATAAGGGATATTAGTCTGTAATTTCCTTATTTTGAGGAGTCTGTGTGAATTTAGCAGTAGTGTAATAGTGGGTTAAAAAAACAATTAGGAAATGTTTCTTCCATTTCCATTTTGTGTAATAATTTAAGGAATATTGGCATTAGTTTTTTGAAGGTCTTGTAAAATTCTGTTCTGGATTCATTTTCCCTGACATACACACATACCCGGGAGGTTTTTAATGACTGTTTCTATTATAGTAGGAATTATAGGTCTTTTAAAATTGTTTACTTTATCTTGATTTAACTTTGATAGATCACATATATCAAAAAATCTATCCATTTATTTTAGGTTATCAAGTTTGGTGGAATGTAGATTATCTTTATTTAACATTGCTAGATCACATAAAAACACCTATCTATTTTAGGTTTTCAAGTTTGGTGGAATGCACATTTTTAGCATATGTTTTTTTACGATTTTCTGAATTTCCTTGATGTTTGTTGTAATATTTCCATTTTTGTTTCTAATTGTATTAATTAGGATCTTCTCTATATATTTTTGGTTAATTTGGCTAAAAGTTTGTCAATCTTGTTGGCTTTCTCAAAGAATTAATTCTTGTTTCATCAAATCCTTATATTGATTTCTGTTTTGTTTTTATTTCAGAGATTTCATCCCTGTGTTTCCTTGTTTGTTGATGTTTACTTTTTGGGTATTAATATTTTTCTAGAGATTTAAAGCATGTCATAAATTTATCAACATGTAGTTTCTCCAGGGTTTTTTGTTTGCTTGTTTGTTTGTTTGTTTGTCTGTTTTATGCAGGTACTTAGTGCTATGAACTGGCTTCTGCCACCCACAAGATTCGATTCCAAATTCTAGAATCCGATTCTTCATCTGCCTCATCACTCAACTTGCTTTCTAACTATTTGCCTCTAATCTCTCTGGGATCTGGCCTGCCAATGCTTCCAGGTGGGCATGTAGAGGAATTTTAATCCAGCAACATGGCTACTCTGGCTAAGGATCACATCCAAAGACCTACGTCTGTGTGATCCAAATGGAATACAGACACATCCTTAGTACACACCTTTAATCCCAGACTATGATGTCTAATTAACAGGCAGACAAATTGATAACTTATAGAAAATTTTGACAGAATGAGTCAAAAATAGGATCTACCCAATTCTTCTGAGAACAGATAGGAAAGAGGCTACTTAAGAGCAGTGAGAGAGAAAGGTAGTAGTGGTGTGGTGTACGTGTGTTTGGTGGTACTACTGGGACAGTTTCACAGAGACAGGTTGCAGAGAGATTAAGTTAGACACAGGTGGAGACATAATCAGCCAGAAAATGAGAATAAGACAGACAATTAGAACAAACTGACAAAGTTAGTATGAAGCCAAGCACAGCAATTCAGTCAGAAGGTGAGAGAATCTGGATTGAATCAGTCACCTTGGAAGATTAGATTCTATGGAGGCTAGAAGCTTTCAGGGCCTAGGGATAGTGAGAACAGAAAATGAAATGCTCTGGGCTCAACCCAAGCAATGTTTCCACACAATTTGGGTACACTGCTCATCTTAGCTCATCATCTGAGGAAATAAAAGTAAAATTTGTATCTTTTATTTTATCTTACACTTCAAGCTAAGAGTCAGTCGTAAAGGGGAAGCCATAGAAGGAACTCAAAGCTGGAACTTATAGATAGGAACTGAAACAAACACCAGAAGCATGTTTCTTGCTGGCTTTCTTCTAGGCTCATATTCAGGTATATTTCTTATAAAACACAGACTCATCTGCCTAGAATGGTGCCAACTATGTGCTCTTGGTCCTCCTTCATAAATTAAAACCAAGAAAATTCCCCACAAATCTGCCCATGGGTCAATATGATGGAGGCAACTTCTCTCTTTGGGTTCCTTCTTCCCAGGTGTCTCTAGTTTGCTTAAAATTGACAAAAACTAACTAGCACAAATAAATAAAATTTAGGACAGAAACTATGTCTTGACTAATGGAAACTATGTCAAAATTATTTTAATGTCTATTCTGATCACCATGGCGTAGCACTAGGAACCAATAACAGGAGAATCTTTGCAGTATTAACTCATACACAGAATTTAAGCTGCATATTCCTCCAACTACCCATTGGCCAATGAAAACAATTACAAAAAATGAGTATAGTTAATATGTATTAATACATGTGCAAAATAGTCTAAAACAAATTTAATTAATAAAAACAATCCTTGTTATCCAAAATAACAACAATAAAGAGGAAAGCATAATATAACAAACCCTTGGGGGTTCATCAAAAAGTAGTTCTAAGAGGGAAATTGTTTATACCAAATGCCATCAAGGGACTGCAGATGCTGCCTCAGCACTTAAGTGTGCATACTGCTTTCACACAGAACCCAAATTTTGTTCACATTGTTCTCAGACAATGCACAGACTGGACAATTCCAGTTCTAGGGAAACCAATAGCTCTTCTGGCTTCTGTATACATGTGCACATAGACACACAAATGCATTAATAAAGTAAAATAAATCCTTTAAATGGATACATCAAAAACTGGAGAAACAATCACAAAGACACTGTGAGTGTCAAGTATTCATGGGGGAGCCCTCTATTTTGGTCTTCTGATTTATCTATCATGCTTTACAAATACTGGATATTTCACAGTGTCTCAATTCCTAGATCTTTGAAGAAATTTTAAATCAGAAGTGAAAAATGCTTTAATTTCATTTGAAATGTGCTTGTCCATTAGGATCTTGGAACTGTTAATAGTGTTGGCTATGTAACAAAATCGGGCACCTTGGGATCAGAAGTTAATACTCAATATTAGGTAAACTCTATCATAAATATATGTGAAAATACCAGCACATTAGCAATCTCACTATAAATAAGACAGTGCTATGGAAATTATTTCAATCAATGTCAGTAATCCAGCTTAATTTTAATGCTATTAATCAATTATTTAATTTAATATTTGTTAATAAGACAAAATTAAAAATAATTGGTGTTGCTTTTAGATTTAAGTTCATATGGCTTTAAGAACCACATTTTCTCTTTAATTTGCTCCACTTATAATTCTATAAGGTTCCTACCTCTCCCTTACTTAGCCTAAGTATAGAAAAAAAAAGAATCTGGATTTCACATTATTTTAATACTTAAGTAATTTTATAAAATGAACTAGAGGAGGCTGAATCTGAGAACCTCAGAATTCATAAACCCTTTATAGTTCCTCTTGAGTACATATTTATGAAAACAAAAAATATCTATAGGAAATAATGGTGTAGTAAATTGGCTTTTGTCTTAGGGTTTTACTGATGTGAATACACACAATGACCAAGGCAACTCTTATAAGGACAACATTTAATTGGGGCTGGCTTATAGGTTCAGAGGTTCAGTCCATTGTCATCAAGGCAGGAACATGGCAACATCCAGGCAGACACGGTGCAGGAAGAACTGAGAGTTCTACATCTTCATCTGAAGGCTGCTAGCAGAATATTGACTTCCAAGCAGCTAGGATAAGGGTCTTATATCCCACATCCACAGTGATAAACCTATTCCAACAGGGCCACACCTACTCTAACAAGACCATACCTCCTAATAGTGCCACTCCCTAGGCAGAGCATATAAAAACCAGCACATTCTACTCCCTGGCTCCCATAGACTGATTCAAACATATGAGTCTATGGGAGCCATACCTAGTCATAGCATAATAAAAATGTGCATTTAGTCCAATTTCCAAAGTCCCCTTAGTCTATAGCAGTCTCAACAATGTTAAAAGTCGAAAGTTCAAAGTTTCTTCTGAGATTTATCTTATCACTTAACTGAAGTCCCCAAGGAAAGACAGGAACTCAGCTGGGCAAACTCTAAACATCTCCAAGTCTGATGTCAAAGTGGTTTTCATATCTCCACTCCTTTTTTTATCTTTGTTGACTGTGACAAACTTCCTTCTCCTGGGCTGGTTCTACCCCCTGTTAGCAGCTTTCCTGTGCAGGTATCCCACAGCTCTGGCATCTTAAAAATCTTTCATGGAAAAATTAAAGAGTAAAGTGATATACATAAAAAACATTGCTAAATTAATTGAAAAGGGAAGTAGAAACATTATATGATAGAATTGAAGTTTTACATAGGAAATATTTTTAATAAAATTGTAGAAAAATATAAAATGAGATTAAAATTGAAGATTATCATGGAAAATTACAGATAAAATGGCAGGCACAAATATTTATAAGTTGATTGAAAGTGGAATCATAAATATTTTCTGATAAAATTGAAGATCTACAAGGAAAATATTTCTGACAAAATTCAAGAAATATATAGAAAAACACGTTAAAATTTACTATTTCATGGAAAATTATACAGATAAAATGGTAGGAATAAAAATATTCCTAAGTTGATTAAAAGTAGAATTAAAAACACTCTGATAGCTGGGCGGTGGTGGCGCACGCCTTTAATCCCAGCACTTGGGAGGCAGAGGCAGAAGGATTTCTGAGTTCGAGGCCAGCCTGGTCTACAAAGTGAGTTCCAGGACAGCCAGCGCTACACAGAGAAACCCTGTCTCGAAAAACAAACAAACAAACAAACAAAAAAAAACACTCTGATAAAATTGAAGATGTACATGGAAAATATTTCTGATAAAACTGAAAAAATATATAGAAAAACATTAAAATTGAAGATTATCATGGAAAACTATATAGATAAAATGGTAAGCATAAAAATATTTCTAAGTTGATTGAAAGTGGAATTATAAATATTTTCTGATAAAATTGAAGATTTACATGGACAATATCTCTGATAAAATTGAAGGAATATATAGAAAAACACGTTAAGATTGACTCTTTCATGGAAAAATTATACAGATGAAATGGTAGGCTTAAAAATATTCCTCAGTTGATTGAAAGTGAAATTATAAACATTTTCTGACAAAACTGAAGATTTACATGGATAAAATTCAAGAAATATATAGAAAAAAATGTTAAAATTAAAGATTATCATGGAAAATAATACAGTTAAAATGGTAGACATAAAAACATTACTAAATTGATTGAAAGAGGAATTACAAACATTTTCTGATAGAATTGAAGATTTCCATGAAAAATATTTCTGTTAGATTATGTTTTTTGTTGGGGAATTGAGTCCATTGATGTCATAAGATATTAAGGAATAGTGATTGTTGCTTCCTGTTATTTTTGATGTTCTTTTTATGTTTGTGTGGTTACTTTCTTTTGGGTTTGTTGGAAAAAGATTATTTTCTTGCTTTTTCTAGGGTGTAGTTTTCCTCCTCATGTTGGCGTTTTCCATCTGTTATCCTTTGTAGGGCTGGATTTGTGGAAAGATATTGTGTAAATTTGGTTTTATCATGGAATATCTTGGTTTCTCCATCTATGGTACTTGAGAGTTTTGCTGGGTATAGTAGTCTGGGCTGGCATTTGTGTTCTCTTAGGGTCTGTATGAGATCTGCCCAGGATCTTCTAGCTTTCATAGTATCAGGTGAGAAGTCTGGTGTAATGCTGATAGGCCTGCGTTTATAGGTTACTTGATCTTTTTCTCTTACTGCTTTTAATATTCTTTCTTTGTTTAGTGCATTTGGTGTTTTGATTATTGTGTGATGGGAGGACTTTCTGGTCTGGTCCAGTCTGTTTGGATTTCTATAGGCTTCTTGTATGTTCATGGACATCTCTTTCTTTAGTTTAGGGAAGTTTTCTTCTATAATTTTGTTGAAGATATTTACTGGCCCTGTAAGTTGGAAATCTTCACTCTCTTCTATACCTGTAATCCTTAGGTTTGATCTTCTCATTGTGTCCTGAATTTCCTGGATGCTTTGGCCCAGGAGTGTTGGGCATTTTGAGTTTAGCTCAATGTCCCCAGCTGAGCCATTTACACAGGTTTCCTGAAAGCAGAACATCCTGCAGCTTAGCTTCATTTCTGTCTTCCAGCCTGGTGTAATAGAGAATTCCCAGGTGCCCGACCTATGACTATGATTTTTTTCTGTTGTTTTTCACCCGGCCTCTAGTATATGTTGCTGGTCCCTCAGTAAAGCTTTGGCATTCTCCTCACCAGAATAACCCAAGTCTATGCATTCTGTTAATCCCCCAGGCCTACACCCGATACTTGGTACCATGGCATTGTGAGAGCCATCACGGGAGCTTTTTGCATTTTGCATTTTCCTTGACTGTTGAGTCAATGTTTTCTATGGTATCTTCAGCATCTGAGATTAGTTCTTCTATCTCATGACTCCTGAATTCTTTTCAAGATTTTCTATCTCCAGAGATGCCTCACTTTGTGATTTCTTTATTGTTTCTACTTCCATTTTTAGATCCTGGATGGTTTTTGTTCAGTTCCTTCACTTGTTTGTTTGTGTTTTCTTGTAATTCTTTAAGGGATTTTTGTGTTTCCTCTTTAAGGGCTTTTACCTTTTGACCCATGTTCTCCTGTATTTCTTTAAGGGAGTTATTTATGTCCTTCTTGATGTCCTCTAACAGCATCGTGAGATGATACTTTAAATCCAACACTTGCTTTTCTGGTGTGTTGGGGTATATGGGACTTGCTGTGATGGGAGAACCAGGCTCTGATGTTGCCAAGTAGCCTTCGTTTCTGTTGGTAGGGTTCTTGCACTTACCTTTTGCCATCTGGTTATCTCTGGTGTTAGTTGTTTTTGCTGTCTCTGGTGGGAGATTGTCCCTCCTATGGGCCTGTAAGCCTGTGTCTGTTTTCCTGAGAGACCAACTCTCTTCTGGCAGGGTCTGTACACAGAAGGCTGTAAAGCTGTCTGTTTCCCTGCTGCTGGAAGGGAAGACTCCTGACCCAGCAGCTCCACTGATCTTATGCCCTGTGTGCTCCTAGCTATTCCCCTCCAGAGAGAAGGTGGAGATCTCACCTCTGCACTCAAAAGTGAAATCACTGCTGGGAGATCACTCTGTCTTAGAGGGTTGTGCACAGAAGGCTTTGGAGCTGCCTGGTTCCCTGCTGCAGATGGCCAGGTAATATGTCTTATTAACTTTTTTTTAAACTTTTCTTTTAGGCTTTTTATTTTTTTTATTTTTTGAAATTCCAAGTGAATTTTGTTGAACCATAGCACATACATTTATTCATGCTTCAGCAGCACTTCTAAGCACCACCATGATGGTATTGGATGCACACCAAAGAGGCATCATTGTCGACATAAAGCATTCAGTTTGCTGCTCCCTTGTTTAAACTACTATATAGGAAATATTATATTATCAATATATACATACATACATATGCATATGAATACATACATATACATATATATCTCTTCATAAAAAGTGTAAAATTATTTACAGTACCCATGGTGAATGTTGAAATGGTTAGGCACATCAAAGTCATCTATTCTAAAGTGTGTTTTATGATATTAGATATTAGACAATATTCAGTATAATTTAAATGATAATATACTACACATGACAGTCAGGCACAGTGGGATACACCTTAAATCCCAGCAGTCAGGAAGCAAAGCTAGGTGGATCTCTATGACTCCAAGGACAGAATTTCAACAGAGCAAATTCTAGACCACTCAGAGCTACACAGTGAAAGTTTGTCTCAAAAACATTTTTAAAGTAATCAAATGTAAGACTCAAGATAATATCATGACAATATTATTATTTAATTTGTGTGTGTATAATATTATTTTCTATAGCAAGAAATGCATGGAACAGATTAAGAGACTATGAATAACAGCAGATTTATCTGCTGCCTGACATTTGTAAACAGGCCTACATATATTTAAAATAATTAGACCACACCAAAGCATGAACCATCAAGTTCATGTCAATGATTAGCAAAGGAAAGCTTTGTATGGTTCATCATTTGAGGAGTAAGCATAGGATCTTCCATTTATTTTCTTTTCTCTTTTTTGTTTTGTTTGTTTTGTTTTTAGTAAAGCTTAAAATCTTGCCACTTATTATGGTACAAACCCAAAATAAGAACAGTTTTTAGACATTGGAGTTCATTGTAATAAGACTGTACTTCAATGTCCAAAGGATTTTACCTCCATAGTAGCTAAGCTAAGAGTTGACAGTTCTACTGCACCAAGGAATGAATTGTAGGCACAATTATTTGGATACAGATTTCCTGTTATGATCAAAGCTATTTGATTTGAATGATTATCATCATTCTCTACCCACAGGGAACAGGTTATATTCATTTAAGAAATGTCATGTATATTAAGGTGGTCTATCCATAACGTCATTCATCAACTGTTTCAATGAACAATGGTTCTGCTTGGAGGGTGGCATAGACATTAGGTGAGGGTAAGATTCTGGTTCATTGGCTGTGATGATTTTGAAAAACATTCATTTCAGAAAAAGAGTAACTTATAAAGTCATCTTCTTCAAGGTTGATACAATAATTATAAATATCAAGCAAAACATTCAGTCTCACTCTTTGTTGTTCTCTTACAAGACACCTACCAAATTAATTGTCTGTTTCTTTTGACTGTACAAATAATTTTGAAATATGAAAGCTGTTCTTAAAACCATAGTATGTAGCTGTCTGTGGCTAAGGGAACCAAGGTCACATGGAAGAAGAGCTGGGGCTGAAATAAAAGGACAGGCAGGTAAGAGAAATAACGGACTTAGACAAGATTTCTGATCAAAGCTCAAAGCTTAATGGGGGTCTCCAAATATATATATATAGGTGGGGGTGGGGAAGAGAACCCTTCCCCAAAAGGCTGGAGACTCTCACAGAACCAGTTCACTTGTTCTGCCGGTGGCTGGCATCAGGTGGCTAGTGCCTCTCAGGAAACTGCAGGTCCTTGGAGCACAATGGGCTCTGCCCTAGGTGGGAAGTAGTGGCTAGCATCTGAAATTCCTGCTCAAAGGCTGGGGGGGGGGAAGCACAATAGTATAGTGTAAAACCATCAAATAAACAATCCTACTAATAGAAAGGCTGAGATAGGAGAAGCATGATTTTAAGACCATTATGTGGTACACAGCGAGACACTGTCACATACAAACAAGAAGAAAGTGTATATGAATTGTACAATATTGGACCTATTTCTCGAATTACAAAATTAGAAAGATGACTGGGTGACAGCCAACAAATTTCTAATTCCTCATATTTTTGAATTTCAATTAATTAGCATATGTTTGCAATACTAATTTTCTTTTTTTAATTGAATATATTCTTCATTTACATTTCAAATGTTATACCCTTTCCCGGTTCCCCCCTCCCCAAAAACCCCCAATCCTTCCTCCCAACTCCTGCCTCCAAGAATATGCCCCTCCACTCAACCCACTCCCACCTACCCTCCCCCTCGATTTCCCCACGCTAGGGCATCTATTGAGTCTTCACAGAACCAATGACCTCTCCTCCCACTGTTGTCAGACAAAGCATTCCTCTGCCACTCTTTTGGCTGGAACAATGTGTACCCCTTGGTTGATGGCTTAGTCCCTAGGAGCCCTGGGGTATCTGGTTGGCCAACATCATCATTCTTTATGGGGCTGCAAACCCATTCAGTTCCTCCAATGCTTATTACATGTTGGAGCATCTTCTGGGTATATGCCCAGGAGTGATATAGCTGGGTCCTCTGGTAGTGCTATCTCTAATTTTCTGAGGAACCGCTAAACTGATTTCCAGAGTGGTTGTACCAGCTTGCAATCCCACCAGCAATGGAGGAATGTTCCTCTTTCTCCACATCCTCATATTAAGAGATATTAATTGTTACTTAATATTAGATATTGATTGTTACTTCCTGTTATTTTTGTTGTTAGAGGTGGAATTATGTTTGTGTAGTTATCTTTTTTTGGGTTTCTTGAAAGATTACTTTCTTGGTTTTTTTAGGGTGTAGTTTCCCTCTTTGTGTTGGCATTTTCCCTTTATTATCCCTTGTAGGGCTGGATTTGTGAAAAGATATTGTGTAAATTTGGTTTTGTCATGGAATATTTTGTTTTCTCTGTCTATGGTAATTGAGAGTTTTGCTGGGTATAATAGCCTGGGCTGGCATTTGTATTCTCTTAGGGTCTGTATGACATCTGCCCATGATCTTCTAACTTTCATAGTCTCTGGTGAGAAGTCTGGTGTTATTCTGATAGGTCTGCCTATAAATGTTACTTGACCTTTTTCCCTTACTGATTTTATTATTCTTTTTTTGTTTAGTGCATTTGGTCTTTTGATTATTATGTGACAGGAGGAATATCTATTCTGGTCCAGTCTATTTGGAGTTCTGTAGGCTTCTTGCATGTTCGTGGGCATCTCTTTCTTTAGGTTAGGGAAATTTTCTTCTATAATTTTGTTGAAGATATTTACTGGCTCTTTAAGTTGAAAATATTCACTTTCTTCTATACCTATTATCCTTAGGTGTGGTCTACCCATTGTGTCCTGGATTTCCTGGATGTTTTGGGTTACAGGTTTTTTGCTTTTTGTGTTTTCTTTGACTGTTGTGTCAACATTTTCTATGGTATCTTCTGCAGAAGAACTCTCTCTTCAGAGATTCTCTCTTCTATCTCTTGTATTCTGTTGGCGAGGCTTGCAACTATGACTCCTGATATCTTTCCTAGGTTTTCTAACTCCAGGGTTGTCTCCCTTCAATTGCTTTATTGTTTCTAGTTCCATTTTTAGATCCTGGATGGTTTTGTTCATTTCTTTCACCTGCTTGATTTTGTTTTCCTGTAATTCTTTAAGGGATTTTTCTGTTTCCTATTTAAGGGTTTCTACCTGTTTACCTGTGTTCTCCTGTATTTCTTTATGACCTTCTTAAGGTCCCCTATCATCATCGTGAGAAGTGATTTTAGACCTGAATCTTGCTTTTCTGGTGTGATGGTGTATCCAGGACTTGCTATGGTGGAAGAATTGGGTTCTGATGATGCCAAGTAACCTTGGATTCTGTTGCTTATGTTCTTCTGCTTGCTTCCTGACATCTAGTTTTCTCTACTGCTACCTGCCCTCACTATGTCTAACTGGAGCCTGTACTTCCTGTGATCCTTGTTGTGTCAGAACTCCTCAGATTCAAGCTGTCTCTGTGATCCTGAAATCCAGAGTATGTCCAAGCTCTTGTGAGTCATGCTGCCTCTGGGACCCTGAGATCCTGGTGTGACCAAGCTCCTGGAATTCTGGGATTCCAGGATCCTGGGCATGTTAAAGTGCCTAGGAGTGGAGTTTCCTCTGGGAAAAAAAAACTATGCATTGGCTGCATAGTTTGCCCAAAGGTCTGCTCAGAGCACCAGCCCAAACCTGCAGGAACCTGTGTTACTGATCAGGTGGAGTTCCTGTGTGCCTGGGTTCTGCTTGTTCCAGTTACTCCCAGTGTTCAGACAGATGTTGTATCCTCCTCAGCTCTGATCCTATGATCCTGGGCATGTTAGAGTGCCTGGGAGTGGAGCTTCCTCTAGGTATTGTGGGACTGGCTACAGAGTTTGCACCCAAGGTCTGTCTGTTCAGGGCACCAGACCTGACCAGAATGAACCTATCTTAATAATTTATATAAAGAAGATATTAAAGCAAAGGCAGAGAGACTTCATTAGAGAAGCATGCATTTAGGAATAGAGAAGGCAAATACTTCTAGACATCAGCCATAAATCACAGCTACTAAACATAAAAACAGAATGGGTTTCATGAAGTTCATGGGTTTATGGACATAAACACAGATAATTCTCTCAGTGATAACTTTCAAATCTGAAAAAGAAAGCTAATTTCATTCAGTGTCATCTCTAAAAACAAACTGAAAATATATAGGTGATGACAATTTCACAATAAAAAACTGTCATGTTGAGACAATTGAGAGATGTACCTGCCTTTATGCCTCCAAAGCAGGGTTGAAACATCATTAGATCAGTTTTATATAGGTTCCAATTTAGCAGTAAGTCTTTAATGCAAAAATGTTTTTAAATAAGGTATTAGGTACCAGGAGATTTTGACTCATTAAATAATAGCTGTTAGATATGCTCCAGATGCCCTGGGTTCCTTGAGCAAAAAACTATGCTGGTGAGTTTTATGTCAACTTGACGCAAGCTATAGTTATTTGGGAAGAGGTTTCTTTATTGAGAAAAGGGGTCTACCAGAATAACTGTGGGCAAACTTGTTTATTTTCTTGATTAATTGATGTGGGAAGACACATCACTTTATGAGTGGTATCCTTGACTGGTGGTGGTCCTGGGTTCAGACTGAGCAAACCATGATTGAGTGAGTAAGCCAGTGAGCAGCAGTCCTCTATGGCCCACTGCATCAGTTCTTATTTCCAGATTCTTGCTCTGAGTTCCTTCACTGACTTGCCTAGATGATGTACTGATGAAAAATTGTAAGGTAAAATAAACTTCCTCTTTCCCAAGTTGCTGGTGGTCCTGGTTTTTTATTTTAGCACTAGGAACCTAACTAAAACAAAGAATTTAAGCCACATAACCAACTGAATAGCCATCATGTCAAAATCGGATGCAAACATTGCAAACACTGATGCCTTGAGGAAGCCACAGAAAAACTACATCTGCTTACTGTTGAAGTAGAATATCAGTTCTAGGAGGGACTCTTTCAGCCTTGGCTGCCTCAAACAATTGAACCAGACTTTCACATCACAAGACTGGATGAATTTCAGATACTACTCATTCTTAGATATTCTCAATTAAGGCCATGGTTGGGGAGCACTTCCCTGTCTGCCTAACAGAAGTCTCATGATTGATTCAAAATCAGTTCTTCCTATGCAAGGTCCATTTCAGAATTTTCTCTCAGAAGTGCATTTGTGTGCTTGGAAAATTTGTAAAAGTTATATGTTCACTTGAACTTAATTCTAGGAACTTTCAAATTTATTTCCTGATGCTTTCAATGATTGACTAGTCTCTCAAAAGTTTCTTGTTGGATTCCAAGTGGTTTTGCAGTTTATCTGCTCTTTCTACTGATTTCTAGTTTGATTATACTATTATATGATATAATTATTATATATTAAAAGAAATTAATTTTACTTTTATGGTAATATTTCACTTACGTCTTTGCACAATGTCCTAGAAATAATGGTTATCAAAACTGTTTAATGTAGAAACACAAAATCTAACTTTACCTAAAATACTAATGTAGACTAAATCAGTGCTCGTAAAATATATCCTTGAACAAATTAGTGTTTTGTGGGTCCTCACCCAGGTTTGGGTGTTGTGTACCAGTGGTCTCAGGGTGCTCAGAGGAGTTGGGATAAGGGTCTCAGGTGGTGGTAGGTATGGTTGGTATAAAAATATCAGGAGATTATGTCAGAGGACAGCTTCTGAACTGAAATGGCAGGGGAAAGGGGAGGAAAAAGGAAGAAAATGTACCTATTTACTTGTGAAGAGTTGATTGAAGACAGACAAATGTTAATGACACACCAATTCAAATGCAAAAGCTCTCTGGAGGAGTCAGGAACTTTCCAAGCCAAGTTAGACTGACAGACTAGCATCATATTATTTCTGAGAAGCCAGTTCACTGGTAGAGAAACAGAAGCCTAACTGGTGCTATCATGACCTGGCCTTGGTCTCTATGGAGTTGAGTAGGCCCAAGCCTTATTTGGGTGACGAGTGGCCCCACTCCTGCCATGCTCTCAAGGAGTTGTCTGGGGTATAGGCAACACTCTAAGGTCCCTAATCTGACTTGAGAACCCACATTTTTTATGGATTCACCAAACTACTTAATGAAGGATAAATATTAATCCACAAATGCTTCCAAATGATAGTAGAAGATGGACCACCCCCTCTTTCTGTTGCCCAAATCATATCAATAGTACCTCCTTTGATGAAACCAAACAGATCTCTCATGAGAATTAAACTCAATATATATAATATATAGTATAATATTAGTAATATAATTATTGTAGATGATGAAAATTCATTTCATAAAATACTAAATATTTTCATGATTTTTTAAAAAAAAACAAATGATAACTTAGTAATAGAAAGAAATAACCAGCATCTACAGCAAACCCACAATTTGATGAAACACACTATGATGTGACTGAAAATTTTACTCAGCTAGCACTAACAAGATAAGACTATTATATTCATCACCTTATCTCAAAACTCAGCGTACCTGGGCATAAACAGGTGTTGTGGTTTATATGACTTGTTCTCCAGGAGACTATATGTTGGATCTTTGTCATCAGTGTGGCAATTTTGATTCAGTAGTAAGATGATTAGCTTATTGTTATGCTCCCTTGTAGAAGGAATGATTCAGATGTTCTATGATAGAACTATTTCTCAGGAGAAAGGGTTGTTGCAGAATTCAGCTCCTCTGCACAGAGTTATTGTCCTATCCATAAGGACTCTCAGGAGGGCAATGAGAAGCCTCCTGAAACTCACCAGTGAGAAGAGATTGTGAGTCTCCTGGGGAGAGTAAGAGGAAAAGGACTCAGAAGACACAAGAATTTTAGTATAATATGTGTGTAGCTCATTGTTTTCCAGGAAAAGAGAAAATGCATATAATGGAAATAGTAAAGTAAGTAAGTAAGTGTGTGTGTGTGTGTGTGTGTGTGTGTGTGTGTGTGTGTGTGTAAGAGAGAGAGAGAGAGAGAGAGAGAGAGAGAGAGAGAGAGAGAGAGAGAGAGAGAGAAAGAAAGAAAGAGAGAGAGAAAGAGACAGAGAGATTGGACACTGCCTTAAAGAACATGGTGCTCTCTCCTGAGACACACAATCTCCTTGACATCAGGCATGGTTTCTGCCTTTAACCAAAGCTTTTCAGTGCAATGTAGAGAAGAAGATGGGGATGATGTATATCCCCTGTATTTTGTAAGGAGAGGATGAATAGAAACCCAGGAGTGGCTACTCAGAAGTAGAAACCACCTTATTATCTCCTCATATACTCTTATTTAAGGTACGTATCACAGTTAATTTATCAAGAATAGGTCTAGGAAAAGTGAATTGAAGTATATAAAAGGACACCAGGTGCTCAAAACATTTTTCCATTCTTGATATTCTAATTAATTCTTTATAGGCTATTAAAGTTTTTGCAGAATCTAGCATGCCTCTCAGAAAACAGCTGTATATTGTGTTAATCACTTATTTCATGGTAAATTAGAATTCACTTATTCCTGTAATACTCATGTTATACAGGAGTACACTGTAATCTAGTCAAGTGCCCCCACAGTTTCTATTGTGTTCAGCAAAACTGTCACTCTGCTGCATAAATGTTACTAGGTGACTGAATGAGAGGAAACTGGAAAGTCAGGGGTAAGCCTCCTATGGATGTTTTCCTAAGCAATCTACACAAGTTGTATATGCTGTTATAGGATTTTAGAAGTAGTCACCATATAATAGTGAAGAAGAATACTTCCTGAGAGTTTGTATATACAGACACTACAGTGTTTCAGAAACATTTCTAACAGTGTGCAATGGCCTTAAAATATCAGAAAAGGCACTGAGCCCATCAATGAACCTTTCTAACCTTTTGACACCAGAAGAAAACTGAAGATTTTTTTTCCACCATACCATTCACAAAACAGAGAGCTATATACAGTGGGGTCTAGGCTGTGTGAGGTACCATGGAAAGCCAAGGCAGTAAGATTTCAAGGTCCTCTCATGTCAAGGATCATCTCTTGCATATATACAGTTGCAAAAAAAAAAAACCAGCTTGAGATATGAACCTTCAGAATCTTACCAGTGCTTAGTGCACACTTAACTCTTATAACACTGAAAGTCTTTGTATGAAATAGAGCCAATTATTGGTAGGAAACAAGTTCAAACAGCTCAACTAGAAAGATGGGGAGGACATGTAGGGTTTACAAAGAAAGAGTGAACCCAAAATTAGGTGAAGAAATGTAAGAAATGAGAGGCAGAAGGGATCCATACATCACAGTATTCTGACACTTCTTTCTAAAGAATCTCAATACTCTTTCTGAGCAAATCATTCTTATTATACAAATTGAAATGAAAATATAACATTCTGGACCTCAATCTGAGTTTCTGGAAATTTAACAGAGAGGCAAGACCACACTCTCAAACTAGAAAGCTACGTATACAAACACAGAGATTACTAATGAAAGACAAGGTGGTTAAAAAATATTTCAGATTAAAAAATAGCTATTTCTGTGTTGGTTTGGGGGGGCATTATTTATTTGGGGTTTTGTTTTGTTTGAATTGAATATAGTACAGTGGACTATATAAGAATCAAATGCATCACAACAGAATTGTCAGCATTTCAAAAATATTAACAAGAATGGAGTCTATTGAGAAGCCATAGTTGTCAGATCTTTAAGTCAGTACTGTGTTCTCTATCCTTATATCTTTAGAATTTCTTCCTGAATAGGTGACTATCTAATATAATAAATCCAATAAAGTATTATATATAACCATATCCCCCTAGGATAGAAAATTATGTATGTTTTTGTTTGTTTGTTTGTTTTCCATTATCCCCAATAGGAAAATAATCTTGTGATCAATTAATAAATAGATACAAAGATTATAGATTATGGTGTCAAACTCCCCAAATTAGAGTGTACACAAAGGTAAAACTAAAGTTGCTGTGGGTAGACATACAAACATGTTCATGCCCTATGTAGTTGATAAGCCTTCAGCACCTGATCAACTTAAGTGATTTGGGAAATAAACTTAATTCTCACTGTAGCAACCTCATGCGGAACATGTTTGGTTTTCTCAGCCACTTTTATAAGTGACCAAATGGAGAAGCAGAGTGTAAACAAATGCTGTTACCCTGCATTGCTGTTTATATTAACAATTTAACTCATATACTATCTCCCTAGAGTGATCACTTGCCTGACTATATTGTGCTTCTCTGTATATATATATGCATTTCTGCATGAATATACAGGCACATGTGTGCATGTGGCTTGCACATATGTATATGTCATATATGTGTTCATGAACATGGGTAGCATTTTTATTATAATTTGGAAACACCGAAGGCCACATTTGATTTGTGGATCAACCATGATCTGGTCTATTCACATACAATGAAGCATAACCTATGATATTTCATTATATCAAGCTAATAGATGGAGGGCCTAACAGGCTAGTGATATTTCCTATTCTACCCTTGTCAGGAAAAATATGGTGAATTCAGATTTTTGACAGGAAAACCCAAACTTCAGCAAAGACACATACACCCAACAAAACAGTAAGGGTCATCTCATTTGAGAGGAAAAGTTATCAGACTGAGAGAAAAATATGTCATCTGTATCTGCAATATTTGATGGACATGAGACTGAACTCCAGAGAATATAATGGGCAAGGACAGGAAGAATACCTAAGGGGCCAGAGTAAGCTAAACTTCTCATTACAAGAGAACTTATGGATTGGTAAAGATGGTAAACACAATGATAAAAACATTGAAGTTCATACTCAGTCTCCCTATAAGGCTATACTATGAAAGAAATGAGAAACAGTCACCACCAGAGTACTAAAAGCTAGTTAAGCAGTTATAGTGTGAAAAGCATAGAGTGCAACTGTAGGCAGAAGAGATGGATGATATTCAGAAATCAGACAAGACTGTGCTGGAACTGAAGTTTTCCATGTAAGCGATCAAGCAAGCACAGAGCAGCTGCCCTGTGAGAAAATGAGCAAAGAGGAATAGTGTATAGATATTATGTGTACAGAAATACAGGTAATTTGATGGGATTGTAATTTAAGGTCTGTAAAGATGGCAAGTTAGGAAGAAGTTTCTATCAAGCTAAGCACCACGACTTGCTCTTAGAATTTGGGAATTCAAGAGACTGAGGTGGGGAATTTATGAATTGGAGGTTAGCCTGGACTACATAGCAAGACACCACCTCTTCTAATCTCATTTTGTTTTCCTTATTTAACTTAATGGTCTGATTCATAGACTATGATGAACAATATTAAGAAAACAGAAATTTAAATGTAAGCAGTAGTGATACTTTCACTAAGAAAACATATTCTATAAAGAGATTGGAATTCTTTTTTATTTTATTTTATTTTTTTAATTTACATTCCAAATCACTTCCCCTTTCCCGTTTCCTCCCTCCCCGAAAGTCCCATAAGCCCCCTTCCCTCCCTCTTTTCTCCATTCAACCCCCTCTCGTTTCTCTGTCCTGGCGTTCCCCTACATCCAGTCTTTCCAGGACCAGGGGTCTCTCCTTCCATCTTTTTAGAAATCTATTGATATGCGGATTGTGTCTAGGGTATTCCGAGATTCTGGCTCAATATCCCCTTATCAGTGACTGCATACCATGTGTGTTCTTTTGTGATTGGGTTACCTCACTAAGGATGATATTTTCTATAAAGAGATTGGAACTCTTAAGTTACAGAAATTAGCTTCCATGTTGAGGTTTGTGACATGAAGAGCTACAAATGCATTTGGCTGACCCTACTTCTTTCTCATTTCTCAGCTTATGCATCTTAAGAACACACATGGTATGCAGTCACTGATAAGGGGATATTAACCCAGAATCTCAGAATATCCTAGACACAATATACATATCAATAGATTTCCAAGAAGATGGAAGGAGAGACCCCTGGTCCTGGAAAGATTGGATGTAGGGGAATGCCAGGACAGAGAAGTGAGAGGGGGTTGAATGGGGAAAAGAGGGAGGGAAGGAGGCTTATGGTACTTTTGGGGAGGGAGGAAACGGGAAAGGGGAAATGATTTTGAATGTAAATAAAAAAAAAACTTAGAAAATAAAAAAAAAAAAAAAGAATTGTCTCTGACGACCTCATTAATGCCCAGACATCAGGATGTGTCTTGCTTTTAATTCTATGCATTAAAGTAATCATTTATGTATTGAATTGTTATTTGATTTAACTTTTCAAAAATATGAGTCTTACATGAGGAAATGATATCTTTAATGCCTGAATCTGTATACTAGCAAGAGCAATCACAGGGTAATCTAAGACCAATACATACAGAGAATGGTTGAAGACACTGTAACTATGGCAGTAGGAAAGCACAGAGATGAGTGGGTAGATTAGCTCTTCTCAGTAACATTGATAACTAATGAGAAGAATGGGTAAAAAATAGAGCTACAATTAATGTTGCTTTTCTTATTTGAATGATAGCTTACTCTAAATGTGTAGCTGAACTCAGATTCATGATAAGCCTTCTGCCTGGGTTTCATTAGTGCTGGGACTACAGTGTACACCATTCTCTGTAAACCCTTGTACACTTTGGAAAATCACCTGATGTAAACAGAGAAAGTATTAGATATGAAAACCTGAGAGGATGAATCATTGTTTCTAAACTTTGGGGTTCTTTTGACTGCCGAGAAAGATTCTGTCTCTGATGTAACTGCGGCTCTTAAAGTATTAACAGGTTTAGTTTCCCTCATAGGCAAGAATGGTTCTAATGACTTGATGTTCTCTCTTCCAGGAGATGAGTGTCAACTGCTCTCTGTGGCAAGAGAACAACTTGTCTGTCAAACGCTTTGCATTTGCCAAGTTCTCTGAAGTCCCTGGAGAATGCTTCCTCCTGTTCACCCTCATCCTCCTCATGTTCATAGTATCACTGACAGGAAATGCACTCATAGCCCTTGCCATCTGCACCAGTCCAGCCCTACACACCCCCATGTACTTCTTTCTGGCCAACTTGTCTCTCCTGGAGATTGGCTACACTTGCTCTGTCATACCCAAGATGCTGCAGAGCCTTGTGAGTGAGGCCCGAGAGATCTCTCGGGAGGGATGTGCCGCACAGATGTTTTTCTTCACATTTTTTGGTATAACTGAGTGCTGCCTATTGGCAGCCATGGCCTTTGACCGCTGTATGGCCATATGTGCCCCACTCCATTATGCAACCCGAATGAGTCGTGGGCTATGTGCCCATTTGGCAATAGTTTCATGGGGAATGGGATGTATAGTAGGGTTGGGACAGACCAATTTTATTTTCTCCTTGGACTTCTGTGGACCCTGTGAGATAGATCACTTCTTCTGTGACCTTCCACCTCTCCTGGCACTTGCTTGTGGAGATACATCGCAAAATGAAGCTGCAATCTTTGTGGCGGCGGTCCTCTGTATATCTAGCCCATTTTTGCTCATCATTTATTCCTATGTTAGAATTCTGGTTGCAGTGCTGGTGATGCCTTCACCTGAGGGGCGCCACAAAGCTCTCTCTACCTGTTCCTCCCATCTACTTGTAGTCACATTGTTCTATGGCTCAGGATCTATTACATACTTGAGGCCCAAGTCTAGCCACTTACCAGGAATGGACAAACTTTTGGCCCTTTTCTACACAGCGGTGACATCTATGCTGAACCCCATCATCTATAGCTTAAGGAACAAGGAAGTAAAGGTAGCACTGAGAAGAACTCTGGGTCTGAAGAAAGTTCTGGCAATAAATAGGTAACAGAACCTTGCAGAACTGTTAGCTAATAAGAATATGCAATGAGCCAGATTAAACAAATAAAAACTCGTACATTCCTCTATCTGCCTTATGTTGAGTCTCTTTGTAATTTTGAAGGTACCTCTCTCCTCAGCTATATTTTCTAACTGGTAATTCTGAAATGAAATGAAAAACTAAGGAATCCAAGTAAAGAGTACAATACTGTGGAGTGATTTTCCATTATGTTACGTCTAGGATGTCAACCTAAATTGCCAAGTTGTATTTCAGAGTTCTTGCCAATTCAAGACCTGGTGTCTCTATGATTTCTGACCTTTATTAAGACATATCTCATATGACTCTTTATTCCATAGTAACTGTATAAAGGGTCTTATTTTAGTAATATTTTTATTTTTATTAAATATTGCCACATACCACAACTCTCTGAATTCTTTTGTGACATATATATATATATATATATATATATATATATATATATATACACATATATATACATATATATATATGTATATATATATACCAAAAATTACAAATACTACAATTCACTGAACTGTTCAGATTTGATGTGATTTGTTTTAAAATTTTAAATATAAAAAAAATTTTCAAAAGTTTCTATGGCAGTTTTTCAGACTTTTAATCTTTCTCCTTGTTATTTTTATTTTACATATTCACTTTACATACCACACTTTGCCCCCTACCCAGTCACCCCCTCCCGCAATTCTTTCCCCAATCCCACCTCCCTTTTTCTCTGAGTTATTTGGGTCCTCCCTGGGAATCTCCAACCCTGGCACTTCAAGTCTCTGTGAGTCTAGGCAAATCCTCTCCCACTGAGGTCAGATAGTGCAGCTGAGCTATAAAAATACATCCCACCTGCAGACAACAGGTTTTGGGATAGCCCCTGCTCCTGTTGTTCAGGATTCACACGAATACCAAGCAACACATCAGTTCCTTATGTGCAGGGAGGCCTAGGTCCAGCCCATATATGTTCTTTTGTTGGGGGTTCACTTTCTGTGAGTACCAAGGGTCCAGGTTAGATGACTCTGTTTGTCTTCCTGTGGAGTGCCTATCCCCATACAGGCTGCAGTCCTTGTTCCTGTTTTTCCATAAGAGTCTCCAAGCTAAAGCCACAGTTTATCTATGGGTGTGTGTATCTGTGTGAGTCCACTGCTGGGTAGAACCTCTCAGAAGACAGCCATGCTAGACTTCTATCTGCAAGCATAGCAGAGTATCATGAATAGTGCCAGGGATTGGTGTTTGCCAATGTAATGAGTTTCAAATTGGTCTGGTTATTGGTTGGCCATTCACTCAGTCTCTGCTCAATCCCCCATGCCAGTATTTCTTAAAGTATTTCTTTGGTCAAAATTTATATGGGTGTGTTGCTGTCCTATGACTCCAGTGGTGTTTCTGCCTGGCTACAGGAGTTGGCTACTTAAGGTGCCATAGCTTCAATGTAGTGAGTCATAGTTAAGGACAACCCCATGGATCCTGGGGCACCTTCCTTATCCCAGGTCTTGTCTCTTCTTGGAGAGGCCCCCTACCTTCCCACCCCTGTCAGCTGCAGATTTCCATTCATTCTCATAGCTATCTGATCATCCCTCCTCTCTCTCCCTACACCTGATCCCCCAGTTCACCACCCTATCCCTCTCTCACCCAATTTCTTTCCTCAATCTTCCTCTTATGACTATGTTATTCCCCCTTCTAAGTGAGAGTCAAGCATCCTTGTTTGTGCTTTTCTTCCTGTTTACCTTCTTTATCTGGTTTTGTTGATTGTGTTCTTTCATGGGCCTTTAGCCATCTAGATGGCCTTTGTTCCTGGATGTTCTTGTTGTAGTAGGTACCGGGAGGGGGGTTAACCTCAATGGTCCTGGTGTGGCATGCCTCTTATGGGTATCCTTGGGCTGTATCATTCCAGATCTACAGGTCTGTATGGTTCAGAATCTGTAGGTTTGTATGGTTCAGGAGCTGCAGATCTGATGGAATTGTGCAGAGAATTGGCAGGATAATAGAGGTGTACCTGGGCTATCTGTCTGCTGAAGTCAGCTTGGCATGCCCAGAGTATGCAACAAGCAGGGAAGATGGGTAGGAGAAGGGAAGCTAACTTCTATAGTTCAGTGGGTCTGATGAAGGTAGTGGACAACTCAGGCAAGAGAAACAGGTAGGTTAGATGCAGATCATTGTCAGGGATGTGGAAGTCAAACTTATGAAGAAAAAGTGGATTGGAGAGGGAGGCACCACAGGTTCCTACAACTTCTCAAAGAGTCCTGATCTGATGTACACAGCATTAGATCTAATATGTCCCCTGGAATACCAGTGAGAAAGTAAAAAGGAACAAAGACTTGGGTAATGGCTGTTCCTCCTGTCTTCATGGAAGTCTTAACAAGGGATGATGTTCCATCATCAGGAATTCTCTCGGATCCTGCAGGTTACTCCTGCCTGGGAAGAAAATAGTCTAATTTTGAATCTTCAAGGCTCCCTCCTTTCCACCAAATCCAATTCCCCAGTCTCACTCCCATTTCTGTAGTAGATCACTTCTATTCTGACCCCATCTCCAGCACACCATGCAGATGATCTTCTTAACCTTCCTCCATACTCACCCTCTTATCTCAGACCCAAGTACATCTGGATTTTTCTGGGATTATGCCAACATATCCTGATTGTGAAGCAAATAGGCCAGTGAAGCAGGTAGGTGAAGTACAGATGTTCACACTCCCTCCTCTTCTCCATAGCCAATCACCTATCTCATTTCCAGCTCTGTAGCAGACCACCTGTTCTGGCCTCTTGTCACACTCTGTCCTTGTTCCTAGGAGACTGAGCTTATCCAGATAGAACAGCATGCTTTCTTCCTTCTTGTGGGCCTTCTCCCCCCCCCCAGCCCATCCCCATTCCTAAGTGTCAGCTCCGAAAAACAAGAATATATTTTACCTGGAACATGTAGTAGCCACACATATGAGGATCATAGAAAAATTTCAACACTTTACTGTTTCAGAACACAAAAATAACATTAAAAAAACCCAATAGCTTATTTATGTACTAATGAAAAATAGATTGAAAGCGAAGCCAGGAAAACAATCCCATGCACAATCACCCCTAAAAAAATGTGTGGAAATAAACCTAATCAACAAAATGAAAGTCCTGTACAATAAACACATTTAAGGCTCTAAAACAAGAAATTAAATAAAATTAATAAATTAAGTAAAAGATGGAAGGCTTATATTGCTCATGGATATAAAGAACCAATATTGTGAAAATAGCCACCTTACAAAAGCAATCTATAAATCCAGTGCAACTATAATCAAAATCCCAATGCCATTCCTCATAGACAGAAAAAAATCCAAAAGTTTTTATAGAGATATAAAAGACTGAGTTTAGCCAAAACAATTCCTTAAAAAACCAAAATATCATCATAACTGATTTCATATTATACTACAGAGCTATAGTAATAAAAGCAGGATGATACTGGCACAAAACCAGACAGATAAAAGTGGAACAGAACTGAAGACTTAGCTATAAGCCCGTGCTCCTATAGTCACTTGATTAATTTACAAATATGCAAAGTATATGTGCACTGAAAGGACAGAGTCTTTAACAAATGATATTAGAGAAACTGTACTTTATAATGCAGAAAAATGTGGAATTCAATCCTTATCTTTTATGCTGCACAAAACACAATTTCTTATGGGTCAAAGACCTCACCACAAGACCAGATACCCTGATACTACTAGAAGAGAAAGTAGGGCTTATGGCATAGATGAAGACTTTCTGAATAAGACTCCATAGGGCCAGTGGGGATGCTAAGGTGCTGTTCCCCAGTTGGTTCTTGATCTGACAGTAAAAAAAAAAAAAAAAAAAAAAAAAAGCCATGGGACAATTGCTAAGGACAATTGCTGGGCAGAAGGTGGTCCCTGGAGTAAAATGGAGATACAAGGAAGGAGAGACAGAATTTCACCAGGCTTTTGATGAGGAAGGATTAAAGAGCCATGTGAACATAGTGGAGCATGTGTCCTTATTGCATGCAGGTAAAGCCTCTGGGTATATGCCCAGGAGTGGTATAGCCGGATCCTCCAGGAGTGTCATGCCCAGTTTTCTGAGGAACCGCCAGACTGCTTTCCAGAGTGGTTGTACCAGCTTGCAATTCCACCAGCAGTGGAGGAGTGTTCCTCTTTCTCCACATCCTCGCCAACAACTGCTGTCTCCTGTGTTCTTGATCTTAGCCATCCTGACTGGTGTGAGATGGAATCTCAGGGTTGTTTTGATTTGCATTTCCCTAATGACTAAGGATGATGAACATCTCTTTAGGTGCTTCTCAGCCGTTAGATATTCTTCAGGTGAGAACTCTTTGTTTAACTCTGTACCCCCTTTTTTAATAGGGTTACTTGCCTCTCTGGAGTTTAACTTCTTGAATTCTTTGTATATATTGGATATTAGCCCTCTGTCGGATGTAAGGTTGGTAAAGATCATTTCCCAGTTAGTTGGTTGCTGCTTTGTCTTTTTGACAGTGTCTTTTGCCTTGCAAAATCTTTGTAATTTAATGAGGTCCCATTTGTCTATTCTTGATCTTAGAGCATAAGCTATTGGAGTTTTGTTCAGGAAATTCTCCCCTGTGCCCATATGTTCAAGGTTCTTCCCTAGTTTCCCTTCTATTAGTTTCAGTGTGTCTGGTTTTATGTGGAGCAGCCTTATTTATAATAGCCAGAAGCTGGAAAGAACCCAGATGTCCCTCAACGGAGGAATGGATTCAGAAGATGTGGTATATCTACACAATGGAATACTACTCTGCAATTAAAAACAATGAATTCACGAAATTCCTAGGCAAATGGTCAGATCTTGAAAATATCATCCTTAGTGAGGTAACCCAATCACAAAAGAACACACATGGTATGCAGTCACTGATAAGGGGATATTGACCCAGAATCTCGGAATACCCTAGACACAATCCGCATATCAATAGATTTCTAAGAAGATGGAAGGAGAGACCCCTGGTCCTGGAAAGACTGGATGTAGGGGAATGCCAGGACAGAGAAACGAGAGGGGGTTGAATGGAGAAAAGAGGGAGGGAAGGGGGCTTATGGGACTTTCGGGGAGGGAGGAAACGGGAAAGGGGAAATGATTTGGAATGTAAATTTAAAAAAATAAAATAAATAATAATAAAAAAATAAAAGAGTCATGTGAGATGTCAAAATAGAATGGCCACATAGGCCGCTCTGACAGGTGGTGGTCAGGGGCCAAATGGGACTATCCACTAAAATTTAGGGCAGGTGGGAGGTGTAGAGCTAAGAGTAATAATAAGAACATGTTTTTCCAGGTGGGAGATAGTAGCGCCCAGCAATTGTACCAAGAATGCAAGTTGAAAATTAATTTCTGTGTGTGTTTTATCCATGGATTCAAGGGAAGCTGAGTGTACTCCAGTAGCAAATACACATCGGTAAGGTTGCACAAGGAATCTTCAAATTAAATTATAGGTTCCATGCAATTCCCATCAAAATTTCCGCAGACTTTTTTTTTTCTTTTTTGATTTTTGGGATAGAGTTTCTCTGTGTAGTCTTGGCTGTCCTTGAACTCAATCTGTAGATTAGGCCTGCCTTGAACTCACAGAAATCTACCTCCTTCTGTCTGTCCGGTGCTGGGATTAAAGGTGTTCATTGCCACATCCATCATAATGTGATTACTATAACATCTTGCATAGGTGAGGCTGGCCTTAAACTCCTAATTCAATTTTTATCTTTGGCTCTCCTAATGCTAAGATTACAGGTGTGCACAACCACCTCTGAATTGGCTTATCACATTGCTTTTAAGTTAATGAATTTGGGGGAGTGGGACAGGGAGAGAGAGAGAGAGAGAGAGAGAGAGAGAGAGAGAGAGAGAGAGAGAGAGAGAGAGAGAGAGAGAGAGAGAAATATGAATTGTTTGCAACTAAATATGGGTGCCTACAGTCCAGAAACAACAGATTTGCTAGAGGTGGATATGGGTGCTAGAGTAGAATGCAAACCCCCCTCTGCAGCTTTCCCTGCTGAGTCTTTTCTCAAAACCACTAGCTTATGATTTTGTATGAATAGATTTGTAGGATTGTTCACCCTAAATAAGGTTTTACTAAAAAAGAAAAAAAAAAGACTCCAGTAGCATAGGAAATGAGACAGAAAATCAATCAACAAATATAGAATTTAACTAATTGTACCTTTCATCCTATTGGCCAGAATTAGTTATGGATGCACCTAGATACAAGAGAAGCCAAAATATGTTCTCAAAGTAAATGGAGTTATTACACCTCATGTATTAGTTCTTATTCTGTCATTGTGAGAAGCAAGGATCTATGAAGGAGAAAAAAAAACCTTATTGTTCAGTCCCCTGTAAAACTAATGGAAATCCCCTTGACTACATATCTCATCTCAGAATAATAACTGCTAATATCTAAGTTAAAATTAATTTAAAGCAATTATGTTTTAATTCAGAAAACTATATGGAAAAATATATAAACTCTGTCTAAGGCTGAGATAACATGTGCTGTATGTGGGCTATTGTAGATGGTATGTGCTTAGTCACTGAGGAGTCTGATGACAAAGAGAATGTCCCACTCAAAAGACTCAATTGTTCTCCCTATCATTCCTATTTTACATCATTAAAACCTTAGATATTCCGCTATTAGTTTTTCTTTGTAATAAGCATTCAGTACCTTACTCATATCTTCCACATTAATACTCAATTTTTATCTCTTTTTTTTATTGAATCTACTTTTGATAAAATAATTACAGATGTAGCTAAAATCACATATGACTAGGAAGGTGTCAAATTTATTAGCCTAAATAATTTATAATAAACAAGAACAAATATTAGTTTCATCAAAAGAATATGACATGAAAGCTAATTATTTCATTTTCATGACTATTTTAGATAATGCTTGGAAAATGGAAAACTTTAAAAATTTATATTAATATTTTCCCATAATCAAATAATAAAATTATAATACTACATTTCATTTCATATCACAGGATGAGCAGAGCATACAAGAGCACTTATCATTAAACTGCATCATTCATTACATTTATTTCTTATTTGTTTACCAATTACATTTACTTCTTTTCCATCCAAATCAGCATTTGTCTGCAAACTCCAACAGAGCTGTCCAGTTTGACTCTCAAGAGGAGATTCAGGCTGCCTCCTGACACTCTTCAGTGAGAACAAACTCCAAAGTCTTCTGGGGAGAGTGAGAGAATCAGATCTCTGAGCACAGAGGATAGCAGTAAAATATATTTATAACCATTGCTTTCAAGAATATGGAAATCTCAAATATATCATTGTGTGAATACTATAACTTGTATATGTCTATATCTGTCTGTCTATCATCTATTTACCTACCTATCACCTATCTATTTATTTATCTTCCTGTATCTATCATCTTTCATCTCGTGTGTGTATGTGCACATGTGTGTGTGTGTGTGTGTGTGTGTGTGTGTGTGTGTGTGTGTGTGATGCTGAATTACTGCCTCAAAGGACATAGTGTTCTCTCCTGGGATACACAGACCTCCTGACCTCAATGTGATTCTTTACTACAACAAAGGTTTTTTAATGCACAGACTTAAAGATGGTAATGAGAACGTGGTAAGGAGAGGGCACAGAGAAAGCCTGAAGGTGGCTAACCAGAAGCAAAAGGAGTAATTCTCCCATCTTGTGCTGGGATTGAAGGTATGTGACACCCAATACTGGTCTTAGAGAAAGAAAGTGAACTAAAGTGTAAAAATGAACAATTGATACTCAAAACATATTTGAGTTCTTGCTGTTATTTTATTTAACATCTCCATCTCACAGGAATGTAATGGTCAACTCAGAATCATAGCTTCTTTGTCAGAAAATAGCTGACATGAGAAATCAACACATCACAATGCTGAGATATGGAGACCCTCATTACACAGTGCACCTTAATCTAGCTAGGTAATCTAACAATTTCTATTGTGTTGAGCTAACATGTTACTCAACTGGTGACTAATGGTCCTGTGGTGAGTGATTGTGGGGAAACTGGCAAGTCAGGGGTGAGCCTCTTAATAATCTTTCCTAAAAATCTATATAAACCATGTGTAGTATTATAGACTTTTAGAAATAGTGACAATATGGTGGTGATGATGAGTATTTCCTGAGAATTTCTGCACACAGACACTGCTGTGTTTCAGAAACAGAATTAACAGTATATCATGCTTTCCTTTAGCTCACAGAAGATAAAAAAAAGTTAAGGGAGAGAGAGAGAGAGAGAGAGAGAGAGAGAGAGAGAGAGAGAGAGAGAGAGAGAGAGAGAGAGAGAAAGAGAGGAAATGAGATAAGAAATCAAGTCCACCAATGAAGATTCCTAATTTTAAAGCCTATCAGTGTTTACTAAACATGGGATCTTTATAACATTGAAGATCTATATTTTAAACAAAACTCATAATTGATACAGAAAATATTACATTACAACTGTATGTGAATGGTTTCATTCTGTTACTAGATTGGTCACTCCAAAGGATAGTCACACGATGTGCCTACTGCCTGCACAAGATACTTCTCAGGGCAGGCACTTTTGCACTTTAATGAACATTTTGCTATGTATTCACATTGGGCT
This sequence comes from Tokudaia tokunoshimensis, assembly GCA_036184795.1. NCBI lineage: Eukaryota > Metazoa > Chordata > Mammalia > Rodentia > Muridae > Tokudaia > Tokudaia tokunoshimensis. Next base: position 642,569 of record BTHU01000021.1, on the reverse strand, counting down.
TCAAAGTATTTATAGCTTTAATCTAAAACAGCTCAAATTGACTAATCTGAACTTTTACCTGAAGATTACTTTAAAATTAGAGACAGAGACTTATCTGTTGCAGCCCATTCTGATACTTTGATCTTTCTGAAGAGCCTTGAGATCTGTATGTGGATTTGCATGTGTCTATAAACAGTACATGAGACTACATTCTCCTTTCATCAGTCATTATGAAAATAGAACTTTCTGGTATGACTTTCAAACAGAATTCTACTACATTGATCTCAGCATCATGAGGATGACCTCAACAGCTGATAGAGACCTAAAAGCAATAGAAAATGTAGTCAAATTTTGGCACTTTCAATATAATTTCAAATAATGAGAGAAATTTTTACTGATTTGTAATTTTTCACTACATTTTGTGTGATTTAGTATTTTTAATATCTCAACAGAATAGCATTTGTATTAGATAATAGTTTTAAAAGTATTTTGAGACCTTCTAATGCTCCATTTTTTTTATTTGACTCTGAACTTTGGAAGATATGAAATATACTTATGACAGGGTGTATTTTTCTACTTGTCCTATAAGTATTAAAAGCGTAAAATGAACAAGTATGGACAGACTGTAGGTTGCCAGTATTCATTGTCATCCATTCCTCCACAAGGAATGCCTCAATTTCCTCAGTCTCATGGGTCCTCATCACTGTGCAGATGTTTGCATTGGGCTGTTGCAATCTGAACTACCAGTTATGCCCTAGTCAGACATTGCTCTTTGTGGGTACATTTCTCCCTTGGCTTCTATATCTATGTCACTGAGGAAACTGTGTAGTTCCTTCTAGATGTGAACATATACAACAGGTATACATATACCTGCAAATTTAACTGACAAATGAGAGTCCATAAACTCCAAAAAATATTACTGAGGAGTCAGGACCCAATAAGAAAATACTGAGTTTAAAAAAATGGTAAGTGAGACCATGTCTCAAGAAAGAAAGGGAGAGACAAGTGAGGGAGGGCAGCAGAGGGGATTAGGGAAGGGAAGAGAGAGGAAAAGAGAGGAGGAGAGGAGAGGAGAGGAGAGGAGAGGAGAGAAGAGGAGAGGAGAGAAGAGGAGAGGAGAGGAGAGCATGGTTAAAGAGAGCAAATAATAACAGAAATGAGGAAACAAAAATAAATTTGAAAGAACCTTTTCATATAAGCATTGACAATTGACTAAAGAGAACCTAAATGGACAACTGACCACACATTTACCTTTTTTTTGTAAGCACAGTATCACTCTGCAATCTAGGCTATCATTTACCTCATAATGACTTTCTGCCTCAGCCACACAACCCTTGAGAGTAAAGAATATACCACTTTTCACAGCTAATATTTTTCATTCAATAGTTGACAACTAAGTATAAATTGTATAAATAAATAAATAAATAAATAAATCACCTAATAGTATGAATAGGGAAAGGATTGATTTCAAAAAACTTTGAGAGTAGGCATTGATTTCGGAATTTTAAAAAAAATTAATTTTTCAACTAACAAATTTCTAATTTACCAGTCGTTCTAGAATTAATAAAATTATGTGCTATAGAAATGCTTCAATAATTAGTGTACTTGTTGTTCAGGTGTGAGGAGTGGAGTTTGGACTCACAGTACCCATGAAAGACTGGGCAATCCAATATATAGATGTAATTCCAACACTAAGAGTATGAAAGGCAAAAGAAGGTAGATCCCTGAATCTGTCTAGGAAAAAAAGTAGCTCCAGGTCAAGTAACAGACCCTGTTTCAACAAATAATGTGGAGACTAACAAAGAAAAATACTTGAAATTGGTATCTGAACTTTGCAGACACATGTACATCCATATATTTATTTTACACACACACACACACACACACACACACACACACACACACACACACTAGAGGGAGGGAGAGAGACTGGGTGAGAGAGAGACAGATAGACAGAGTCTGAATAATTTCCCTCATCTGCAAGAATGCTTATAAAGCTTTGCTGTCCTTTCTTCCAGGAGATGAGTGTTAACTGCTCTCTGTGGCAAGAGAACAGCTTGTCTGTCAAACGCTTTGCATTTGCCAAGTTCTCTGAAGTCCCTGGAGAATGCTTCCTCCTGTTCACCCTCATCCTCCTCATGTTCATAGTATCACTGACAGGAAATGCACTCATAGCCCTTGCCATCTGCACCAGTCCAGCCCTACACACCCCCATGTACTTCTTTCTGGCCAACTTGTCTCTCCTGGAGATTGGCTACACTTGCTCTGTCATACCCAAGATGCTGCAGAGCCTTGTGAGTGAGGCCCGAGGGATCTCTCGGGAGGGATGTGCCACACAGATGTTTTTCTTCATATTCTTTGGTATAACTGAGTGCTGCCTATTGGCAGCCATGGCCTTTGACCGTTACATGGCCATATGCTCCCCACTTCACTATGCAACCCGAATGAGTCGTGAGATATGTGCCCATTTGGCAATAGTTTCATGGGGAATGGGATGTATAGTAGGGTTGGGACAGACCAATTTTATTTTCTCCTTGGACTTCTGTGGACCCTGTGAGATAGACCACTTCTTCTGTGACCTTCCACCTCTCCTTGCGCTTGCCTGTGGAGATACATCGCAAAATGAAGCTGCAATCTTTGTGGCAGCGGTCCTCTGCATATTTAGTCCATTTTTGCTGATCATTTCTTCCTATGTCAGAATTCTGGTTGCAGTGCTGCTGATGCCTTCACCTGAAGGGCGCCATAAAGCTCTCTCTACCTGTTCCTCCCATCTTCTTGTAGTTACACTCTTCTATGGGTCAACATCTGCCACCTATTTGAGGCCCAAGTCTAGCCACTCACCAGAAGTGGATAAACTCTTGGCCCTCTTCTACACAGCGGTGACATCTATGCTGAATCCTATCATCTATAGCTTAAGGAACAAGGAAGTTAAGGGAGCACTCAGAAGAACTCTGGGCCTGAAGAAAGCTCTGACAATAAATAAGTAACTGAGGATCCTGAAACCTCTTTGGAAAGGGTGCACAGTCTGTCAAAGTAAGCAAACAAGTGCTCTTCCTGGCTCTGTTACGAGAATCTTTAATAACCATCACTTTGATTTTAAAGTATTCTCTTTACTTAGCACTATTTTTAATTGTAAATAATGGAAAAGTATACTTGTTACTAAATAACTTTAGTAAGTTAGTTCATTACTTAAATATTTTTATCCAGAAAGTGTTTAAATTGTGTGCTAATATGTCAGGAACCTTGAAAATTCTTCGTACACACTCTCTGCCATTGTCCACCCAATAAACCTTTTACCTCTGCACTCTACACAAGGTCTCAAAACATAGTACTTAATGCAGTAATAGATTTATAAAGTAAGGTATTTCCTCTCATAAAAGTCTTTAGATTCTTCAGACTTAATTATATACACATGTAATGTAGAATTTAAATAGTTCTTTTGTGTGTTCTGTTTATAGAACATGGGAACATTCCAATAATGCAAACTGTCAACTTTGAACCTATATGCTACAAACCATTAAAGAAAAACTATGAGAAATAATTGTCAGCATTTTCTAAGATGTACATTATTTTAAAGCAATTATTAGTTGTATTACAGGAGATAAAAATTTATTGGTATATTTGCAAGATTTTCTAAAATTTATGCATGTGTAGATGAATCAACATACATTTGGAGATCGTCTGACAAATTACTTCTAAATGATCTCAGCTTGTTATGCTACAATTCCATATTCCTCAGCACAAATAAACCCATTGCATATTGGATTAGAGCAGCTAAGTAGTTCTCAGGGCAGTGAATTGTTAGCCTCTGCTTTGTGTACCAGTAGGTCAGTCCATACTCCAGGGGTTGGGCGCCAGGTTTTTGGCACAGAAGTAGTTTCTCTTCCCCTCTAAGAATTTAAGTTGGTTTACAAGTGATGGAAGATTAATGTAAAAGTTCAGCTAGTGTCAAACAATTGGATTCTGGATGTCATTCTATAAGAAAAGAAACCAGAGTTCCTTGGAGAAGTAGTAGGGTCATTTCAAAGACAAGACAGCAAACCACCTAAATCATGAAGTACGTGCAATATGCTGAAAAGACACAGGAGCCAACATGAAGGAGCCAAAGTTGAAGAAATCTGAGCACCAAATCAATTAATGGTAGATGTTATTATAATACATGAAATAAAATGAGTATCTTGAGTCTCTATGTATATAATGAAATAAAAATAAAATTCCAATAAAATGTGCAGAGACTTTGAAAGAAATTTTGAAAATTACCATTACACTAAAACTGCAATACTGTTGTAGGCAGGATTCACCCAAACAGAAGGACAATAATTATCTACTCTTCAGACTCATTGTTCTGAGCCTAATGACATGCAGTAAAGACCTTTAAGGCCAAAGTGTTGAGGAAAATGCTGAAAACAGTGCCTAATGTTTTGAAGAGATACAGAATATTTCTATAGTCTCTAAGTATTTCTTCTATGAACTCTACTACTTTAAAAGGAAATACAAAAGAAAAATACTTTAAAATATTTTTAATTACTCCCAGAGCTATCAGGGACTTAATCACCAACCAAAGAGTACACATGGAGGGACCCATGGCTCCAGCTGCATGTGTAGCAGAGGATGACCTTGTCAGACATCAATGAGAGGCACTTGTAACTGTGAAGGCTTCTTGCCCCAGTATAGGGGAATGCAGAGACAGGGAAGTGAGCAGGGGCAGGGGGGATGGGATGGGGGTGTGTGCAGAGGGGAAGCGGGAAAGGGAATTACATTTTAAATGTGAATAAAGAAAGTGTCTAATTAAAAAAAAAAAGAATCAGGGGACAAAGGTACAAAGGGCTCCAGACCAGATAATACATTGATATAACCTTTGATACTTAAAAATGAGAAACATTATAAATATCCTTTTGGCTTTAAAAAATAGTTTTAATTACGAAAGCAAAATAGTTTAAAATAATTTCTTTGCTCCTTAACCACATGATTAAGATACCATGCATCTCCCTAATTCTGAACTGAGATAAGCAAAGCAGGAAACACTTTTTTGTATTTGTGCCAAGTACATACAACCTAACCTAAAGAGAGAAATCACTAGATACATCCAAATTCAGAGACATTCCAGCAAAACAAATATTATTTCTCTTCAAAGGCATGGTCACAGAATAAAAAATATTAATGAACTATCATAGACTAAAATAAATTAGGATATATAATAACTAAATGTCAACTGGATTTCTGGATTAGATACTGGCATATAAGATGTACAGTCCTAGAAACATTTCTGTAAAGAATAGGCCGACATATCATGGGACTTGCAATATTATACTTTTTCCAATTTCCTGATTTTGATAATTAGTCATTAGATTATAGAATATAAAATTCAGAAATTGGGGTAAGATGTAAAACATTAGAACTGTATCCTATAAATTAAATCTAAACTTTACTGTTTAGTTTGATTGCTGCTTTTTTATTATTTTTATTCATTTATCTATGTTACTTATTTACAACCCAAATGTTGTTCCCCATCCCTATTTCCACACACACAGAATTCCCCCACATATCCCCCAACCCTTCTCCTGAATTCTTCTGTCAAAAAGACAAAAACAACAGAGTGAAATGGCATCCTCAGGTAATTATAAGGCATTCTTAGTCCCTGGATAGATGCCTAACACCCCCTGTAGCTCTTCATTTAGCCATATATTTGAAAAATCTACAACACATAGTGCGAACATCAGGAAATAGCTTCAAAAATGATCTTCAAACATGAAATATCCTCCAGCTACCAGCTTGTCAAAACTAGAAGAACCCCTTCTTAACCAACATACCACTGCATGTTATAAACAAGAAAGTTAAGGCGAGATTCTTGCCAAGAAAACTCATGTGCATATGAAAGATATAAAGCACTGTAAGAGCAAAACTGCCTTTGTAACATACATAGAAAAAAATGATCAGAAAAGAACAAAACCAAACAGGAAACTGCTTGGATTCAAATGAAGAGAGTCAACAAGACAGAGCCTGAGCTTCTATAGTGTTTTCTGCATGAGTTCATGGACTTTATGGGTTAATACCTGGAAATGGACACCTGTAAAAATCAACAGCAAACTAACCACAAGCTACAATATTTATAAAAACTTAACAAATATGCAGAAAGTATTATTTTTCAGCTACATTTGAGTCGTGAGTATACAAATGTTTATTAATTTGTATATTTATTGCTTTTTTGAGATAAATAGATTTTAAGTGATTCAGGTGATCATATCACTTTTCATGTATTTGATTGCATTGTAGACAAATAAAATGTTTATTTGAACATGTTTATCACTGAGTATTAAGGCAAATCAAATTATATCGGCCAAGAACTGCATTTCTGTTTTTGTACTTTTTGGTTTTACATGTGTGAATGTTTTACCTGTACGTGTATCTGTGTACCAAATGCACACCTAGTGCCCAGGAGGCCGAAGAGTGAGTGTGTCAGATACCTTGAGACTGAAGTTACAAACAGTTGTAAGCTGTCACATGGGAGCTGGGAATTGGTCCTAGGTTCTCTGGAAGAACCTACAGTTCTCTCAATCACTGAGTCATTTCTTCATCTCCAGGAAATGCCATTTTTATAAATACAGTGCTTAAGCTGACCTGTCTTCTGCATAGACCACTGTTTTCTCTAATGTGATAATTTAATTTTAAACACACACACACAACTGCTTCTTACCTTCATGTAGATTTAATTATTTTGATATTTATTTATTTAGTATTGATTTATTTTATTTATTCACTTTACATCCTGCACACTGACCCCCTCCAGTTTACCCTTCCCACAGTCCTTCCCCCACTCCCTTCTCCTCTGAGCAGGTTGGAGCCCCATGGGTGTTCCCTCACCTTGCAATATCAAGTCTCTGTGATGCTAATCACGTCCTCTGCTACTGAGGCCAGACAAAGCAGCCTAGACAGACTGGAGTGGGGAGGTAAGGACATATCCAGGAAGAGACAGAGACCTGAGACAAGGGAGATACCCAAGAATCAATGGGGGTTTCCTTAGCTGTGACTCACAGCATTGGTGATATAGAACCTGAAGAGCCACATCCTGTAGCCAGGCAGGAACCCAAATGTAACAATAGAAACACCAACTTCTGACCCAAAATTTATCCTGTCCACAAGAAATGCAGGGACAGGGGATGGAGTAGAGACTGAAAGAATGGCCAACCTGTAACCAGCCCACCTTAAGACCCAACCCATGGGCAAGCACCAATCCCCAACATTATTAATGACACTCTGTTATGCTTGCAGACAGGAGGGTACCATGACTTCCCTCTGAGAGGATCCACTCATCAGCTGACTCAGACAGATGCAGACACCCATAACCAAACCATGAATGGAGCTTGGGGACTCTTATGGAAGAACAGAAGGAAAAAGAATTGAGGTCTCTAAGGGAATAGGAGCTCCACAGGAAGACCACAGAGTAAACTACCTGGACCCTTGGGGCTCTCAGAGACTGAACCACCAATCAAAGATCATACATAGGTTGGACCTGGGCCTCCCAGCACCTGTGTAGTAGATGTGAAACTTTGTCTTCATGTGGGTCCTGAACAAGTGGAGTGGAGGCCATCCTCTGTGGTGGCTACACATAAATAATTGAAAAACTAGAGTGATCTTAATTGACAACACCATAAAACTACAGATCCAGGCCAAGACATCAAGTTTCCAGAGAAACTTTGGGTGTGTGACAACTCTCTACTACAGGGGTCAGCAGATAACAGTGCCAGAAGGACACACTTTGGAGTCCAGTCACAGAAAAATGTAGACATACATTGTACAGCATTGTCTTCTATGGACCTTTGAAATTCTAGACTATCTGAGGAACAACACTTGTCATGAAACATAGGTCTTGGAAGGAGAAAATGAAAAGGAAGAAGTACATAGGTGTGTGGAGTTTGGAGTTTAAAAAATGATACAAGTAGGATCAGTGTGTTTTCTGTCAGTGTCACAGTGTCAATGACTGAGGTGTCCAGAAGGGCTGAGTGCAGCTGAAGCTGGTCAGAGAAGCCTGGTAAGCTGAAACATGCTGCACTGCTAAAATTGGACTCTGTCATTGTTTCTTTGAGTCATCATTCTTGATAATTCTGACTTTATTCCTAGAAGAAATTTAGGTAATATAACAAATCAAAAGGAACAAATGGAATAAACTACCAGCAGAAGAGAAAAGCAAAATACAGATGTAAAATAATAACATGAAAAAAAGGTATATGCACATTGTGAAAGAGAGAACACAAAATGTATATGATAGATTCATATAAAGACACAGATGATAGAAATTGCATTAAATCTGGAGATTGTTTTTGATAGAATGGCTTTTTCAGAATACTAATCCTACCAATCCATGAGCATGAAAGGTCTTTTCATCTTCTGGTCTTTCACCAATTGGTCTTTTACCAATTTCTTTCTTCAGTGTCTTAAACTTTTCACTGTAGAAATATTTTAATTTCTTAGATTTATTTCAGGATATTTTTTAAGACTATTGTGAATGATATTTTTCATTATTTCTTCCTCAGTATATTTGCCATCTGTATAGAGGAAGAATAGTAATTTTTGTGTGTTAATTTTGCATCCTGCTTCTTAGATGAATATTTATCAGCTGTAGAAGTTTTCTGGTGGAGTTGTTATAGTGTTTTATATCTCAAGTAATATCATCTGTAAATAAAAACACTTTGAATTCTTCCTGTCTTACATATATAGCCTTGATGGCCTTAATTTGTTTTGTTGATCTTGATCGATTTCAAGCCCTATTTTGAACAGAAATTGAGAAAGTGGACATTTTAGTAGAAAGGATTTGAGGTTTTCTTCTGTTTAGCATTATGTCAATTATGAAAGACTATTGGTAATTTATAATTTCTTGGAATGGGAAATTTAGTTGCCTTTAAGAATGTGGCCCCTTATACCCAAGTGGTACAGGGAGGCAGCTTAACCACCCAAGAGTGCAGAGAGGCCTGCCTGCACAGGTAGAATCACCCCTGCCACTCAGAGGATCATGCCCAGAACCCTCTGGTGGAAGCCCTCCAGTTTCTGTCTCAGGCTTGGGCCCATCCTCTGGCACAGCGCACCATTCTCAAGTGGTGCAGGGAGGCAGCATAACCACCCAGGAGTGCAGAGAGACCTGCCTGTACAGGTAGAACCACCCCTGCCGCTCAGATGATCACACCAGAACCCTCTGGCGGTAGCCCTCCAGTTTCTGTCTCTGGCTTGGGACCACCCTCTGCCATAGTGCACCATATCCACGTGACACAGGGAGGTAGCTAACCACTCAGGAGTGCAGAGAGGCCAGACAGCACAGGTAGGACCACCTTTGGTGCTCAGAGGAAACAGCTGGAAACCCTGAGGACACTAGAGCCCAGGAGCAGCCTGGAACAGGAGTCTTCCAATTTCTGCCTGCACCCAGAATTGATGGGGCCACAGAGCTACATACCCAAATACAACCCCAAGAGAGCAGGTCTCACAGGAGTACCTACATATTGGTGTACACAGAGAGAATGGGTATCCCAAGAACATAGATACAGAAGCTTGCATGACAGGTAAGCCACAGTCAGAGACAGCACTACCAGCTAACACTAGAGCTAACCAGATGGCAAAAGGCAAATGCAAAAACATTACCAACAGAAACCAAGGCACAGAGATAATATCCAAATTAATAAATCAGAAATGAAAAGGAAGAAACAACAACAGAAAATGAGAAAATTCAAAAAATCATCAGATACTACTACAAAAGCCTATACTCAACACAATTGGAAATTCTGGATGAAAATGACAATTTCCTAGACAGATACCAAATACCAAAGTTAAATCAGGATCAGGTAGACCATCTAAACAGTTCCATAACCCCTAAAGAAATAGACACAGTCATTGAAAGTCTCCCAACCAATAAAAACACAGGACCAGATGGTTTTACTGTAGAATTCTATCAGACCTTCAAGAAGACCTAATACCTATACTTTTCAAACTATTCCACAAAATAGAAACACAAGGAACAGTACCCAACTCATTCTGTGAAGCCACAATTACGGTGACACCAAAACCACACAAAGCTCCAACAAAGAAAGAGAACTTCAGACCAATTTACCTTATGAATATCTATACAAAAATACTCAATAAAATTCTTGCCAACCAAATCCAAGAACACAGCTGTGGTGGTTTGTATATGTTCGTCCTAGGGAGTGGCACTATTAGAAGGTGTGGCCTTGTTGAAGGAAGTGTGTCACTGTGGGGTTGGGCTTAGAGACCTTCCTCCTGGATGCCTGAGGATGCCCAGTCTGTTCCTGGTTTTCTTTGGATAAAGGTGTAGAACCTTCAGCTCCTCCTGCACCATGCCTGCCTGGATGTTGCCATGCTTCTGCCTTGATGACAATGAACTAAACCTCTGAACCTGTAAGCCAGCCCCAAGTAAATGTCTTTTATAAAATTTGCATTGGTCATTGGTGTCTGTTCACAGTAGTAAAACCCAAACTAATACAGAAGTTGGTACCAGGAGTGGGGTTTTGCTGTGATTGGCTTGACCATGATTTTGTTTGGAAGAATGTGGGTTTTGGAACTTTGGATTTGGAAAGTCATGGAATGCTTTAAGTGGGGCTTAGTGGGCCAGCCTAGTAGGAATATGGAAGACAGTGGTATTGAGGGTCATTTGAACTGTGTAGGCCTGATGACCCAAAAGGTTTCAGTGGAGAAGAACTTTCATATGTGGTTGAAAGACTGTTTTTGTGATGTTTTGGTGAAGAACATGGCTGTTTTTTTGCCATGTTCTGAAGAGACTTCCTAAGGCTAAGGAAAAGAGATGTATATTAATTGTATTGACCAAGGAAGTCTCAAAAAAGCCCAACGGAAACTTTGTCTCTGGTTAAGTCTGATGAAGTGCATTTTGAACAAACATAGCAAGCTGAGAAAGGAAACATACAAAATATATAGTTTGAGCATTAAAGGGACACCGGGAAGTGAAATGGAGCTGAATTCAAGGTTATTAAACTGAATTAAGGAAGTAGTGACTTTGAGGCAAGATTCCCCCCAGCTAAATTTAGGTTCAGGCATGGTAGTACAAGCCTTTAATCCCAGGAGACAAAGATAGGCATATCTCTGAGTTCAAGGCCAGCCTAGAACAGAGCAAATTCTAGGTGAAGAAAATCTTAAACTCAGGTTTGATGGATTATACCTTTAATCCCAGTGCTTAGGAGACAGGCATGCAGATCTCTGAATTCAAAGTCAGTCTATGGAGCAAGATCCAGGACAGCCAAGCTTAGGCAGTGAAGGAGTTGGAATAAAGGAAGCTAGTGATAGTGTAATAGAACAAGGGGGCCTATGTTCCAGCTCCTGCAAACAGCAGAACTCAGCAGCTTTGGCCATGTGTCTCTGGCTTTATATTCAAGAGAAGAAGGAGACTACTGGGACAATTGATGCTGGTTAGCTGGAGCTAAGAAATTAGTGATGTTAAGAAAAGATCAGCATCGCTTAGGTGATATCTTCTGGGAAGTGTTTCCTGAGAGCACAAAGAAGCTATGTTCCAGAGATAGCCAAGGTTGTACCTCATGCTGCAGGTGTACTTGGTAATGTATAAGAACCATCCAGGTGGTACTGGTTTTGAAGGCATGAAGGCATCATGAAGAACAGCTGAAGTTTGGCACTGTGAGAGGTCATGGAACATCACTGGTGAAAGTGTAGCCTCAGTTGTAGTTGACAGCCAAGGACTGAAGGAGTCATGCAAAGGAGTTGAGGCTTGGTACCATGAAGAGAGCCTATGAGAGGCTTTGGTAAAGCGTAGTTGCAGTAGAAGACCCTAGCATATTGGAGATGCCAGTATCATGGGATGACCACCAAGAACAGCAGTGGCAGCAGTATGGATCAACTTGAACTTAGAGTGCTACAGAGGGCAGAGCTGGAGAAGTGACACCAGCCCTTTGGAGATGCACAGAAGATCATGTGTGGAACTCAGACATTGGAACAAGAAGCTGTGAAGCTGAAGTTGACTTGGAGTCCCCAAGATGTTAAAGATGCCAGAGCCACAGGATGCCTGCCAGGAAAGCTGCTAATAGGGAGTGGAACCAGCCCAGGAGAGAGAACCTTGTTGCAGTCAACAAAGATGAAAAGGGAATTGAAGATCTGAAGACTGCTTTGCTGTCAGACATGGAGATGCAGAGTTTGGAGACTGCCCAGCTGGTTTCCTGTCTTGCTTTTGGGATTACAGTTAAGTGATTGGACAAATCTCAGAGAGACATTGAACCTTGGACTTTTAACACTGTTGAGACTACTATAGACTGGGAGACTTTTGAAGTTGGACTAAATGTATTTTGAATTATGCTATCTTTAGGTATAGTCCCCATAGACTCATGTTTGAACAAGCCTATGGGGACCAGGGAGTGGAATGTGGTGGTTTGTATATGTTTGTCCCAGGGAGTGGCACTATTAGAAGGTGTGGCCTTGTTGAAGGAAGTGTGTTACTGTGGGGTTGGGCTTAGAGACCTTCCTCCTGGATGCCTGAGGATGCCCAGTCTGTTCCTGGTTTTCTTTGGATAAAGGTGTAGAACCCTTAGCTCCTTCTGCACCATGCCTGCCTGGGTGTTGCCATGCTTCTGCCTTGATGACAATGGACTCAACCTCTGAACCTGTAAGCCAGCTCCAAGTAAATGTCTTTTATAAAACTTGCATTGGTCATTGGTGTCTGTTCACAGCATAAAACCCAAATTAATACAACATCCTAATGATCATTCAACATGATCAAGTAGGCTTCATCCCACAGACACAGGGATGGTTCAATATATGGAAATCCATTAATGTAATCCACTACATAAACGAAGCCAAAGTAAAAAACCACGTGGTCATTTCATTAGATGCTGAAAAATCATTTAATGAAATTCAGCATCCTTTCATGTTAAAACACTTGGGAAGATCAGGAATTCAAGGCCAATACCTAAACATAGTAAAAGCAATATACAGCAAACTAGTACCCAACATCAAACTAAATGGAGAGAAACTTGAAGCAATCCCACTAAAATAAGGGACTAGAAAAGGGTGCTCTCTCTCTCCATATCTACTCAATATAGTACTTGAAGTTCTAACTAGAGCAATTAGATAACAAATGGAGGCCAAAGGGATACAAATTGGAAAGGAGAAGTCAAATTATCACTGTTTGGAGATGACATGATAGTATAATTAAGTGACCCAAAAAACTCCACCAGAGAACTCCTATAGGTGATAAACAACTTCAGCAAAGTGGCCAGATATAAAATTAATTCAAGCAAATCAGCAGCCTTCCTATTCTCAAAGGATAAACAGGCTGAGAAAGAAATTAGGGAAATGACAACTTTCAAAAATAGTCACAAGCAATATAAAGTATCTTGGTGAACTTTAACCAAACAAGTGAAAGATCTGTATGAGAAGAACTTCAGGTCTCTGAAGAAAGAAATCAAAGAAAACTTCCGAAGATGGAAAGATCTCCCATGCTTGTTGATTGGCAGAATTAATGTAGTAAATATGTCCATCTTTCCAAAAGCAATCTACATATTCAATGCAATCCCCATCAAAATTCCAACTCAATTAATCCTAGAACTATAAAGAGCTATTCTCATATTCATCTGGAATAACAAAAAAGCCAGGATACCTAAAACTATTCTCAACAGTAAAAGAACTTCTGGGGGAATCACTATCCCAGACCTCAAGCAGTACTACAGAACAATAGTGTTAAAAAATGCATGGTTTTGGTACAGTGACAGGCAATTGGATCAATGGAATAGAATTGAAGACCCAGAAATGAAGCCACACACCTATGGTCACTTGATCTTTGACAAAAGAGCTAAAATCATTCAGTGGGAAAGAGATAGCCTTTTCAACAAATGGTGCTGGCTCAACTGGTGGCTAGCCTGCACAAGAATGCAAATCGATCCATTCTTATTTCCTTGTACTAAGCTCAAGTTCAAGTGGATCAAGGACCTCCACATAAAACCAGACACACTGAAACTAATAGAGTTTTACGGAAATGACAACCTTCAAAAATAGTCAAAAACAATATAAAGTATCTTGGTGAACTCTAACCAAACAAGTGAAAGATCTGTATGACAAGAACTTCAAGTCTCTGAAGAAAGAAATCAAAGAAAACCTCAGAAGATGGAAAGATCTCCCATGCTCGTTGATTGGCAGAATTAATATAGTAAATATGGCCATCTTTCCAAAAACAATCTGCATATTCAATGCAATCTCCATTAAAATTCCAACTCAAGGAAGAGCCTTGAGCACATGGGCATAGGGGAAAATTTCCTGAACAGAACACCAATAGCTTATGGTCTAAGATCAAGAATTGACAAATGGGACCTCATAAAATTACAGTTTCTGTAAGACAAAGGACACTGTCAATAGGACAAAACAGCAACCAATATATTGGGAAACGATCTTTACTAACCCTACATCCGACAAAGGGTTAATATTCAATATATACAAAGAAGTCAAGAAGGTAGACTCCACAGAAGCAAGTAACCCTAATAAAAATGGAGGATAGAGCTAAACAAAGAATTTTCACCTGAGGAATATCAAATGACTGTGAAGTACCTAAAGAAATCTTCAACATCCTTAGTCATCAGGGAAATGCAAATCAAAACAACCCTGAGATTTCACCTCACACCAGTAAGAATGGGTAAGATCAAAAACCAAGAAGACAGCAGGTACTGGCAAGGATGTGGAGAAAGAGAAAAACTCTTCCACTGCTGGTGTGATTGCAAACTGGCACAACCACTCTGGAAATCAGTCTGCCGGTTCCTCAGAAAACTGGGCATAATAATACCGGAGGATCCTGACATACCACTCCTGTGATACCCAGAGGATTCTCCAGCAAGTAATAAGGACACATGCTCCACTATGGTCATACCAGCCCTATTTATAATTGCCAGAAGCTGGAAAGAACCCAGATGTCCCTCAGTGGAGGAATGGATAGAGAAAATGTGGTGTATTTAAACACTGGAATTCTTTTTTTTAAATTTTATTTTCTAAGTTTTTTTTTTATTTACATTCAAAATCATTTCCCCTTTCCCATTTCCTACCTCCCCGAAAGTTCCATAAGCCCACTTCCCTCCCTCTTTTCCCCATTCAACCCCTTCTCACTTCTCTGTCCTGGCATTCCCCTACATCCAGTCTTTCCAGGACCAGGGGTCTCTCCTTCCATTTTCTTAGAAATCTATTGATATGCGAATTGTGTCTAGGGTATTCCGAGATTCTGGGTCAATATCCCCTTATCAGTGACTGCATACCATGTGTGTTCTTTTGTGATTGGGTTACCTCACTAAGGATGATATTTTCAAGTTCTGACCATTTGCCTAGGAATTTCGTGAATTCATTGTTTTTAATTGCAGAGTAGTATTCCATTGTGTAAATATACCACATCTTCTGAATCCATTCCTCCGTTGAGGGACATCTGGGTTCTTTTCAGCTTCTGGCTATTATAAATAAGGCTGCTATGAACATAGTGGAGCATGTGTCCATATTGCATGCAGGTAAAGCCTCTGGGTATATGCCCAGGAGGGGTATAACAGGATCCTTTGGGAGTGTCATGCCCAGTTTTCTGAGGAACCTCCAGACTGCCTTCCAGAGTGGTTGTACCAGCTTGCAATCCCACCAGCAGTGGAGGAGTGTTCCTCTTTCTCCACATCCTCGCCAACAACTGCTGTCTCCTGTGTTTTTGATCTTAGCCATTCTGACTGGTGTGAGATGGAATCTCAGGGTTGTTTTGATTTGCATTTCCCTAATGACTAAGGATGATGAGCATCTCTTTAGGTGCTTCTCAGCCATTAGATATTCTTCAGGTGAGAACTCTTTGTTTAGCTCTGTACCCCAGTTTTTAATAGGGTTACTTGCCTCTCTGGAGTTTAACTTCTTGAGTTCTTTGTATATATTGGATATTAGCCCTCTGTCGGATGTAGGGTTGGTAAAGATCATTTCCCAGTTAGTTGGTTGCCGCTTTGTCTTTTTGACAGTGTTTTTTGCCTTGCAAAAACTTTGTAATTTAATGAGGTCCCATTTGTCTATTCTTGATCTTAGAGCATAAGCTATTGGAGTTCTATTCAGGAAATTCCCCCTGTGCCCATATGTTCAAGGTTTTTCCCTAGTTTCCTTTCGATTTGTTTCAGTGTCTGGTTTTATGTGGAGGTCCTTGATACACTTGGAATTGAGCTTAGTGCAAGGAGATAAGATTGGGTCAATTTGCTTTCTTCTGCATGTTGACCTCCAGTTGAATCAGCACCATTTGTTGAAAAGGCTATTTTTTTTCCACTGGTAGTTTTAGCGCCTTTGTCAAAGATCAAGTGACCATAGGAGTGTGGATTCTTTTCTGGGTCTTCAATTCTGTTCCATTGATCTACATGCCTGTCACTGTACCAATACCATGCGGTTTTTAACACTATTGCTCTGTAGTACAGCTTGAGGTCCGGGATACTGATTCCCCCCGAGGTTCTTTTACTCTTGAGAATAGTTTTAGCTATCCTGGGTTTTCTGTTATTCCAGATGAATTTTTGAATTGCTCTTTCTAACTCTATGAAGAATTGAGTTGGGATTTTGATGGGAATTGCATTGAATCTGTATATTGCTTTTGGCAAGATGGCCATTTTTACTATATTAATCCTGCCAATCCATGAGCATGGCAGATTTTTCCATCTTCTGAGGTCTTCTTCAATTTCTTTCTTCAGAGACTTGAAGTTCTTGTCATATAGATCTTTCACTTGTTTGGTTAGAGTCACACCAAGATACTTTTTATGGTTTGTGGCTATCGTGAAGGGTATCATTTCTCTTACTTCTTTCTCAGCCTGCTTATCCTTTGAGTATAGGAAGGCTACTGACTTGCTTGAGTTAATTTTATATCCGGCCACTTTGCTGAAGTTGTGTATCAGCTGAAGGAGTTCTCTGGTGGAGTTCTTTGGGTTGCTTAATATACTATCATATCGTCTGCAAAGAGTGATAGTTTGACTTCTTCCTTTCCAATTTTTATCCCTTTGACCTCCTTTTGTTGTCTAATTGCTCTAGCTAGAACTTCAAGTACTATATTGAAAAGATATGGAGAGAGAGGGCAGCCTTATCTAGTCCCTGATTTCAGTGGGATTGCTTCAAGTTTCTCTCCATTCAGATTGATGTTGGCTACCGGTTTGCTCTATATTGCTTTTACTATGTTTAGATATGGGGCTCAAATTCCTGATCTTTCCCAGACCTTTAACACGAAAGGATGCTGAATTTTGTCAAATTCTTTCTCAGCATCTAATGAGATGACCATGTGGGTTTTTTCTTTGAGATTGTTTAGATAGTGGATTACATTGATGGATTTCCTTATATTGAACCATCCCTGCATCCCTGGGATGAAGCCTACTTGATCGTGGTGAATGATCGTTTTGATGTGTTCTTGAATTCGGTTGGCAAGAATTTTATTGAGTATTTTTGCATCGATATTGATAAGAGAGATTGGCCAGAGATTCACTTTCTTTGTCAGATCTTTGTGTGCTTTTGGTATTAGCGTAATTGTGGCTTCGTAGAACGAGTTGGATAGTCTTCCTTCTGTTTCTATTTTATGGAACAGTTTGAAGAGTATTGGTGTTAGGTCTTCTTTGAAGGTCTGATAGAATTCTGCACTAAAACCATCTGAACCTGTGCTTTTTTTGGTTGGAAGTCTTCCAATGACGACTTCTAATTCTTCAGGGGTTATAGGACGGTTTAGATTGTCTATTTGATCCTGATTTAATTTTGGTATTTGGTATCTGTCAAGGAAATTGTCCATTTCCTCGAGATTTTCTAGTTGTGTTGAATACAGACTTTTGTAGTAGGATCTGATGATTTTTTGAATTTCCTCAGTTTCTCTTGTTATCTCAACCTTTTTGTTTCGATTTTATTAATTTGGATACTGTCTCTGTGCCCTCTGGTTAGTCTGGCTAAGGGCTTATCTATCTTGTTGATTTTCTCAAAGAACCAAATCCTTGTTTTGTTTATTCTTTGTATGGTTTTATTTGTTTCTACTTTTTGATTTCAGCCCTGAGTTTGATGATTTCTTGCCTTCTACTCCTCTTTGGTGTATTTGCTTCTTTTTGTTCCAGGGCTTTCAGGTGTGCCATTAAGCTGCTAGTGTATGCTGTCTCCCGTTTCTTTTTGGTGGCACTTAGGGCTATGAATTTTCCTCTTAGCACTGCTTTCATTGTGTCCCATAAATTAGGGTATGTTGTGCCTTCATTTTCATTAAATTTCAAAAAGTCTTTGATTTCTTTCCTTATTTCCACCTTGAGAAAGTTATCATTGAGTAGAGCATTGTTCAGCCTCCATGTGTATGTGGGTTTTCTGTTGTTTTTGTTGCCATTGAAGACCACCCTTATTCCATAGTGATCTGATAGGAGGCATGGTATTAGTTCGATCTTCTTATATCTGTTGAGGTCTGATTTGTGACCAATTATATGGTCAGTTTTGGAGAAGGTACCATGAGGTGCTGAGAAGAAGGTGTATTCTTTAGCTCTAGGATGAAATGTTCTATATATATCTGTTAGTTCCATTTGGTCCAAGGCTTCAATTAGATTCACTGTGTCCCTGTTTAGTTTCTGCTTTCCTGAAAGATCCATTTCAGAGAGCGGAGTGTTGAAGTCACCCACAATTATTGTGTGAGGTGCGATGTGTGATTTGAGCTTTAGTAAAGTTTCTTTTATGAATGAGGGTGTCCTTGCATTTAGAGCATAGATATTCAGAATTGACAGTTCTTCTTGGTGGATTTTTCCCTTGATTAGTATGTAGTGTCCTTCTGTGTCTTTTTTGATGACTTTAGGTTGGAAGTCAATTTTATCTGACATTAGGATGGCTACTCTGGCTCGTTTCTTGGGACCATTTGCTTGTAAAATTGTTTTCCAGCCTTTTACTCTAAGGTAGTGTTTGTCTTTGACACTGAGGTGCGTTTCCTGCATGCAGCAAAATGCTGGGTCCTGTTTACGTATCCAGTCTGTTAGTCTATGTCTTTTTATTGGGGAATTAAGACGACTGATATTAAGAGAGATTAAGGAATAGTGATTATTGCCACCATCCATTCTTCACACTATCTTTATATTTGAGTGGTTATCTACTTTTGGGTTTGATGCAAGAAGGTTACTATCTCATTTTTTCCAGGGTGTTGTTTCTTTCCTTGTATTGGCGGTTTCCACCTATTATCCTTTGCAGGGCTGGGTTTGTGGAAAGATATTGTGAAAATTTGGTTTTATCATGGAATATCTTGGTCTCTCCATCTATGGTGATTGAGAGTTTTGCTGGGTATAGTAGTCTAGGCTGGCATTTGTGCTCTCTTAGTGTCTCCATGAGAGCTGCCCAGGATCTTCTGGCTTTTATAGTCTCTGGTGAGAAGTCTGAAGTGATTCGGATAGGTCTTCCTTTGTATGTTACTTGGCCCTTTTCTCTTACTGCTTTTAATATTCTTTCTTTGTTTAGTACATTTGATGTTTTGATTATTATGTGACGGGAGGTATTTCTGTTCTGGTCCAGTCTGTTTGGAATTCTGTATGCTTCTTGTACGTTCATCGGCATCTCACTCTTTAGGTTAGGGAAATTTTCCTCCATAATTTTGTTGAAGATGTTTACTGGCCCTTTAAGTTGCAAATCTTCACTCTCATCTATACCTATAATCCTTAGGTTTGGTCTTCTAATTGTGTCCTGTATTTCCTGGATGTTTTGAGTTACACATTTTTCGCATTTTGCATTTTCTTTGACTGTTGAGTCGATGCTTTCTATGGTATCTTCAGCACCTGAGATTCTTTCTTCAATCTCGTGTATTCTACTGTTGATGTTTGCATCTATGACTCCTGATTTCTTCCCACGGTTTTCTATCTCCAAAGTTGTCTCCCTTTGTGATTTCTTAGTTGTTTCTACTTCCTTTTTTAGATCCTGGATGGATTTGCTCAGATCCTTCACTTGTTTGTTTGTATTTTCCTGTATTTCTTTAAGGTATTTTTGCATTTCCTTTTTCAGGATTTCTGCCTGTTGACCCAAGTTCTCCTTTATTTCTCTAAGCGATTTTTGTGTTTCCACCTCATGGGAATCCATCTGTTGATCCATCGTCTCCTGCATTTCTTTAAGCAGTTCTCGTGTTTCCTTTGTAAGGGCATCTAACCGTTGATTCATTTCTTTAAGCAATTTTTGTGTTGCCTCCTTATGGGCATCCGTCTGTTGACCCATATTCTTCTGCATTTCTTTATGCAAGTTTTGTGAGTCCTTTGAAAGTGCATCTACCCGTTGATTCATTTCTTTAAGCGATTTTTGTGTTGTCTCCTTGTGGTCCACCATCTGTTGATCCATGTTCTCCTGCATTTCTCTAAGCGATTTTTGTGTTTCCTTTGTAAGGGCTTCTAACCCTTGATTCATGGTCTCCTGTAGTTCTTTATTAGATTTATTTGTGTCCTTCTTGTGATCCTCTAATAGCATCATGAGAAGTGATTTTAAATCCAGATCTTGTCTTTCGGGTGTGGTGGGGTATCCAGGACTTGCTCCTGTTGGAGAGTTGGGTTCGGATGGTGCCATAATACTTTGATTTCTGTTAGTAACTTTCCTACGTTTGCCTTTTGCCATCTGGTTACCTCTGATGTTACTTGGTCCTGCTGTCACTGGCTGTTGGTTGGACCTCCTGTGAGACTGCAAAGCTATTTCTGCCCCCCCTGGATTGCCAGGATTCCCCTGGCACCGATTTCTGGGGCCTGCCCTGCTCCTGAGTGACTTTGGAGCCCTGATATGCCTTGCCCCAAGTGATGTTATATTGGGGAGTCCCTGCACATCCAAAGGCTCAGCTTAGTGGATTCCCAGAGCAGATGTCACCAAAGGGA
Source organism: Tokudaia tokunoshimensis (assembly GCA_036184795.1). Lineage (NCBI taxonomy): Eukaryota > Metazoa > Chordata > Mammalia > Rodentia > Muridae > Tokudaia > Tokudaia tokunoshimensis. Next base: position 621,771 of record BTHU01000021.1, on the reverse strand, counting down.
GTTTGGTAGGCTCCCGTCCTATGCAGGGGTGTGTGATCTCTGGGGGGAGGCGAGGGTGCGTCCCTCTGCAGGGCAGAAGTCCCACAGCAGGGCTGGTGCATCGATTACTGCAGACCTGCCCAGCTCTTTGAGCAGGTTACACACAAACTGCCTGAGACTGAAGCAATATTATGCCTGACTGTCTCCGAGCCTGGCTGTCCCAACTACCTGGACACTCGAGCAAAGATGGCGGACTGCACTCTGCACTCTCTCGGCAGCAGCGCAGGTCACCCTGCAGGGGGGATGGCCCACAGCAGAGCTGGCGCCCAGATGACCACAGCGCTGTCCAGTTCTTGGAAGCAGATGGAAGCCCCAACAAGCCGTGTCCCAAGCGATGTTATATTGGGGAGAACCTGGGTACCTGTCTCCTCAGTGTGGTAGATCCCGGAACAGAGGTCGCCAAAGGGAAGCTGGTAGGCTCCTGCCCAATGCGGCGGTCCCTCTGCAAGGCAGAAGTCCCACAGCAGAGCTGGCGCGCTGGTTACTGCAGATCTGCCCAGTTCTTGGAGCAGGTTACACACAATCTGCCTGAGACCGAGGCAATATTATGCCTGTCTGTCTCCAAGCCTGGCTGTCCCAACTACCAGGAAACTGGAGCAAAGATAGTGGAGCGCACTCTGCACTCTCTCAGAGGCAACGCCAAACAATGGAATTCTACTCAGCCATTAAAATATGAATTCATGAAATTCTTAGGCAAATGGATGGAACTGGAAAATATCATCTTGAGTGAGGTAACCCAATCACAAAAGATCACACATGGTATGCGCTCACTATAAGTGGATATTAGCCCAGAAGCTTGGAATACACAAAACACATTTCACATATCAAATGATGCCCAAGAAGGAGGAAGAACAAAGTATGGATACTCTGGTCCTTTTTAGAAGGGGGAACAAAATGACCACAAAAGGAGATACAGAAAGAAAGGGTGGAATCTTTACAGTTCCATATACAGTTACAAAACACAGACATTATTATCAATGGCCGCCAGTGCTTTCTGACCTACAAACATCTGAATGATTAGTAGCCTAACATTACTAGAAGAGAGAGAGAGAGAGAGAGAGAGAGAGAGAGAGAGAGAGAGAGAGAGAGAGAGAGAGCCTGAGACAATCAGCAGATAAATGCCATGGTGCCTGACCAGATAGCTAGCCTAAGATGACCACCAGTCTGGTGTCTTGCAATTCTGAGCAGGGGCAGATCATGTCCTAGATGATGACACTTTCCTGGATCTGTAGAGCACCAGCAGGGCATAGCAATCCTGAGCTCACTCCTGAGATGACCACAGACACTCAAAGACCCCAGGTGCCACTAAAAGGATCAAGTAAGTGGTAGAGAAATAGAAGAGAAAAAGAAATAGAAGGATGTGGTCACAATAAAAAGAGGCAGAACTGGAGTCTCAAGTGTAGTGAGGAACAGTTTTATATGAGTAGCAAGTAATGCCACCTGTAACCATGGTGGGTTTCTGGCCTGTGCTGCCACTACAGTCCATGTCTTGGTCTATGATTCAGTAACATCAGGGATCTATCACCAAAGGCCAGGTGGATCTCTCAGGCTTAGATTTCAATATTGTTTCAATGTTATTCTCCATATGAAAAAGTGAAGGAATTTATCTTCTGCACTAGTTTTCTACCACATATGCCCTGGTTTATGTCTGTACATGTGTGTGATTCTTAACAAGACTCAGATTTCAAGTAATGCTTGCTCACCTGGGTGAAAAGAGACAGGAAGGACCTAAGGTATGAATAGGAGTGTATCAGGGAGAAAATCAATTCTTCTAACAAACCCAATATGTGCACATTTTAGTAGAGAGATGGTCCATGGCCATGATTTGTCTTATCACATTCTCTGGAGGCTGCCTGTGTTTGTGTTTTAGAAGTGATATAGAACATTTCATTTGATCGAGATGGAGTAGATCAGAAGTGGAATGTCTACCTCCATTTCATTCCTTGGATGACTTTAAAGTGAGAAAATGATAGCCATGTGTTTGTTCTTGTATGAATGCATAGTTATATAACTGTGTGTGCATTTATTAGAATTGGAATTATGTACTCAATACATGTTACAGTCACTATGAGCTAATGCAATATGTGTACATATTATGTATGTGCACATATAATAGCAATGTGTATGTATCTAGATTTATGCAAACTATTAGTATATATGTTTGTGTACATAAACACAAGATGGTTTGTTCCTCAGGAGTTCCTTCCTATCTTTTTATCACTGAGTAGCCGTATTCCTAATTTCAGTCTTCACTCAGATACTTCACATTGTTTTTGGTTATTAGGTCCTGGATCACTTACCCAACCCTCACTGACTTAATTTCACTGAGTTTTGTAAGAGATTTACATAATAAATGAAATTTGTTTATAGTTAAGAATTATTTCATATATACATCCACAATTAATTTTCCCAATAATAAAATAATTAAAGGATATGAAATGTATCTAAGGAAGAAATTTTTTTTTGGTTTTTTTGAGACAGGGTTTCTCTGTGTAGCCCTGGCTGTCCTGGAACTCACTGTGTAGACCAGGCTGGCCTCGAACTCAGAAATCCTCCTGCCTCTGCCTCCCAAGTGCTGGGATTAAAGGCATGCGCCACCACCGCCCGGCTCTAAGGAAGAATTTTAAGGTGTGAGTGGTTGTACTGATGTCAGGTACACATGGACATAGTGGTTACAGTTTGGGGACAAAAAAGAAAGCAGTGAGTTCATCTTAACTCTTTGCATTTGTAAATATTGCAAGTTTCTTAAAGTTATTCCTTTAATCTTCTTGAGCAAAAATTAATGATTATTGGGTACACATAGAATCAGTCTATTCCATTTGCCTGAGGATCCCTAATTATATTGGCAAATATACCCAACGTTCAGATTTATCCACCTTCTCATTCAACATATAAAACCAGAAAGCCAGTAACTCCACCCACTACCATATAGCTATGGAACAGAGCTAATCCTATTTGCCACAAGTTGATAGCTCGTAGAATGGACAAGCTAATGATTCTTACAAGAACATGTTTCTGAACCCTGACACTATTATGGATGACAAGAAGAGCCTACCAAAAGAGCATGTCGTGGTTGTCTCTGGAGGGGCCCTGTCAGAGCATTATACATACAAAGACAGATGCTACCAGCCAACCATTGGACTGGGCATGAGGTTCCCAACAGAGGAGCTGGAGGGTGGTCCGGAGGAGCTGAAGGGGTTTACAGTCCCATGGGAAGAGCAATGAGGTCAGCTACCCAGATGCCCCAGTACTCCCAGGGTCTAAAGCATCAACCAAGTGGTACACATGGTTCCAGCCAAAAATGTGCAAGAGGAATACCTTGTCGGGCATCAGTGGGAGGAGTGGTCCTTGGTCCAGTAAAGGCTCAATAGATGCCCCAACAAAGGGAAATTGAGGGAGGGGGATGGGAAGGGGTCGGATGGAGGGGCATATACTTGGAGGCAGGGGATGAGAGGAGGGGTTGAGGGTTTTTGGGGAGGGGGGAAACCAGGAAAGGTTTTAGCATTTGAAATGTAAATGAAGATTATATTCAATAAAAAAGAAAACAAAGAAACATGTTTCTGAACTCATCTTTGCATAAAATTTAAAATCCTGACATACATGTTAATACAGCTTCATCAATACAAAAATGTTTGATATTTTACATCAAAAGTTGTCTTATAATCTCCATAATCTGTTCATATTTTTTTAAAAAAAGCTTTTTAAAAAGTGCCTAATTTAAGGACTGTAGCTGAGGGAAGTAATTTTTTAAATAATTAATTATGTATACTAAGAATTAAAGACACTAAACTTTTTTATTTAATTTGAATGAATTGTTATCAGCTATAAATGGATCAGATACATTTATTCCTTTGATGCACTTTCTTCAGTGACAAACTCTGTCTCAACTCATAGCTACTACTTAAGCAAAGACTTTGATTCTACAGTGTCTTTGTGCCTCTCTAATGATTCATATCCTTTCTGTGACAAAACACATAACCATCTATAATGAGATCCGGTGATGTCTTCTGGCCTGTAGGGATACATGCAGGCAGAATGCTGTAGGCATAATAAATAAATAAATCTTTTTTTTTAATTTTCTATATTTTTTTATTTACATTCCCAATGATTTCCCCTTTCCCGGTTCCTCCCTCCCATAAGCCCTCTTCCCTCCCCCTGTTCCCCATTCAACCCCCTCTTGCTTCTCTGTCCTGGTATTCCCCTACATCCAGTCTTTCCAGGACCAGGGGTCTCTCCTTCCATCTTCTTGGAAATCTATTGATATATGAATTGTGTCTTGGGTATTCCGAGATTTTGGGTTAATATCCCCTTATTAGTGACTGCATATCATGTGTGTTCTTTTCTGATTGGGTTACCTTACTAAGGATGATATTTTCCAGTTCTGACCATTTGCCTAAGGATTTCATGAATTCATTGTTTTAAATTGCTGAGTAGTATTCCATTGTGTAAATATACCACATCTTCTGTATCCATTCCTCCGTTGAGGGACATCTGGGTTCTTTCCAGCTTCTGGTTATTATAAATAAGGCTGCTATGAACATAGTGGAGCATGTGTCCTTATTGCATGCTGGGGAGTCCTCTGGGTATGTGCCCAGGAGTAATAAATTATTTCTTTTATTTTTTTGAGATTACAATCACACCTTTTTCCATTCTAAACCATCCCATATGCCCCTCTTTGTTCAGTGTTGTGGTTTTAATATGCTTGGTGCAGGGAAGAGAAAAGACTGAGGTCTTGACTGCTTCATTTCTAACATGAGTTCAACTTTATGATATATGGAATAGCTAGAAAACATTGAGCAAGGAGTCATTAACTAACATGTATCATTACAAATTTCGCATCCTAACAAAACTCATACTGTCAAGGAGAGGATATGGCCTTACTGGACATATAAATGTTTTCCAGAGATAAAATATACAAGTGGTTACTAGCCATTACCAATGCCTTACTCAATCCATTTGTAATAATTACACAGATAAGGCTTTATCCATCTTAAATAGTAGTTTTATGTAAATGTGCACTTTCAGGAAACAGTTTACCATGATGGTGTTTACTCAGCTGCAGTCTAATGGTGGTGACTTATTTGTAGCTTTAGGTTTGATTGCTACGATTTTTGCTTCACAGAGTGTGGGAAAGATGTGTTCATCACACCGGCATGAACTCAAACTCTAAAAGGTATTCTCACCAAACAGTATAGATTATCCCCTATGGTTAGTCACCTAGTTAACCTCCTCCAACCAGAATACAAGGTTTTCACCTAGTACAGCTATAACATGTGGCATTATTTAAAGTTGTTCTTGAAAAGATATACTAGCATAATCCAGTTTTCATCTTATAGTTACTTACTTTACGCTTTTTGTTATAATTAGTTTAATAGTTATTAGTTGTATATTTCCCTATTACCATATGTCGCCTGTTTTCAATTTTCTGGAATCTGTGCATAGTCCCTCATATTAAAACTATATTAATTGTAAGTATATATAAAATAAAATAAAGCTGTAACCTTTCCCCATTTAAAAATCATTTTTTGAAAAAAATTAAATATGAAGGTAAAGAATGGTTAATCAAAATATTAACCATTTATTATTCAACCAATAATATTTTAAGAACCACTGTAAATACATCACTATAAGCAATTAGACAATGTATGCATTGCCCATATTAATATATAATGATACATGGAAGAGATTATGAACAAGAAAAATCTAAATTTAAACTACATATATAGTTAGCTTTACTGATTGTAGAGGTATTTGAGGAATTAGTAGTAAATGATGAATTTTCCATTGACTACTACTACTTTGCAGATGACATAACTGCAAATATATGCAAACAAAAGGAACCTTTGCTCTAGTTAAGAATATTTTGAATATGCTGAACAACAGAGGACATATTTCTGAAGAAGGAAAGTCAAGTCCTTGACTTTTAATGATAAAGGTCAGAAATTGGCCCCACATGGCAACTCACAATGACCAAAAAAACGGCCATCTTTGCTCCAGTGACTGGGAAGTTAGGACAGCCAGGTTCTGAGACAGACAGGCTTAATATCACTTGGGTCTCGGGCGGCTTGTGTGTGTGCAGCTCCCAAGTGCTGGGCTGATCTGCAGTAACCAGCGCGCCAGCTCTGCTGTGGGACTTCTGCCTGGCAGAGGGACCCCGCAATGCGCGGGAGCCTACCAGCTTTACTTCCGCGACCTCTGTTCCCACAGACTGCACTGAAGCAACAGGTACCCACGCTCTATCCCCAATATAACATCACATGGGACACGGACTGTTGGGGCTTCCGTCTGCGCCCGAGAACGGGTCAGCACTGTGGTCATCTGGGTGCCAGATCGGCAGGCCATCGCGTCTGCAGGGTGAGCGGCGCCACTGAGAGTGCCCTCCACCATCTTTGCTCCAGTGACTGGGAAGTTAGGACAGCCAGGTTCTGAGACAGACAGGCATAATATCGCTTGGGTCTCGGGCGGCTTGTGTGTATGCGGCTCCCAAGTGCTGGGCTGATCTGCAGTAACCAGCGCTGTGGGACTTCTGTCTGACAGAGGGACGCCCCCTCCCCCCCTAGGAGAGATCACACACCCCTGCACAGGGCAGGAGCCTACCAGCCTCCCTTTGGCGACCTCTGCTCCAGGAATCCACTAGGCTGAGCCTTTGGATGTGCAAGGCCTCCCCAATATAAGATCACTTGGGGCAAGGCACATTAGGGCTCCAAAGTCACTCAGGAGCAGGCAGGCCCCAGAAATCGGTGCCAGGGGAATCCTGGTAATCCAGGGGGGGGCAGAAATAGCTTTGCAGGCTCACAGGAGGTCCAACCAACACCCAGTGGCAGCAGGACCAACTAACACCAGAGGTATCCAGATGGCAAAAGGCAAACGTAGGAATGTTACTAACAGAAATCAAAGTAATGTGGGACCATCCGAACCCAACTCTCCAACAGCAGCAAGTCCTGGATACCCTACCACACCCGAAAGACAAGATCTGGATTTAAAATCACTTCTCATGATCCTATTAGAGGATCACAAGAAGGACACAAATAAATCTCATAAAGAGTTACAGGAGACCATGAATCAACGGTTAAAAGCCCTTACAAAGGAAACACAAAAATCGCTTAGAGAAATGCGGGAGAACATGGATCAAAAGATGGAGGCGCACAAGGAGACAACACAAAAATCGCTTAACGAGATGAATCAACGGGTAGATGCACTCACAAAGGAATTACAAAATTTGCATAAAGAAATGCAGAAGAATATGGGTCAACAGATGGATGCCCATAAGGAGGCAACACAAAAATTGCTTAAAGAAATGAATCAAAGGTTAGATGCCCTTACAAAGGAAACACGAGAACTGTTTAAAGAAATGCAGGAGACGATGGATCAACAGATGGAATCCCATGAGGAGGAAACACAAAAATCGCTCAGAGAAATGCAGGGAGAACGTGGGTCATCAGGAAGAAATCCTGAAAGAGGTAATGCAAAAATACCTTAAAGAAATACAGGAAAATACAAACAAACAAATGAAGGATCTCAGCAAATCCATCCAGGAACTCAAAAAGGAAGTAGAAACAACTAAGAAATCACAAAGGGAGACAACTTTGGAGATAGAAAACCTTGGGAAGAAATCAGGAGTCATAGATGCAAACATCAACAATAGAATACAAGAGATGGAAGAAAGAATCTCAGGTGCTGAAGATTCCATAGAAAGCATCGACTCAACAGTCAAAGAAAATGCAAAATGCAAAAAAACGTGTAACCCAAAACATCCAGGAAATCCAGGACACAATGAGAAGACCAAACCTAAGGATTATAGGTATAGATGAGAGTGAAGATTTGCAACTTAAAGGGCCAGTAAACATCTTCAACAAAATTATGGAGGAAAACTTCCCTAACCTAAAGAGAGAGATGCCGATGAACGTACAAGAAGCCTACAGAACTCCAAACAGACTGGACCAGAACAGAAATACCTCCCGTCACATAATAATCAAAACACCGAATGTTCTAAAGAAAGAAAGAATACTAAAAGCAGTAAGAGAAAAGGGCCAAGTAACATACAAAGGAAGACCTATCCGAATCACATCAGACTTCTCACCAGAGACTATGAAAGCCAGAAGATCCTGGGCAGATCTCATGCAGATACTAAGACAGCACAAATGCCAGCCTAGACTACTATACCCAGCAAAACTCTCAATCACCATAGATGGAGAGACCAAGATATTCCATGATAAAACCAAATTTTCACTATATCTTTCCACAAATCCAGCCCTGCAACAGATAATAGGTGGAAACCTCCAATACAGGGAGAGAAACAACACCCAGGAAAAAATGAGATAATAACCTTCTTGAATCAAACCCAAAAGTAGATAACCACTCAAACATAAAGATAGCGTCAAGAATGGCAGATGGCAATAATCACTATGCCTTAATCTCTCTTAATATCAATGGTCTCAATTCCCCAATTAAAAGACATAGACTAGCAGACTGGATACGTAAACAGAACCCAGCATTTTGCTGCATGTACTAAACGCACCTCAGTGTCAAAGACAAACACTACCTCAGAGTAAAAGGCTGGAAAACACTTTTACAAGCAAATGGCCCCAAGAAACGAGGTGGAGTAGCCATCCTAATATCAGATAAAATTGATTTTCAACCTAAAGTCATCAAAAAAGACACAGAAGGACACTACATACTGATCAAGGGAAAAATCCACCATCAAGAACTCTCAATTCTGAATATCTATGCTCCAAATGCAAGGGCACCCTCATTCGTAAAAGAAACTTTACTAAAACTCAAAGCACACATCGCACCGCACACAATAATAGTGGGTGACTTCAACACCCCGCTCTCTGAAATGGATCTTTCAGGAAAGCAGAAACTAAACAGGGACACAGTGAATCTAATTGAAGCCTTGGACCAAATGGAACTAACAGATATATATAGAACATTTCATCCTAGAACTAAAGAATACACCTTCTTCTCAGCTCCTCATGGTACCTTCTCCAAAATTGACCATATAATTGGTCACAAATCAGACCTCAACAGATATAAGAAGATAGAAATAATCCCATGCCTCCTATCAGATCACTATGGAATAAGGGTGGTCTTCAATGGCAACAAAAACAAAAGAAAACCCACGTACACATGGAGGCCGAACAATGCTCTACTCAATGATAACTTGGTCAAGGTGGAAATAAGGAAAGAAATGAAAGACTTTTTGAAAGTTAATGAAAATGAAGGCACAACATACCCTAATTTATGGGACACAATGAAAGCAGTGCTAAGAGGAAAATTCATAGCCTTGAGTGCCGCCAAAAAGAAATGGGAGACAGCATACACTAACAGCTTAATGGCACACCTGAAAGCCCTGGAACAAAAAGAAGCAAATACACCAAAGAGGAGTAGAAGGCAGGAAATCATCAAACTCAGGGCTGAAATCAATCAAGTAGAAACAAATAAAACCATACAAAGAATCAACAAAACGAGGAGTTGGTTCTTTGAGAAAATCAACAAGATAGATAAGCCCTTAGCCAGACTAACCAGAGGGCACAGAGATAGTATCCAAATTAATAAAATCAGAAACGAAAAGGGAGAGATAACAACAGAAACTGAGGAAATTCAAAAAATCATCAGATCCTACTACAAAAACCTGTATTCAACACAACTAGAAAATCTTGAGGAAATGGACAACTTCCTTGACAAATACCAAGTACCAAAATTAAATCAGGATCAAATAGACCATCTAAACCGTCCTATAACCCCTGAAGAAATAGAAGTTGTCATTGGAAGTATTCCAACCAAAAAAAAGCACAGGTCCAGATGATTTTAGTGCAGAATTCTATCAGACCTTCAAAGAAGACCTAACACCAATACTCTTCAAACTGTTCCACAAAATAGAAACAGAAGGAACACTACCCAACTCGTTCTATGAAGCCACAGTTACACTAATACCAAAAGCACACAAAGATCCGACAAAGAAAGAGAATCTCAGGCCAATCTCTCTTATGAATATCGATGCAAAAATACTCAATAAAATTCTTGCCAACCGAATCCAAGAACACATCAAAACGATCATTCACCACGATCAAGTAGGCTTCATCCCAGGGATGCAGGGATGGTTCAATATAAGGAAATCCATCAATGTAATCCACTACATAAACAATCTCAAAGAAAAAAACCACATGGTCATCTCATTAGATGCTGAGAAAGCATTTGACAAAATTCAGCATCCTTTCATGCTAAAGGTCTTGGAAAGATCAGGAATTCAAGGCCCATATCTAAACATAGTAAAAGCAATTTACAGCAAACCGGTAGCCAGCATCAATTTAAATGGAGAGAAACTTGAAGCAATCCCACTAAAATCAGGGACTAGACAAGGCTGCCCTCTCTATATATATCTTTTCAATATAGTACTTGAAGTTCTAGCTAGAGCAATTAGACAACAAAAAGAGGTCAAAAGGATACAAATTGGAAAGGAAGAAGTCAAACTATCACTATTTGCAGACGATATGATAGTATACTTAAGCGACCCAAAGAACTCCACCAGAGAACTCCTACAGCTGATAAACGACTTCAGCAAAGTGGCCGGATATAAAATCAACTCAAGCAAGTCAGAAGCCTTCCTATACTCAAAGGATAAGCCGGCTGAGAAAGAATTAAGAGAAATAATACCCTTCACAATAGCCATAAACCATATTAAGTATCTTGGCGTGACTCTAACCAAACAAGTGAAAGATCTGTATGACAAGAACTTCAAGTCTCTGAAGAGAGAAATTGAAGAAGACCTCAGAAGATGGAAAAATCTGCCATGCTCATGGATTGGCAGGATTAATATAGTAAAAATGAGCATCTTACCAAAAGTAATACACAGATTCAATGCAATCCCCATCAAAATCCCAACTCAATTCTTCATAGAGTTAGAAAGAGCAATTCAAAAATTCATCTGGAATAACAGAAAACCCAGAATAGCTAAAACTATTCTCAAGAGTAAAAGAACCTCTGGGGGAATCAGTATGCCGGACCTCAAGCTGTACTACAGAGCAAGAGTGTTAAAAACTGCATGGTATTGGTACAGTGACAGACATGTAGATCAATGGAACAGAATTGAAGACCCAGAAATGAATCCACACTCCTATGGTCACTTGATCTTTGACAAAGGAGCTAAAACCATCCAGTGGAAAAATGATAGCCTTTTCAACAAATGGTGCTGGCTCAGCTGGAGGTCAACATGCAGAAGAATGCAAATTGACCCATTCTTATCTCCTTGCACTAAGCTCAATTCTAAGTGGATCAAAGATCTCCACATAAAACTAGACACACTGAAACTAATAGAAGGGAAACTAGGGAAGAACCTTGAACATATGGGCACAGGGGAGAATTTCCTGAACAGAACTCCAATAGCTTATGCTCTAAGATCAAGAATAGACAAATGGGACCTCATTAAATTACAAAGATTTTGCAAGGAAAAAGACACTGTCAAAAAGACAAAGCGGCAACCAACTAACTGGGAAATGATCTTTTCCAACCTTACATCCGACAGAGGGCTAATATCTGGATTTAAAATCACTTCTCATGATGCTATTAGAGGATCACAAGAAGGACACAAATAAATCTCATAAAGAGTTACAGGAGACCATGAATCAACGGTTAGAAGCCCTTACAAAGGAAACACAAAAATCGCTTAGAGAAATGCGGGAGAACATGGATCAAAAGATGGAGGCGCACAAGGAGACAACACAAAAATCGCTTAACGAGATGAATCAACGGGTAGATGCACTCACAAAGGAATCACAAAATTTGCATAAAGAAATGCAGAAGAATATGGGTCAACAGACGGATGCCCATAAGGAGGCAACACAAAAATTGCTTAAAGAAATGAATCAACGGTTAGATGCCCTTACAAAGGAAACACGAGAACTGCTTAAAGAAATGCAGGAGACGATGGATCAACAGATGGAATCCCATGAGGAGGAAACACAAAAATCGCTCAGAGAAATGCAGGAGAACGTGGGTCATCAGGAAGAAATCCTGAAAGAGGTAATGCAAAATTACCTTAAAGAAATACAGGAAAATACAAACAAACAAGTGAAGGATCTCAGCAAATCCATCCAGGAACTAAAAAAGGAAGTAGAAACAACTAAGAAATCACAAAGGGAGACAACTTTGGAGATAGAAAACCTTGGGAAGAAATCAGGAGTCATAGATGCAAACATCAACAATAGAATACAAGAGATGGAAGAAAGAATCTCAGGTGCTGAAGATTCCATAGAAAGCATCGACTCAACAGTCAAAGAAAATGCAAAATGCAAAAAACGCGTAACCCAAAACATCCAGGAAATCCAGGACACAATGAGAAGACCAAACCTAAGGATTATAGGTATAGATGAGAGTGAAGATTTGCAACTTAAAGGGCCAGTAAACATCTTCAACAAAATTATGGAGGAAAACTTCCCTAACTTAAAGAGAGAGATGCCGATGAACATACAAGAAGCCTACAGAACTCCAAACAGACTGGACCAGAACAGAAATACCTCCCGTCACATAATAATCAAAACACCGAATGTTCTAAACAAAGAAAGAATACTAAATGCAGTAAGAGAAAAGGGCCAAGTAACATACAAAGGAAGACCTATCCGAATCACATCAGACTTCTCACCAGAGACTATGAAAGCCAGAAGATCCTGGGCAGATCTCATGCAGACACTAAGACAGCACAAATGCCAGCCTAGACTACTATACCCAGCAAAACTCTCAATCACCATAGATGGAGAGACCAAGATATTCCATGATAAAACCAAATTTTCACAATATCTTTCCACAAATCCAGCCCTGCAACGGATAATAGGTGGAAACCTCCAATACAGGGAGAGAAGCTAATATCCAATATATACAAAGAACTCAAGAAGTTAAATTCCAGAGAGGCAAGTAACCCAATTAAAAAATGGGGTACAGAGCTAAACAAAGTGTTCTCACCTGAAGAATATCTAATGGCTGAGAAGCACCTAAAGAGGTGTTCATCATCCTTAGTCATTAGGGAAATGCAAATCAAAACAACCCTAAGATTCCATCTCACACCAGTCAGGATGGCTAAGATCAAAAACACAGGAGACAGCAGTTGTTGGCGAGGATGTGGAGAAAGAGGAACACTCCTCCACTGCTGGTGGAATTGCAAGCTGGTACAACCACTCTGGAAAGCAGTCTGGCGCTTCCTCAGAAAACTGGGCATGACACTCCCGGAGGATCCGGCTATACCACTCCTGGGCATATACCCAGAGGCTTTACCTGCATGCAATAAGGACACATGCTCCACTATGTTCATAGCAGTCTTATTTATAATAGCCAGAAGCTGGAAAGAACCCAGATGTCCCTCAACGGAGGAATGGATTCAGAAGATGTGGTATATTTACACAATAGAATACTACTCTGCAATTAAAACAATGAATTCACGAAATTCCTAGGCAAATGGTCAGATCTTGAAAATATCATCCTTAGTGAGGTAACCCAATCACAAAAGAACACACATGGTATGCAGTCACTGATAAGGGGATATTGACCCAGAATCTCGGAATACCCTAGACACAATCCGCATATCAATAGATTTCTAAGAAGATGGAAGGAGAGACCCCTGGTCCTGGAAAGACTGGATGTAGGGGAACACCAGGACAGAGTAACGAGAGGGGGTTGAATGGAGAAAAGAGGGAGGGAAGGGGGCTTATGGGACTTTCGGGGAGGGAGGAAACGGGAAAGGGGAAATGATTTGGAATGTAAATTAAAAAAAATAAAATAAAATAAAATAATAAAAAAACCAAAAAAACCAAAGAAAACAACACATCAGTGCTGGACTTTGCATGCTGTAATAGCAGGCATGATGTGCCAACTGTGCACATGGTCAATTTTTGTCCAGTTGACAGATTAGAATCATCTGGGAAGGTAATGTCTCAACTAAAGAATTGTTTTTATCAGATTTTTTCTGTAGGGCAGCACTTGGGACATTTGTTGATTAATGATTGATATTAGAGGACCTAACTAGGGTGTAAATTACCATTCCTGAACAGGTGGTCTTGGGTTGTATAAAAAGTCAAGATTAGTAACCTTGGAAAGCAAGCCAGTAAAAAACATTTCTCTATTATATTCTTTCTAGTTACTGCCTCTAGGTAACTGTCTTGAGTCCCTTCTTAGGTTTCAGTCATTGGTTGGCTATAACTTGTAAATTAATTAAATGTTTCACCTAAATCCCTTTTGGTTTTGGTATTATTTTATGAAGATGAAAAAAATGAACTAATACATGGGGTAACTGACAACCTTCTGATTGAGGTTGAGTCCTATAGCATAAGAGGGGATATCACAGCAGGTACTATAGTCAAACTGTATCCATCGTTTGGGAGGTCATAGATAACCTGCAATTTTATGTAGAAAACACTCAACAATCAATAATTGTTCAATTCTTCCAAGTTGCCTCAATTGTTCTTTCAGGAAATTTGCCTTTTTCTTCCTTACCTTCTAAGACTATCAGCAAAAGGTAAAAAGAGAGATTGCAAAGATATATACAAGGTCTTGGTAGGTATCCAATTGTGTCCCTAGGAAAAGTAACAAAGATGCATTTGGGAGAAAAAAATAAAAGGATATGATACTGTACGTCTCTACATTAAATGAGTATTTGTAAGCTATTCTATTTCTCTACCTTTAATGTATATTTAAAAACACTATGCTAAGAACAAAGTATAGAATCATAATGACTTAACTGATAGATATCATACATGGATTGTTTTTCTGCCAGAATTTTTCTTATATTTTTCTTGTAAGGCAGTCTGGAGTGCTTTAACAGTTAATGTAGACTACTCTTGCTAGTTTGAATAATTTTAGAGACTTGTAAATTTATTTCAGGTTTGTGTATTTTATAATACAGTACCTATAATTCAATTTTTCATCTCAACTCTCCCTTTGAACATTTTTTATACTTTATATTTTTTAAACTATTTTGTTTATTATTGTACCTTCATAATATACAAGCAATAGGGAATATAAATATAATGGAATTCTTATGCTATTTAGATTATGTTTTTGCATATTCATTGTACATAGAACTGTGCTGCATGGTGACACTTTCATAGAAGTGCATATTGCATCTCAAGCAAAATCCTTAATCTCCTATTTCATTTGGTTTTTATCAAGAATTTTTATGACTATCATAGATAGGAAGGCTTATAGGTTATTACCTATATTTTGGCTATAACTCTTTATTACTTGACCTTTTATGGCCAAAAAATATTAAAATAGGATATTAATCAATGTAAAATTATTTCTATAAAATATCAACATCACACATTATCATTTAATTCAAGGTTCTGCACAATTTTTGTCTTCCTTTCTGTTTTCAGAATGATATCCCACTTCTGTTACTTTTTACCAAATCAAGTTTTAACTTCTTTGCTCATCCTGTGTCTCATCCTAACGCTATTTTAGGTATACCTACCATCTTCTATCCACATGTCAGTGTCTATTTCCAGATAGGTACTGACGACTATACCAGATAGGTACTGACTATTATACTACTATAATTTCTTTCCAACAAAATACACATGAAGTCCATCCCTGGATTTTCCATGCCATTAATACATATATATTGAAGAAGAAATGTCTTCATTCCCTAACTTTGTGCTCTCCACATTGTTTAGTCAAGGTACATGAATGTATTTAGGAACTGTGTGAAACCATATTTTAATATTATAATGCTATAAAATAAAATTTCCCAGACATGTTAAGGTAACTACTACTATATATTGTATTTTCAAGTTTTTCCTCAGTTATAGTCATCCTGTCCAAATATATTTATTTAACTCAACATTGGTAAGAAAGTATAAGATATGAACATCTTAATTTGGTCATATTTAAGGGGTAAGTAGTTAATATGAAAATCATGTTTTTAATTCTCTATATTTTCCAAAACCACAATGATTCAAATCAAGGGAACAAAAAAGTTACCATATCTGTCCATTAATAAAGAGAAGCATAGACTGTCTCCTGAGTACCACATGTATATCCAACACTATTGCTGTATCAGAACGTACTTCACATTTTATGTTCTTAAGAAAACTGTAAAATTGGAAAAAATTTGAGAAATTTAAGGCATAAGAAAATTCTTCCAAATATAATAGTAGTCTCTTTTTAATTATCTATGTTTGCTTTTTTCTTATTTTTGAATGTTTGTTCTTCAATTTTAAGGTAACTGTAAAACATGAATTATTTTAATCCAATTTTATACTGAAATTTAATTTACTATATAATTTAAAAGACTTCAAATGCTTAGTACGATAATAGAGATGTGAATTATTAACTGAGTTATATAAAGAATGAAGACTTAGAAGTTGATAAAAATAATGATTTCTTAGCTAGAGAGGTTGTAATACAGAGAGATGAGGAAAAGGAAAATGTATGGCTATTATTTCCTAACTTCTGAAATTTTTGTCTACTCATCTATTCAATTATTTCCCTAAGCTGAGAAGATAATGAATTCCAGAAATAATAGATTATGAAAATGAATCTTATAATTCAAGACCAAATATCAGATGTGAGTGCTTTGCCTAGAGCTAGGGGATACTGAAGTGTGTCACTGCAGAAGGAAATGATGTCAACCCAAGCTGGGACCTGGAGATCCCTATATTCCCAATAGAACAATTATCACCAAGCATGAGTGGCCAAGAGCAAAATCTCCTGGGAAGCTGCATTGTAATCACTGCTGCTGCACAGGTAGATCTTTAATATGAGAAAATTCCAAACTGTCAAGTCACATACTGGACAAGGGTTGTGAAAATGAGAATAAATTTCTCACTCTGAGCAAGTCAAGATTAAAGACCTGATGATTCTCATGGAATAGTTGCCTTCATTGACATATTTTGTAGTCTCTATATAATCAGAACATAATATCAAGGTCCTCTAACCTGAATATAGGTGAATGTATGTATCAACCATTGTCATAGGGATAGATTTTCATATGTGGAGTCTATTGGAGAGAAATAACAGTAGGTATTCTGAGAGTGTTATCCACATTCTTCAAATATTATAAAAGATACTGTAATCAATTAGTTGAAGAGGCCTCAAATATAAAGCTCCTAAAAATTCTCAAAGTTCAATGGTACTTCTTTCAAATTCACAAAGCAAAACACATAGGCTAAGATGCTTAAGACTACTTCCTTCCAATTCATTGTCCTAAAAGCCTTTACTTGAGTAATATGATTTAATAAATTATATAAAAAAGATATTAAAGCAAATGGAAGGAGATTTCATTACAGAAACATGCATTTAGGAATAGAGAGGGCAAAGACTTCTTGACATCAGCCATAAACCACAGCTAATAAACATACAAAGAGCATGAGTTTCATGAAGAACATAGACATGAGCACAGATAATTGTCTCAGTGATAGTTTTCAGAAGATCTGAAAAAGAAAGCTAATTTCATTCAGTGTCATTCATTCACTAAAAACAAACTGAAAATATATAGGTGATGACAATTTCACAATAAAAACCTGTTGTGTTGAGATATTTAAGAGATGTATATGCCTTTATGCCTCCAAAGCAGGGTTGAAACATCATTAGATTATTTGTATATAGGCTCCAAGTTAGCAGTAAGTCTTTAATACAAAACTGTTTTTTTATTTAAAGATTTATTTACATATTTATTTATTTATTTATTTAATGTATAGGAGTACACTGTAGCTATCCTCAGACACATCAGAAGAGGGCACCAGGTCCCATTATAGATGATTGTGAGCCACCATGCGGTTTCTGAGAATTGAACACAGGACCTCTGGAAGAGCTGTTAGTTAACCACTGTGCCATCTCTACAGCCTGCAAAAAATGCTTTTAAATATGCTATTAGGTACTGGGAAGTTTTGAATTCTTAAATGATAGCTGTTAGATATGTTCCTGATGCCCAGGCTTCCTTGAGTGGAAAACTATCCTGGCTTGTTTTATGTCAACTTGCCATAAGCTATAGTAATTTGGGAAGAGGTTTCCTCTATGGAGAAAATGGATCTACCAGATTAACTGTGGGCAAATTTGTTGTTTATTTTCTTGATTAATTGATGTGGGAAGACACATCATTTTATAGGTGATATCACCTCTTGACTGGTGGTCCTAGGTGCAGACTGAGCAAACTATGATTAAGCCAGTAAGCAAAAGTCCTCTCTGGACCCAGCATCATTTCTTACTTGTGAATTCTTGTTCTGAGTTCCTTCCCTGACTTGCTTGGATGATATACTGACTAAAAGTTGTAAGATGAAATAAAACTCCTTTTCCCTATGTTGGTGATGGTCCTTGTGTTAGATTTTAGCACAGGAACCTAACTAAGGCAAAGACTTTATCCATGCAACCAACTGGACAGCCATCATGTCAAAACCGGATGCTGCAAACACTGATGTCTTGAGGAAGCCACAGAAAAACTATATCTGCTTACTGTTGAAGTAGAATATCAGCTCCAGGAGGGACTCTCTCAGCCTTGGCTGCCTCAAACACATTAAGCTAGACTTTCCCATTGCAAGAACTAATGAATTTCAGATACTACTCACTCTTAGATATTCTCAATTAAGGCCATGTTTAGGAGCATTTCACTGTCTGCCTAAAAGAAGTCTCATGATTAATTCAAAATGAGTTCTTCCTATGCAAGTTCCATCTCAGAATTTTCTCTCAGGAGTGAATTTGTGTGTTTGTTAAAATTTGTGAAAGTTGTGTGTTCACTTGAATTTAATTCTAGGAACTTTCAAACTATTTCCTGATCCTTTCAATGGTTGATTACTATTTCAAGTTTCTTGTTGGACTCCAAGTAGTTTTGTAGTTTCTATATTGTCCTTCTTCTGATTTCTAGTTTGATTATACTATTACAAGATATAATACAATAAATTAATTTTATTCTTTTATGGTAATATTTCCCTTATGTCATAATATTCATAATGGCCTAGAAACAAAAGGTATCAAAACTGTATAATGTAGAAACACAAAGTCTGAATTTCCCTAAAATAGTTATGTAGACTAAAGCAGTGCTCATGAAATATAATCCTTGAAGAAATGAGTGTATTGTGGGTCCTCACCACCAGGTTTGCTGATGTGCATCAGTGATCTCAGGATGCTCAGAGGAGCTGTGGATCAGGGTCTCTGGTGGTGCTGGGTGTGGTTAGTATAAAAATTGCAGGAGACTGTATTGGAGGACAACTTGTTCACTGAAAAGGCACAGGCAAGGGGAGAAAAAAGAAAAAGGGAGTACACACAACTAATGTAAATGAAAACTTTACTCAGTTATCACTAACAAGATAAGAATATATTTATCACCTTGACTTGAAACTCAGACTGCCTAGACATGAACAAGTGCTGTGGTTTGTATTAATGATTCTCCAGGAGACCATATGTTGGATCTTAGTCATCTGTGTGGCAATTTTTGATTCTGTAGTAAGATGATTAGCTTATGGTGATACACTCTTATTGATGGAATGATTCAGATGTTCTGTGATAAAACTATTTCTGAGGAGAAAGGACTGTTGAAGAATTCTGCTCCTTTGCACAGAGCTATTGTCCTATCCATAAGGACTCTCAGGAGGGCAATGAGAAGCCTCTTGAAACTCACCAGTGAGAAGAGATTGTGAGTCTCCTGGGGAGAGTAATAGGAAAAGGACTCAGAAGACACAAGAATTTTAGTAGAATATGTGTATAGCATTTTGTTTTTCAGGAAAGGAGAAAATATATATAATGGGAATAGTGAGGTAAGTGTGTGTGTGTGTGTGTGTGTGTGTGTGTGTGTGTGTTTCTGTGTGTGTGTTTGTGTGTATGAGAGAGAGAGAGAGAGAGAGAGAGAGAGAGAGAGAGAGAGAGAGAGAGAGAGAGAGAGAGAGAGAGAGATTGGACATTGCCTTAAAGGACATAGTGCTATCTCCTGAGACACACAATCTTCTTAACACCAGGCATGGTATCTGACTGTAACGAAGCATGTTCAGTGCAATATAGAGAAGATATGAATGGTGTGTGTTCCGTGTATGTTGTAAAGAGAGGATGAACAGAAACCCAGGAGTAGAAACCACCTATCATCTTTTCACATACTGTGATTTAAGGTAGGTGCCACAGTTAATTTATCAAGAATATGCCTTAGAAAAGTGAATTGAAGTATATAAAAGGACATCAGATACTCAGAACATTTCTCCACTCTTAATATTCTAATTAATTAATTCTTTGTAGGCTATTAAAGTTTAAGCAGACTCCATCACCCTTCTCAGAAATCAGCTGTGTGTTGTGTTAATTACTTTTTTCATAGTAAATTAGAATTTACTCACTACTTTCATTCTCAGGTTATGCAGTACATTGTAATCTAGTCAAGTGATCATACAGTCTCTATTGTAGTGAGCTAAAGTGTCACTCAGATGCATAAATATTGCTAGATAAGTGATATAAGGACACTAGGAAATCAGGGGTGAACCTTCTAATAATCCTTTCCTGAGCAATGTATACATATTGTGTGTGATGTTATAGAATTTTAGAAGTAGTCACCATATAATAGTGAAGATGAATACTTCCTGAGAGTTTCTATATACAGACACTGCAGTGTTTCATAAACATTTCTAACAGTGTATGGTGGCCTTAAAAGATCAGATAAGGCACTGAGCCCACCAATGAACCTTTCTAACCTTTTGACACCAGGAGAAAATTGAAGGTTTTTTTTTTCCACTGTACCATTCACAAAACATAGAACTATGTACAGTGGGGTCTAGGCTGTGTGAGGTATCATGCAAAGCCAAGGCATGTTTCTCATGAATCTCGATACTCTTTCTGAGAAAATCATTCTTATTACACAAATTGAAGTGAAAATATAAAATTCTGAGTTTCAGGCTGAGTTTCTGGTAATTTAACTGAGAAAGGCAAGACCACACTCTCAAACTAGAGAGCTACCTATACAAATACAGAAACTACTAATGAAAAACAAGGTGCTTAAAAAATATTTCAGATTAAAAACTAGCCATTTCTATATTGGCTTTTAGAGGGGCATTATTTATTTGGGGTTTTATTTTGTTTTGTCTTAATATAGTACAGTGGACTATATAAGTATAAAATGCATCACAACAAAATTGTCAGCGTTTTAGCAAATTTTTACAAGAACGGAGTCCATTGAGAGGTCATATTTGTCAGAGCTTTAAGTCAGTCCTGTGTTCCCTATCCTTGTATCTTTAGGACTTCTTCTTGAATGGGTGAATATCTCATCTAATAAATCCAATAAGCTATTATAAAAAACTATATCCCCCTAGGATAGAAAATTATATATGTTTTTGTTTTTTTTTCCATTATCCCCAGTATAAAAATAATCTTATGATCAATTAATGAATAGGAACAAAGATTATGGATTAGTATAAGAAACTTCCCAATTTAGAGTGTAAACAAAAGTAAACCTAAAATGGTTATGGGTAGACATACACACATGTTCATGTTCTATGTAGCTGGTAATCCTTCAACACCTGACCAACTTAAGTGATTTGGGAAATTGACTTAATTCTCACTGCAGCAAACTCATGGGGAACACAGTTTTTTTTCTCTCAACCCCCTTTATAAGTGACCAAATGGAGAAACATAGTATGAACAAATGTTGTTACACTGCCTTGATGTTTTTAATTACATTTTAACTCTAACAATTTCCCCAGTGTGATCACTTGCTCTACTCTATTTTCCTTCTCTCTGTGTGCATTTGGCATGAATATAGAGGCACATGTGTGCATATGTATATGTGATATATGTGTTTATGACCATGGGTAGCACTTTTATTATAATTTGGAAATACTTAAGAACATATTTGATTTGTGGATCATCCATGATCTGGTCTATTTACATACAATATTTCATTATATTAAGTGATTAGATGGAGGGCCTAACAGGGTGGTAATATTTCTTATTCTAACCTGGTCAGGAAAAATTTGGTGCACTCAGAACTTTTACAGGAAAACCCAAACTTCAGCAAAGACACATACACCCCACAGTAAGAGACACCTCATTTGAGGGGAAAAGTTATCAGACTGAGAGAAAAATATGTCATCTGCATCTGCAATATTTGAGGGACATGAGACAGAACTTCAGAGAATAAATGGGCAAGAACAGGTAGAATACCTAAGGGGCCAGAATGACCTGAACTTCTCATTACAAGAGAACTTAAGGATTGGTAGAGATGGTAAACAAAATGATAAGAACATTGAAGTCCATACTCAGTGTATAAGGCTACACTGTGAAAGAAATGAGTATTTACTGCCAGAGTGCTAAAGGCTATTTTAGCAGTTATGGTGTGAAAAGCATAAAGTGAAACAGAAGAGATGGATGATATCCAGAAAATAGGCAAGGCTGTGCTGAAACTGAAGAGTTTCCCATGTAAGCGATCAAGCAAACACACAGCAGCTGCCCTGTGAGAAAATGAGCAAAGAGGAATAGTGTATAGATATTATGTGTACAGAAATACAAGTAGTTTGAAGGGATTGTAATTTAAGGTCTGTTGAGATGGAAGATTAGGAAGAAGTTTCTATCAAGCTAGGCACCATGACTTGCTCTTAAAATTCTAGCATTCAAGAGACTGAGGTGGGGAATTTATGAATTGGAGGTTAGCCTGGACTACATAGCAAGACACAATCACTTTTCCATTTTTTTTTAATTTAACACAGTGGTCTGATTCATAGAATATCATGAACAATATTAAGAAAACAGAAATTTAATTTGTAAGCAGTGATACTCTCACTAAGAAAACATATTCTATAAACAGATCAGAGTTATTAAGTTACAGAAATCAGCTCCCATGTTGAGATTTTTGACATGAAGAGCTACATATGCATATGGTTGACCCTCCTCATTTCTCATATCTCAGTTTATGCATCTTAAGAAGTGTCTCTGAAGACCTCATTAATTCCCAGACATCAGGAAGTGTCTTGCCTTTACTTCTATGCATTAGAGTAATCATTTATTTAGTGAATTGTTATTTGGTTTTACTTACCTTTCAAAAATATGAGTCTTACTTGAAGAAATGATACCTTTAATGCATGAATCTGAATACAAGCAAGAGCAATCACAGAGTAATCTGGGACCAATACACACAGAGAATGGTTGAAGAGACTGTATCTAGCAAAAGAAAAGCATAGAAATGGGGGGGGGGGAATCAGCTTTCAGCTCTTGGTAACATTGATAACTATGTAATGAGAAGAATGGGTAAAAATAAAGCTAAAATTAATGTTGCTTTTCTTATTTGAATGATAGCTTACTCTGAATGTGTAGCTGAACTCAGACTAATGGTAAGCCTTCTGCCTAGGCTTCATTAGTGCTGGGACTATAGTGTACACCATTTTCTGTAAACCCTTGTACACTTTGGAAAATCACCTGATATAAACAGAGGAAGTATTAGATATGAAAACCTGAGAGGATGAATCATTGTTTCTAAGCTTTGATTTTTTTGACCACTGAGAAAGATTCTGCTCTGATGTAACTGAGGCTCTTAAAGTATTTAAAGGTTTAATTTCCCTCATAGGCAAGAATGGTTTTATTGACTTGATATTCTGTCTTGCAGGAGATGAGTGTCAACTGCTCTCTGTGGCAAGAGAACAGCTTGTCTGTCAAACGCTTTGCATTTGCCAAGTTCTCTGAGGTCCCTGGAGAATGCTTCCTCCTATTCACCCTCATTCTCCTCATGTTCTTAGTATCACTGACAGGAAATGCACTCATAGCCCTTGCCATCTGCACCAGTCCAGCCCTACACACTCCCATGTACTTCTTTCTGGCCAACTTGTCTCTCCTGGAGATTGGCTACACTTGCTCTGTCATACCCAAGATGCTGCAGAGCCTTGTGAGTGAGGCCCGAGAGATCTCTCGGGAGGGATGTGCTGCACAGATGTTTTTCTTCATATTCTTTGGTATAACTGAGTGCTGCCTATTGGCAGCCATGGCCTTTGACCGCTGTATGGCCATATGTGCCCCCCTCCACTATGCAACCCGAATGAGTCATGGGGTATGTGCCCATTTGGCAATAGTTTCATGGGGAATAGGTTGCATTGTAGGTTTGGGACAGACCAATTTTATTTTCTCCTTGAACTTCTGTGGACCCTGTGAGATAGACCACTTCTTCTGTGACCTTCCACCTCTCCTGGCACTTGCTTGTGGAGATACATCGCAAAATGAAGCTGCAATCTTTGGGACAGTAGTCCTCTGTATATCTAGCCCATTTTTGCTCATCATTTATTCCTATGTCAGAATTCTGGTTGCAGTGCTGGTGATGCGTTCGCCTGAGGGGCGCCATAAAACTCTCTCTACCTGTTCCTCCCACCTACTTGTAGTCACACTGTTCTATGGCTCGGCATCTATTACCTACTTGAGGCCCAAGTCTAGCCACTCACCAGGAATGGACAAACTGTTGGCCCTCTTCTACACAGCAGTGACATCTATGCTGAACCCCATCATCTATAGCTTAAGGAACAAGGAAGTAAAGGCAGCACTGAGAAGAATTCTGACCCTGAAGAAAGTTCTGGCAATAAATAGGTAACAGAACCTTGCAGAGCGGCTAGCTAATAAGAATGTGCAATGAGCCAGATTAAACAAATAAAAACTGGTACATTCGACTCTCTGCCTTATGTTGAGTTTCCTTGTAATTTTGAAGGTATCTCTGTACTCTGTTCTATTTTCTCACTGCTAATTCTGAAACGAAGTCAAATACTGAAGAATGCAAGGGAAGAATACAATACTGTAGAGAGATTTTCCATTATGTTGAAGTCTGGGATGTAAATTTAAATTGCCAAGTTATATTTCAGAAATCATGCAAATTTAAGACCTGTTGTCCCTTTGATTTCTGCTCTATATTAAGACAAACCTCACAAGACTCTGTTTCATAGTAACTGTTTAAAGGGTCTTATTTTAGTAATATTAGTATTTTTATTAAATAGTGCCACATACCACAACTCTCTAAATTCTTTTTTAACTTATATATACACCAAAAAATACATAAATACTACAATACACTGAACTGTTCAGATTTGACATGACTTGCTTTTAAATTTTAATATAACATAAGAAATGTTTTCAAGAGTTTCTATGGCAGGTTTTTCAGAATTATTTTTTATTTTCTAAGTTTTTTTATTTACATTCCGAATCATTTCCCCAGTTTTCAGAATTTTAATCTTTCTTCTTCTTATTATTTTACATATTCACTTTGAGTATTTCATATATCAAATAATACCATCTGTAAATAAAAATAATTTGATTTCTTCCTGTCTTACATATATAGCCTTTATGGCCTTCATTTTTTTCTGTTGATCTTGATCAGATATCAAGCCCTATTTTGAATAGAAATTGGGAGAGTGGACATGCTTATTGCTGATTTAAGTAGAAAGGATATGAGGTTTATTTCTGTTTAGCATTATGTCGAATATGAAAGACTATTGGTAATTGATAGTTTCTTGGAATGGGAAATTTAGTTGCCTTAAAGAATGTGGCCCCTTAAACCCAAGTGGCACAGAGAGGCAGCTTAACCACCTAGGAGTGCAGAGAGGCCTGCCTGCACAGGTAGAATCACCCCTTTCACTAAGAGGATCATGCCCAGAACCCTATGGTGGAAACCCTCCAGATTCTGTCTCAGGCTTGGGCCCATCCTCTGGCACAGTGGGCCATTCTCAAGTGGTGCAAGGTGGCAGCATATCCACCCAGGAGTGTGGAAATGCCTGCCTGCACAGGTAGATCCACCCCTGCTGCTCAGAGGATCACACCCGCAACACTCTGGTAAAAGCCCTCAGGTTTCTGTCTCTGGCTTGGGACCACCCTCTGCCACCACACACCATATTCAAGTGACACACAGAGGTAAATAATCACTCAGGAGTACAGAGAGTCAAGACAGTACAGGTAGGACTACCCATGCTGCTCATGGGAAACAGTCAGAAACCCTGAGAACACAAGAGCCTAGGAGCAGCCTGGGACAGGAGTCTTCCAATTTCTGCCTACACCCAGAATTGATGGGGTCACAGAGCTACATACTCAAATACAACCCCAAGAAAGTGGGTCTCACAGAAGTACCTACATACTGGTATACCCAGAGAGAATGGGTCTCCCAAAAACACAGAAACAGAGGCTTGCATGGCAGATAAGTCACAGTCAGAGACAGTACTACAAAGCTAACAATAGAGATAACCAGATGACAAAAGGGAAACACAAGAACATTACCAACAGAAAGCAAGGCAACATGGTACCATTTGAACCAAGTTTACGCACAACAGCAAGTCCTGAATACCTCAACACACCAGAAAAGCAAGATCTGGATTTAAAAATCACATCTCATGATGTTGATAGAGGATTTCGAGAAGGACATAAATAACTACCTTAAAGAAGTACAGGAGAACTTGAGTCTACAGGTAGAAACCTTTAAAAAGAAAACATAAAAATCCCTTAAAGAAGCCGGGTGGTGGTGGCGCACGCCTTTAATCCCAGCACTTGGGAGGCAGAGGCAGGCGGATTTCTGAGTTCGAAGCCAGCCTGGTCTACAGAGTGAGTTCCAGGCCAGCCAGGGCTACACAGAGAAACCCTGTCTCGAAAAACCAAAAAAAAAAAATCCCTTAAAGAAATACATGAGAACATGGGTCAATTGGTAGAAACCCATAAAGTGGAAACACAAAAATCCCTTAAAGAAATTCAGGAGAACACGGGTCAACAGGCAGACATACTTAAATCAGGAACACATAAATCCCTTAAAGAATTACAGGAAAACACAAACAAACAAGTGAAGGAACTGAACAACACCATCCAGGATCTAAAAATGGAAGTTGAATTAATGAAGAAATAACAAAGGGATACGATTCTGGAGATAGAAAACCTTGGAAAGAAATCAGGAGTCATAGATGCAAACATCAACAACAGAATACAAGAGATAGAAGAAAGAATCTCAGGTGCTGAAGATACTGTAGAAGGCAAGGTTCCTTCCTCAATAACAGTCCCTCTCTGTGAGAGGCTGCCCCTTTAAGACAGAGAAAGGGCAGAGAGAAGCTACTCTGCAGAGAGCCAGCAACTTACAGCTACTTCTGCCCTGACCTCCCAACAGAGTTTTCTGAAAACATACACATAGACTCTAAGAATATAAAAACAAAAGTTTCAGGCAGACAAAGTGACCAAGTTGAGGCTGTGCTGACAAAGTCAGGACAAAATAAGACCTAACAGTTCTCTGAATCACAGCCCTCTGCCCCTCCTGCTACTGGGTTCTGAGGAAGGCCACTAACTGTCAACAATCTTATTGCAAAAATCCCTCTTGACCTAGAAATTTAAAAACATATGACTTATAGCACATCACCCCCATTGCAAGAAGGGTATAAAAGATGTATGCTTTCTTTGTTCATGGTTGACTCTCCCTTCGAGCAGTCACAACCCCACGTACCACATATGTGGAACATGAAATAATAAACAAACCTCATGCTGTTACAGCAATCGTCTCATCACGCTGTGTTCTGAGGGGCTACATGCCTGAGCAGAGACCCTGGGGGTTCTCCTGGTTTACAACAATACCATAGAAAGCATTGACTCAGCGACCAAGAGCTAGGCAGCTTTGCGGTCTTCTGTGCGCCAGCCCTGCCATGGGACATTTGCCCTAGAAGGTGACCTCTGGCTGGAGGGTGTCCCCCAGCCTCCGCCATCTTTGCTCCATTGACAGACCAGACAGGGACGACCAGGTACACAGAGATATTCCAAGTATAACATCGCTTGGGACAGAACCAGCTAGTGTTCCACCTGCGCCCAAGAGCTGGGCAGCTCTGCAGTCATCTGTGTGCCCGTCCTGGCATGGTACATTTCCCCCGCAGTGTTATCCAAACTTAGAGGGAGTCCCACAGCATCTGCCATCTTCACTCCAGTGATGGACCAGACAGGGACAACCAAGTACACAGAGATATCCCGAGTATAACATCATTTAGGGCATGGCACACCAAGGCTTCAATGGCACCCAGGAGAAGAGCAGCCCCTCACCAATCTGTGCCAGGGGAAACCCGGTCATCCAGGGGTGCAGAAATAGCCTTGCAGGCTCACAGGAGGTTTAAGCACAAGCCAGTGACAGCAGTACCAACTAACGCCATAGATAACCACATGGCAAAAGGCAAATGTTGGAATGTTACTAACAGAAATCAAGGCACTATGGCACCATCTGAACCCAACTCTCAAAAAACAGCATGTCCTGGATACCCCAACACACCAGAAGGGCAAGATTTGGATTTAAAATCACTTCTCATGATGATAGTAGAGGATTTCAAGAAGGACATAAATAAATCTCATAAAGAAGTACAGGAGAACATGAATAAACAGGTAGAAGCCCTTACAAAGGAAACACAAATATCACTTAAAGAAATACAGGAGAACTTGGGTCAACAGGCAGAAGTCCTCAAAGAGGAAACACAAAAATATCTTTAAGAATTACAGGAAAAAACAAACAAACAACTGAAGGAACTGAGCAAAACCATCCAGAACCTAAAAAAGGAAGCAGAAACAACTAAGAAATGACAATGTGAGACAATTTTGGAGATAGAAAACCTTAGGAAGAAATCAGGGGTCATAGATGCAAACATCAACAATAGAATACAAGAGATGGAAGAAAGAATCTCAGATGCCGAAGATACCATAGAAAACATTGACTCAACAGTCAAAGAAAATGCAAAATGCAAAAAATGCAAAAGAATGCAGGAAATCCAGGACACAATGAGAAGACCAAACCTAAGGATTATAGGTAGAGATGAGAGTGAAGATTTCCAACTTAAAGGGCCAGTAAATATCTTCAACAAATTTATGGAAGAAAACTTCCCTAACCTAAAGAGAAAGATATTAATGAACATACAAGAAGCCTACAGAACTCCAAATAGACTGGACCAGAACAGAAATACCTCCCATCACATAATAATCAAAACACCAAATGTACTAAACAAAGAAAGAATATTAAAAGCAGTAAGAGAAAAAAACCAAGTAACATATTAAAGGAAGACCTATCAAAATTACACTAGACTTCTTACCAGAGACTACGAAAGCTAGAAGATCCAGGGCAGATCTCATACAGACCCTAAGAGAACACAAATGCCAGCCCAGACTACTATACCCAGCAAAACTCTCAATTACCATAGATGGAGAAACCAAGATATTCCATGATAAAACCAAATTTACACAATATCTTTCCACAAATCCAGCCCTACAAAGGATAATAGATGGAAAACGCCAACACGAGGAGGAAAACTGCACCCTAGACAAAGCAAGAAAGTCATCTTTTTCCAACAACCCCAAAAGAAACTAACCACACAAACATAAAAAGAACATCAAAAATAACAGGAAGCAACAATCACTATTCCTTAATATCTTATAATGTCAATAGACTCAATTCCCCAACAAAAAACATAGTCTAACAGAGTTATTTTTCATGTGGATCTTCGATTTTATCAGAAAATGCTTGTGACTCCTCATTCAATTTAGTAATGCTTTTTGTGTCTACCATTTTGACTGTATTATTTTCCATAATAATCTTTAATTTTAACATTTTTTCTATGTATTTCTTCAATTTTGTTGGAGTGTTTTCCATGTAGATCTTCGATTTCGTCGGGGGGTGGGTGGTGTTTGTAGTTCCACTTTCAATCATTTTAGGAATGTTTTTGTGCCTACCATTTTGTCAGTATAATTGTCCATGATAATCTTCAATTTTAACGTTTATCTGTAGTTTTCTCCAATTTTGTCAGAAGTATTTTCCATGTGGATCTTCAGTTTTATCAGACAATGTCTATAATTTTACTTTCAATCAAGTTAGGAACATTTTTATACCTTCCATTTTATCTGTATAATTTTCCATGTAATAGTCAGTTCTAACATGTTTTTCTATATATTTCTTGAATTTTTTCAGGAATATTTCCCTTGTAGATCTTCAATTCTATCAGAAAGTGTTTATAATTCCACTTTCAAAAAACTTAGGAATATTTTTATGCCTACCATTTTATCTTTATAATTGTTCCATGAAATAGTCAATCTTAACGTGTTTTTCTATATATTTCTTCAATTTTGTCAGAGATATTTTCCATGTATATTTACACATTGGAATACTACTCAGCAATTAAAAACAATGAATTCATGAAATTCTTAGGCAAATGTCAAACAGGGGGAGGGAAGAGGGCTTATGGGACTTTCGGGGAGGGGGCAAACCGGGAAAGGGGAAATCATTTGGAATGTAAATAAAGAATATAGAAAATAAAAATAATAATAAAAAACTTGATCAATTGTAAGTTTATATAAAATAAAAT
The DNA here is from genome assembly GCA_036184795.1 of Tokudaia tokunoshimensis. Taxonomy (NCBI): domain Eukaryota; kingdom Metazoa; phylum Chordata; class Mammalia; order Rodentia; family Muridae; genus Tokudaia; species Tokudaia tokunoshimensis. Next base: position 591,466 of record BTHU01000021.1, on the reverse strand, counting down.
AATCCTGTAACCTTTTCCCATTTAAAAATTGTTTTTTGAAAATAAATTAAATATGAATGTAAAGAATGATTAATCAAAATATTAACCATTTATTATTCAATCAATAATATTGTAAGAACCACTGGAAATACATCACTATAAGCAATTAGACAATGTATGCATTGCCCATATTAATACATAATAATCCATGGAAAGGATTATGAACAAAGAAAAAATTTAAGCTAAACTACATATATGGTTAGCTTTACTGATTGTAGAGGTATTTGAGGAATTAGTAGTAAATGATGAATTTTCCATTGACTACTACTACTTTGCAGATGACATAAATGCACATATATGCAAACAAAAGAAACTTTTGCTCTAGTTAAGAATATTTTGAATATGCTGAACAACAGAGGACATATTTCCGAAGAATGAAAGTCAAGTCTTTGACTTCTAATGATAAAGGTCAGACATTGGCCCCACATGGCAACTCACACAGACCAAAAAATCCACATCAGTGCTGGACTTTGCATGCTGTAATACCAGGCATAATGTGCCAACTGTGCACATGGTTAATTCTGTCCACTTGACAGAATAAAATCATGTGGGAAGAGTATCTCTACTAAAGAATTGTTTTTAAACAGATTTTTTTCTGTAGGATAGCACTTGGGAAATTTTTGGGCCTAACTAGGGTGTGCAATACCATCCCTGGACAGGTGGTCTTGGGTTGTATAACAAATTAAACTTAGCAAACTATGGAAAGCAATCCAGTAAAAAAAAAAAAATCTCTATTATATCCTTTCTAGTTACTGACTCCAGGTTCCTTTCTTGAGTTCCTTCCTTGGTTTCTGTCATTGATTGGCTATAACTTATAAGTTAAATAAATGTTTCACCAAAGTCTCTAAGTTGGTTTTGGTATGATTTTATCAAGATAAAAAAACTGAACTAATACATGGGGTAACTGACAACCTTCTGAGTGAGGTTGAGTGCTATAACATAGGAGGGGATTTCACACCGGGTACTATAGTCAAACTATGTCCATCATTTGGAAGGTCATAGATAACTTGTGAGTTTTTAATAAATGACCATGATTTTAAATTGCTTTCTAAATATATTTTGGTGACCAGCTGCCAGCCTCTGCCTACACAGTTATCATGCACTACCAGCTGACACCATGACCAAGGCAAGTCTTAAAATTGACAACATTTAATGGGGGCTGGCTTACAGATTCAGAGGTTCAGTCCATTGTTATCAAGGCAGGAACATGGCAGCATACAGGCAGGCATGGTGCAGGAGGAGCTGAGAGTTCTACATCTTCATCTGAAGACTGCTAGCAGAATACTGACTTCCAAGCAGCCAGGATGAGGGTCTAATAGCTCACACCCACAGTGACACACCTACCCCAACAGGGCCATACCTTCTCTTATAAGGCCATACCTCCTAATAGTGCCACTCCCTGGGCAGAGCATATACAAACTATCACACCTTTGTTACACCAATTTCTTTACCCACATATTGACAAATCTTGGGCCTAAAATGGATATTAATCTTTTAAAATTTGGTATGATGGTAAGTGGTGAACTTTTTCATTAGAGATTAATCATAGTACAAAAATGAAAGCACAGAAAAGATTCCATTAAAAATCATAAAGACAAGTAACTCAGAATCTTTCCACTTGATCTTAACCAAAAGGCCAAGAAGCAAAATTCAGAATCTCTCAATACTACATCTTCCATAGAAAAAAATGAATTTGCTACATACATTATAATATTCCAAAGGACACACATGAGTGAGCTTGCCTGCACACTCGCATGAACACATGCAGACACAACACACACACACACACACACACACACACACACACACAATCCAAATGGATTAGGCTCATATTTCATTTCGCATATCAATAGATTTCCAAGAAGATGAAAGGAGAGACCCCTGGTCCTGGAAAGACTGGATGTAGGGGAATGCCAGGACAGAGAAGCGAGAGGGGGTTGAATGGGGAAAAGAGGGAAGGAAGGGGGCTTATGGGACTTTCGGGGAGGGAGGAAACAGGAAAGGGGAAATGATTTTGAATGTAAATAAAAAAAACTTAGAAAATAAAATAAAATTAAAAAAATATGTGGTGTGGTAAAATAATGTTTCTTAAATCATCTAATTTAAAGCCAATATATATATGGTAATATATTCAAATTTACGGAAAAAATTAAACATACAAATTGAAAATTTCATTTAATTTATAAAAATTGAAGAATATGGGTAACACTATAAAGTTACTACTATAATTTCTTTCCAACTGAATACACATATGAAATCTATCCCTGGAATTTCCATGTCATTCATACATATTTATTGAAAAAGAATTGTGTTCATTCCCTAACTTTGTGCTCTCCACATTGTTTAGTCAAAGTACTTGAATGTCCTTAGGAACTATGTGAAATCATAGTATAATATTATAATCCCGTAAAATAAAATTTCCTAGACATGTTAGGGAAACTACTACTATATATTGTATTTTTAAGTTTTTCCTCAGATATAGTGATCCTGTCCTAATGTATTTATTTAACTCAACATTGTTAAGATAGTATAAGACATGAATATCTTAATTCAGTCATATTTAAGGGGGAAAGTTTTTAATATGAAAATCATGTTTTTAATTCTCTATATTTTCCAAAACCACAATGATTCAAAGTCAAGGGAGCATAATAGTTACTATATCTGTCCATTAATGAAGAGAAGCATAGACTGTCTCCTGAGTACCACACGTATATCCAACACTATTGCTGTATCAGAAAGAACTTCACATTTTTATTTCTTCAGAAAACTGTAAAATTGGAAAGAATTTAAGAAATCTAAGTCATAGGGATTCCTTCCAAGTAAAATAGTGGTCTCCTTTTGATTATCCATCTTTGCTTTTTTCTTATTTTTGAATGTTTGTTCTTCAATTTTAAGGTAACTATAAAATATGAATTATTTTAAACCCAATTTTATACTGAAATTTAATTTACAATATCATTCAAAATACTTTAAATGCTTAGCAGGATAACAGAGATGTCAATTATTATTAACTGAGTCATAGAAAGAATAGACTTGGCAGTTCATAAAAATAAGATCGTTTTCTTAGCTAAAGAAGTTGTAACACAAAGAGATGAGGAAAAGAAAAAATGCATAGCTATTATTTCCTATTTTCTGAAATATTTGTCCGCTCATACTTTCAATTATTACCCTAGGCTGAGAAGATAGTGAGTTCCAGAATAGATTATGAAAATAATCTTAGAGTTCAAGGCCAAATATCAGATGTGAGTGCTTTGCCCAGAGCAAGGGGATAGATACTGAAGTGTGAGATTGCAGAAGGAAATGAGATCAAGCCAAACTGGGACCTGGAGATCCCTATATTCCCAATAGAACAATTATCACCAGGCATGAGTGACCAAGAGCAAAATCTCCTGGGAAGCTGCATTGTAATCACTGCTGCTGCACAAGTAGATCTTTAATATTAGAAAATTCCAGACTTTCAAGTCACATACTGGACAAGGGTTGTGAAAATGAGAATAAATTTCTCACTCTGAGCAAGTCAAGATTAAAGACCTGATGATTCTAGAATAGTTGCCTTCATTAACATATTTTGTAGTCTCTATATAATCAGAACATAATATCAAGGTCCTCTAACCTGAATAAAGGTGAATGTATGTATCAACCATTGTCATAGGGATAGAGTTTCATATGTGGAGTCTATTGGAGAGAAATAACAGTAGGTATTCTGAGAGTATTTTCCACATTCTTCAAATATTATAAAAGAAACTGTAGTCAATTAGTTGAAGAGGACTCAAATACAAGGCTCCTAAAAATTCTCAAGTTCAGTGGTACTTCTTTCAAATTCACAAAGCAAAAGACATAGGCTAAGTTGCTTAACACTACTTCCTTCCAATTCATTTTCCTAAAAGCCTTTACTTGAGGAATGTCTTAATAACTTTTATAAAGAAGATATTAAAGCAAATGGAAGGAGATTTCATTACAGAAACATGCATGTAGAATAGAGAGGGCAAAGACTTCTTGACATCAGCCATAAACCACAGCTAATAAACATACAAACAGCATGAGTTTCATGAAGAACATAGACATGAGCACAGATAATTCTCTCAGTGATAGTTTTCAGAAGATCTGAAAAGAAAGCTAATTTCACTCAGTGTCATCACTAAAAACAAACTGAAAATATATAGGTGATGACAATTTCACAATAAAAACCTGTTGTGTTGAGATATTTAAGAGATGTATATGCCTTTATGCCTCCAAAGCAGGGTTGAAACATCATTAGATTAGCTGTATATAGGCTCCAAGTTAGCAGCAAGTCTTTAATACATAAATGCTTTTTTATTTAAAGATTTATTTATTTATTCATTTTATGTATGAGTACACTGTAGCTATCCTCAGACACACCAAAAGAGGTCACTAGATCCCATTAGAGATCTTTGTGAACCACCATGCGGTTTCTGAGAATTGAACTTAGGACCTCTAGAAGAGCTGTTAGTTAATCACTGTGCCATCTCTCCAGCCCGAAAAAAAATACTTTTAAATAAGCTATTGGATACTGGGAAGTTTTGACTTATTAAATGATAGCTGTGAGATATGATGCTGATGCCCAGGCTTCCTTGAGTGAAAAACTATCCTGGCTTGTTTTGTCAACATGACATAAGCTATAGTTATTTGGGAAGAGGTTTCCTCTATGGAGAAAATGGGTCTACCAGATTAACTGTGGGCAAATGATTAATTGATATGGTAAGAGCCACTACTTTATGGGTGGTATTACCTCTTGACTGGTGGTCCTAGGTGCACACTGAGCAATCTATGATTGAGTAAGCCAGTAAGCAAAAGTCCTCCATGAACCCTGCATCGATTCTTACTTGTGGATTTTTGTTCTGAGTTTCTTCCCTGACTTGCTTGGATGGTATACTGACTAAAATTGTAAGATGAAATTAAACTCCTCTTCCCTAAGTTGCTGATGGGCCTAGTGTTGGATTTTAGCACTAGGAACCTAACTAAGACAAAAACTTTAAGCCATGCAACCAACTGGATAGCCATCATGTCAAAACCAGATGCTGCAAACACTGATATCTTTAGGAAGCTGCAGAAAAACTACATCTGCTTACTGTTGACATAGACTATCAGCTCCAGGAGGGACTCTCTCAGCCTTGGCTGCCTCAAACAACCTCAGCTAGACCTTCCCATCACAAGACTTGATGAATTTCAGATACTACTTACTCTTAGATATTCTCAATTAAGGCCATGTTGGGGAACACTTCCTTGTCTGCCTAACAGAAGTCTCATGATTAATTCAAAATCAGTTCTGCCTATACAAGGTCCATCTCAGAATTATCTCTCAGGAGTGAATTTGTGTGTTTCTTAAAATTTGTGAAAGTTGAGTGTTCACTTGAATTTAATTCTAAGAACTTTCAAATTACTTCCTAATCCTTTCATTGTTTGACTACTATTTCAAGTTTCTTGTTGGTTTCCAAGTGGTTTTGTAGTTTCTGTACTCTACTTCTACTGATTACTAGTTTGATTATACTATTACATGATATAATAAAATAAAATAATTTTATTCTTTTATGGTAATATTTCCCTTATGTCATAATATGCATAATGGCCTAGAAACAAAATCTATCAAAACTGTATAATGTAGAAACACAAAGTCTGAACTTCCGTAAAATAGTTATGTAGACTAAAGCAGTGCTCATGAAATATAATCATTGGACAAATTATTGTATTGTAGGTCCTCACCCAGGTTTGATGTTGTGCAACAGTGATCTCAGGGTGCTCAGAGGACCTGTGGATCAGGGTACTGGTGCTGGGTGTGGTTGGTATAAAAATCACAAGAGACTGTATTGGAGGACAACTTGTGAACTGAAAAGGCATGGACAAGGGGAGGAAAAAGAAAAAGGGAGTACATTCACCTAATGTAAATGAAAACTTTACTCAGCTATCACTAACAAGATAAGAATGTAATATTCATCACCTTGACTTGAAACTCAGAGTGCCTAGGCATGAACAAGTGCTGTGGTTTGTATTAATGATTCTCCAGGAGACCATATGTTGGATCTTAGTCATCTGTGTGGGAATTTTGATTTGGTAGTAAGATGATTAGCTTATGGTGATACACCCTTATAGATGGAATGATTCAGATGTTCTGTGATAGAACTATTTCTGAGGAGAAAGGACTGTTGGAGAATTCTGCTCCTTTGCACAGAGCTATTGCCTATTCATAAGGACTCTCAGGAGGGCAATGAGAAGCCTCCTGAAACTCACCAGTGAGAAGAAATTGTGAGTCTCCTGGGGAGAGTAAGAGGAAAAGGATTCAAAAGACACCAGAATTTTAGTGTACTATGTGTATAGCTCATTGTTTTCCAGGAAAGGAGAAAATGCATACAATGGAAATAGTGAAGTAAGTCTGTGTGTGTGTGTGCGAGTGTGTGTGTGTGTGTGTGTATGAGAGAGACAAACAGACAGACAGACACACACACACACACACACACACACTCAGAGAGAGAGAGAGAGAGAGAGAGAGAGAGAGAGAGAGATTAGACATTGCCTTCTAGGACATAGTGCTAATAGTGCTATCTTCTCCTGAGGTACACAATCTTCTTAACACCAGGCATGGTTTCTGACTGTAACTAAATATTTTCAGTGCAATATAGAGAAGAAGATGGGAATGTTGTGTGTTCCATGTATGTTATAAGGAGAGGATTTTCAGAAACCCAGGAGTAGAAACCACCTATCATCTTTTCACGTGCTGTGATTTAAGGTAGGTGCCACTTTTAATGTATCAAGAATAGGCCTGAAAAAGTGATTTGAAGTATAAAAAGGACATCAGATACTCAAAACATTTTTCCATTCTTGTTATTCTAGTTAATTAATACTTTGAAGACTATTAAAGTTTATGAAGACTCCAGCACCCCTCTCAGAAAACAGTTGTGTGTTGTGTTAATTACTTTTTTCATAGTAAGTTAGAATTCACTTATTACTGTCATTCTCAGGTTATGCAGTATATTGTAATCTAGTCAAGTGATCATATAGTATCTATTGTATTGAGCTAAAGTGTCACACAGATGCATAAATATTACTAAGTGAGTGATAAAAGGAAACTAGGAAATCAGGGGTGAGGCTTCTAATAATCTTTTCCTGAGCAATGTATACAAGTTGCATGTGATGTTATAGAATTTTAGAAGTAGTCACCATATAATAGTGAAGATAAATACTTCCTGAGAGTTTCTATATACAGACACTGCAGTGTTTCAGAAACATTTCTAACAGTGTGTGGCAGCCACAAAAGATCAGATAAGACACTGAGCCCACCAATGAACCTATCTAAACTTTTGACACCAGGGAAAACTGAGGGTTTTTGTTTTCCACCTTACCATTTACAAAACAGAGAGCTATGTACAGTGGGGTCTAGGCTGTGTGAGGTATCATGCAAAGCCAAGGCAGTAAGATTTCAAGGTTCTCTCATGTCATGGAGCATCTCTTGCATATATAGTGTTGCCAAAAATCACAGCTGGTTGTATGAACCTTCAGAATCTTACCAGTGCTTACTGCACACTTGACTCTTATAACACTGAAGGATCATGTATAAAATAGAGCTGATTATTGGTAGGAGACCAGTTCAAAGAGCTCAACTAGAAAGATGGAGAGGACATGAAATGATAACAAAGCAACAGTGATCCCAAAATTAGGTCAAGAAAATGGAAGATTTGAGAGGAAGAAGGGATCCATACTTCACAGTGTTCTAACACGTATTTCTCAAGAATCTCAGTACTCTTTCTGAGAAAATCATTCTTATTACACAAATTGAAGTGAAAATGTAAAATTCTGGTTCTCAGGCTGAGTTTCTGGAAATTTAACTGAGAGGGGAAATACCACACTCTCAAACTAGAGAGCTACCTATACAAATACAGAAACTACTAATGGAAGACAAGGTGCTTAAAAAATATTTCAGATTAAACAATAGACATTTCTATGTTGGCTTTTAGAGGTGCATTATTTACTTGGGGTTTTATTTTGTTTTGTCTTAATATAGTACAGTGGACTATATAAGTATAAAATGCATCACAAAAAAATTGTCAGCGTTTTAGCAAATTTTTACAAGAACGGAGTCCATTGGGAGGTCATATTTGTTAGAGCTTTAAGTCAGTCCTGTGTTCCATCTCCTTGTATCTTTAGAACTTCTTCCTAAATGGGTGCATATCTAATCTAATAAATCCAATAAGATATTATATACAACTATATCCCACTAGGATAGAAAATAACGTATGTTTTTTTTGTTTGTTTGTTTTCCATTATCCCCAGTATAAAAATAATCTTGTGATCAATTAATGAATAGGAACAAAGATTATGGATTATTATATGAAACTTGCCAAATTAGAGTGTACACAAAGGTAAACCTAAAGGGGGTATGGGTAGACATACACACATGTTCATGTCCTATGTAGCTGATATGCCTACAGTACCTGATTTGGGAAATTAACTTAATTCTCACTGCAGCAACCTCGTGGGGAACATAGATTTTTTTCTCAGCCCCCTTTATAAGTGACCAAATGGAGAAACATAATGTGAACAAATGCTGTTTCCCTGCCTTGAAGTTTATATTAACATTTTAACTCTAACACTCTTCCCACTTTGATCACTTGCTCTATTCTATTGTGCTTATCTGTTTGTGCGTTTCTGCATGAATATAGAGGCACATGTGTGTATATGGCATGCATATATGTATATGTCATAAATGTGTTCATGAACATGGGTAGCACTTTTATTATAATTTGGAAATATCCATTTTTGATTTGTGGATCAATCATGATCTGGTCTATTCGCATACAAAATAGCATAACCTCTGATATTTCATTATATCAAATGAATAGATGGAGGGCCTAATAGGATGGTAACATCTCCTATTCTAATCTGGTCAGGAAAAATTTTGTGCATTCAGAATTTTGACAGGAAAACCCAAACTTCAGCAAAGACACATACACCCCACAGTAAGGGACACCTCATTTGAAGGGAAAAGTTATCAGACTGAGAAAAAAATATGTCATCTGCATCTGCAACATTTGAGGGACATGAGACAGAATGTCAGAGAATACAGTGGGCAAGAACAGGCAGAATACCTAAGGGGCCAGAATGACCTGAACTTCTCATTACAAGAGAATTTATGGATTGGTACAGATGATTAACAAAATGATAAGAAAATTGAAGTCCATACTGAGTGCATAAGGCTACACTGTGAAAGAAATGAGTATTCACTGCCAGAGTGCTAAAGGCTATTTTAGCAGTTATGGTGTGAAAAGCATAAAGTGAAACAGAAGAGATGGATGATATCCAGAAAATAGACAAGGCTGTGCTGAAACTGAAGAGTTTCCCATGTAAGTGATCAAGCAAACACACAGCAGCTGCCCTGTGAGAAAATGAGCAAAGAGGAATAGTGTATAGATATTATGTGTACAGAAATACAAGTAGTTTGAAGGGATTGTAAATTAAGGTCTGTTGAGATGGAAGATTAGGAAGAAGTTTCTATCAAGCCAGGCACCATGACTTGCTCTTAGAATTCTAGCATTCAAGAGACTGAGCTGGGGAATTTATGAATTGGAGGTTAGCCTGGACTACATAGCAAGACACAATTGCTTTTCCTCTTTTTTTTTTTTATTTAACACACTGGTCTGATTCATAGAATATCATGAACAATATTAAGAAAACAGAAATTTAATTTGTAAGTAGTGATACTCTCACTAAGAAAACATATTCCATAAACAGATCTGAGTTATTAACTTACAGAAATCAGGTCCCATGTTGAGATTTTTGACATGAAGTGCTACAAATGCATATGGTTGACCCTACTCCTTTCTCATATCTCAGCTTATGCAGCTTAAGAAGCGTCTCTTGACGATCTCATTAATGCCCAGACATCAGGAAGTGTCTTGCCTTTTATTCTATGCATTAGAGTAATCATTTATTCATTGAATTGTTATTTGGTTTTACTTACATTTCTGAAATATGAGTCTTACTTGAAGAAATGATACCTTTAATGCATGAATCTGAATACAAGCAAGAACAATCACAGAATAATCTGAGACCAATACACACAGGGAATGGTTGAAGACACTGTAACTATGGCAGTAGGAAAGCACAGAGATGAGTGGGGGAAGATCAGCTCTCAGCTCTTGTTAACACTGATCACTAAGTAGTGAGAAGAATGGGTAAAAATAAAGCTACAAAAAAATATTGCTTTTCTTATTTGAATGAAAACTTACTCTAAATGTGTAGCTGAACTCAGACTAATAGTAAGCCTTCTGCCTAGGCTTCATTAGTGCTGGGACTACAGTGTACACCATTTTCTGTAAACCCTTGTAAACTTTGGAAAATCACCTGATATAAACAGAGAAAGTATTAGATATGAAAAGCTGAAAGGATGAATCATTGTTTCTAAGCTTTGATTTTTTTGACCACTGAGAAAGATTCTGCTCTGATGTAACTGAGGCTCTTAAAGTATATAAAGGTTTATTTCCCTCATGGGCAAGAATGGTTTTAATGACTTGATATTCTGTGTTGCAGGAGATGTGTGCCAACTGCTCTCTGTGGCAAGAGAACAGCTTGTCTGTCAAACGCTTTGCATTTGCCAAGTTCTCTGAGATCCCTGAAGAATGCTTCCTCCTGTTCACCCTCATCCTCCTCATGTTCATAGTATCACTGACAGGAAATGCTCTCATAGCCCTTGCCATCTGCACCAGTCCAGCCCTACACACCCCCATGTACTTCTTTCTGGCCAACTTGTCTCTCCTGGAGATTGGCTACACTTGCTCTGTCATACCCAAGATGCTGCACATCCTTGTGAGTGAGGCCCGAGAGATCTCTCGGGAGGGATGTGCCACACAGATGTTTTTCTTCTCATTTCTTGGTATAACTGAGTGCTCCCTATTGGCAGCCATGGCTTTTGACCGCTGCATGGCCATATGTGCCCCCCTCCACTATGCAACCCGAATGAGTCATGGGGTATGTGCCCATTTGGCAATAGTTTCATGGGGATTGGGATGTATAATAGGGTTGGGACAAACCAATTTTATTTTCTCCTTGGACTTCTGTGGACCGTGTGAGATAGACCACTTCTTCTGTGACCTTCCACCGCTCCTGGAACTTGTTTGTGGAGATACATCACAAAGTGAAGCTGCAATCTATGTGGTAGCGGTCCTCTGCATATCTAGCCCATTTTTGCTCATCATTTATTCCTATGTTAGAATTCTGGTTGCAGTGCTGGTGATGCCTTCACCTGAGGGGCGCCATAAAGCTCTCTCTACCTGTTCCTCCCACCTACTTGTAGTCACACTGTTCTATGGCTCAGGATCTATTACATACTTGAGTCCCAAGTCTAGCCACTCACCAGGAATGGACAAACTATTGGCCATTTTCTACACAGCGGTGACATCTATGCTGAACCCCATCATCTATAGCTTAAGGAACAAGGAAGTAAAGGCAGCACTGAGAAGAATTCTGACCCTGAAGAAAGTTCTGGCAATAAATAGGTAACAGAACCTTGCAAAGTGGCTAGCTAATAAGAATGTGCAGTGAGCCAGATTAAACAAATAAAAACTGGTACATTTTTCTATCTACATTATATTGAGTCTCCTTGTAATTTTGAAGGTACGTCTCTACTCAGTTCTATTTTCTCACTGATAATTCTGAAACGAAGTCAAATACTGAAGAATGCAAGGAAAGAATACAATACTGTAGAGAGATTTTCCATTATGTTTAAGTCTGGGATGTCAATTTAAATTGCCAAGTTATATTACAGAAGTCATGCAAATTCAAGACCTGGTGTCCCTCTGATTTCTGCTCTTTATTAAGACATATCTCATATGACTCTGTTTCATAGTAACTGTTTAAAGGGTCTTATTTTAGTAATATTAGTATTTTTATTAAATAGTGCAATATAACACAACTCTCTAAATTCTTTTTTGACTTATATATACACCAAAAAATATATAAATACTACAATACACTGAACTGTTCAGATTTGACATGACTTGTTTTAAAATTTTAAATATAACATAAGAAATGTTTTCAAGAGTTCCTATAGCAGTTTTTTGGAATTTTAATCTTTCTTCTTCTTATTATTTTACATATACACTTTATACCCACTCATTACCCCTCAACCAGTCACCCCCTCCTGCAATTCTTCCCCCAATACCACCTCCCTTCTTCTCTGAATTTGTTGAGTCCTCTCTAGGAAAACCCAATCCTGGCACATCAAGTCTCTGTGAAGCTAGGCAAATCTCCCACTGAGGTCAGATAAGGCAGCTGAGCTATAAAAATACATCCCACTTGCAGGCAATAGGTTTTGGGGTAGCCCCTGCTCCTGTTGTTCAGGATTCACATGAATACCAAGCAACACATCAGTTCCTTATGTGCAGAAAGTCCTCAGTCTAGCACATATATGTTTATGGGTTGGTGGTTCAGTCTCTGGGAGTTCCAAAGGTTCAGTTAGATGACTCTGTTGGTCTTCCTGTGGAGTTTCTATCCCCTCAGAGGCTGCAATCCTTTTTCTTGTTTTCCATAAGAATCTCCAAGCTCCATCCACTCTTTGTCTGTGGGTGTGTGTACCTGTCTCAGTCAGATGCTGGATAGAACCTCTCAGAAGACAGACATGTTAGACTTCTGTCTGCCAGCATAACAGAGTATCATGAATAGTATTAGGGATTGGTGTCTGCCAATGTGATGAGTTTTAAGTTGGGCTGGTTATTTTTTAGTCATTCCCTCAGTCTCTGCTCTGTCCCCCATGACAGCATTTCTTGAAGACAGGATAAATTTTTGGTAAAAATTTATAGGGGTGTGTTGCTATCCCTATGGCTCCACTGGAGTTCCTGCCTGGCTACAAGAGGTGGCTATTTCAGGCCCCATATCCTCAATGCAGTGAGTCAGAGTTAAGGGCACTGGCATAGATTCCGGGGTACCTCCCTTATCCCAGGAGAACTGAGAAGAACTCTAGACTTGAAGAAAGTTCTGACAATGAATAGGTAACTGAGGATCCTGAAGTGCTCTTTGGAAAGGGGACACAGTGTATCAAAGCAAGCAAAGAAAATTGCTGTTCTCTTCTTGGCTGTCTTAAACAATCATTTGCTGGCAGGAGATTTATATAGCTGTCTTCTGAGAGGCTCTGCCAGTACCTGACAAATACAGAGGTGAATGCCCTCAGCAAACCATTGGGCTGAACACATGGTCCTCAATGGAGGAGCTAGAGAAAGGACCGAAAGAGCTAAAGGAGATTTTAGCCCCAAAGGAGGAACAACAATTTGTACCAACCAGCACCCCCAGAGCTCCCATGAACTAAACCACCAACCAAAGTGTACACATGGAGGGACCCATGGCTCCAGCTGCATGTGTAGCAGAGGATGGCCTTGTTGGATGTCAAAAGGAGGAGAGGCTCTTGGCCTTGAGAAGGCTCCATGCCCCAGTACAGGGGAATGCCAGGGCAGGGAAGCAGGACTGGTTGGGTTGGTGAACAGGGGAAGGGGAATGGGATAGGGGGTTTTCAGAGGGAAAACCAGGAAAGGGGATGGCATTTAAAATCTAAATAAAGAAAATATCTAGTCAAAAAAAGAATCTTTAAGCAACAGAACTTTGTTTTAAAGTATTCTCTTTATTTAGCACTATTTTTAGTTGCAAATAATGGAAAAGAATATTTGCTACGAAATAACTTTAGTAGGTTAGACCAGCAATTAAATATTTCCATCTGGAAAGAGTTTAAATCATGTGCTAATATCTCAGCAGCCTTGAAAAGTCTCTATATACATTCTCAATTACTGTCCAGCTCCTGATATTCCTGTTACCTCTGCACTACACAGGTTACAAAGGTTAGCAAAACATGATACTTAATGCCTTAATAGCATTACACAGCAGCATATTTTCTCTCATAAAATTTTTAAATACTTCTGATATAATTATACACAAATGTAATGTAGAATTTAATAATTCTTCTGTGGATTCTGTGTATATAACATGTAAACATTCCTATAAAACAAACTGCCAACTTTTGAAATAATATGCTATAAACCATTAAAGAAAAAGTATGATAAACAATTGTCAGCATTTTCTAAGATGTAAATGATTTTAAGGAATATATTAGTGATATTACAGAAGAAGAAACAAAGGTAATTAAAGATTTATTGGTATATTTGCAAGATTTTCTAAAACATAAATTTATATATGTGCAGATGAATTGACATACATTTGGAGATCTTCTAATAAATTACTTCTATGTGATCTCAGTCTGTTATGCTAACATTTCATGTTCCTCAGCACAAGTAAACCCGTTACTTTGGACTGGAATAACTAAGTAGTTCTGGGGGCAGTGAATTGTTAGCCTCTGTTCAGTGTACCATTAGGTAAGTGCATACGCCAGGCTTTGGGCACACAAGGCCTAGAATTGTTTGCAAAGGAGTAGTTTCTTTTCTCCTATATGATTTCTAGCAGGGTAAAGGAAAAGAACCCTAATCAGTTGATTCTCAACATCATAGTTTCAGATAAACACACACACACACACACACACACACACACACACACACACACACACACATACATCATATACAGGAATTGAAGTGAGTTTACAAGTGATGGAAGATTAATGTCAGCTAGCATCAGATAATATGAGCTAATGTCAGCTAGGCCAGCTTGCATCAGATAATTAGATTATGGATGTCATTCCATAAGAAAAGAAACCAGAGTTTCTTGGAGAAGTAGTAAGCTCATTTCAAAGATAAGACAAAGATAAGACCATCTAAATCATGAAGCACGTTCAACATGCTGAAAAGACACAGGACCCAACAGGGAAGAGTTTTCAGTGTCCAAATTTGGAGCAATTTATAGTACAAGTTATAATAATACACAAAATAAAATAATTATCTTGAGTCTCTATGTATATAATGAAACAAAAATAAAATTCCAATTAAATGTGAAGAAAGTTTGAAAGAAATAAAAAAATACCAATACACTATAACTGCAGTATTGAATCATCCAAACAGAAGGACAATAATTATCTACTCCTCAGACTCATTGTTCTGTGCTTATTTGCATAACGTAAGGACCATTACTGCCAAAGTGTTGGGGAAAATTCACTGAAATGTTGAAAACAGTGCCTAATGTTTTTAAGTGACACAGAATATTTCTATAGTTTCTCAGTATTTCTTCTATGGCTTCTTTTACTTTAAAAGGAAATACAAAAGGAAAAATCTTTACAATATTTTGAATTACAAAAGAAAAATATTTTAAAATGATATCATTGCTCCTTAACCATGTGATTACGGTACCAGGTATCTCCCTAATGCTGAATTGAGATAAAGCAGGAAACACTTTTTGGTATTTGTGCTAAATACAACCTCAAACTAAAAGAGAGAAATCTCTAGACAAATCCAAATTCAGAGACCTTCTAGCAAAATAAGTAATTATTTCTCTTCAAAGATGAGGTCACTGAAGATAAAAATACTAATGAACTATCACACACTAGAATAAATTAAGATATATAATAAATAAATGTCAACTGAATGTCTGGATTGGACAATGGAATAGAAGTTGTACAGTACTAGAAATATTTCTGTCAACATTAGGCCAACATATCATGGGTCTTGTAATATTTTACTTTATCCAATTTCCTAATTTTGAGAATTAGTAGTTAGAGTAGAGAATATAAAATTCAGGAATTGGGGTAAAATGTAAAACATTAGTACTGTTTCCTATGAATTAAATATGACTTTCTGTACAGTTTTATTTCTGCTTTTTAATTATTTTTATTTATTTACTTTATTAATTTATTTCTGTCTCAAATACTGTCACTTTCCCTGTTCACCGTCTCAGAGACCCTTTCCCCATACACATCACTTCTGATTTCTTATTTCAAACAGACAAAAACATCATGGTGAAATGTCATTCTCAAGTAATTATAAGGCCTGCTTAGTCCCTGAATAGATGCCTAATATCCCCTGTAGATGTTCATTTGGCCATGATTTTGAAAATCTAAAACATTGATAGTGCAGACATCAGGAAATAGCTTCAAAAATGATCTCCAAAAATGAATTATCCTCCAGCGACCTGCCTGTCAAAACTAGAAGAACCCCTTCTTACCCAACATACCACTTCATGTTATAAACAAGCAAGTTAAGGCGAGATTCTTTCCAAGAGAACTCATGTGAATATGAAAGATATAAAGCACTGAAAGAGCAAATCTATTCTTGTAACATATATAGGGCAAAAATGTTCAGTCAAGAAGAAAACCAAATAGGAGCCTGCCTGGATTCAACTGAAGAGAGCCAAGGAGACAGAGCCTGAGCTCCTGTAGCGTATTCTGCATGAGTTTATGGGGTAATACCTGCAAAAGGACACATGCAAACAACAACAACAAACGAAACACAAGCTACCACACTTATAAAAGCTTAACAAGTATGTGGAAAGTGTTATTTTCAGCTATATGTAGATATACTATTTATTAATTTCCCTGTTTATTATATTTTGAGAAAGATTTTAAGTGATTCAGACGATCATATCACTTTTCATGTATTTGATTGCATTAGAGAACAATGTTTATTTGAATATGATTATCACTGTAAATATTAGTGTAAATCATATTATGTCAACCTAGAACTAACATTCTGTTTTTATACATTTTTTTGCATGTATGAGCGTTTTACTTGCAGGTATATCTGCATACCAAAGAAATGCCTAGTGCCCAGAAGGCAGAAGAGGTTGTCAGATCATCTGAGACTGAAGATACTAATACTTGTGAGCTATCATATGGGAGTTGGGAATTGGTCCCAGGTTCTCTGGAAGAACAGACTGTTATCTTTTGTGTGTGTGTGTGTGTGTTCTTTTTTTTTTTTAATTTTTTTTCAGTTTTTTTATTTACATTCAAAATCATTTCCCCTTTCCTGTTTCCTCCCTCCCTGAAAGTCCCATAATCCCCCTTCCCTCCCTCTTTTCCCCATTCAACCCCCTCTCTCTTCTCTGTCCTGGAATTCTGCTACATCCAGTATTTCCAGGACCAGGAGTCTTTCCGTCCATCTTCTTGGAAATCTATTGATATGCGAATTGTGTCTAGGGTATTCCGAGATTCTGGGTTAATATCCCCTTATCAGTCACTGCATACTATGTGTGTTCTTTTGTGATTGGGTTACCTCACTAACGATGATATTTTCAAGTTCTGACCATTTGCCTAGGAATATCGTGAATTCATTGCTTTTAATTGCAGAATAGTATTCCATTGTGTAAATATACCACATCTTCTGAATCCATTCCTCCGTTGAGGGACATCTGGGTTCTTTCCAGCTTCTGGCTATTATATATAAGGCTGCTATGAACATAGTGGAGCATGTGTCCATATTGCATGCAGGGGAAGCCTCTGGGTATATGCCCAGGAGTGGTATAGCCTCTGGGTATATGCCCAGGAGTGTCATGCTCAGTTTTCTGAGGAACCGCCAGACTGCTTTCCAGAGTGGTTGTACCAGCTTGCAATCCCACCAGCAGTGGAGGAGTGTTCCTCTTTCTCCACATCCTCGCCAACAACTGCTGTCTCCTGTGTTTTTGATCTTAGCCATTCTGACTGGTGTGAGATGGAATCTCAGGGTTGTTTTGATTTGCATTTCCCTAATGACTAAGGATGATGAACATCTCTTTAGGTGCTTCTCAGCCATTAGATATTCTTCAGGTGAGAACTCTTTGTCTAGCTCTGTACCCCATTGTTTAAAAGGGTTACTTGCTTCTCTGCAGTTTAACTTCTTGAGTTCTTTGTATATATTGGATATTAGTCCTCTGTCAGATGTAGGGTTGGTAAAGATCATTTCCCAGTTAGTGTGATTCGGATAGGTCTTCCTTTGTATGTTACTTGGCCCTTTTCTCTTACTGCTTTTAATATTCTTTCTTTCTTTAGTACATTTGTTGTTTTGACTATTATGTGACAGGAGGTATTTCTGTTCTGGTCCAATCTGTTTGGAGTTCTGTAGGCTTCTTGTACATTCATCGGCATCTCTCTCTTTAGGTTAGGGAAGTTTTCCTCCATAATTTTGTTGAAGATGTTTACTGGCCCTTTAAGTTGCAAATCTTCACTCTCATCTATACCTATAATCCTTAGATTTGGTCTTCTCATTGTGTCCTGGATTTCCTGGATGTTTTGGGTTACACGTTTTTTGCATTTTGCATTTTCTTTGACTGTTGAGTCAATGCTTTCTATGGTATCTTGAGCACCTGAGATTCTTTCTTCCATCTCTTGTATTCTATTGCTGATGTTTGCATCTATGACTCCTGATTTCCTCCCAAGGTTTTCTATCTCCAAAGTTGTCTCCCTTTGTGATTTCTTAGTTGTTTCTACTTCCTTTTTTAGATCCTGGATGGATTTGCTGAGATCCTTCACTTGTTTGTTTGTATTTTCCTGTATTTCTTTAAGGTATTTTTGCATTACCTCTTTCAGGATTTCTGCCTGTTGACCCAAGTTCTCCTGCTTTTCTCTGAACGATTTTTGTGTTTCCTTCTCATGGGATTCCATCTGTTAATCCATCGTCTCCTGCATTTCTTTAAGTAGTTCTCGTGTTTCCTTTGTACGGGCATCTATCCATTGATTCATTTCTTTAAGCACTTTTTGTGTTGCCTCCCTATGGGCATCCGTCTGTTTACCCATATTCTTCTGCATTTCTTTATGGAATTTTTGTGATTCCTTTGAAAGTGCATCTACCCATTGATTCATTTCTTTAAGCGATTTTTGTGTTGTCTCCTTGTGCGCCTCCTTCATTCGATCCATGTTCTCCTGCATTTCTCTAAGCGATTTTTGTGTTTCCTTTGTAAGGGCTTCTAACCGTTGATTCATGGTCTCCTGTAATTCCTTTGTGTCCTTCTTGTGATCCTCTAATAGCATCATGAGAAGTGATTTTAAATCCAGATCTTGTCTTTCGGGTGTGGTGGGGTATCCAGGACTTGCTGCTGTTGGTGGGGTGGGTACGGATGGTGCCATATTACTTTGATTTCTGTTAGTAACGTTCCTACCTTTGCCTTTTGCCATCTGGTTACCTCTGATGTTACTTGGTCCTGCTGTCACTGGCTGTTGGTTGGACCTCCTGTGAGCCTGCAAAGCTATTTCTGGACCCCTGGATTACCAGGATTCCCCTGGCACCGATTTCTGGGGCCTGCCCTGCTCCTGAGTGACTTTGGAGCCCTGATGTGACTTGCCCCAAGTGATGTTATATTGGGGAGTCCCTGCACATCCAAAGGCTCAGAGTAATAGATTCCCGGAGCAGAGGTCGCCAAAGGGAGACTGGTAGGCTCCTGCCGTGTGCAGGGGTGTGTGATCTCTCCTAGAGTGGGGGGGAGGGGGCGTCCCTCTGCCAGGCAGAAGTCCCACAGCAGGGCTGGCGCACTGGTTACTGCAGATCTGCCCAGCACTTGGGCACACAAGCCGTCCGAGACTCAAGCAATATTATTCCTGTCTGTCTCCGAGACTAGCAGTCCCAACTACCTGGCCACTGGAGCAAAGATGGCGGAGTGCACTCTGCACTCTCTCGGTGGCACTGGTCACCCTGCAGAGGGGATGGCCTACAGCAGATCTGGCGCCCAGACAACCACAGCGCTGTCCCGTTCTTGGGAGCAGACGGAAGCCCCAACAGGCCGTGTCCCAAGCGATGTTATATTGGGGAGAATCTGGGTACCTGTCTCTTCAGTGCAGTCTACCGGAACAGAGATTGTGGAAGGGAAGCTGGTAGGCTCCCATCCAGTGCAGGGTCCCTCTGCCAGGCAGAAATCCCACAGCAGAGCTGGCGCGCTGGTTACTGCAGATCTGCCCAGCTCTTGGGAGCAGCGTACACACAATCCGCCTGAGACCCAAGCGATATTATGACTGTCTGTCTCCGAGCCTGGCAGTCCCAACTCCCTAGGCCACTGGGAATTCATTGTTTTTAATAGCTGAGTAGTGTTCCATAGTGTAAATATACCACATTTTCTGTATCCATTCTTCCATTGAGGGACATCTGGGTTCCTTCCAGCTTCTAGTTATTATAATTAAGGATGCTACAAACATAGTGGAGCATGTGTCCTTATTGCATGCTGGAGAATTCTCTGGGTATATGCCCAGGAGTGGTATAGCTGAGTCCTCCAGTAGTATTATTCTGAGTTTTCTGAGGAACCGCCAGACTGATTACCAGAGTGGTTGTACCAGCTTGCTATCCCACCAGCAGTGGAGGAGTGTTCCTCTTTCTCCACATCCTCACCAGCACCTGCTGTCTCCTGAGTTTTTGATCTTGGCCATTCTGAGTGGTGTGAGGTCAAATCTCAGGACTGTTTTGATTTGAATTTCTCCAGGATAGTTTTTAAGGCTATTGTGAATAGTATTTTTCTTTATTTCTTCCTCAGTATACTTGGCATCTGTATAGAGGAAGGACAGTAGTTTTGTGTTAATTTTGCATCCTGCTCCTTGGATGAATATTTATCAGCTGTAGAAATTTTTTGGTGGAGTTTTTAGAGTATTTCATATACAAATAATACCATCTGTAAATAAAAATAATTCGATTTCTTCCTGTCTTACATATGTAGCCTTGATGGCCTTCATTTTTTTCTGTTGATCTGGATCAGATATCAAGCCCTATTTTGAATAGAAATTGGGAGAGTGGACATACTTATTGCTGATTTAAGTAGAAAAGATTTGAGGTATACTTCTGTTTAGCATTATGTCAAATATAAAAGACTATTGGTAATTGATAGTCTCTTGGAATGGGAAATTTAGTTGCCTTAAAGAATGTGGCCGGGGGCTTCCGTCTGTGCCCGAGGGCGGGTTGGCGCTGTGGTCGTCTGGGTGCCAGATCGGCGGGCCATCGTGACCACAGGGTGAGCGGCGCCACGGAGACTGCCCTCCGCCATCTTTGCTCCAGTGACCAGGTAGTTGGGACCGCCAGGCTCAGAGACAGACAGGCATAATATCACTTCGGTTTCAGGCAGCTTGTGTGTAACCTGCTCCCAGGTGCTGGGCTGATCTGCAGTAACCAGCGCGCCAGTTCCGCGGCGGGACCTTCTGCCTGGTGGAGGGACCCCGTGCAGGGAGGGAGCCTGCCAGCTTCCCTTCCGCGACCTCTGTTCCCGCGGACTGCGCTGGAGAGACCGGTACCCAGGCTCTCCCCCCGATATAACATCACTTGGGACACGGCCTGTTGGGGCTTCCGTCTGTGCCCGAGGGCGGGTTGGCGCTGTGGTCGTCTGGGTGCCAGATCGGCGGGCCATCGTGACCACAGGGTGAGCGGCGCCACGGAGACTGCCCTCCGCCATCTTTGCTCCAGTGACCAGGTAGTTGGGACCGCCAGGCTCAGAGACAGACAGGCATAATATCGCTTCGGGTTCAGGCAGCTTGTGTGTAACCTGCTCCCAGGTGCTGGGCTGATCTGCAGTGACCAGCGCGCCAGATCTGCTGTGGGACTTCTGCCTGGCAGAGGGACGCCCCCTCCCCCCCCAGGAGAGATCACACACCCCTGCACAGGGCAGGAGCCTGCCAGCCTCCCTTTGGCGACCTCTGCTCCAGGAATCCACTAGGCTGAGCCTTTAGATGTGCAAGGCCTCCCCAATATAAGATCACTTGGGGCAAAGCACATTAGGGCTCCAAAGTCACTCAGGAGCAGGCAGGCCCCAGAAATCGGTGCCAGGGGAATCCTGGTAATCCAGGGGGGGCAGAAATAGCTTTGCAGGCTCACAGGAGGTCCAACCAACAGCCAGTGGCAGCAGGACCAACTAACACCAGAGGTATCCAGATGGCAAAAGGCAAACGTAGGAATGTTACTAACAGTAATCAAAGTAATGTGGGACCATCCGAACCCAACTCTCCAACAGCAGCAAGTCCTGGATACCCCACCACACCCGAAAGACAAGATCTGGATTTAAAATCACTTCTCATGATGCTATTAGAGGATCACAAGAAGGACACAAATAAATCTCATAAAGAGTTACAGGAGACCATGAATCAACGGTTAGAAGCCCTTACAAAGGAAACACAAAAATCGCTTAGAGAAATGCGGGAGAACATGGATCAAAAGATGGAGGCGCACAAGGAGACAACACAAAAATCGCTTAACGAGATGAATCAACGGGTAGATGCACTCACAAAGGAATCACAAAATTTGCATAAAGAAATGCAGAAGAATATGGGTCAACAGACGGATGCCCATAAGGAGGCAACACAAAAATTGCTTAAAGAAATGAATCAACGGTTAGATGCCCTTACAAAGGAAACACGAGAACTGCTTAAAGAAATGCAGGAGACGATGGATCAACAGATGGAATCCCATGAGGAGGAAACACAAAAATCGCTCAGAGAAATGCAGGAGAACGTGGGTCATCAGGAAGAAATCCTGAAAGAGGTAATGCAAAAATACCTTAAAGAAATACAGGAAAATACAAACAAACAAGTGAAGGATCTCAGCAAATCCATCCAGGAACTAAAAAAGGAAGTAGAAACAACTAAGAAATCACAAAGGGAGACAACTTTGGAGATAGAAAACCTTGGGAAGAAATCAGGAGTCATAGATGCAAACATCAACAATAGAATACAAGAGATGGAAGAAAGAATCTCAGGTGCTGAAGATTCCATAGAAAGCATCGACTCAACAGTCAAAGAAAATGCAAAATGCAAAAAACGCGTAACCCAAAACATCCAGGAAATCCAGGACACAATGAGAAGACCAAACCTAAGGATTATAGGTATAGATGAGAGTGAAGATTTGCAACTTAAAGGGCCAGTAAACATCTTCAACAAAATTATGGAGGAAAACTTCCCTAACTTAAAGAGAGAGATGCCGATGAACATACAAGAAGCCTACAGAACTCCAAACAGACTGGACCAGAACAGAAATACCTCCCGTCACATAATAATCAAAACACCGAATGTTCTAAACAAAGAAAGAATACTAAATGCAGTAAGAGAAAAGGGCCAAGTAACATACAAAGGAAGACCTATCCGAATCACATCAGACTTCTCACCAGAGACTATGAAAGCCAGAAGATCCTGGGCAGATCTCATGCAGACACTAAGACAGCACAAATGCCAGCCTAGACTACTATACCCAGCAAAACTCTCAATCACCATAGATGGAGAGACCAAGATATTCCATGATAAAACCAAATTTTCACAATATCTTTCCACAAATCCAGCCCTGCAACGGATAATAGGTGGAAACCTCCAATACAGGGAGAGAAACATCACCCTGGAAAAAATGAGATAATAACCTTCTTGAATCAAACCCAAAAGTAGATAACCACTCAAACATAAAGATAGCGTCAAGAATGGCAGATGGCAATAATCACTATGCCTTAATCTCTCTTAATATCAATGGTCTCAATTCCCCAATTAAAAGACATAGACTAGCAGACTGGATACGTAAACAGGACCCAGCATTTTGCTGCATGCAGGAAACGCACCTCAGTGTCAAAGACAAACACTACCTCAGAGTAAAAGGCTGGAAAACAATTTTACAAGCAAATGGCCCCAAGAAACGAGGTGGAGTAGCCATCCTAATATCGGATAAAATTGATTTTCAACCCAAAGTCATCAAAAAAGACACAGAAGGACACTACATACTGATCAAGGGAAAAATCCACCATCAAGAACTCTCAATCCTGAATATCGATGCTCCAAATGCAAGGGCACCCTCATTCGTAAAAGAAACTTTACTAAAACTCAAAGCACACATCGCACCGCACACAATAATAGTGGGTGACTTCAACACCCCGCTCTCTGAAATGGATCGTTCAGGAAAGCAGAAACTAAACAGGGACACAGTGAATCTAATTGAAGCCTTGGACCAAATGGAACTAACTGATATATATAGAACATTTCATCCTAGAGCTAAAGAATACACCTTCTTCTCAGCTCCTCATGGTACCTTCTCCAAAATTGACCATATAATTGGTCACAAATCAGACCTCAACAGATACAAGAAGATAGAAATAATCCCATGCCTCCTATCAGATCACTATGGAATAAGGGTGGTCTTCAATGGCAACAAAAACAAAAGAAAACCCACGTACACATGGAGGCTGAACAATGCTCTACTCAATGATAACTTGGTCAAGGTGGAAATAAAGAAAGAAATCAAAGACTTTTTGAAAGTTAATGAAAATGAAGGCACAACATACCCTAACTTATGGGACACAATGAAAGCAGTGCTAAGAGGAAAATTCATAGCCCTGAGTGCCGCCAAAAAGAAACGGGAGACAGCATACACTAACAGCTTAATGGCACACCTGAAAGCCCTGGAACAAAAAGAAGCAAATACACCAAAGAGGAGTAGAAGGCAGGAAATCATCAAACTCAGGGCTGAAATCAATCAAGTAGAAACAAATAAAACCATACAAAGAATCAACAAAACGAGGAGTTGGTTCTTTGAGAAAATCAACAAGATAGATAAGCCCTTAGCCAGACTAACCAGAGGGCATAGAGATAGTATCCAAATTAATAAAATCAGAAACGAAAAGGGAGAGATAACAACAGAAACTGAGGAAATTCAAAAAATCATCAGATCCTACTACAAAAACCTGTATTCAACACAACTAGAAAATCTTGAGGAAATGGACAATTTCCTTGACAGATACCAAGTACCAAAATTAAATCAGGATCAAATAGACCATCTAAACCGTCCTATAACCCCTGAAGAAATAGAAGTTGTCATTGGAAGTCTTCCAACCAAAAAAAGCACAGGTCCAGATGGTTTTAGTGCAGAATTCTATCAGACCTTCAAAGAAGACCTAACACCAATACTCTTCAAACTGTTCCACAAAATAGAAACAGAAGGAACACTACCCAACTCGTTCTATGAAGCCACAATTACACTAATACCAAAAGCACACAAAGATCCGACAAAGAAAGAGAATCTCAGGCCAATCTCTCTTATGAATATCGATGCAAAAATACTCAATAAAATTCTTGCCAACCGAATCCAAGAACACATCAAAACGATCATTCACCACGATCAAGTAGGCTTCATCCCAGGGATGCAGGGATGGTTCAATATAAGGAAATCCATCAATGTAATCCACTACATAAACAATCTCAAAGAAAAAAACCACATGGTCATCTCATTAGATGCTGAGAAAGCATTTGACAAAATTCAGCATCCTTTCATGCTAAAGGTCTTGGAAAGATCAGGAATTCAAGGCCCATATCTAAACATAGTAAAAGCAATTTACAGCAAACCAGTAGCCAGCATCAATCTAAACGGAGAGAAACTTGAAGCAATCCCACTAAAATCAGGGACTAGACAAGGCTGCCCTCTCTCTCCATATCTTTTCAATATAGTACTTGAAGTTCTAGCTAGAGCAATTAGACAAGAAAAAGAGGTCAAAGGGATACAAATTGGAAAGGAAGAAGTCAAACTATCACTATTTGCAGACGATATGATAGTATACATAAGCGACCCAAAGAACTCCACCAGAGAACTCCTACAGCTGATAAACGACTTCAGCAAAGTGGCCGGATATAAAATCAACTCAAGCAAGTCAGAAGCCTTCCTATACTCAAAGGATAAGCAGGCTGAGAAAGAAGTAAGAGAAATAATACCCTTTACGATAGCCACAAACCATATTAAGTATCTTGGCGTGACGCTAACCAAACAAGTGAAAGATCTGTATGACAAGAACTTCAAGTCTCTGAAGAAAGAAATTGAAGAAGACCTCGGAAGATGGAAAAATCTGCCATGCTCATGGATTGGCAGGATTAATATAGTAAAAATGAGCATCTTACCAAAAGTAATACACAGATTCAATGCAATCCCCATCAAAATCCCAACTCAATTCTTCATAGAGTTAGAAAGAGCAATTCAAAAATTCATCTGGAATAACAGAAAACCCAGAATAGCTAAAACTATTCTCAAGAGTAAAAGAACCTCTGGGGGAATCAGTATCCCGGACCTCAAGCTGTACTACAGAGCAATAGTGTTAAAAACTGCATGGTATTGGTACAGTAACAGACATGTAGATCAATGGAACAGATTTGAAGACCCAGAAATGAATCCACACTCCTATGGTCACTTGATCTTTGACAAAGGAGCTAAAACCATCCAGTGGAAAAAAATAGCCTTTTCGACAAATGGTGCTGGCTCAGCTGGAGGTCAACATGCAGAAGAATGCAAATTGACCCATCCTTATCTCCTTGCACTAAGCTCAATTCTAAGTGGATCAAAGATCTCCACATAAAACCAGACACACTGAAACTAATAGAAGGGAAACTAGGGAAGAACCTTGAACATATGGGCACAGGGGAGAATTTCCTGAACAGAACTCCAATAGCTTATACTCTAAGATCAAGAATAGACAAATGGGACCTCATTAAATTACAAAGTTTTTGCAAGGCAAAAGACACCGTCAAAAAGACAAAGCGGCAACCAACTAACTGGGAAATGATCTTTACCAACCTTACATCCGACAGAGGGCTAATATCCAAGATATACAAAGAACTCAAGAAGTTAAACTCCAGAGAGGCAAGTAACCCTATTAAAAAATGGGGTACAGAGCTCCACAAAGAGTTCTCACCTGAAGAATATCTAATGGCTGAGAAGCACCTAAAGAGATGTTCATCATCCTTAGTCATTAGGGAAATGCAAATCAAAACAACCCTGAGATTCCATCTCACACCAGTCAGGATGGCTAAGATCAAAAACACAGGAGACAGCAGTTGTTGGCGAGGATGTGGAGAAAGAGGAACACTCCTCCACTGCTGGTGGAATTGCAGGCTGGTACAACCACTCTGGAAAGCAGTCTGGCGGCTCCTCAGAAAACTGGGCATGACACTTCCGGAGGATCCGGCTATACCACTCCTGGGCATATACCCAGAGACTTTACCTGCATGCAATAAGGACACATGCTCCACTATATTCATAGCAGCCTTATTTATAATAGCCAGAAGCTGGAAAGAACCCAGATGTCCCTCAACGGAGGAATGGATTCAGAAGATGTGGTATATTTACACAATGGAATACTACTCTGCAATTAAAAACAATGAATTCACGAAATTCCTAGGCAAATGGTCAGAACTTGAAAATATCATCCTTAGTGAGGTAACCCAATCACAAAAGATCACACATGGTATGAAGTCACTGATAAGGGGATATTGACCCAGAATCTCAGAATACCCTAGACACAATCAGCATATCAATAGATTTCTAAAAAGATGGAAAGAGAGACCCCTGGTCCTGGAAAGACTGGATGTAGGGGAACGCCAGGACAGAGTAATGAGAGGGGGTTGAACGGAGAAAAGAGGGAGGGAAGGGGGCTTATGGGACCTTCGGGGAGGGAGGAAACGGGAAAGGGGAAGTGATTTGGAATGTAAATTAAAAAAATAAAATAAAATTAAATTAAAAAAAAAAAAAAAAGAATGTGGCCCCTTAAACCCAAGTGGCACAGGGAGGCAGCTTAACCACCTAGGAGTGCAGAGAGGCCTGCCTGCACAGGTAGAATCACCCCTGTTGCTCAGGGGATCATGGCCAGAACCCTATGGTGGAAGCGCTCCAGATTCTGTCTCAGGCTTGGGCCCATCCTCTGGCACAGTCTGCTATTCTCAAGTGGTGCAGGGTGGCAGCATAACCACCCAGGAGTGTGGAAAAGACTGCCTGCACAGGTAGAACCACCCCTGCTGCTCAGAGGATCACACCCAGAACCCTCTGGTGGAAGCCCTCAGGTTTCTCTCTAACTTGGGACCACCCTCTGCCACTACACACCATATCCAAGTGACACATAGAGGTACCGAATCACTCAGGAGTACAGAGAGTCAAGAAAGCACAGGTAGGACCACCCGTGCTGCTCAGGGGAAAAAGCCAGAAACCCTGAGGACACAAGAACCTAGGAGCAGCCTGGGACAGGAGTCTTCCAATTTCTGCCTGCACCCAGAACTGATGGGGTCACAGAGCTACATACTCAAATACAACCCCAAGAGAGCAGGTCTCACAGGAGTACCTACATACTGGTGTACACAGAGAGAATGGGTCTCCCAAGAACACAGAAACAGAGGCTTGCATGGCAGATAAGCCACAGTCAGAGACAGTACTACCAGTTAACAACAGAGATAACCAGATGACAAAAGGCAAACACAAGAACATTACCAACAGAAAGCAAGGCAACATGGCACCATTTGAACCATGTTTACACACAACAGCAAGTCCTGGGTACCTCAACACACCAGAAAAGCAAGATCTGGATTTAAAAATCACATCTCATGATGTTGATAGAGGATTTCAAGAAGGACATAAATAACTACCTTAAAGAAGTACAGGAGAACATGAGTCTACAGGTAGAAGCCTTTAAAAAGAATACATAAAAATTCCTAAAAGAAATACATGAAGGAACATATAAATCCCTTAAAGGATTACAGGAAAACACAAAAAAACAAGTGAAGGAACTGAACAAAACCATCCAGGATCTAAAAATGGAAGTTGAATTAATGAAGAAATAACAAAGGGATACAATTCTGGAGATAGAAAACCTTGGAAAGAAATCGGGAGTCATAGATGCAAATATCAACAACAGAATACAAGAGCTAGAAGAAAGAATCTCAGGTGCTGAAGATACTGTAGAAGGCAAGGTTCCTTCCTCAATAACAGTCCCTCTCTGGGAGGCTGCCCCTTTAAGACAGAGAAAGGGCAGAGAGAAGCTACTCTGCAGAGAGCCAGCAGCTTGCAGTTGCTTCTGCCCTGACCTCCCAACAGAGTTTTCTGAAAACATATACATAGGCTCTAAGAATATAAAAACAAAAGTTTCATGCAACAAAGTGACCAAGCTGAGGCTGTGCTGACAAAGTCAGGACAAAATAAGACTTAACAGTTCTCTGAATCACCCCCCTGCCCCTTCTGCTACTGGGTTCCGAGGAAGGCCACTAAATGTCAACAATTTTATTGCAAAAATCCATCTTGACCTAGAAATTTAAAAACACATGACTTCTCTAAGTGATTTTTGTGTTTCCTTTGTAAGGGCTTCTAACCGTTGATTTATGGTCTCCTGTAATTCTTTAGTAGATTTATTTGTGTCCTTCTTATGATCCTCTAATAGCATCATGAGAAGTGATTTTAAATCCAGATCTTGTCTTTCGGGTGTGGTGGGGTATCCAGGACTTGCTGCTGTTGGAGAGTTGGGTTCGGATGGTGCCATATTACTTTGATTTCTGTTAGTAACGCTCCTACGTTTGCCTTTTGCCATCTGGTTACCTCTGATGTTACTTGGTCCTGCTGTCACTGGCTGTTGGTTGGACCTCCTGTGAGCCTGCAAAGCTATTTCTTGCCCCCCTGGATTACCAGGATTCCCCTGGCACCGATTTCTGGGGCCTGCCCTGCTCCTGAGTGACTTTGGAGCCCTGATGTGCCTTGCCCCAAGTGATGTTATACTGGGGAGTCCCTGCACATCGAAAGGCTCAGCGTAGTGGATTCCCAGAACAGAGATCTCCAAAGGGAGGCTGGTAGGCTCCTGCCCTGTGCAGGGGTGTGTGATCTCTCCCATATCAATAGATTTCCAAGAAGATGGAAGGAGAGACCCCTGATCCTGGAAAGACTGGATGTAGGGGAATGCCGGGACAGAGAAGCTAGAGGGGGTTGAATTGGGAAAAGAGGGAAGGAAGGGGGCTTATGGGACTTTTGGGGAGGGAGGAAACGGGAAAGGGGAAATGATTTTGAATGTAAATTAAAAAAACTTAGAAAATAAAATTTAAAAAAAATAAAAATATATAAAATGCTTTCAAAAAATAAAAAATAAATAAAAACACATGACTTATAGCACGTCACCCCCATTGCAAGAAGGGTATAAAAGATGTATGCTTTCTTTGTTCGTGGTTGACTCTCCCTTTGAGGAGTTACAACCCCATGTACCACATATGTGGAACATGAATTAATAAACAAACCTCATGCTGTACCAGCAATCGTCTCATCAAGCTGTGTTCTGAGGGGCTGCACGCCTGAGCAGAGACCCTGGAGGGTCTCCTGGTTTACAACATTTGGTGCATTGGCCAGGAAATGCACTCTCCCAGACTCACAATTGATTAGCAGATTGGAGGTAAGCTCGAGCAAGTCTATGTGGTCTGTGTTGTTCCCTGTTTTGTTTCTGTTTTATGTTGTCTGCTCGTCTCTGTTTTGATGTTGTTTGCATTTGCGTCCACTATCTGATTTCAGTAACAGGTTCTGTGGTTTCAAGGGAAGCCCATCTGGGGATCTCAGGGGAGAAACGTCTGTGTCTGGGGTTTCAGAGAAAACCAATCTGGGGATCTCAGGAGAGATCCATCCGATCTGAGTGGCTGCTATGTAGCTCCATGAGGTGCTTTCAGCTGTGACAGGTAGACATGCTGGGAATGTCACAGGCCACAGGAAGCTGGAAGACATTCCAGAATCCTTTTGGGGAGTGGTTCAGATGAAAACAATCCTTCTCTACCTGGGGGCAGCTGGGGTTCAGCTGCCGTCTGAGTCTGGTAGTCTGGTACTGGGAGTATCAAACTTCTGTGGAAATCACGTGTAGGACTCTCTGTTTTAGTTTTGTTTGGCTTGTTTGGTTTTTTGGTATAGTTGTGATTCTGTATTTGGACGAGACGATGTGACAGATGACTTCGACCCCTCCCCACCCCGCCCCGACTATTACCCTTGACCACTGGATGTACATTAAGGCTAGGGCACATAATTTGTCTGTTAAAATAAAAAGAGAAAGTGACAGAATCTGTGTCTCGGAGTAGCCGTCCTTCTGGACCAGATGGCCACTTGAGGGTTCCTTTTGTTTTAATTTCAGATCCAGCTGGGAGGACCTGGTCCATTCGCCCCCTCCATGGGTTCACCCTTTTGTTTGACTTTCAGATCTAGACCTGTCAAGAGTTTGTGCCGTGAAAACGGATACGGAAAGGAACATTTTCCTGCCTCCTGGAGATACAGATCTCCTCTCCGACTCTTATTCCCATCCTCCCGCTCTGCTCCTGGCAGGGCAGCAGCAGGAGCAGCTGGAGCAGCTGGAGCAGCTGCTCCAGAGCCCACAGCTCCCCTGGCTCTGCCTGCAAAAGCTTCCCAGGGGCCAGAGTCCAGCACGGTTAGAGAACAGGGCCCTGCAGCTGGGACATGAAATAAGCCGGTGGGGACCCCTGATTTTATCCTGGATCCCATTATTTTACCCCTTCAGTCCTATGGCCCCCAGATAATCAGGGCAGTTAGGAAAACTGTGCCAGGACCAGAAGGGAGTCCCTCACTTCTGTCCAATGAGATATATGTAAGATTTCCCCCTTGCGAAGCCTTCGTGGGATTGACTTAAAGTCTGTCACCAGACTCTGATGGCGAGACTCCGAGGAGCAGCAATATGCCCTACTAATTTGGTAGAAAAACTGTCCAAGGGTTGACTGAGTCGCCCTCAGTGTTTTTAGAACGCTTGATGGAGGCGTTCCATCAGTTTATGCTCTGCAACCCCACTGCAGAGGAGCAAAGGGCTACTGTTACTGTTGTGTTCATAGACCAATCAGCCAGAGATATTAAAAGGAAGCTACAGAAATTAGAAGGGCTACAGGATAAGTCAATGAGAGAACTAGTGCAAGTGACTGAAGTGTTTTAAAATAGAAAAACAGAAAAAGAAAAAGAAAAAAAGTGAGAAAAAGAGCAAGAAGTTAGAGAGAAAAAAAGAAGACAGAAAGAACAGGAGGTTAGGAAACTAAAAAGAGAAAAGAGACAAAGAAAGAATCCTCATAAGATCCTGGTCATCATGGTAGAGGAAGCTAAAAAGCCATGAAGATTTAGTAAGTCAGTGGAAGGCAAAAGAAGAGAGCTCCTGGCTAAGGATCAGGGCGCGTACTGCAAGGAGAGAGGACACTGGAAAAAGCAATGTCCTAATAGGCCAAAGAAGGGAGCCCTACACCCCAGAGTAACTTCCCAAGTTTTTTATTTAAAATATAATAGAGAGACTAAAGGATGGAGAACAGCAGAGACAGATGCTAGAAAGATTCTTAGCTCAGGTGTATTTGTACTATACATGATTTTTAAAAGTAGAAAAGATAAGTATGTAGATAGAAGGTCTGTACATGTTGAAGAGAAATTGAGGAAGTTAGAAAAACAGGCCACTGATGAGCAACTATTGGTAGCTACCACTGTGCCTCCTCTCCCTTCTCTGACAGAATTCCCAAAAGTCTCTGGGACATTATATCAAAAGAAAAAAAAAATGGTTAAAACTTTATCTTCTGGCTGTCCACTGTTTAATTTAGTTTAACTTGTTTAAAAGACGGTCTCAATTTACACAACAAAAACTGCTAAGTTACCCTACACTGCGGATGGGAGCCAAGTACTGGTGAAAAAAAAATCCTGTTAGGAGCTAATTAGCTACACAAGCTGCTATTAAAGGGACAGCTGTTCAATATCTTTGATAAGAGAGCTAATGGCTGTTTTCTTATTGAAAAATCTCTGTGATTGTATTTATTGAAATCAGCAAGTAACAAGGTACTTTTCTCTTAAAATTACAGTTAAAAAGGTAAGAATCTTTTGTCTAGTTTAAATAGGTATTTCAGTTTTGTTTCTGACTGGTTTTTAATGTACAAATATGTTCTACATGTCTTGGTTATAGAATATTAACTTATAAGTTATTAGAGATAATTAAAAATGTATAACATTGGTAGCAGAAAGTTAGTTTAAAATTAAAAACTCAGGGTTAGAGTCATTCTAAAGAACACGAGACATGAGCCAACCCAGAAAAACAGGTGTCTAAAGACATTTCTAAATTGAGACAATATTTTATATAATACTTATCCTAAAAACTAAACTTATAAGAGATATATTAAGAGCTACACTGCTATACATCCATGTGTAAGAACTGGCAGTCAAACTTTATATGTAAAAATAATGTTCTTAATATTAATTTAAAAAAATAGATTAAAACTGAGTTTTGTTCTTCAAAATTATGAAAATGTTCTAACATTACAAAGAAAAACTTAAAAATGCAGTTAGACAGCCAGTGTTACATTAGCTACAGTTTACAATTCAATCACAAGCTCAGGATTTTAACTCATCCATATTTGTAATTAAAAATATCAGACAAGTAGGTCAGTTACAAAACTCAAATAAAAAAAGATAGTTTATTTGATCTAAATGATTTTCGAAAGCCTTGAGAAAATGTTAGTTTGTTAAGATCTCACCTTAAGCTTGTCACAGGAGAATATAAACCTCTGTTTGATAGATACAGGAAGAATGTAAATCATAATCCCCTAGACAATTGACTGATGAGAGATAAATAACTTTACAAAAAAAGTCAATTGTTGGCTGTTTCACGCAGTCCTCTGACAAAAGAGACCATTAATGTAAATTCATCTTTCTTCATCTCCAAGTTAAGTTTGAACACCCTATTATGGGTCTGTTGCTATGCTAATATGAAATTATAAAATAAAATCATAAAAATATTTTATAGGAGACTTGATAAAATGTTTATTCCTTGGTCCGGACAGCAATTACATTGGTTATTGCAGAATGCTGATATTTGGCCTATTACATAACAAGTATTTCAGACTAGTTTGATGGTCATTATTCCAGAGACAGGGTTAGGGTTAGGGTTAGGGTTTTTGAAATTTGCCTCTATATATATTTCTGTAAAGGTAAGCATGCAGCCAGTGAAAGGTACGGTTGCTGTATTTATAGACAGCTCATCTAGTGATAGAAAAACATATATGATTAGATCACGTTTGTTCTCTTGGGTTCTCTTCCTGCTTCACAAGTGATTAATTATAACCTCTATTTTTAAAACATTAAATAATCAAGCTTTTAATTACATTTGAGAGCTCATGCTAGATTATCCGGACTTCTTGGTGAGAATGATGCCGTGGCAGGTTTTCATACCTGTATCAAACAGATTATAAATTTTATACAAGAATGATTGGCTGGGCAGTCTCATTGCATACATCATCAAAGTGGTGATGGCTTAAGACAATAATTTGAGATGACTATTGACAGCTTTTCAAACTTTCTAGTTACAATTGCTTAAACAAGAAAAACAACTAGAGATAAAATTAGTCGTTGCCTGTGTTATTTTTTCTATACTAGATGTTCCAAATCAGATTAAGACAAATATTATAACTAGCTATTACAGTCAGTCATCTGAGATGTTCTGTTAACAATTTAATATTAGTCATATTGCTGAGATTCCTTATAATCCTCAAGGACAAGATATTGTGAAACAGGCCCATAAAACTTTAAAACATTTTAATTTATTATTATTATACTTATTAAATTATTTTAAAAGAGGAGTAAATCGTATCCCCGTACACCACAAAAATGTTTAGAATTTCAATGCCAAAGAACTTTCTGTGTGGGGAAGAGGATATGTTTGTGTTTATTTTTCTGCAGGATACCAAAGGAGCTGCTAGCTGCCAGGGTGGTTAATGATATATGCAGATCATTAAAAACAGTCACAGTTCTTGACACCTGTGGATGCCTCCTACTAATGCTGCAACATCCCTCTACAAAATTTTTGATGACTTCTAAATTTCCTTTGTAGTCAGCCTTTCCGTGACTACCTCTATGGTAGCCACTAAACGGTGGGTAGAACATTGAGACATTCCATTGTAATCACCAATAAGTTAGCTGAACAACTTCAATTAGCTATAGATGCTTCTGCTGAAGCTTTGGCTTCCCTACAGGGGTAAATAACTTCACTTGCCCAAGTTACCTTACAGAATTGCTGTGCCTTAGATCTTCTCACAGCAGAGAAGGGTGGAACCTGCCTTTTTCTTAAGGAAGAATGTTACTATTATGATAATAAATCTGGCCTAATAGAATTACAGGTGTATAGGCTCCATAGGCTGAGTAAAGATCTTCAGAGACAGAAATTTTCTAGAGCTGCCACTGATGGTGAGAAACTTCCATGTTTTCCTTCCTGATGCCCCTTGATGAGCCTTTGTTGATGTAAATCAGTTAATAAAATTTATTAGACAACAGGATGACTCCGTGACATTCAAAATCATACAGGTACATTATTATCAAATTGATTTGGCTGTGATGGGATGACATTGCACCCATGCGGGAATACATAAAAACTCAGACCTATATACACTGGTTTGGCATGGTGCAAACTCAGTGTGAGCAACTACAAGGGGTGTAAAACAAAACATTACAGGGGGAGGACCCAATTGCCCACCTCTGAGTCCCCTATAAAGTAAACCTGATTTACATAGGGGTTAGTGTCAGTCCTAGGGCCACCCTACACTATGTGGGGGTCTATAACAAATCCAGGCTCTGCCCCTCCACTCCAAAGACACTAAGAGCCGCCTAAGATGTGGAAAGAACAATCCTCTGTTTGCCATGAGAGGAATCAGGACAATACTCCCCCCTCAGGTAAAAGCCTGCTCTTGCATCAATGAGACCTATACATACTACCTTGCTTGCCAGTCTCACAAAAATTAAGTAAAAACAAAAAACAAAAAAAAATCAACAACAAAACAAAACAAAAAAAAAATGCCAGGAGCCAAACTGACCTTACTTTACATCTTAAAGATAGACAACAGTATAGGCCCATTGCGAGTGGGGGAACTAAATTATGATTTTAAGATAAAAACCATACTAAAGACAAAAGGGGTGGAGATGTAGAAGGCAAGGTTCCTTCCTCAATAACAGTACCTCTCTGTGAGAGGCTGCCCCTTTAAGACACAGAAACAGCAGAGAGAAGCTACTCTGCAGAGACCCAGCAGCTTGCAGCTACTTCTGCCCTGACCTCCCAACAGAGTTTTCTGAAAACATACACATGGGCTCTAAGAATATAAAAACAAAAGTTTCAAGCAGACAAAGTGACCAAGCTGAGGCTGTGCTTACAAAGTCAGGACAAAATAAGACCTAACAGTTCTCTGAATCACCCCCCCGCCACTCCTGTTACTCAGTTCCAAGGAAGGCCACTAACTGTCAACAATCTTATTGCAAAAATCCCTCTTGACCTAGAAATTTAAAAACACATGACTTATAGCACGTCATCCCCATTGCAAGAAGGGTATAAAAGATGTATGCTTTCTTTGTTCATGGTTGACTCTCCCTTCAAGGAATTACAACCCCATGTACCACATATGTGGAACATGAAATAATAAACAAACCTCATGCTGTTCCAGCAATTGTGTCATCAAGCTGTGTTCTGAGGGGTTGCACACGTGAGCAGAGACCCTGGGGGGTCGGTCTCCTGGTTTACAACAATACCATAGAAAGCATTAACTCAGCGCCCAAGAGCTGGGCAGCCCTGTGGTCGTCTGTGTGCCAGCCCTAACGTAGGACATTGCCGTACATGGTGACCTCTGTCTGAAAGGTGTCCCCCATCCTCCACCGTCTTTGCTCTGGTGACAGACCAGACAGGGACGCCCAGGTACACAGAGATATCCCGAGTATAACATCACTTGGGGCATGACACACCAAGGTTCCAGGGCACCCAGGAGCAGAGCAGGCCCTCAGCAATCTGTGCCAGGGGAAACCCGGTCATCCAGGGGTGCAGAAATAGCCTTGCATGCTCACAGGAGGTTCAAGCACCTGCCAATGACAGCAGGACCAACTAATGCCATAGATAACCAGATGGCAAAAGGCAAACTTAGGAACATTACTAACAGAAATCAAGTCACTATGGCACCATCTGAAACCAACTCTTATAAAACAGCAAGTCCTGGATACCACAACACACCAGAAGGGCAAGATTTGGATTTAAAATCACTTCTCATGATGATATTAGAGGATTTGAAGAAGGACATAAATCTCTTGAAGAAGTACAGGAGAACATGAATCAACAGATAGAAGCCCTTACAAAGGAAACACAAAAATCACTTAAAGAAATTCAGGAGAATATAGGTCAAAAGACAGAAGCCCATAAAGAGGAAACACAAAAATCACTTAAAGAAATACAGGAGAACTTGGTTCAACAGACAGAAGTCCTGAACGAGGAAAAACAAAAATATATTCAAGAATTACAGGAAAACAAAAGCAAACAACTGAAGGAACTGAGCAAAACCATCCAGGATCTAAAAAAGGAAGTAGAAACAACTAAGAAATCACAAAGGGAGACAATTTTGGAGATAGAAAACCTTAGGAAGAAATCAGGGGTTATAGATGCAAACATCAACAATAGAATATAAGAGATAGAAGAAAGAATCTAAGATGCCGAAGATACCATACAAAGCATTGACTGAACAGTCAAACAAAATGCAAAATGCAAAAAGTGCAAAAAAATATGCAGGAAATCTAGGACACAATGTGAAGATCAAACCTAAGGATTATAGGTATAGATGAGAGTGAAGATTTGCAACTTAAAGGGCCAGTAAATATCTTCAACAAAATTATAGAAGAAAACTTCCCTAACCTAAAGAAAGAGATGTCCATGAACATACAAGAAGCCTACAGAACTTCAAACAGACTGGACCAGAACAAAAATACCTCCCACCACATAATAATCAAAACATCAAATGTACTAAACAAAGAAAGAATATTAAAAGCAGTAAGAGAAAAAGGCCAAGTAACATATAAAGGAAGATCTATTAGAATTACACCAGACTTCTCACCAGAGACTATGAAAACTAGAAGATCCAGGGCAGATCTCAAACAGACACTCAGAGGAAACAAATGCCAGCCCAGACTACCATACCCAGCAAAATTCTCAATCACTGTAGATGGAGAAACCAAGATATTCCATGATAAAACCATATTTACACAATATCTTCCTACAAATCCAGCCCTACAATAGGTAGAAATCACGAATACAAGAAGGAAAACTACACCCTGGAAAAAGCAAGATAGTAACCATCTTTCATAAAATGCAAAAGAAGATAACCACTCAAATATAAAAATAGGGTAAAAAAAAAACAAGAAGCAATAATTACTATTCCTTAATATCTCTTTTTTTTTTTTTTTTTTTTTGGTTTTTCGAGACAGGGTTTCTCTGTGTAGCCCTGGCTGTCCTGGAACTCACTTTGTAGACCAGGCTGGCCTCGAACTCAGAAATCCTCCTGCCTCTGCCTCCCAAGTGCTGGGATTAAAGGCGTGCGCCACCACCACCCAGCCCTTAATATCTCTTAACATCAATGAATTCAATTCCCCAATAAAAAGACATAGACTAACAGACTGGATATGTAAACAGGACACAGCATTTTGTGTATACAGGAAACACACCTCATTTATGCTCCATAAGCAAGGGCACCTTCATTCATAAAAGAAACATTACTAAAGCTCAAAGCACATATTGCAACTCACACAATAATTGTGGGTGACTTCAACACTCCACTCTCCACAACGGACCGATCAGGAAAACAGAAGCTAAACAGGGACACAGTGAAACTAATTAAAGCTTTGGACCCAATGGATTTAACAGATATATATAGAACTTTTCATCCTAAAGCAAAAGAATATACCTTCTTCTCAGCACCTCATGGTACCTTCTCCAGAACTGACCATATAATTGGTCACAAAACAGACCACAACAGATATAAGAATATTGAACTAATCCCATGCCTCCTAACAGATCACTATGGAGTAAGGGTTGTCTTCAATAGCAACAAAAACAACAGAAAGTTCATGGAAGCTGAACAATGCTCTACTCAAAGATATCTTGGTCAAGGAAGAAATAAAGAAAGAAATCAAAGACTTTTTAGAATTTAATGAAAATGAAGGCACAACATACCCTAACTTATGGGACACAATGAAAGCAGTGCTAAGAGGAAAACCCATAGCTTTGAGTGCCTCCAAAAGGAAAGTGGAGAGAGCATACACTAGCAGCTTAATGGCACACCTGAAAGCCCTGGAACAAAAAGAAGAAAATACACCCAAGAGGAGTAGAAGGCAGGAAATCATCAAACTCAGGGTTGAAATCAATCAAGTAGAAACAAATAGAACCATACAAAGAATCAAAAAAACTAGGAGTTGGTTCTTTGAAAAAATAAACAGGATAGATAAACCCTTAGCCACACTAACCAAAGGACATAGAGACAGTATCCAAAGTAACAAAACAGAAATAAAAAGTGAGATTAAACAACAGAAACTGAGAAAATTCAAAAAATCATCAGATCCTACAATAAAAGCCTATACTCAACAAAAGGGAAAAATCTGGAGGAAATGGACAATTTGACAGTCAGATACAAAATACCAAAATTAAATCAAGATCAAATAGACCATCTAAACAGTCTCATAACCCCTAAAGAAATAGAAGAATTCATTGAAAGTCTTCCAACCAAAAAAAGCACAGGGCAAGATGGTTTTAGTACAGAATTCTATCAGACCTTCAAAGAAGACCTAACATCAGTATTCTTCAAATTATTCCACAAAATAGAAACACAAGGAACACTACACAACTCGTTCTATGAAGCCACAATTAGGCTCATACCAAAACCACACAAATATCCAACAAAGAAAGAGAATTTCAGACCAATTACTCTAATGAATGTAGATGCAAAAATACTCAATAAAATTCTTGCCAACCGAATCCAAGAACACATCAAAACGATCATTCACCACGATCAAGTAGGCTTCATCCCAGGGATGCAGGGATGGTACAATATAAGGAAATCCATCAATGTAATCCACTACATAAACAATCGCAAAGAAAAAACCACATGGTCATCTCATTAGATGCTGAGAAAGCATTTGACAAAATTCAGCATCCTTTCATGCTAAAGGTCTTGGAAAGATCAGGAATTCAAGGCCCATATCTAAACATAGTAAAAGCAATTTACAGCAAACCAGTAGCCAGCATCAATCTAAATGGAGAGAAACTTGAAGCAATCCCACTAAAATCAGGGACTAGACAAGGCTGCCCTCTCTCTCCATATCTTTTCAATATAGTACTTGAAGTTCTAGCTAGAGCAATTAGACAAAAAAAAGAGGTCAAAGGGATACAAATTGGAAAGGAAGAAGTCAAACTATCACTATTTGCAGACAATATGATAGTATACTTAAGCGACCCAAAGAACTCCACCAGTGAACTCCTACAGCTGATAAACGACTTCAGCAAAGTGACCTGATATAAAATCAACTCAAGCAAGTCAGAAGCCTTGCTATACTCAAAGGATAAGCAGGCTGAGAAGAAGTAAGAGAAATAATACCCTTCACGATAGCCACAAACCATATTAAGTATCTTGGCGTGACTCTAACCAAACAAGTGAAAGATCTGTATGACAAGAACTTCAAGTCTCTGAAGAAAGACATTGAAGAAGACCTCAGAAGATGGAAAAATCTGCCATGCTCATGGATTGGCAGGATTAATATAGTAAAAATGAGCATCTTACCAAAAGTAATACACAGATTCAATGCAATCCCCATCAAAATCCCAACTCAATTCTTCATAGAGTTAGAAAGAGCAATTCAAAAATTCATCTGGAATAACAGAAAACCCAGAATAGCTAATACTATTCTCAAGAGTAAAAGAACCTCTGGGGGAATCAGTATCCCGGACCTCAAGCTGTACTACAGAGCAATAGTGTGAAAAACTGCATGGTATTGGTACAGTAACAGACATGTAGATCAATGGAACAGAATTGAAGACCCAGAAATGAATCCACACTCCTATGGTCACTTGATCTTTGACAAAGGAGCTAAAGCCATCCAGTGGAAAAAAGATAGCCTTTTTAACAAATGATGCTGGCTCAGCTGGAGGTCAACATGCAGAAGAATGCAAATTGACCCATCCTTATCTCCTTGCACTAAGCTCAATTCTAAGTGGATCAAAGATCTCCACATAAAACCAGACACACTGAAACTAATAGAAGGGAAACTAGGGAAGAACCTTGAACATATGGGCACAGGGGAGAATTTCCTGAACAGAACTCCAATAGCTTATGCTCTAAGATCAAGAATAGACAAATGGGACCTCATTAAATTACAAAGTTTTTGCAAGGCAAAAGACACTGTCAAAAAGACAAAGCAGCAACCAACTAACTGGGAAATGATCTTTACCAACCTTACATCCGACGGAGGGCTAATATCCAAGATATACAAAGAACTCAAGAAGTTAAACTCCAGAGAGGCAAGTAACCCTATTAAAAAATGGGGTACAGAGCTACACAAAGAGTTCTCACCTGAAGAATATCTAATGGCTGAGAAGCACCTAAAGAGATGTTCATCATCCTTAGTCATCAGGGAAATGCAAATCAAAACAACCCTGAGATTCCATCTCACACCAGTCAGGATGGCTAAGATCAAAAACACAGGAGACAGCAGTTGTTGGCGAGGATGTGGAGAAAGAGGAACACTCCTCCACTGCTGGTGGAATTGCAGGCTGGTACAACCACTCTGGAAAGCAGTCTGTCTGTTCCTCAGAAAACTGGGCATGACACTCCCGGAGGATCCGGCTATAGCACTCCTGGGCATATACCCAGAGACTTTACCTGCATGCAATAAGGACACATGCTCCACTATGTTCATAGCAGCCTTATTTATAATAGCCAGAAGCTGGAAAGAACCCAGATGTCCCTCAACGGAGGAATGGATTCAGAAGATGTGGTATATCTACACAATGGAATACTACTCTGCAATTAAAAACAATGAATTCACGAAATTCCTAGGCAAATGGTCAGATCTTGAAAATATCATCCTTAGTGAGGTAACCCAATCACAAAAGAACACACATGGTATGCAGTCACTGATAAGGGGATATTGACCCAGAATCTCGGAATACCCTAGACACAATCCGCATATCAATAGATTTCTAAGAAGATGGAAGGAGAGACCCCTGGTCCTGGAAAGACTGGATGTAGGGGAACGCCAGGACAGAGAAACGAGAGGGGGTTGAATGGAGAAAAGAGGGAGGGAAGGGGGCTTATGGGAGTTTTGGGGAGGGAGGAAACAGGAAAGGGGAAATGATTTGAAATGTAAATAAAAATAAAATAAAATAAATAATAAAAAAATTCTTGCCAACCGAATCCAAGAACACATCAAAACGATCATTCACCACTATCAAGTAGGCTTCATCCCAGGGATGCAGGGATGGTTTATTATATTGGAACTCCATTAATGTAAACCACTACATAAACAATCTCAAAGAAAAAAAGCACATGGTCATTTCATTAGATGCTGAAAAAACATTTCACAAAATTCAGCATCCTTTCATGCTAAAAGTCTTGGAAAGGTCAGGAATTCAAGGACCATATCTAAACATATTAAAAGCCATATACAGCATACTGGTAGCCAACATCAAACTAAATGGGGAGAAACTTGAAGCAATCCCACTAAAATCAGGGACTAGACAAGGCTGCCCTCTTTCTCTATATATTTTCAATATAGTACTTGAAGTTCTAGCTAGAGGAATTAGACAACATAAGGAGGTCAAAGGGATACAAATTGGAAAGGAAGAAATAAAACTAACACTATTTGCAGATGATATGATAGTATACGTAAGTGACCCAGAAAACTCCACCAGAAAACTCCTACAAGTGATAAACAACTTCAGCAAAGTGGCCAGATATAAAATTGACTCAAGCAAATCAGTAGCCTTCCTATACTCAAAGGATAAGCAGTCTGAGAAATAAATTAGGGAAATGACACCCTTCACAATGGCCACAAACAATATAAAGTATCTTGTTGAACTCTAACCAAACAAGTGAAAGATCTGTAGGACAAGAAACTCAAGTCTCTGAAGAAGGAAAACAAAGAAGACCTAAGAAGATGGAAACATTTTCCATGCTCATGGATTGGCAGAATTAATATAGTAAAAATGACCATCTTGCCCAAAGCACTATACAGACTCAATGCAATCCCCATCAAAATCCCAACTCAATTCTTCATAGAGTTAGAAAGAGCAATTCAAAAATTCATCTGGAATTACAAAAAACCCAAGATAGCTAAAACTATTTTCAACAGTAAAAGAACTTCTCGTGGAATCACTATCCCAGATCTCAAGCAGTACTACAGAGCAATAGTATTTAAAACTGAATAGTATTGGTACAGTTACAGGAATGTAGATCAATGGAATAGAATTGAAGACCCAGAAATGAACCCAGACTCCTATGGTCACTTGATCTTTGACAAAGGAGCTAAAACCATCCATTGGAAAAAGATAGCCTTTTCAATAAATGTTACTAGTTTAACTGGAGGTCAACATGCAGAAGAATGCAAATAAACCCATTCTTGTCTCCTTGTACTAAGCTCAACTCCAAGTGGATCAAGGACCTCCTCATAAATCCAGACACACTGAAACTAATAGAAAAGAAACTGGGGAAGAGCCTTGAGCACATGGGAACAGGGGACAATTTTCTGAACAGAATACCAATAGCTTATGCTCTAAGATCAAGAATTGACAAATGGAACCTCAGAAAATTACAAAGAGTCTGTAAGGCAAAGGACACTGTCAATCAGACAAATCTATCCAACAGAGGGCTAATATTCAATATATACAAAAATTTAAGAACTTAGAATCCAGAGACACAAATAACCCTAATAAAAAATGAGGTACAAATCTAAACAAAGAATTTTCACCTGAGCAATATCGAATGGCTGAGAAGCACCTAAAGAAATGTTCAACATCCTTAGTCATTAGGGAAATGCAAATCAAAACAACCATGAGATTTCACCTCACACCAGTCAGAATGACTAAGTTCAAAAACTCAGGATACAGCAGGTGTTGGCAAGGATGTGGAAAAGGAGAAACTCTCTCCACTGCTGGTGGGATTACAAGCTGGTACAACCACTCTGGAAAGCAGTCTGGTGATTCCTCAGAAAACTGGGCATGACACTTCTGGAGGAACCTGTAATATTACTCCTGGGCATATACCCAGAGGACTCTCTGGCATACAATAAGGACACATGCTCCACTATGTATATAGCAGCCTTATTTATAACAGCCAGAAGCTGGAAAGAGACCAGATGCCTGTCAACGGAAGAATGGATACAGAAAATGTGATATATTTACACAATGGAATACTACTCTGCAATTAAAAACAATGAATTCACGAAATTCTTAGGCAAATGGTCAGTAGTGGAAAATATCCTCCAAAGTGAGGTAACCCAATCACAAAAGAACACACATTTTATACAGTCACTGATAAGTGGATATTGGCCCAGAAGCTCAGAATACCCAAGACACAATTTACATAGCAATTGATTCCCAAGAAGAAGGAGGGAGAGGCCCCTGGTCCTGGAAAGACTAGATGCAGCAGTATAGGGGAATACCAGGACAGAGAAGCTGGAGGGGGTTGACTGGGGAACAGGGGGAGGGAAGTGGGCTTATGTGGATTTCAAGGAGGGGGGAACCGAGAAAGGGGAAGTCATTTGGAATGTAAATGAAGAATATAGACTATTAAATTAAATTAAATTAAAAAATAAAAGAAAGCATTGATACAACA
Organism: Tokudaia tokunoshimensis; assembly: GCA_036184795.1. Classification (NCBI taxonomy): domain Eukaryota; kingdom Metazoa; phylum Chordata; class Mammalia; order Rodentia; family Muridae; genus Tokudaia; species Tokudaia tokunoshimensis. The sequence continues at coordinate 547,182 of BTHU01000021.1, read as the reverse complement.
GTCAAAGTAAATGCAAAATGTAAAATCTTGTAACCGAAACCATCCAGGAAATAGAGGACACAATGATAAGACCAAACCTGAGGATTATTGGTCTAGAAGGAAGCGAAGATTTACAACTTCTCACCAGAGACCATGAATGCTAGAAGATCCCAGACAGATCTCATATAGACCCTCAGAGAACACAAATGCCAGCCCAGAATACTATACCCAGCAAAATTCTCAATCACTATAGATGGGGAAATCAAGATATTCCATGATAAAAATCAAATTTACACAATATCATTCCACAAATTCAGTCCTACAAAGGATAATAGATGGAAAATTCTAATATAAGGAGGGCAACTACACCCTAGAAAAAGCATAACTGTAAGCTTCTTTCAACAAACCCAAAAGAAGATAACCACTCAAATATAAAAATAGCATCAAAAATAATAGGAATCAACAATCACTATACCTTAATATTTCTTAACCTCAAGGGACTCAATTCCCCAATAAAAAGACATAGACTAACAGACTGGGTATATAAACAGGACACAGCATTTTGTGTATACAGGAAACACACTGCAGTGTCAAAGACAAACACTACCTCAGAGTAAAAGCATGGAAAACAATTTTCCAAGCAAATGGTCCCAGGAAACAACCTGGAGTAGCAATTCTAATATCAGATAAAATTGACTTTCAACCAAATGTCATCAACAAAGACACTAAGGGACACTTCCTACTCATCAAAGGAAAAATCCACCAAGAAAAACTTTCAATTCTGAACATCTATGCTCCAAATGCAAGGGCATCCTCATTCCTTAAAGAAACTTCACTAAAGCTTACATTGCACCTCAAACAATAATTGTGGGTGACTTCAACACCCCACACTCCTCAATGGACCGATCACAGAAACACAAACTAAACAGGGATACAGTGAAAATAATTGAAGTTTTGGACCAAATGGATTTAACAGCTATCTATAGAACATTTCATCTTATATCAAAAGAATATATCTTCTCAGCATATCATGGTACCTTCTCCAAAACTGACCATATAATTGGTCACAAAACAGACTTCAACTGATATAAGAAGATTGAAATAATACCATGCCTCTTATCAGAGCACTATGAATTATGGGAGGTGGTCTTCAAGAGCAGCAAAAACAACAGAAAGCCCACATACACATGGAAGCTGAACAATGCTCTGCTCAATGATACCTTAGTCAAGGAAGAAATAAAGAAATCAAAGACTTTTTAGAATTTAATGAAAATGAAGGCAAAACATACCCAAATTTATGGGACACAATGAAAGCAGTGCTAAGAGGAAATATCATACCTCTGAGTGCCTCCAAAAAGAAGCTGGATAGAGCACACACTAACACCTTAATAGCACACCTGAAAGCTCTAGAACAGAAAGAAGCTAATATACACAAAAGGAGTAGAAGGCAGGAAATCATCAAGCTCAGGGCTAAAATCAATCAAGTAGAAACAAATAGAACCATACAAAGAATCAATAAAACCAGGAACTCGTTCTTTGAGAAAATCAACAAGACTGATAAGCCCTTAGCCAGATTAACCAGAGGGCACAGAGACAGTATCCAAATTAATAAATCAGTAATGAAAAGGAAGAAATAACAACAGAAAGTAAGGAAATTCAAAAAATCATCAGATACTACTACAAAAGCCTATACTCAATACAATTGGAAATTCTGAATGAAATGGACAATTTCCTAGACAGATACCAAATATCAAAGTTAAATCAGGATCAGATAGACCATCTAAACACTCCCATAACCCCTAAAGAAATAGACGAAGTCATTGAAAGTCTCCCAACCAATGAAAACACAGGACCAGATGGTTTTAGTGTAGAATTCTCTCAGATCTTCAAAGAAGACCTAATACGAATACTCTTCAAATTATTCCACAAAATAGAAACACAAGGAAAACTACCCAAATCATTCTGTGAAGCCACAATCATGCTGATACTCAAATCACACAAAGATCCAAAAAAGAAAGAGAATTTCAAACCAATTTCCCTTATGAATATTGATGCAAAAATACTCAATAAAAGTCTTGCCAACCAAATCCAAGAACACATCAAAACAATCATTCACCAAGATCAAGTAGGCTTCAACCCACCGATGCAGGGATGGTTTATTATATGGAAATCCATTAATGTAATCCACTACATAAACAAACTCAAAGTAAAAAACTACATGGTTATTTCATTAGATGCTGAAAAAGCATTTGACAAAATTCAGCATCCTTACATGTTAAAAGACTTGGAAAGACCAGGAATCCCAGGCCAATACCTAAACATAGTAAAAGCAATATACAGCAAACTAGTAGACAACATCAAACTAAATGGAGAAAAACTTGAAGCAATCCCACTAAAAATCAAGGGCTCTCTCTCTCTCTCTCTCTCTCTCTCTCTCTCTCTCTCTCTCTCTCTCTCTCTCTCTCTCTCTCTCTCTCTCTCCATATCTGCTCAATATAGTACTTGAAGTTCTAACTAGAGCAATTAGACAACAAAAGGAGGCCAAAGGGATACAAATTGGAAAGGAAGTCAAATTATCACTATTTGGAGATGACATGATAGTATACTTAAACTACCCAAAGAACTCCACCAGAGAACTCCTACAGGTGATAAACAGCTTCAGCAAAGTGGCCGAATATAAAATCAACTCAAGCAAATCAGTAGCCTTCCTATACTCAAAGGATAAGCAGGCTGAGAAAGAAATTAGGGAAATGACACTCTTCACAATAGCCACAAAAAATATAAAGTACCTTGGTGTGACTCTAAATAAACAAGTGAAAGATCTGTATGACAAGAACTTCAAGTCTCTGAAGAAAGAAATCGAAGAAGACCTCAGAAGATGGGAAGATATCCCATACTCGTTAATTGGCAGGATTAATATAGTAAAAATGGTCATCTTGCCAAAAGCAATCTACATATTCAAAGCAATCCACGTCAAAATTTCAACTCAATTCTTCCTAGAGCTATAAAAACAATTCTCAAATTGATCTGGAATAACACAAAATCCAAGATAGCTAAAACTATTCTGAACAGTAAAAGAACTTTTGGGGGGATCACTATTCCATGCCTCAAGCAGTACTATAAAGAAATAGTGTTAAAAATTGCATGGTGTTGGTACAGTGACAGGCAATTGGATCAATGGAATAGAATTGAAGACCCAGAAATGAACCCACACACCTATGGTCACTTGATCTTTGACAAAGGAGCTAAAATCATTCAGTGGAAAAAAGATAGCCTTTTCAAAAAATGGTGCTGGATCAACTGGTGGCTAGCATGCAAAAGAATGCAAATCAATCCATACTTATCTCCTTGTACTAAGCTCAAGTCCAAATGGATCAAGGACCTCCACATAAAACCAGACACACTGAATCTAATAGAAAAGAAACTGGGGAAGAGCCTTGAGCACATGGGCACAGAGGAAAATTTCCCGAACAGAACACCAATAGCTTGTGCTCTAAGATCAAGAACTGACAAATGTTACCTCATAAAATTACAAAATTTCTGTAAGGCAAAGGACACTGTCAATAGGACAAAACAGCAACCAATACATAGGGAAAAGATCTTTACTAACCTTACATCCGAGAGAGGACTTATATCCAATATATAAAAAGAACTCAAGAAGTTAGACTCCGGAGAGCCAACGAACCCTATTAAAAATGGTATACAGAGCTAAACAAAGAATTTTCACCTGAGAAATATCAAATGGCTGAGAAGCACTTAAAGAAATGTTCACCATCCTTAGTCATCAGGGAAATGCAAATCAAAACAACCCTGAGATTTCACCTCATACCAGTCAGAATGTCTAAGATCAAAAACCCAGGAGACAGCAGGTGTTGGCCAGGATGTGGGGAAAGAGAAACATTTCTCCACTGCTGGTGGGATTTCAAGCTGGTACAACTACTCTGGAAATCAGTTTGGCAGTTCCTGAGAAAACTGGGCATAATAATACCAGACGACCACGTTATACCACTCCTGGGCATATACCCAGAGGATTCTCCTGCATGTATAAGGAAACAAGTTCCACTCTCTTCATAGCAGCCCTATTTATAATAGCCTGAAGCTGGAAAGTACCAAGATGTCCCTCAGTGGAGTAATGGATAGAGGGAAGGGGGCTTATGGGACTTTCGGGGAGGGAGGAAACGGGAAAGGGGAAGTGATTTGGAATGTAAATTAAAAAAATAAAATAAAATAAAATTAAAAAAAAAAAAAAAAAAAAAAAAAAAAAAAAAAAAGAAAAGAAAAATGTGGTATATTTGCACAGTGGAATACTACTCAGCCATTAAAATATGAATTCATGAAATTCTTATGTAAATGGATGGACCTGGAAAATATCATCCTGAGTGAGGTAACACAATCACAAAAGATCACACATGGTATGTACTCACTAATAAGTGGATATTAACCAAGAAGGTCGGAATATACAAAACACATTTCACATATCAAAGATGCCCAAGAAGAAGGAAGAACAAAGTATGGATACTCTGGTCCTTCTTAGACGGGGCAACAAAATGCCCACAGAAAGAAAGACAGAGACAAAGGATGGAGCAGAGACCGAGGGAAAGACCATCCAGAGACTGCCCCACCTAGGAATTCATCCCATATACTGTTACAAAACCCAGACACTATTATCAATGCCCAGACTGGAGTCAGATATAGTTGTCAACTGGGAGGCTCGGGTAGTACATGACAAATACAGCAGGGGACACCCTGAGCCAACCATTGAACTGAGCATGGGGTCTCCAATGGAGGAGCTAGAGAAAGGACCCAAGAAGCTGAAGGGGTTTGCAGCAACATAGGAGGTACAACAATATGAGCCGTCCAGTACTCCCAGAGCTCCCAGGGACTAAACCATCATCAAAAATGTACACATGGAGTTACCCATTGTTCCAGATACATAGGCAGCAGAGGATGGACTTGTTAGACACCAAAGGGAGGAGAGGCCCTTGGTCCTGGAAAGGCTAGATGCTGCAGTGTAGAGGAATACCAGGACAGGGAAGCAGGAGAGGGTTGGTTAGGGAACAGAGGGAGGGGAAATGGCTTATGGGATTTGTGGGGGAGGGGGGAACCAGGAAAGGGGACAACATTTGAAATGTAAATAAAGAATTTATCTAATAAAAATAGAAGAAAAAATGAATGTGGTATGTGGCCTCTTGTAATTAAAACATGCTTCAGTGGATTATGTCATATCCCAGAGTATACAGCAGCACAAATTGAACTGGGTGGGTTTTAAAATCATGAGCACAGGATCTGTGCTGAGAGAGTCAGAGTGAACTCCGCCATCTTTGCTCCAGCATCAGGGCAGTTGGGACCTCCAGGCTCAGGGACAGACAGGCATAATATCACTTGGGTCTCAGGCAGCTTGTGTGTACCCTGCTCCCAAGAGCTGGGCAGGTCTGCAGTAACGCACAGGGTGGAAGCCTACCAGCTTCCCATTGACAACCTCTGTTCCTGGATTGACTGCACTGAGGAGACAGGTACCCAGGTTCCCCCAATATAACATCGCTTAGGGCAGAGCCTGTTGGGCTTCCATCTGTGCCCAAGAGCGTGACAGAGCTGCAGTCGTCTGGCAGTCTCTGGATGGTCTTTCCCTCAGTCTCTGCTCCATCCTTTGTCTCTGTCTTTCTTTCTGTGGGCATTTTGTTGCCCCGTCTAAGAAGGACCAGAGTATCCATACTTTGTTCTTCCTTCTTCTTGGGCATTTTTGATATGTGAAATGTGTTTTGTATATTCCAACCTTCTTGGTTAATATCCACTTATTAATAAGTACATACCATGTGTGATCTTTCGTGATTGTGTTACCTCACTCAGGGTGATATTTTCCAGGTCCATCCATTTACATAAGAATTTCATGAATTCATATTTTAATGGCTGAGTAGTATTCCACTGTGCAAATATACCACATTTTTCTATCCATTACTCCACTGAGGGACATCTTGGTACTTTCCAGCTTCAGGCTATTATAAATAGGGCTGCTATGAAGAGAGTGGAACTTGCAGAGTGACCTGAGCCAAAAGAGTGCAGAGTGCACTCTGCCACCTTTGCTCCAGCATCAGGGCAGTTGGGACCTCCAGGCTCAGAGACAATCAGGCATAATATCGATTGGGTCTCAGGCAGCTTGTGTGTATCCTGCTCCCAAGAGCTGGGCAGGTACGCAGTAACTGACGAGCCAGCTTTGCTGTGGGTCTTCTGCCTGCAGAGGTACCCCCTCCCCCCTCCTCTGGGAGAGATCACACACCACTACACAGGGCAGGAGCCTACCAGCCTCCCTTTGGTGACCTCTGCTCCGGGAATCCACTAAGCTGAGCCATTGGAGGTGCAGGGATTCCCCAATATAGCATCACATGGGGCAAGTCACATGAGGGCTCCAAAGTCACTCAGGAGCAGGGCAGGCCCCAGAAATTGGTGCCAGGGGAATCCCGGTAATCCAGGGGGGTCAGAAATAGCTTTGCAGGCTCACAGGAGGTCCAACCAACAGCCAGTGAGAGCCAGACCAACTAACACCAGAGGTAACCAGATGGCAAAAGGCAAACGTAGGAACGTTACTAACAGAAATCAAAGTAATATGGCACAATCTGAACCCAACTCTCCAACAGCAGCTAGTCCCGGATACCCCACCACACCCGAAAGACAAGATCTGGATTTAAAATCACTTCTCATGATGCTATTAGAGGATTTCAAGAAGGACACAAATAAATCTAATAAAGAATTACAGGAGATCATGAATCAACGGTTAGAAGCCCTTACAAAGGAAATACAAAAATCGCTTAGAGAAATGCAGGAGAACATGGATAAACAGATGGAGGCCCACAAGGAGGCAACACAAAAATCGCTTAAAGAAATGAATCAACGGGTAGATGCACTTTCAAAGGAATCACAAAAATTGCATAAAGAAAAGCAGAAGAATATGGGTAAACAGATGGATGCCCATAGAGCAGCAACACAAAAATTGCTAAAGAAATGAATCAAAGGATAGTTGCCCTTACAAAGAAACACGAGAATTGCTTAAAGAAATGCAGGAGACGATGGATCAACAGATAGATGCCCATGAGGAGGAAACACAAAAATCGCTTAGAGAAATAGAGGAGAACTTGGGTCAACAGGCAGAAATCCTGAAAGAGGAAACGCAAAAATACCTTAAAGAAATACAGGAAAATACAAACAAACAAGTGAAGGATCTCAGCAAGTCCATCCAGGATCTAAAAAGAAGTAGAAACAACTAAGAAATCACAAAGGGAAACATCTTTGGAGATAGAAAACCTTGGGAAGAAATCAGGAGTCATAGATGCAAACATCAACAATAGAATACAAGAGATGGAAGAAAGAATCTCAGGTGCTGAAGATACCATAGAAAGCATCAACTCAACAGTCAAAGAAAATGCAAAATGCAAAAAACGTGTAATGCCCAAAACATCCAGGAAATCCAGGACACAATGAGAAGACCAAACCTAAGGATTATAGGTATAGATGAGAGAGAAGATTTGCACTTAAAGGGCCAGTAAACATCTTCAACAAAATTATGGAGGAAAACTTCCCTAACCTAAAGAGTGAGATGCCGATGAATGTACAAGAAGCCGACAGAACTCCAAACAGACTGGACCAGAACAGAAATACCTCCCATCACATAATAATCAAAACATCAAATGTATTAAACAAAGAAATAATATTAAAAGCAGTAAGCGAAAAGGGCCAAGTAACATACAAAAGAAGACGTATCCAAATCATATCAGACTTCTCACCAGAGACTATGAAAGCCAGAAGATCCTGGCCAGATCTCATGCAGACATTAAGAGAGTACAAATGCCAGTCTAGACTACAATACACAGCAAAACCCTCAATCACCATAGATGAAGAGACCAAGATATTCCGTGATAAAACCAAATTTTCACAATATCTTTCCACAAACGAAGCCCTGCAACGGATAATAGGTAGAAACCACCAATATAAGGCGAGAAACAACACCCTGGAAAAAAAGAGACAGTAAACTTCTTGCATCAAACCCAAAAGTAGATAACCACTCAAACATAAAGTTAGCGTCAAGAATAGCAGGTGGCAATAATCACTATTCCTTAATCTCTCTTAATATCAATGGTCTCAATTCCCCAATTAAAAGACATAGACTAGCAGACTGGATACGTAAACAGGACCCAGAATTTTGCTGCTTGCAGGAAATGCACCTCAGTGTCAAAGACAAACACTACCTCAAAGTAAAAGGATGGAAAACAATTTTACAAGCAAATGGTCCCAAGAAACGAGCTGGAGTAGCCATCCTAATATCAGATAAAATTGATTTTCAACCTAAAGTCGTCAAAAAAGACACAGAAGGACACTACATAGTGATCAAGGGAAAAATCCACCATCAAGAACTCTCAATTCTGAATATCTATGCTCCAAATGCAAGGGTACCCTCATTCGTAAAAGAAACTTTACTAAAGCTCAAAGCACACATCGCACCTCACACAATAATAGTGGGTGACTTCAACACACCGCTCTCTGAAATGGATCGTTCAGGAAAGCAGAAACTAAACAGGGACACAGTGAATCTAATTGAAGCCTTGGACCAAATGGAACTAACAGATATATATATATATATAGAACATTTCATCCTAGAGCTAAAGAATACACCTTCTTCTCAGCACATCATGGAACCTTCCCCCAAATTGACCATATAATTGGTCACAAATCAGACCTCAACAGATATAAGAAGATAGAAGTAATGCCATGCCTCCTATCAGATCACTATGGAATAAGGGTGGTCTTCAATGGCAACAAAACCAACAAAAAACCCACATACACATGGAGGCTGAACAATGCTCTACTCAATGATAACTTGGTCAAGGTGGAAATAAAGAAAGAAATCAAAGACTTTTTGAAATTTAATGAAAATGAAGGCACAACATACCCTAATTTATGGGACACAATGAAAGTAGTGCTAAGAGGAAAATTCATAGCCCTGAGTGCCGCCAAAAAGAAACGGGAGACAGCATACACTAACAGCTTAATGGCACACCTGAAAGCCCTGGAACAAAAAGAAGCAAATACACCAAAGAGGAGTAGAAGGCAGGAAATCAACAAACTCAGGGCTGAAATCAATCAAGTAGAAACAAATAAAACCATACAAAGAACCAACAAAACAAGGAGTTGGTTCTTTGAGAAAATCAACAAGATAGATAAGCCTTTAGCCAGACTAGCCAGAGGACACGGAGAAAGTATCAAAATTAACAAAATCAGAAAAGAAAAGGGAGAGATAACAACAAAAACTGAGGAAATTCAAAAAATCATCAGATCCTACTACAAAAGCTTGTATTCAACACAACTAGAAAATCTCCAGGAAATGGACAATTTCCTTGACACATACCAAATACCAAAATTAAATCAGGATCAAATAGACCATCTAAACCATCCTATAACCCCTGAAGAAAAAGAAGTCGTCATTGGAAGTCTTCCAACCAAAAAAAGCACAGGTCCAGATGGTTTTAGTGCAGATTTCTATCAGACCTTCAAAGAAGACCTAACACCAATACTTTTCAAACTATTCCACAAAATAGAAACAGAAGGAACACTACCCAACTCATTCTATGAAGCCACAATTACGCTAATACCAAAAGCACACAAAGATCCGACAAAGTAAGAGAATCTCAGGACAATCTCTCTTATGAATATCGATGCAAAAATACTCAATAAAATTCTTGCCAACTGAATCCAAGAACACATCAAAATAATCATTCACCACGGTCAAGTAGGCTTCATCCCAGGGATGCAGGGATGGTTCAGTATAAGGAAATCCATCAATATAATCCAATATATAAACAATCTCAAAGAAAAAAAACACATGGTCATCTCATTAGATGCTGAGAAAGCATTTGACAAAATTCAGCATCCTTTCATGCTAAAGGTCTTGGAAAGATCAGGAATTCAAGGCCCATATCTAAACATAGCAAAAGCAATTTACAGCAAACCGGTAGCCAATATCAATCTAAATGGAGAGAAACTTGAAGCAATCCCACTAAAATCAGGGACTTGACAAGGCTGCCCTCTCTCTCCATATCTTTTCAATGTAGTACTTGAAGTTCTTGCTAGAACAATTAGACAGTAAAAGGAGGTCAAAGGGATACAAATTGGAAAGGAAGAAGTCAAACCATCACTATTTGCAGACGATATGATAGTATAATTAACCTACCCAAAGACCTCCACCAGAGAACTCCTACAGCTGATAAACAACTTCAGCAAAGTGGCCGGATATAAAATCAACTCAAGCAAGTCAGAAGCCTTGCTATACTCAAAGGATAAGCAGGCTGAGAAGAAGTAAGAGAAATAATACCCTTCACAATAGCCACAAACCATATAAAGTATCTTGGTGTGACTCTAACCAAACAAGTGAAAGATCTGTATGACAAGAACTTCAAATCTCTGAAGAAAGAAGTTGAAGAAGACCTCAGAAAATGGAAAAATCTGCCATGCTCATGGATTGGCAGGATTAATACAGTAAAAATGACCATCTTGCCAAAAGCAATATACAGATTCAATGCAATCCGCATCAAAATCCCAACTCAATTCTTCATAGAGTTAGAAAGAGCAATTCAAAAGTCATCTGGAATAACAGAAAACCCAGGATAGCTAAAACTATTCTCAAGAGTAAAAGAACCTCTGGGAGAATCAGTATCCCGGACCTCAAGCTGTACTACAGAGCAATAGTGTTAAAAACTGCATGATATTGGTACAGTTACAGGCATGTAGAGCAATGAAACAGAATTGAAGACCCAGAAATGAATCCACACACCTATGGTCACTTTGACAAAGGAGCTAAAACCATCCAGTGTAAAAAAGATAGCCTTTTCAACAAATGGTGCTGGCTCAACTGGAGGTCAACATGCAGAAGAATGCAAATTGACCCAATCTTATCTCCTTGCACTAAACTCAATTCCAAGTGGATCAAGGACTTCCACATAAAACCAGACACACTGAAACTAATAGAAAGGAAACTAGGGAAGAACCTTGAACATATGGGCAACATTAAATTACAAAGTTTTTGCAAGGGAAAAGACACAGTTAAATAGAAAAAGCGGCAACCAACTAAATGGGAAATGATCTTTACCAACCCTACATCCGACAGAGGGTTAATATCCAATATATACAAAGAACTCAAGAAGTTAAACTCCAGAGAGGCAAGTAACCCTATTAAAAAATGGGGTACAGAGCTACACAAAGAGTTCTCACCTGAAGAATATCTAGTGGCTGAGAAGCACCTAAAGAAATGTTCATCATCCTTAGTCATTAGGGAAATGCAAATCAAAACAACACTGAGATTCCATCTCACACCAGTCAGAATGGCTAAGATAAATACCAAAAAGTGTTTCCTGCTTTGTTTATCTCAATTCAGCTATATATTTCTTGAGTTTTATCAGAAATATTTTCCTTGTAGATTTTCAATTTTATCAGAAAATGTTTATAATTCCACTTTCAATCAGCTTAGGAATATTTTTTCCTATATTTTTATTTTTTTATTTTATTTTTTTAATTTACATTCCAAATCACTTCCCCTTTCCCGTTTCCTCCCTCCCCGAAAGTCCCATAAGCCCCCTTCCCTCCCTCTTTTCTCCGTTCAACCCCCTCTCATTACTCTGTCCTGGCATTCCCCTACATCCAGTCTTTCCAGGACCAGGGGTCTCTCCTTCCATCTTCTTAGAAATCTATTGATATGCAAATTGTGTCTAGGGTATTCCGAGATTCTGGGTCAATATCCCCTTATCAGTGACTGCATACCATGTGTGTTCTTTTGTGATTGGGTTACCTCACTAAGGATGATATTTTCAAGTTCTGAACATTTGCCTAGGAATTTCGTGAATTCATTGTTTTTAATTGCAGAGTAGTATTCCATTGTGTAGATATGCCACATCTTCTGAATCCATTCCTCCATTGAGGGACATCTGGGTTCTTTCCAGCTTCTGGCTATTATAAATAAGGCTGCTATGAACATAGTGGAGCATGTGTCCTTATTGCATGCAGGTAAAGTCTCTGGGTATATGCCCAGGAGTGGTATAGCCGGATCCTCCGGGAGTGTCATGCCCAGTTTTCTGAGGAACCGCCAGACTGCTTTCCAGAGTGGTTGTACCAGCCTGCAGTTCCACCAGCAGTGGAGGAGTGTTCCTCTTTCTCCACATCCTCGCCAACAACTGCTGTCTCCTGTGTTTTAGATCTTAGCCATCCTGACTGGTGTGAGATGGAATCTCAGGGTTGTTTTGATTTGCATTTCCCTGATGACTAAGGATGATGAACATCTCTTTAGGTGCTTCTCAGCCATTAGATATTCCTCAGGTGAGAACTCTTTGTGTAGCTCTGTACCCCATTTTTTAATAGGGTTACTTGCCTCTCTGGAGTTTAACTTCTTGAGTTCTTTGTATATCTTGGATATTAGCCCTCTGTCGGATGTAGGGTTGGTAAAGATCATTTCCCAGTTAGTTGGTTGCAGCCTTGTCTTTTTGACAGTGTCTTTTGCCTTGCAAAAACTTTGTAATTTAATGAGGTCCCATTTGTCTATTCTTGATCTTAGAGCATAAGCTATTGGAGTTCTGTTCAGGAAATTCTCCCCTGTGCCCATATGTTCAAGGTTCTTCCCTAGTTTCCCTTCTATTAGTTTCAGTGTGTCTGGTTTTATGTGGAGATCTTTGATCCACTTAGAATTGAGCTTAGTGCAAGGAGATAAGGATGGGTCAATTTGCATTCTTCTGCATGTTGACCTCCAGCTGAGCCAGCATCATTTGTTAAAAAGGCTATCTTTTTTCCACTGGATGGTTTTAGCTCCTTTGTCAAAGATCAAGTGACCATAGGAGTGTGGATTCATTTCTGGGTCTTCAATTCTGTTCCATTGATCTACATGTCTGTTACTGTACCAATACCATGCAGTTTTTAACACTATTGCTCTGTAGTACAGCTTGAGGTCCGGGATACTGATTCCCCCAGAGGTTCTTTTACTCTTGAGAATAGTATTAGCTATTCTGGGTTTTCTGTTATTCCAGATGAATTTTTGAATTGCTCTTTCTAACTCTATGAAGAATTGAGTTGGGATTTTGATGGGGATTGCATTGAATCTGTGTATTACTTTTGGTAAGATGCTCATTTTTACTATATTAATCCTGCCAATCCGTGAGCATGGCAGATTTTTCCATCTTCTGAGGTCTTCTTCAATGTCTTTCTTCAGAGACTTGAAGTTCTTGTCATACAGATCTTTCACTTGTTTGGTTAGAGTCACGCCTAGATATTTAATATGGTTTGTGGCTATTGTGAAGGGTATTATTTCTCTTACTTCTTCTCAGCCTGCTTATCCTTTGAGTATAGCAAGGCTTCTGACTTGCTTGATTTGATTTTATATCAGGTCACTTTGCTGAAGTCGTTTATCAGCTGTAGGAGTTCACTGGTGGAGTTCTTTGGGTCGCTTAAGTATACTATCATATTGTCTGCAAATAGTGATAGTTTGACTTCTTCCTTTCCAATTTGTATCCCTTTGACCTCTTTTTGTTGTCTAATTGCTCTAGCTAGAACTTCAAGTACTATATTGAAAAGATATGGAGAGAGAGGGCAGCCTTGTCTAGTCCCTGATTTTAGTGGGATTGCTTCAAGTTTCTCTCCATTTAGATTGATGCTGGCTACTGGTTTGCTGTAAATTGCTTTTACTATGTTTAGATATGGGCCTTGAATTCCTGATCTTTCCAAGACCTTTAGCATGAAAGGATGCTGAATTTTGTCAAATGTTTTCTCAGCATCTAATGAGATGACCATGTGGTTTTTTTCTTTGAGATTGTTTATGTAGTGGATTACATTGATGGATTTCCTTATATTGAACCATCCCTGCATCCCTGGGATGAAGCCTAGTTGATCGTGGTGGATGATCGTTTTGATGTGTTCTTGGATTCGGTTGGCAAGAATTTTATTGAGTATTTTTGCATCGATATTCATAAGAGAGATTGGCCTGAGATTCTCTTTCTTTGTCGGATCTTTGTGTGCTTTTGGTATTAGTGTAATTGTGGCTTCATAGAACGAGTTGGGTAGTGTTCCTTCTGTTTCTATTTTGTGGAACAGTTTGAAGAGTATTGGTGTTAGGTCTTCTTTGAAGGTCTGATAGAATTCTGCACTAAAACCATCTGGACCTGTGCTTTTTTTGGTTGGAAGACTTCCAATGACAACTTCTATTTCTTCAGGGGTTATAGGACCGTTTAGATGGTCTATTTGATCCTGATTTAGTTTTGGTACTTGGTATCTGTCAAGGAAATTGTCCATTTCCTCAAGATTTTCTAGCTGTGCTGAATACAGCTTTTTGTAGTAGGATCTGATGATTTTTTGAATTTCCTCAGTTTCTGTTTTTATCTCTCCCTTTTTGTTTCTGATTTTATTAATTTGGATACTATCTCTGTGCTCTCTGGTTAGTCTGGCTAAGGGCTTATCTATCTTGTTGATTTTCTCAAAGAACCAACTCCTCGTTTTGTTGATTCTTTGTATGGTTTTATTTGTTTCTACTTGATTGATTTCAGCCCTGAGTTTGATGATTTCCTGCCTTCTACTCCTCTTTGGTGTATTTGCTTCTTTTTGTTCCAGGGCTTTCAGGTGTGCCATTAAGCTGTTAGTGTATGCTGTCTCCCGTTTCTTTTTGGCGGCACTCAGGGCTATGAATTTTCCTCTTAGCACTGCTTTCATTGTGTCCCATAAATTAGGGTATGTTGTGCCTTCATTTTCATTAACTTTCAAAAAGTCTTTGATTTCTTTCTTTATTTCCACCTTGACCAAGTTATCATTGAGTAGAGCATTGTTCAGCCTCCATGTGTACGTGGGTTTTCTTTTGTTTTTGTTGCCATTGAAGACCACCCTTATTCCATAGTGATCTGATAGGAGGCATGGTATTATTTCTATCTTCTTGTATCTGTTGAGGTCTGATTTGTGACCAATTATATGGTCAATTTTGGAGAAGGTACCATGAGGAGCTGAGAAGAAGGTGTATTCTTTAGCTCTAGGATGAAATGTTCTATATATATCAGTTAGTTCCATTTGGTCCAAGGCTTCAATTAGATTCACTGTGTCCCTGTTTAGTTTCTGCTTTCCTGAACGATCCATTTCAGAGAGCGGGGTGTTGAAGTCACCCACTATTATTGTGTGCGGTGCGATGTGTGCTTTGAGTTTTAGTAAAGTTTCTTTTATGAATGAGGGTGCCCTTGCATTTGGAGCATAGATATTCAGAATTGAGAGTTCTTGATGGTGGATTTTTCCCTTGATCAGTATGTAGTGTCCTTCTGTGTCTTTTTTGATGACTTTAGGTTGAAAATCAATTTTATCCGATATTAGGATGGCTACTACACCTCGTTTCTTGGGGCCATTTGCTTGTAAAATTGTTTTCCATCCTTTTACTCTGAGGTAGTGTTTGTCTTTGACACTGAGGTGCGTTTCCTGCATGCAGCAAAATGCTGGGTCCTGTTTACGTATCCAGTCTGCTAGTCTACGTCTTTTAATTGGGGAATTGAAACCATTGATATTAAGAGAGATTAAGGCATAGTGATTATTGCCATCTGCCAGTCTTGACGCTATCTTTAGGAATATTTTTATGCCTACCATATTATCTATATAATTTTTCCATTAAATAGTCAATCTTAACGTGTTTTTCTATATATTTCTTCAATTTTATCAGAGATATTTTCCATGTATATTTACACAATGGAATACTACTCAGCAATTAAAAACAATGAAGTCATGAAATTCTTAGGCAAATGGGGAACAGGGGGAAGGAAGTGGACTTATGGGACTTTCGGGGATGTGGGAACTGGGAAAGGGGAAATCATTTGGAATGTAAATAAAGATAATAGAAAAATAATAATAATAATAAAAAAGAAATATTTTATGCCTACCATTTTATCTGTATAATTTTCCATGATAATCTTCAATTTTAATGTTTTTCCATATATTTTTTCCACTTTTATCAGAAATATTTTCCATGTAAGTCTTCAATTCTATCAGAAAATGGTTATAATTCTATTTTCAATCAACTTAGGAATATTTTAATTTCTACCAATTTATCTGTATAAATTTTTTTTCTTCAAGAAAACTTGATCAATTCTATGTTTATATAAAATAAAATATTCCTATAATTTTTCCCCATTTAAAAATCGTTTTTTGAAAAAAAAATAAATATGAAGTAAAGAATGCTTAATCAAAATATTAATCATTTATTATTCAATCAATAATATTTTAAGAACAACTGTAAATACATCACTATAAACAATTAGACAATGTATGCATTGCCCATATTAATACATAATAATCCATGGAAGGGATTATGAACAAGGAAAAAGTTTAAGCTAAACTATATATATGGTTAACTTTACTGATTGTAGAGGTATTTGAGGAATTAGTAGTAAATGATGAATTTTCCATTGACTACTACTACTTTGCAGATGACATAACTGCAAATATATGCAAACAAAAGAAACTATTTCTCTAGTTAAGAATATTTTGAATATGCTGAACAACAGAGGACATATTTCTGAAGAATGGAAGTCAAGTCTTTGACTTCTAATGATAAAGGTCAGACATTGGCCCCACATGGCAACTTGCACAGACCAAAAAATCCACATCAGTGCTGGACTTTGCATGCTATAATACCAGGCATAATGTGCCAAATGTGCACATGGTTAATTCTGTCCACTTGACAGAATAGAATCATGTGGGAAGAGTATCTCTACTAAAGAATTGTTTTTAATCAGATTTTTGTTCTGTAGGAGAGCACTTGGGAAATTTTTGATTAATGATTGATATGAGAGGGCCTAACTAGGGTGTGCAATACTATCCCTGGACAGGTGGTCTTGGGTTGTATAACAAATTAAGCTTAGCAAACTATGGAAAGCAATCCAGTAAAAAAAAATAAATTCTCCCTTATATCCTTTCTAGTTACCGCCTCTAGGTTCCTTTCTTGAGTTCCTTCCTGAGTTTCTGTCATTGATTGGCTATAACTTATAAGTTAAATAAATGTTTCACCAAAGTCTCTAAGTTGGTTTTGGTATTATTTTATCAAGATAAAAAAAAAACTGAACTAATACATGGGGTAATTGACAACCTTCTGAGTGAAGTTGAGTGTTATAACATAGGAGGGGATTTCACACCGGGTACTATAGTCAAACTATGTCCATCATTTGGAAGATCATAGATAACCTGGGAATTTTTAATAAATGGCCATGATGTTAAATTGCTTTCTAAACAAATTTTGCTCATACCTATAGACCTGGGCTGCTCTCAACCTAGTTCAGAGGAAGTTTTTTATTGTTGTTGATGTTGTTGGTTTATTTTTGTTTTTGTTTGGTTTGGTTTGGTTTGGTTTTTTTGGCACGGGACAGGAGGAGGTGGAGAGAAATGCTTAACTTTTTTTTCTATATTTTTTTTATTTACATTCCCATTGATTTCCACTTTCCCAGTTCCCCCCTCCCCGAAAGTCCCATGAGCTCTCTTCCCTCCCCCTATTCCCCATTCAACCCCCCACCCCGATTCTCTGTCCTGGTATTCCCCTACACTGCTACATCCAGTCTTTCCAGAACCAGGGATCTCTCCTTCCTTCTTCTTGGAAATCAATTGATATGTGAATTGTGTCTTGGGTATTTCAAGCTTCTGGGTTAATATCCCCTTTTCAGTGACTGCATACCAAGTGTGTTCTTTGTGATTGGGTTACCTCACTAAGGATGATATTTTCCAGCTCTGGCCATTTGCCTAAGAATTTTATGAATTCATTGTTTTTAATTGCAGAGTAGTATTCTATTGTGTAAATATACCACATCTTCTGTATCCATTCCTCCGATGAGGGACATCTGGGTTCTTTCCAGCTTCAGGCTATTATGATAAGGCTGCTATGAACATAGTGGAGCATGTGTCCTTATCTTCTCAGCACCTCATGGTACCTTCTCCAAAATCGACCATATAATTGGTCACAAAACAGACCTCAATAGATATAAGATGATCGAACTAATCCCATGTCTCCTACCAATCACTATGGAATAAGGGTGATCTTCAATATCAACAAAAACAGCAGAAAGCCTAAATACACAAGGAAGCTGAGCAGTGCTCTACTCAGTGATACCTTGGTCAAAGAAGAAGTAAAGAAAAAAATCAAAGACTTTTTAAAATTTAATGAAAATGAAGGCACAACATGCCCTAATTTATGGGACACAATGAAAGCAGTGCTAAGAGGAAAATTCATAGCCCTGAGTGCCTCCAAAAAGAAACTGGAGAGAGCTTAATGGAAATGCTTAACTTTTAAAAATGCTGAGAAGAGACTGAGCCATAAATAGGACATATATATTGACCTTACCTAAGACTTAGTGGGACATTAGGGGATAGGAAACAGGAAGAATGTAAGAGTCAGAAGACAGGGAGGGGTGCCGTGACATCCTGTCTTCAAAACATGACATGGCCACTGTACTTGTGAAACTGCAGTAACTATGATTACTACACTAGAGCTACACAGAAGCACAGCCAAAACATTGCACAGATAGAGAATGTGCGCTTCTCTCCATCATGGCCTTTGATTGCTTGGTGGCCATCTGCCAGCCTCTGCCTACACATTTATCATGCACTACCAGCTGACACCATGACCAAGGCAAGTCTTAAAATTGACAACATTTAATTGGGGCTGGCTTACAGATTCAGATGTTCAGTCCATTGTTATCAAGGCAGGAACATGGCAGTATATAGGCAGGCATGGTGCAAGAGGAGCTGAGAGTTCTACATCTTCATCTGAAGGCTGCTAGCAAAATACTGACTTCCAAGCAGCTAGGATGAGGGTTTAATAACCCACACCACAGTGATACACCTACCCCAACAGGGCCATATCTTCTCTAATAAGGCCACACCTCCCAATAGTGCCACTCCCTGGGCAGAGCATATACAAACTATCACACCTTTGTTACACCAGTTTCTTTACCCACATATTGACAAATCTTGGGCCTAAAATGGATATTAATCTTTTAAAATTTGGTATGATGGTGAAGGGTGGTGATCTTTATCATTAGAGATTAATCATAGTACAAAAACGAAAGCAAAGATTCCATTAAATATCATAAAGACAACTATCTCAGAATCTTTCCACTTGATCTTAGCCAAAAGGCCAAGAAGCAAAACTCAGAATCTCTCAATCCTACATCTTCCATAAAAAAAATGTATTTGCTACATACATTAGAATATTCCAAAGGACACACATGAGTGAGCGTGCACACACACTTGCACATGTACATGCAGACACAAACATGCACACACACACACACACACACACACACACACACATACACACACAATCCAAATGGATTAGGCTCGTATTTCATGTCTGGTTTTGCCTGTAATGAATTGGATTTCTAAGATCATATGAAAAAAATCACCTAATGCTCTGAATACAGAACTGAATACAGAAATCAAATCTCAGGAATTACCATCCAATAGAAATACTTAGATGTAGAAACTTGAAATTATAGTGAAAATCTCACTTAGCAAAAGCACCGTATGTAAAAATCAATAAACCTCCATTATGAGACCCAATGGAGCAGACAAGGGAGTAAAAACCCAGATGTATATTTTTGACTAGGGCATTACCAGAGGACATTAGTCCAAGGATACAGGAAGCCACATTTCACTGGGTTCACAGAAACATACCAGTAAAGCATACCTCAAAGACTTCTAGCTAGCTGTGAACACACTTTATCTTTATACAAAAGAAATAAACCAGGAGACAGTCTTTAACTAAAAAGAACCAGAATTCTTAATAAAAGAGTGACCACTTAAAAGGAAAGAATTGCAGGAGTCTTTGACTACAGCAAATGTTGTATTCAGTTTATTAGATAATCTGATCGTCAGGTCTATATGGGACATCTCTGACTGTGCTAATTAGGAGAGTGGTTTTCTTGCTTGTAGCCATCCAGAGAGGCCTGTGTGTTTAAATTTGGAGTATCTGTCTCATGGAGACCCTGAATAATTCATCTGGATGAGCACCTTCATCATTGTGATTACAGAGAGAACTATATGGCTACCTTGAAAGAATTTTCTTTCCAGTGCTGGAATCCTTCCTTACTAGCCTCTTCAATGCTCCCTTTACATCTTTGTTTCTTAAAGTGTAAATGAGGGGGTTGAGAGTAGGAATAACCACAGTATACAAAAGGGTGATAAACTTGCCCTGACTCTGTGCATAGGAGCTGTTAGGATGAATATAGACAGCAGTGCTTGTGCCATAAAATAATACTACTACCAGCAGGTGGGATCCACAGGTTCCAAGAGCTTTACCCCAGGTTAGAGCTGCCCTTAACCTCATCAGTGCTTGAGCAATGTACCCATATGATACCAAAATGAGTGTCAGGGGAAGGAGGAGCAGCACCAAGGAAGCCATGAATAGCTGTACTTCATTGGCATGAATGTCTACACAGGCCAACTTGATCATGGCAGGAACTTCACAGATGAAGTGATAAATCTTGTGGTTCCCACAGCGAGGCAGGCGGAGGGTGATGGTGCCCTGAATCAGCGTGTTACCCACTCCACTCAGCCATGCCACACCTGCAAGAGACTGGCAGAGCCGTGGGTGCATAACTGTAGCATAGTGAAGTGGTCGGCAAACAGCAGCATAGCGATCAAATGCCATAACTGCGAGGAGGACACATTCAGTGGACCCCAGAGCCAGAGACACATAAAGCTGAATAGCGCAGCCTGTGGCAGTAATTGTCTTGGCTGGACCATGGAGGTTCCAAAGCAGCTGAGGAACAATGCTCGTGGAAAAGCAGATATCAACGAAAGAGAGGTTGGTAAGGAAATAGTACATGGGCGTTTGGAGTGCAGAATCCAAACAGGAAACGAGTATGATCGCAGTGTTGCCTACCAGTGTCAGGAGGTAGGAGATCAGCACTACCACAAAGAGGATCTTCTCAAGTTGTGGCTGATCAGAGAAGCCAACCAGGATGAAATCACCAGCCAAGCTCTTGTTAATTGTCATCACTCTATTCACATAAAGGAGGGTGACAGGTACAGAAATGCATGTTAGATAAAGAGGAATGTAATGGGATCAGAAAACCTCTTGAGAGATATGAATCCTAAAGGTGGAAGATGGGATATATTCTATACAGGAGAGAGAGAGAGAAAGAGAGAGAGAAAGAGAGAGAGAGAGATACAGAGAGAGAAAGAGACAGAGAGACAGACAGAGACAGAGAGAGACAGAGAGAGAGAGACAGACAGAGACAGAGTTAGACAGAGAGAGACAGACAGAGACAGAGACAGACAGAAACAGAGAGATGGACAGAGAGAGACAGAGAAACGGAGAGAGAGAGAGAGAGAGAGAGAGAGAGAGAGAGAGAGAGAGAGAGAGAGAGAGAGTATTCCAGGAGGAAGGACAAAGAATACAGAGTGCACTAAGAACTATTAAAGGTACAGAGCTACACATAGAACTACAAACGACAAAGGAATGAGAGTGAGAGAAATAGTCTTACTAAGGGAAGTGGACACCAATTGGTTAAGCAATTCCAAATGGTCAGTCCTAAAAACACATAGGAGTAACATTATGCAGACTGAGCAGGATACACACACACACATTCTTAAATGTATGTATACACGTAACAATTAATGAAGAAAAGTCGTGGATTGGAAAGAGACCAAGAGGAGTCTATTGGAGGATATGGAGGAAGGAAACGTAATGGGGAAATGATGTAATTATATTACAATCTCAAAAAGTAAAGAAAAAAAAAATGTTCCAGAATTGCTCAGAGCTACAAAACAGATCATGTAGAAAACGCTCAACAATCAATAATTGTTCAATTTTTCCAAGTTGCCTCAATTGTTCTTCCAGGAAATTTGCCTTTTTCTTCCTTACCTTCTAAGACTATCAGCAAAAGGTAAAAAGAGAGATTGCAAAGATATAAACAAGATCTTGGTAGGTATCTAATTGTGTCCCTAGGAAAAGTAACAAAGATGTATTTGGGAGAAAAAAATAAATGCACATGATACTGTACTTCACTACATTAAATGAGTATTTGTAAGTTATTCTATTTCTATACCTTTAATGTATATTTAAAAACACCATGCTAAGAACAAAGTATACAATCATAATGACTTAACTGATAGATATCATGCATGGATTGTTTTTCTGCCAGAATTTTTCTTATATTTTTCTTATAAGGCAGTCTGGAGTGTTTTAACAGTTAATGTAGACTACTCTTGCTAGTTTGAATAATTTTAGAGACTTGTAAATTTATTTTAGGCTTGTGTATTATATGATACAGTACCTATAACTCATATTTTCATCTCAATAGCTCTCCCTTTAAACATGTATTTTTTAAAAGATTTTATTTATTATTGTAACTTCATAATATACAAGCAATAGAGAATGTAAATGTAATGGATTTCTTACTTTGTTTAGGTTATGTTTTTGCATATTCATTGTACATGGAAATGTGCTGCATGGTGCCACTTTCATAGAAGTGTATATTGCATCTCAAGCAAAACCCTTACTCTCCTATTTCATTGGGTTTTTATCAAGACTTTTTATGACTATCCTAGATAGGAAGCCTTATAGATTATCACTTATCTTTTGATTATAACTCTTCATTAATTGACCTCTTATGGCCAAAAAAAATAATATTAAATTAATCAACATAAAATTATTTCTTTTTTTTCTTTCTTTTTTACTGTGTAGTGGAACTTTTATTTTTTAAAATCTTATTTTTTTTGTTTTTTATTATTTATTTTTTTTTTCAATTTACATTCCAAATCATTTCCCCTTGGTAAAAAGTCAACTTCACACGCTATCATTTAATTCAAAATTCTGCACAATTTTGGTCTTCCTTCCTGTTTTCAGAATGATATCCCACTTCTGTTACTTTTTACCAAATCAAGTTTTAACTTCTTTATTCATCCTGTGTCTCTTCCTAACACTATTTCATTTATACCTACCAACTTCTATCCACATGTCAGTACCTATTTCCAGTTGAACGTCTTCCAAGCAGCACTGTCAGTCACTGAGCATCCCTCCTGATACCCTCAGTTGCTTTGTTTGTAACCATGGAAATTTACATATGAACCCATTTCACAGAGCAGGCCAAATGTCCTAAAAGAAGGGGGAAATGCTTAATGAGTATAATCTTTTAAAAATCTATGTCTTATTATCTAAAATGAATGACTATTTTTAAACAACAGAATAGGAATGAATGTACTTTAACAAGTTGATATTTTTACTATATTATTAAATTATTATTCTCCCTACTTTCTTCTCTCAACTAGCAAATGTTGTTTAAAGAATCTTTTAAATATGTGTTGTGTTAAAATAATGTTTCTTAAATCATCTAATTTAAAGCCAACATATATATGGTAATATATTCAAATTTATGGAAAAATTAAACTTACAAATTGAAATTTTCAATTCAAATTATAAAAATTGAAGAATATGGGTAACACTATCAAAGTTACTACTATAATTTCTTTCCAACTGAATACACATATGAAATCCATCCCTGGAATTTCCATGTCATTCATACATATTTATTGAAAAAGAATTGTGTTCATTCCCTAATTTTGTGCTCTCCACATTGTTTAGTCAAAGTACTTGAATGTCCTTAGGAACTATGTGAAACCATAGTATAATATTATAATCCCGTAAAATAAAATTTCCCAGACATGTTAGGGAAACTACTACTATATATTGTATTTTTAAGTTTTTCCTCAGATATAGTCATCCTGTCCAAATGTATTTATTTAACTCAACATTGTTTAGAAAGTATAAGACATGAATATCTGAATTCAGTCCTATTTAAGGGGGTAAGTATTTAATATGAAAATCATTTTTTTAATTCTCTATATTTTCCAAAACCACAATGATTCAAAGTCAAGGGAGCATGATAGTTACTATACCTGTCCATTAATGAAGAGAAGCATAGACTGTCTCCTGAGTACAACATTATTGATGCATCAGAAAGAACTTCACATTTTTGGTTCTTCAGAAAACTGTAAAAATGGAAAGAATTTAAGAAATCTAAGTCATAGGGAATCCTTACAAATATAATAGTGGTCTCTTTTTTGATTATCTATCTTTGCTTTTTTCTTATTTTTGAATGGTTGTTCTTCAATTTTAAGGTAACTCTAAAATATGAATTATTTTAAACACGATTTTATACTGAAATTTAATTTATAATATCATTCAAAATACTTTAAATGCTTAGCAGGATAACAGAGACGTCAATTATTATTAACTGAGTCGTAGAAAGAATGAAGACTTGGCAGTTCATGAAAATACTATTGTTTTCTTAGCTAGAGAAGTTGTAACACAAAGAGTTGAGGAATAGAAAAATGCATAGCTATTATTTCCTATTTTCTGAAATATTTGTCCGCTCATACTTTCAATTATTACCCTAGGCTGAGAAGATAATGAGTTCCAGAATAGATTATGAAAATAATCTTAGAATTCAAGGCCAAATATCAGATGTGAGTGCTTTGCCCAGAGCTAGGGGATACTGAAGTGTGTCATTGCAGAAGGAAATGATATCAACCCAAACTGGGACCTGGAGATCCCTATATTCCCAATAGAAAAATTATCACCAGGCATGAGTGACCAAGAGTAAAATCTCCTGGGAAGCTGCATTGTAATCACTGCCGCTGCACAGGTAGATCTTTAATATGAGAAAATTCCAGACTGTCAAGTCACATACTGGACAAGGGTTGTGAAAATGAGAATAAATTTCTCACTCTGAGCAAGTCAAGATTAAAGACCTGATGATTCTCATGGAATAGGTGCCTTCATTGACATATTTTGTAGTCTCTATATAATCAGAACATAATATCAAGGTACTCTAACCTGAATATAGGTGATTGTATGACTCAACCATTGTCATAGGGATAGACTTTCATATGTGGAATCTATTGGAGAAAAATAACAGTAGGTATTCTGAGAGTGTTAACCACATTCTTCAAATATTATAAAAGAAACTAGGTCAAATATTTTATGAGGCCTCCAATACAAAGCTCCTAAAAATTCTCAAGTTCCGTGGTACTTCTTTCAAATTCACAAAGCAAAATACATAGTCTAAGTTCCTTAAGACTACTTCCTTCCAATTCATTTTCCTAAAAGCCTTTACTTCAGTAATATGATAAATAACTTATATAAAAAAGATATTAAAGCAAATGGAAGGAGATTTCATTACAGAAACATGCATTTAGAATAGAGAGAGCAAAGACTTCTTGACATCAGCCATAAATCACAGCTAATAAACATACAAACAGCATGAGTTTTATGAAGAACATAGACATGAGCACAGATAATTCTCTCAATGGTATTTTTCAGAAGATCTGAAAAAGAAATCTAATTTCATTCAGTGTCATCTCTAAAAGCAAACTGAAAATATATAGGAGATGACAATTTCACAATAAAAAACTGTGGTGTTGAGATATTTAAGAGATAGACACTCCTTTATGCCTCCAAAGCAGGGTTGAAACATCATTAGATTAGTTGTATATAGGCTCCAAGTTAGCAGCAAGTCTTTAATGCATAAATGCTTCTTTATTTAAAGATTTATTTATTTATTCATTTTATGTATGAGTACACTGTAGCTATCCTCAGACACACCAAAAGAGGGCACCAGATCACATTACAGATGGTTGTGAGCCACCATGCGGTTTCTGAGAATTGAACTTAGGACGTCTAGAAGAGCTGTTAGCTAATCACTGTGCCATCTCTCCAGCCCGAAAAAAATGCTTTTAAATAAGCTATTAGGTACCGGGAAGTTTTGACTTATTAAATGATAGCTGTGAGATATGATGCTGATGCCCAGGCTTCCTTGAGTGAAAAACTATCCTGGTTGTTCTGCCAACATGACATAAGCTATAGTTATTTGGGAAGAGGTTTCCTCTATGGAGAACATGGGTCTACAGGATTAACTGTGGGCAAATTTCTTGTTTATTTTCTTGATTAATTGATATGGTAAGACCCATTACTTTATGGGTGGTATTACTTCTTGACTGGTGGTACTAGGTGCAGATTGAGCAAACTATGACTGAGTAAGTCAGTAAGCAAAAGTCCTCCATGAACCCTGCATCTATTCTTACTTGTGGATTCTTGTTCTGAGTTCCTTCCCTGACTTGCTTGGATGATATACTGACTAAAATTGTAAGATGAAATTAAACTCCTCTTCCCTAAGTTGCTGATGGGCCTAGTGTTGGATTTTAGCACTAGGAACCTAACTAAGACAAAAACTTTAAGCTGTGCAACCAACTGGATAGCCATCATGTCAAAACCAGATGATGCAAACACTAATTTCTTGAGGAAGCGGCAGAAAATCTCCATCTGCTTACTGTTGAAGTAGACTATCAGCTCCAGGAGGGACTCATGATTAATTCAAAATCAGTTCTGCCTATACAAGGTCCATCTCAGAATTCTGCTCCTTTGCACAGAGCTATTGTCCTATCCATAAGGACTCTCAGGAGGGCAATGAGAAGCCTCATGAAACTCACCAGTGAGAAGAGATTGTGAGTCTCCTGGGAAGAGTAAGAGGAAAAGGATTCAAAAGACACCGGAATTTTAGTGTACTATGTGTATAGCTCATTGTTTTCCAGGAAAGGAGAAAATGCATACAATGGAAATAGTGAAGTAAGTCTCTGTGTTTCTTAAAATTTGTGAAAGTTGAGTGTTCACTTGAATTTAATTCTAGGAACTTTCAAATTACTTTCTAATCCTTTCATTGTTTGACTACTATTTCAAGTTTCTTGTTGGTTTCCAAGTGGTTTTGTAGTTTCTGTACTCTACTTCTACTGATTACTAGTTTGATTATACTATTACATGATATAATAAAATAAAATAATTTTATTCTTTTATGGTAATATTTCCCTTATGTCATAATATGCATAATGGCCTGGAAACAAAATCTATCAAAACTGTATAATGTAGAAGCACAAAGTCTGAATTTCCCTAAAATAGTTATGTAGACTAAAGCAGTGCTCATGAAATATAATCCTTGGACAAATGATTGTATTGTAGGTCCTCACCCAGGTTTGCTGTTGTGCAACAGTGATCTCAGGGTGCTCAGAGGACCTGTGGATCAGGGTACTGGTGGTGCTGGGTGTGGTTGGTTTAAAAATCGCAAGAGACTGTATTGGAAGACAACTTGTGAACTGAAAAGGCATGGACAAGGGGAGGAAAAAGAAAAAGGGAGTACATTCACCTAATGTAAATGAAAACTTTACTCAGCTATCACTAACAAGATAAGAATATAATATTCATCACCTTGACTTGAAACTCAGAGTGCCTAGGCATGAACAAGTGCTGTGGTTTGTATTAATGATTCTCCAGGAGACCATATGTTGGATCTTAGTCATCTGTATGGGAATTTTGATTTGGTAGTAAGATGATTAGCTTATGGTGATACACCCTTATAGATGGAATGATTCAGGTGTTCTGTGATAGAACTATTTCTGAGGAGAAAGGACTGTTGGCGAATTCTGCTCCTTTGCACAGAGCTATTGTCCTATCCATAAGGACTCTCAGGAGGGCAATGAGAAGCCTCCTGAAACTCACCAGTGAGAAGAGATTGTGAGTCTCCTGGGGAGAGTAAGAGGAAAAGGATTCAAAAGACACCAGAATTTTAGTGTACTATGTGTATAGCTCATTGTTTTCCAGGAAAGGAGAAAATGCATACAATGGAAATAGTGAAATAAGTCTCTCTGTGTGTGTGTGTGTGTGAGTGTGTATGTGTGTGAGTGTGTGTGTGTGTGTGTGTGCATGAGAGAGACAAACAGACAGAGAGACAGACAGACACACACACACACAGAGAGAGAGAGAGAGAGAGAGAGAAATTAGACATTGCCTTCTAGGACATAGTGCTAATAGTGCTATCTTCTCCTGAGGTACACAATCTTCTTAACACCAGGCATGGTTTCTGACTGTAACCAAACATTTTCAGTGCACTATAGAGAAGAAGATGGGAATGTTGTGTGTTCCATGTACATTGTGAGGAGAGGATTTTCAGAAACCCAGGAGTACAAACCACCTCTCATCTTTTCACGTGCTGTGATTTAAGGTAGGTGCCACTTTTAATGTATCAAGAATAGGCCTGAAAAAGTGATTTGAAGTATAAAAAGGACATCAGATACTCAAAACATTTTTCCATTCTTGTTATTCTAGTTAATTAATACTTTGATGACTATTAAAGTTTATGAAGACTCCAGCACCCCTCTCAGAAAAGAGTTGTGTGTTGTGTTAATTACTTTTTTTGTAGTAAATTAGAATTCACTTATTACTGTCATTCTCAGGTTATGCAGTATATTGTAATCTAGTCAAGTGATCATACAGTCTCTATTGTATTGAGCTAAAGTGTCACACAGATGCATAAATATTACTAAGTGAGTGATATAAGGAAACTAGGAAATCAGGGGTGAGCCTTCTAATAATCTTTTCCTGAGCAATGTATACAAGTTGCATGTGATGTTATAGAATTTTAGAAGTAGTCACCATATAATAGTGAAGATAAATACTTCCTGAGAGTTTCTATATACAGACACTGCAGTGTTTCAGAAACATTTCTAACAGTGTGTGTCGGCCACAAAAGATCAGATAAGGCACTGAGCCCACCAATGAACCTATCTAAACTTTTGACACCAGGGAAAACTGAGGGTTTTTTTTTTCCACCTTACCATTTACAAAGCAGAGAGCTATGTACAGTGGGGTCTAGGCTGTGTGAGGTATCATGCAAAGCCAAGGCAGTAAGATTTCAAGGTTCTCTCATGTCATGGATCATTTCTTGCATATATAGAGTTGCCAAAAAACACAGCTGGTTGTATGAACCTTCAGAATCTTATCAGTGCTTACTGCACACTTGACTCTTATAACACTGAAGGATCATGTATAAAATAGAGCTGATTATTGGTAGGAGACCAGTTCAAAGAGCTCAACTAGAAAGATGGAGAGGACATGAAATGATTACAAAGCAACAGTGAACCCAAAATTAGGTCAAGAAAATGGAAGAATTGAGAGGAAGAAGGGATCCATACTTCACAGTGTTCTAACACGTATTTCTCAAGAATCTCAGTACTCTTTCTGAGAAAATCATTCTTATTACACAAATTGAAGTGAAAATGTAAAATTCTGGTTCTCAGGCTGAGTTTCTGGAAATTTAACTGAGAGGGGAAATACCACACTCTCAAACTAGAGAGCTACCTATACAAATACAGAAACTACTAATGAGAGACAAGGTGCTTAAAAAATATTTCAGATTAAACAATAGCCATTTCTATGTTGGCTTTTAGAGGTGCATTATTTACTTGGGGTTTTATTTTGTTTTGTCTTAATATAGTACAGTGGACTATATAAGTATAAAATGCATCACGACAAAATTGTCAGCGTTTTAGCAAATTTTTACAAGAACGGAGTCTATTGGGAGGTCATATTTGTTAGAGCTTTAAGTCAGTCCTGTGTTCCATCTCCTTGTATCTTTAGAACTTCTTCCTAAATGGATGCATATCTAATCTAATAAATCCAATAAGATATTATATACAACTATATCCCACTAGGATAGAAAATTATGTATGTTTTTTTGTTTGTTTGTTTTCCATTATCCCCAGTATAAAAATAATTTTGTGATCAATTAATGAATAGGTACAAAGATTATGGATTATTATATGAAACTTGCCAAATTAGAGTGTACACAAAGGTAAACCTAAAGGGGGTATAGGTAGACATACACACATGTTCATGTCCTATGAAGCTGATAAGCCTACAGTACCTGATTGGGAAATTAACTTAATTCTCACTGCAGCAATCTCGTGGGGAACATAGATTTTTTCTCAGTCCCCTTTATAAGTGACCAAATGGAGAAACATAATGTGAACAAATGCTGTTACCCTGCCTTGAAGTTTATATTAACATTTTAACTCTAACATTCTTCCCACTTGGATCACTTGCTCTATTCTATTGTGCTTATCTGTTTGTGCATTTCTGCATGAATATAGAGGCACATGTGTGTATATGGCATGGATATATGTATATGTCATAAATGCATTCATGAACATGGGTAGCACGTTTATTATAATTTGGAAATATCCATTTTTGATTTGTGGATCAATCATGATCTGGTCTATTCACATACAAAATAGCATAACCTCTGATATTTCATTATATCAAATGAATAGATGGAAAGCCTAATAGAATGGTAACATCTCCTATTCTAACCTGGTCAGGAGAAATTTGGTGCATTCAGAATTTTGACAGGAAAACCCAAACTTCAGCAAAGACACATACACCCCACAGTAAGGGACACCTCATTTGAGGGGAAAAGTTATCAGACTGAGAGAAAAATATGTCATCTGCATCTGCAATATTTGAGGGACATGAGACAGAATGTCAGAGAATACAGTGGGCAAAAACAGGAAGAATACCTAAGGGGCCAGAATGACCTGAACTTCTCATTACAAGAGAACTTAAGGATTGATAGAGAAGGTAAACAAAATGATAAGAATATTGAAGTCCATACTGAGTGCATAAGGCTACACTGTGAAAGAAATGAGTATTCACTGCCAGAGTGCTAAAGGCTATTTTAGCAGTTATGGTGTGAAAAGCATAAAGTGAAACAGAAGAGATGGATGATATGCAGAAAATAGGCAAGGCTGTGCTGAAACTGAAGAGTTTCCCATGTAAGCGATCAAGCAAACACACAGCAGCTGCCCTGTGAGAAAATGAGCAAAGAGGAATAGTGTATAGATATTATGTGTACAGAAATATAAGTACTTTGAAGGGATTGTAATTTAAGGTCTGTTGTGTTGGAAGATTAGGAAGAAGTTTCTATCAAGCCAGGCACCATGACTTGCTCTTAGAATTCTAGCATTCAAGAGACTGAGCTGGGGAATTTATGAATTGGAGGTTAGCCTGGACTACATAGCAAGACACAATTGCTTTTCCTCTTTTTTTTTTATTTAACACACTGGTCTGATTCATAGAATATCATGAACAATATTAAGAAAACAGAAATTTAATTTGTAAGCAGTGATACTCTCACTAAGAAAACATATTCCATAAACAGATCAGAGTTATTAAGTTACAGAAATCAGCTCCCATGTTGAGATTTTTGACATGAAGTGCTACAAATGCATATGGTTGACCCTACTCCTTTCTCATATCTCAGTTTATGCATCTTAAGAAGCGTCTCTGACGACCTCTTTAATGCCCAGACATCAGGAAGTGTCTTGCCTTTTATTCTATGCATTGGAGTAATCATTTATTTAGTGAATTGATTTTTGGTTTTATTTACCTTTCAAAAATATGAGTCTTAATTGAAAAAAATGATACATTTAATGCATGAATCTGAATACTAGCAAGAGCAATCCCAGAATAATATGGGACCAATACACACAGAGAATGGTTGAAGAGACTGTATCTATGGCAAAAGAAAAGCATACAAATTTGGGGGGAGGAAATCAGCTTTCAGCTCTTGGTACCATTGATAACTATGTAATGAGAAGAATGGGTAAAAATAAAGCTACAATTAATGTTGCTCTTCTTATTTGAATGATAGCTTACTCTAAATGTGTAGCTGAACTCAGACTAATGGTAAGCCTTCTCTGCCTAGGCTTCATTAGTGATGGGACTACAGTGTACACCATTTTCTGTAAACCCTTGTATACTTTGGAAAATCACCTGATATAAACAGAGAAAGCATTAGATATGAAAACCTGAAAGGATGAATCATTGTTTCTAAGCTTTGGGGTTTTTTTGACTGCTGAGAGAGATTCTGTCTCTGATGTAACAGAGGCTCTTAAAGTATATAAAGGTTTAATTTCCCTCATAGGCAAGAATGGTTTTAATGACTTGATATTCTTTCTTGTAGGAGATGTGTGCCAACTGCTCTCTGTGGCAAGAGAATAGCTTGTCTGTCAAACGCTTTGCATTTGCCAAGTTCTCTGAGATCCCTGAAGAATGCTTCCTCCTGTTCACCTTCATCCTCCTCATGTTCTTAGTATCACTGACAGGAAATGCACTCATAGCCCTTGCCATCTGCACCAGTCCAGCCCTACACACCCCCATGTACTTCTTTCTGGCCAACTTGTCTCTCCTGGAGATTGGCTACACTTGCTCTGTCATACCCAAGATGCTGCAGAGCCTTGTGAGTGAGGCCCGAGAGATCTCTCGGGAGGGATGTGCCACACAGATGTTTTTCTTCTCATTTCTTGGTATAACTGAGTGCTCCCTATTGGCAGCCATGGCTTTTGACCGATGCATGGCCATATGTGCCCCCCTCCACTATGCAACCCGAATGAGTCGTGGGGTATGTGCCCATTTGGCAATAGTTTCATGGGGAATGGGATGTATAGTAGGGTTGGGACAAACCAATTTTATTTTCTCCTTGGAATTCTGTGGACCCTGTGAGATAAATCACTTCTTCTGTGACCTTCCACCTCTCCTGGAACTTGCTTGTGGAGATACATCCCAAAGTGAAGCTGCAATCTATGTGGCAGCGGTCCTCTGCATATCTAGCCCATTTTTGCTCATCATTTATTCCTATGTCAGAATTCTGATTGCAGTGCTGGTGATGCCTTCACCTGAGGGGCGCCATAAAGCTCTCTCTACCTGTTCCTCCCACCTACTTGTAGTCACACTGTTCTATGGCTCAGGATCTATTACCTACTTGATGCCCAAGTCTAGCCACTTACCAGGAATGGACAAACTATTGGCCATTTTCTACACAGCGGTGACATCTATGCTGAACCCCATCATCTATAGCTTAAGGAACAAGGAAGTAAAGTCAGCACTGAGAAGAATTTTGACCCTGAAGAAAGTTCTGGCGATAAATAGGTAACAGAACTTCGCAGAGTGGGTAGCTAATAAGAATGTGCAATGAGCCAGATTAAACAAATAAAAACTGGTACATTTTTCTATCTACATTATATTGAGTCTCCTTGTAATTTTGAAGGTACCTCTCTACTCAGTTCCATTTTCTCACTGCTAATTCTGAAACGAAGTCAAATACTGAAGAATGCAAGGAAAGAATACAATACTGCAGAGAGATTTTCCAGTATGTTTAAGTCTGGGATGTCAATTTAAATTGCTAAGTTATATTTCAGAAGTCATGCAAATTCAAGACCTGGTGTCCTTATGATTTCTGCTTTTTATTAAGACATATCTCACATGACTTTGTTTCATAGTAACTGTTTAAAGGGTCTTATTTTAGTAATATTAGTGTTTTTATTAAATAGTGCCATATAACTCAACTCTCTAAATTCTTTTTTGACTTATATATACACCAAAAAATATATAAATACTACAATACACTGAACTGTTCAGATTTGACATGATTTGCTTTAAAATTTTAAATATAACATAAGAAATGTTTTCAAGAGTTTCTATGGCAGTTTTTTGGAATTTTAATTTTTCTTATTATTATTTTACATATTCACTTTATACCCACTCATTACCCCTCAACCAGTCACCCCCCTCCTGCAATTCTTCCCCCAATCCTACCTCCCTTCTCTGAGTTTGTTGAGTCCTCTTTGGGAATCCCCAATCCTGGCACATCAAGTCTCTGTGAAGCTAGGCAAATTTCCCACTGAGGTCAGATAAGGCAACTGAGCTATAAAAATACATCCCACCTGCAGGCAATAGGTTTTGGGATAGCCCCTGCTCCTGTTGTTCAGGATTCACATGAATACCAAGCAACACATCAATTCCTTATGTGCAGGGAGGCCTAAATACAGCCCAAATATGTTCATTGGTTGGTGGTTCACTTTCTGAGAGTACCAAGGGTCCAGTTAGATGACTCTGTTGGTCTTCCTGTGGAGTTTCTCTCCCCTCAGAGGCTGCAATCCTTTTTCCTGTTTTCCATAAGAATCTCCAGGCTCCATCCACTCTTTGTCTGTGGGTGTGTGTACCTGTCTCAGTCAGGTGCTGGATAGGACCTCTCAGAAGACAGACATGCTAGACTTCTGTCTGCCAGCATAACAGAGTATCATGAATAGTATTAGGGATTGGTGTCTGCCAATGTGATGAGTTTTAAGTTGGGCTGGTTATTGTTTAATCATTCCCTCAGTCTCTGCTCTGTCCCCCATGACAGCATTTCTTGAAGACAGGATAAATTTTTGGTAAAAATTTATAGGGGTGTGTTGCTATCCCTATGGCTCCACTGGAGTTCCTGCCTGGCTACAAGAGGTGGCTATTTCAGGCCCCATATCCTCAATGCAGTGAGTCAGAGTTAAAGGCACCAGCATAGATTCCGGGGTACCTCCCTTATCCCAGGAGAACTGAGAAGAACTCTAGACCTGAAGAAAGTTCTGACGATGAATAGGTAACTGAGGATCCTGAAGTGCTCTTTGGAAAGGGTACACAGTCTATCAAAGTAAGCAAAGAAAATTGCTGTTCTCTTCCTGGCTGTCTTAAACAATCGCTTGCTGACAGGAGCTTTATAAAGCTGTCTTCTGAGAGGCTCTGCCAGTACCTGACAAATACAGAGGTGAATGCCCTCAGCCAACCATTGGGCTGAACACATGGTCCTCAATGGAGGAGCTAGAGAAAGGACCGAAGGAGCTGAAGGAGATTTTAGCCCCATAGGAGGAACAGCAATTTGTACAAACCAGCACCCCCAGAGCTCCCATGGACTAAACCACCAACCAAAGTGTACACATGGAGGGACCCATGGCTCCAGCTGCATGTGTAGCAGAGGATGGCCTTGTTGGATGTCAAAAGGAGGAGAAGCTTGAGAAGGCTCCATGCCCCAGTACAGGGGAATGCCAGGGCAGGGAAGCAGGACTGGTTGGGTTGGTGAACAGGGGAAGGGGAATGGGATAGGGGGTTTTCAGAGGGGAAACCAGGAAAGGGGATGGCATTTAAAATCTAAATAAAGAAAATATCTAATCAAAAAAAGAATCATTAAGCAACAGAACTTTGTTTTAAAGTATTCTCTTTATTTAGCACTATTTTTAGTTGCAAATAATGGAAAAGAATGTTTGCTACTAAATAACTTTAGTAGGTTAGACCAGCAATTAAATATTTCCATCTGGAAAGAGTTTAAATCATGTGCTAATATCTCAGCAGCCTTGAAAAGTCTCTATATACATTCTCAGGCACTGTCCAGCTCCTGATATTCCTGTTACCTCTGCACTACACAGGTTACAAAGATTAGCAAAACATGGTACTTAATGCCTTAATAGTGTTACACAGCAGGGTATTTTCTCTCATAAAATTTTTAAATACTTCTGATTTAATTATACACAAATGTAATATAGAATTTAATAATTCTTCTGTGGATTCTGTGTACAGAACATGTAAACATTCCTATAAAACAAACTGTCAACTTTTGAAATAATATGCTATAAACCATTAAAGAAAAAGTATGATAAACAATTGTCAGCATTTTCTAAGATGTAAATGATTTTAAAGAATATATTAGTGATATTACAGGAGATGAAACAAAGGTAATTAATGATTTATTGGTATATTTGCAAGATTTTCTAAAACTTATAAATTTACATATGTGCAAATGAATTGACGTACATTTTGAGATCTTCCAATAAATTACTTCTAAGTGATCTCAACCTGTTATGCTAACATTCCATATTCCTCAGCACATGTAAACCCATTGCTTTGGACAGGAATAACTAAGTAGTTCTGGAG
Source organism: Tokudaia tokunoshimensis (assembly GCA_036184795.1). Lineage (NCBI taxonomy): Eukaryota > Metazoa > Chordata > Mammalia > Rodentia > Muridae > Tokudaia > Tokudaia tokunoshimensis. The sequence continues at coordinate 511,544 of BTHU01000021.1, read as the reverse complement.
GCAGTGAATTTTTAGCCTCTGTTCTGTGTACCATTAGGTAAGTGCATACTCCAGGCTTTGGGCAAACAAGGCCTAGAATTGTTTGCAAAGGAGAAGTTTCTTTTCTCCTATATGATTTCTAGCAGGGTAAAGGAAAGAAGCCTAGTCAGTTGATTCTCATCATCATAGTTTCATGTAAACACACACACACACACACACACACATCATATACAGGAATTGAAGTGAGTTTACAAGTGATGGAAGACTAATGTCAGCTATTGTCAGATAATGTCAGCTAGGTTAGCTAGCATCAGATAATTAGATTCTGGAAGTCATTCCATAAGAAAAGAAACCAGAGTTTCTTGGAGAAGTAGTAAGCTCATTTCAAAGATAAGACAAAGATAAGACCATCTAAATCATGAAGCATGTTCAACATGCTGAAAAGACAGAGGACCCAACAGGGAAGAGTTTTCAATGTCCAAAGTTGGAGCAATTTATAGTACAAGTTATAATAATACACAAAATAAAATAATTATCTTGAGTCTCTATGTATATAATGAAACAAAAATAAAATTCCAATTAAATGTGCAGAAAGTGTGAAAGAATTAAAAGAAAATACCAATACAATAAAACTGCAGTATTGAATCATCCAAACAGAAGGACAATAATTATCTACTCCTCAGACTCTGTGCCTATTTACATAAAGTAAGGACCATTACTGCCAAAGTGTTGGGGAAAATTCACTGAGATGTTGAAAACAGTGCCTAATGTTTTGAAGTGGCACAGAATATTTCTATAGTTTCTCAGTATTTCTTCTATGGCTTCTATTATTTTAAAAGGAAATACAAAAGGAAAAATCTTTACAATATTTTGAATTACAAAAGAAAAATATTTTAAAATAATATCATTGCTCCTTAACCATGTGATTAAGGTACCAGCTATCTCCCTAATGCTGTATTTGTGCTAAATACAACCTCAAACTAAAAGAGAGAAATCTCTAGACAAATCCAAACTCAGAGACCTTCTAGCAAAATAAGTAATTATTTCTCTTCAAAGATGAGGTCACTGAAGATAAAAATACTAATGAACTGTCACAGACTTGAATAAATTAATTGAATAAATTAAGATATATAATAAATAAATGTCAACTGGATTTCTGAACTGGACAATGGAATAGAAGATGTACAGTACTAGAAATATTTCTGTCAACATTAGGCACAGGGGAGAATTTTGTGAATAGAACTCCAATAGCTTATGCTCTAAGATCAAGAATTGACAACATTAGGCCAACATATCATGGGTCTTGTAATATTTTACTTTTTCCAATTTCCTAATTTTGAGAATTAGTTGTTAGAGTAGAGAATATAAAATTCAGGAAATGGGGTAAAAGGTAAAACATTAGTACTGTTTCCTATGAATTAAATATGACTTTCTGTACAGTTTGATTTCTGCTTTTTTATTATTTTTATTTATTTACCTTATTAATTTATTTATGTCTCAAATGCTGTCACTTTCCCTGTTCCCCGTCACAGAGTCCCTTTCCCCATAAACATCCCTTCTGATTTCTTATTTCAAACAGACAAAAACATCATGGTGAAATGTCATTCTCAAGTAATTATAAGGCATGCTTAGTCCCTGAATAGATGCCTAATACCCCCTGTAGATGTTCATTTGGCCATGATTTTGAAAATCTACAATACTGATACTGCAGACATCAGGAAATAGCTTCAAAAGTGATCTCCAAAAATGAATTATCCTCCACCTACCTGCCTGTCAAAACTAGAAGAACCCCTTCTTGCCCAACATGCCATTTCATGCTATGAAAAAGAATGTTAAGGTGAGTTTCTTCCCAAGAGAACTCATGTGCATATGAAAAATATAAAACACTGTAAGAGCAAAACTATTCTTATAACATACATAGGGCAAAAAATGATTGGTCAAGAAGAAAAGCAAATAGGAACCTGCCTGGATTCAACTGAAGAGAGTCAATGAGACAGATCCTGAGCTCCTGTAGTGTATTCTGCATGAGTTTAAGGGGTAATACCTGCAAAAGGACACATGCAAAAAACAACAAAAAACTAAACACAAGCTACCACACTTATAAAAGCTTAACAAGTATGTGGAAAGTGTTATTTTCAGCTATATGTGGATATACTAATGTTCATTAATTTCCCTATTTATTATATTTTGAGAAAGATAGATTTTAAGATATTCAGATGATCATATCACTTTTCATGTATTTTATTGCATTAGAGAACAATGTTTATTTGAATACGATTATCACTGTAAATATTAATGTAAATCAAATTATGTCAACCGAGAACTAACATTCTGTTTCTATACATATTTTTGCATGTATGAGCATTTTACTTGCAGGTATATCTGCATACCAAAGAAATGCCTAGTGCCCAGAAGGCAGAAGAGGTTGTCAGATCCTCTGAGACTGAAGATACTAATAGTTGTGAGCTATCATATGGGAGTTGGGAATTGGTCCCAGGTTCTCTGGAAGAACAGACTGTTATCTTTGTGTGTGTGTGTGTGTGTGTGTTCTTTTTTTTTTTAGTTTTTTTTTTATTTTCTAAGTTTTTTTAACTTACATTAAAAATCATTTCCACTTTCATGTTTCCTCCCTCCCCGAAAGTCCCATAAGCCCCCTTCCCTCCCTCTTTTCACCATTCAACCCCCTCTCTCTTCTCTGTCCTGGCATTCCCCTACATCCAGTCTTTCCAGGACCAGGAGTCTCTCCTTCCATCTTCTTGGAAATCTATTGATATGCAAATTGTGTCTAGGGTATTCTGAGATTCTGGGTTAATATCCCCTTATCAGTCACTGCATGCTATGTGTGTTCTTTTGTGATGGGTTAGCTCACTAAGGGTGATATTTTCAAGTTCTGACCATTTTCCTAGGAATTTAGTGAATTCATTGCTTTTAATTGCAGAGTAGTATTCCATTGTGTAAATATACCACATCTTCTGAATCCATTCCTCCGTTGAGGGACATCTGGGTTCTTTCCAGCTTCTGGCTATTATAAATAAGGCTGCTATGAACATAGTGGAGCATGTGTCCTTATTGCATGCAGGTAAAGCCCTTGGGTATATGCCCAGGAGTGGTATAGCTGGATCCCCCGGGAGTGTCATGCCCAGTTTTCTGAGGAACCGCCAGACTGCTTTCCAGAGTGGTTGTACCAGCTTGTAATCCCACCACAGTGGAGGAGTGTTCCTCTTTCTCCACATCCTCGCCAACAACTGCTGTCTCCTGTGTTTTTGATCTTAGCCATTCTGACTGGTGTGAGATGGAATCTAAGGGTTGTTTTGATTTGCATTTCCCTAATGACTAAGGATGATGAACATCTCTTTAGGTGCTTCTCAGCCATTAGATATTCTTCAGGTGAAAACTCTTTGTTTAGCTCTGTACCCCATTTTTAATAGGGTTCCTTGCCTCTTTGGAGTTTAACTTCTTGAGTTCTTTGTATATATTGGATATTAGCCCTCTGTCAGATGTAGGGTTGGTAAAGATCATTTTCCATGTAGTTGGTTGCTGCTTTGTCTTTTTGACAGTGTCTTTTTCCTTGCAAAAACTTTGTAATTTAATGAGGTCCCATTTGTCAATTCTTGACCTTAGAGCATAAGCTATTGGAGTTCTGTTCAACAAATTTTCCCCTGTGCCCATATGTTCAATGTTCTTCCCTAGTTTCGTTTCTATTAATTTCAGTGTGTCTGGTTTTATGTGGAGGTCCTTGAGCCACTTGGAATTGAGCTTAGTGCAAGGACATAAGATTGGGTCAATTTGCATTCTTCTGCACGTTGACGTCCAGTTGAGCCAGCACCATTTGTTGAAAAGGCTATCTTTTTTCCACTGGATGGTTTTAGCTCCTTTGTCAAAGATCAAGTGACCACAGGAGTGTGGATTCATTTCTGGGTCTTCAATTCCCTTCCATTGATCTACATGCCTGTCACTGTACCAATACCGTGTGGTTTTTAAGACTATTGCTCTGTAGTACAGCTTGAGGTCCAGGATACTGATTCCCCCAGAGGTTCTTTTACTCTTGAGAATAGTTTTAGCTATCCTGGGTTTTCTGTTATTCCAGATGAATTTTTGAATTGCTCTTTCTAACTCTATTAAGAATTGAGTTGGGATTTTGATGCAGATTGCATTGAATCTGTATATTGCTTTTGGCAAGATAGTCATTTTTACTATATTAATCCTGCCAATCCATGAGCATGGCAGATTTTTCCATCTTCTGAGGTCTTCTTCAATTTCTTTCTTCAGAGACTTGACGTTCTTGTCATATAGATCTTTCACTTGTTTGGTTAGAGTCACATCAAGATACTTTTTATGGTTTGTGGCTATCGTGAAGGGTATCATTTCTCTTACTTCTTTCTCAGCCTGCTTATCCTTTGAGTATAGGAAGGCTTCTGACTTGCTTGAGTTGATTTTATATCCAGAAACTTGGCTGAAGTTGTTTATCAGCTGTAGGAGTTCTCTGGTGGAGTTCTTTGGGTCGCTTAAGTATACTATTATATCGTCTGCAAATAGTGAGAGTTTGACTTCTTCCTTTCCAGTTTGTATCCCTTTTACCTCCTTTTGTTGTCTAATTGCTCTAGCTAGAACTTCAAGTACTATATTGAAAAGATATGGAGAGAGAGGGCAGCCTTGTCTAGTCCCTGATTTTAGTGGGATTGCTTCAAGTTTCTCTCCATTTAGATTGATGTTGGCTACCAGTTTGCTGTAAATTGCTTTTACTATGTTTAGATATGGGCCTCGAGTTCCTGATCTTTCCAAGACCTTTAACATGAAAGGGTGCTGAATTTTGTCAAATGCTTTCTCAGCATCTAATGAAATGACCATGTGGTTATTTTCTTTGAGATTGTTTATATAGTGGATTACATTGATGGACTTCCTTATATTGAACCATCCCTGCATCCCTGGGATGAAGCCTACTTGAATGTGGTGAATGATCGTTTTGATGTGTTCTTGGATTCAGTTGGCAAGAATTTTATTGAGTATTTTTGCATTGATATTCATAAGAGAGATTGGCCTGAGATTCTCTCTATTTGTCGGATCTTTGTGTGATTTTGGTATTAGCGCAATATTGGCTTCATAGAATGAGTTGGATAGTGTCCCATCTGTTTCTATTTTGTGGAATAGTTTGAAGAATATTGGTGTTTGGTCTTCATTGAAGGTCTGATAGAATTCTGCACTAAAACCATCTGGACCTGTGCTTTTTTTGGTTGGAAGGCTTCCAATGACCACTTCTTTTTCTTCAGGGGTTATAGGATGGTTTAGATGGTCTTTTTGATACTGATTTAATTTTGGTATTTGGTATCTGTCTAGGAAATTTTCCATTTCCTCCAGATTTTCTAGTTGTGATGAATACAAGCTTTTGTAGTAGGATCTGATGATTTTTGAATTTCCTCAGTTTCTGTTGTTATCTCTCCCTTTTCTTTTCTGATTGTGTATGACAAGAACTTCTAGTCTCTGAAGAAAGAAATTGAAGAAAACCTCAGAAGATGGAAAAATCTGCCATGCTCATGGATTGGCAGGATTAATATAGTAAAAAAGACCATCTTGCCAAAAGCAATATACAGATTCAATGCAATCCCCATCAAAATCCCAACTCAATTCTTCATAGAGTTAGAAAGAGCAATTCAAAAATTCATCTGGAATAACAGAAAACCCAGGATAGCGAAAACTATTCTCAAGAGTAAAAGAACCTCTGGGGGAATCAGTATCCTGGACCTCAAGCTGTACTACAGAACAATAGTGTTAAAAACTGCATGGTATTGGTACAGTGATAGGCATGTAGATCAATGGAAGAGAATTGAAGACCCAGAAATGAATCCACACTCCTATGGTCACTTTGACAAAGGAGCTGAAACCATCCAGTGGAAAAAAGATAGCCTTTTCAACAAATGGAGCTGGCTCAACTGGAGATCAACGTGCAGAAGAATGCAAATTGACCCAATCTTATGTCCTTGCACTAAGCTCAATTCCAAGTGGATCAAGGACTTCCACATAAAACGAGGCACACTGAAACTAATAGAAAGGAAACTAGGGAAGAACATTGAACATATGGGCACAGGGGAAAATTTGTTGAACAGAACTCCAATAGCTTATGCTCTAAGATCAAGAATAGACAAATGGGACCTCATTAAATTACAAAGATTTTGCAAGGCAAAAGACACTGTCAAAAAGACAAAGCGGCAACCAACTAACTGGGAAATGATCTTTACCAACCCTACATCTGACAGAGGGCTAATATCCAATATATACAAAGAACTCAAGAAGTTAAACTCCAAAGAGGCAAGGAACCCTATTAAAAATGGGGTACAGAGCTAAACAAAGAGTTCTCACCTGAAAAATGAATGAGAAGCACCTAAAGAGATGTTCATCATCCTTAGTCATTAGGGAAATGCAAATCAAAACAACTCTGAGATTCCATCTCACACCAGTCAGAATGGCTAAGATCAAAAACACAGGAGACAGCAGTTGTTGGTGAGGATGTGGAGAAAGACGAACACTCCTCCACTGCTGGCGGGATTGCAAGCTGGTACAACTACTCTGGAAAGCAGTCTGGCGGTTCCTCAGAAAACTGGGCATGACACTCCCGGAGGATCCGGCTATACCACTCCTGGGCATATACCCAGAGGCTTTACCTTCATGCAATAAGGACACATGCTCCACTATGTTCATAGCAGCCTTATTTATAATAGCCAGAAGCTGGAAATAACCCAGATGTCCCTCATCGGAGAAATGGATTCAGAAGATGTGGTATATTTACCCAATGGAATACTACTCTGCAATTAAAAACAATGAATTCACGAAATTCCTAGTCAAATGGTCAGATCTTGAAAATATCATCCTTAGTGAGGTAACCCAATCACAAAAGAACACACATGGTATGCAGTCACTGATAAGGGGATATTAACCCAGAATCTTGGAATACCCTAGACACAATTCGCATATCAATTGATTTCCAAGAAGATGGAAGCAGAGACTCCTGGTCCTGAAAAGACTGGATGTAGGGGAATGCCAGGACAGAGAAGCGAGAGTGGGTTGAATGGTGAAAAGAGGGAGGGAAGGGGGCTTATGGGACTTTCGGGGAGGGAGGAAACAGGAAAGGGGAAATGATTTTGAATGTAAATAAAAAAACGTAGAAAATAAAATAAAAAAAAAACATGAGCATACAAACTTAGGTGAGTACGAACTTGGAAGTAGATATGGGAAGTTTGAAGGAAGCTGAATATGATCAAAATATAATATATAAAATCTCAAAGAATTAATAAAATTATGTATCAAAACACATATATAACATGTGCTAAGCGGCCTAATGATCTCAAATACATATCATTTGTGTGATCACATGACCTGAAACCAAATTGATGACTACAGATATAGATTATGTGAAATGCACATGGTACAAACATACATCAAAATATATACCGAATAGAAAGGTTTTGAGGCAGATCTAATGAAATGTATTTAGAATCAAGTACAGGATATTACTCATAACTTTAATTAGGAAGAGTTATATACGATCCTCAATATTATTTTTTAGTATATAACTAATCACTGAAGGTGCATGGAATAATAACATTGAAGATATTTGATTGGATTTTTTTCTGTGAGTTACATGTTTGTCTGGTAAATATTCCTCTCCAGAAAGGTCCAATTCATAGTTCTCAATATGCAAGTTATTTTCCCTGGCAAAAGTTCTAAATTCTGCAGATTTTAACATTTTCTGTTAAACTTTAACAATAGACAAAGATCTGCTAAACAAAGAAATTAATCAGTTTTATATAACAAACAACAAAGCACTGTGTTATATGTTTAAAAAAATACTATGTTCTTTATAAAGAGAAGCCAGCTCAGTATTTCCTCAGCTTTTAAACAAACTTACTTTTACTTTTCTTAGAACATGAGAAGGAATTGCCAACCTCACAAAAGAAAAGCAATCCAGCCAGTCTGTGTAAGGATGGTGGTTAGCTTATACATGACTATCTACACATACATACATTCACTTACACACACACACTTCTACTTTCTGCCTCCTTTCCTGGAGTGTCCAGTTGCATACCAGAATGAATGGAGGCAGGAACCAGCTGCCCAGCAGGATCTTGGTCTGACTGCAAGTGGGCAGAGGGGATCCCACAGTTTTTTATTTTTTTACATATATTATTTATTTACATTTCAAATGTTGTCCCCTTTCCCGCTTCCCCTCCTCCCCTGAAAATCCCATAAGCCATCTCCCCTTCCCCAATCAACCCTCCCCTGCTTCCCTGTCCTGGTATTCCTCTACACTATAGCATCAAGTCCTTCCAGGACCAAGGGCCTCTCCTCCCTTTGGTGTCTAACAAGACCATCCTCTGCTGCCTATGTGTCTAGAGCCATGTGTACTCTTTGGTTGAAGTTTTTGTCCCTGGCAGCTCTGGGAGTACTGGGTGACTCATATTGTTGTTCTTCCTGTAGCTCTGCAAACTCCTTCAGCTCCTTGGGTCCATTCTCTAGCTCCTCCATTGGGGACTCAGCTCAATGACTGGTTGAGAGTGTCTGCTGCTGTATTTGTCATGCATGCACTAGCACAGCCTCCCAGGTGACAGCTATATCTGGCTCCTGTCAGCAAGCACTTGTGGGCATCGATAATAGTGTCTGGGTTTTGTAACTCTATATGGGATGGATCCCTGGGTGGAGTAGTCTCTGCTCCATCCTTTGTCTCTGTATCTCCTCCTGTGGGTATTTTGTTCCTCCTTCTAAGGAGGATCCTTAATTATATTGGCAAATATAACCGACGTTCTGATTCATCCACGTTCTCATTCAACATATAAAACCAGAAAGCCAGTAACTCCACCCACCACCATATAGCTATGGAACAGAGCTGTGTAAATGCAATCCAATTCTATTTGCCACAAGTCGGTAGCTGGTAGACTGGAAAAGCTAATGATACTTACAAGAAACATGTTTCTGAACTCAACTATGCATAAAATTTAGAATCCTGGCATCCATGTTAATCATACATGTTTCATCATACAAAAATATTTGATATTTTACATCAAAAGTAGCCTTTATAGTCTCCAAAACCTGTTCATATTTTAAAAAAAAAAAAACTTTTTTAAAAAAAGTGACTAATTTAAGGACTGTAGTTGAGGGAAGTAATTTTTAAATAATTAATTATGCATATTAAGCATTAAAGACACTAAGCTTTTTATTAAATTTGAATGAATTGTTATCAGCTATAAATGGATCAGATACATTTATGCCTTTGATGTACTTTCTCCAGTGACAAACTCTGTCTCAGCTTCTCATAGCTACTACTTAAGCAAAGACTTTGATTCTACAGTGTCTTTGTGCCTCTCTAATGATTCATATCCTTTCTGTGACAAAACACATAACCATATATAATGAGATCCGGTGATGTCTTCTGGCCTGGAGGCATACATGCAGGCAGAATGCTGTAGGCATAATAAATAAATAAATCTTTAAAAATGTTATTCTGTCATTCAGTTTTATTAAATTATTTCTTTTATTTTTTTGAGATTACAATCACACCTTTTTCCATTCTAAACCCTCCCATATGCCCCTCTTTGTTCAGTGTTGTGGCTTGAATATGCTTGGTGCAGGGAAGAGAAAAGACTGAGGTCTTGACTGCTTCATTTCTAACATGAGTTCAACTTTATGCTGTAAGGGAATAGCAAAAAAACACTGAGCAAGGAGTCAGTAAGTAACATGTATCATTAATAAAATGTTTCACATCCTAACAAAACTCATACTGTCAAGGAGAGGATATGGCCTTACTGGACATATAAATGTTTTCCAGAGATAAAATATACAAGTGGTTACTAGCCATTACCAATGCCTTACTCAATCCATTTGTAGTAATTACACAGATAAGGCTTTATCCACCTTAAATAGTAGTTTTATGTAAATGTGCACTTTTAGGAAACAGTTTACCATGATGGTGTTTGCTCAGCTGCAGTCTAATGGTGGTGACTTATTTGTAGCTTTAGGTTTGATTGCTACGATTTTTGCTTTACAGAGTGTGGGAAAGATGTATTCCTCACACTGACATGAACTCAAACACTAAAAGGCATTGTAACCAAAAAGTAGAGATTATCCCCTATGGTTAGTCAACTACTTCACCTCCTCCAATCAGAATACAAGGTTTTCACCTAGTAGAGCTATAACACATGACACTACCTGAAGTTATTCTTGAAAAGATATACAAGTACATTTTAGTTTTTGTCTTATAGTTACTTGCTATATGCTTTTTGTTATAATGAGTTTAATAGTTATTTGTTATATATTTCCCTATTATCTTCTGTTGACTCTTTTCAATTTTCTGGATTCTGCTCCTAGTCCCTCATATTAAAACTTGATCAGTGGAGCAGCTGGGACAGGAGTCTTCCCTTCCAGCCGCCATCTGCAGCAGGGAACCAGGCAGCTCCAAAGCCTTCTATGCTTAGCCCACCAGGACAGAGTGATCTCCCAGCAGTGATTTCAGTTTTGAGTGCAGAGGTGAGATCTCCACCTTTTCTCTGGAGGGGTACAGCTGGGAGCACACAAGGCATATGATCATTGGAGCAGCTGGGACAGGAGTCTTCCCTTCTGGCCACCATTTGCAGCAGTGAACCAGACAGCTCCACAGCCTTCTGTGCACAGACCCTGACAGAAGAGAGTTGGTCTCCCAGGAGTACAGACACAGGTTTACAGGCCCATAGGAGGGGCAAGCTCCAGCCAGAGACAAAAAGATCAACTAGCACCAGAAATAACCAGATGGTGAAAGGCAAGTGCAAGAACCCTACCAACAGAAACCAAGGCTACTTGGCAACATCAGAGCCCAGTTCTCCCACCACAGCAATCCCAGATACCCCAACACACCAGAAAAGCAAGAGTTGGATTTAAAGTCTCTTCTCACGATGCTGTTAGAGGACACCAAGAAGGACATAAAGAACTCCCTTAAAAAAATACAGGAGAATATGGGTCAAATGGTAAAGGCCCTTAAAGAGGAAACACAAAAATCCCTGAAAGAAATACAGGGAAGCATGGGTGAACAGGTAGAGGCCCTTAAAGAGGAAACACAAAAATCTCTGAAAGAATTACAGGAGAACACAAACAAACAAGTGAAGGAACTGAACAAAACCATCCAGGATCTAAAAATGGAAGTAGAAACAATAAAGAAATCACAAAGTGAGACATCTCTGGAGATAAAAAATCTTGGAAAGAATTCAGGAGTCATAGATGCAAGCATCAACAACAGAATACAAGAGATGGAAGAAAGAATCTCAGGGTCTGAAGAAAACATAGAAAACATTGACTCAACAGTTAAAGAAAATGCAAAATGCAGAAAGCTCTTGAGCCAAAACATCCAGGAAATCTAGGACACAATGAGAAGACCAAACCTAAGAATTATAGGTATAGAAGAGAGTGAAGATTTCCAACTTAAAGGACCAGTAAATATCTTCAACAAAATTATAGAAGAAAACTTCCCTAACCTAAAGAAAGAGCTGTCCATGAACATACAAGAAGCCTACAGAACTCCAAACAGACTGGACCAGAACAGAATATCCTTCTGGCACATAATAATCAAAACAACAAATATACTAAACAAAGAATGAATATTAAAAGCAGTAAGAGAAAAAGGTCAAGTAACCTATAAAGGCAGGCCTATGAGAATTATACCAGACTTCTCACCTGAAACAATGAAAGCCAGAATCCTGGGCAGATCTCATACAGACCCTAAGAGAACACAAATGCCAGCCCAAACTACTATACCCAGCAAAACTCTCAATTACCACAGATGGAGAAACCACGATATTCCATGATAAAACCAAATTTACACAATATCTTTCCACAAATCCAGCCCTACAAAGGATAATAGATGGAAAACGCCAACATGAGGAGGGAAACTACACCCTAGAAAAAGCAAGAAAGTAACGTTTTTCCAAAAAACCCAAAAGAAAGTAACCACACAAACATAAAAAGAACATTAAAATTAACAGGAAGCAAAAATCAGTATTCCTTAATATCTCATAACGTCAATAAATGGAATTTCCCAACAAAAATAAAGTCTAACAGAGATGTTTTTCATGTGGATCTTCGATTTTATCAGAAAATGTTTGTGACTCCTCTTTCAGTTTAGTAATGCTTTTTGTGTCTAACATTTTGACTGTATTATTTTCCATAATAATCTTTAATTTTAACATTTTTTTCTGTGTATTTCTTCGATTTTGTCAGAGATGTTTTCTATGTAGATCTTTGGTATCGTTTGTGTGTGGGGGGGGTTGTAGTTGCACTTTCTTTCTTTTTTTTTTTTAAATTATTTATTTATTGTATGTGAGTACACTATAGCTGTCTTCAGGCACACCAGAAGAGTGCGTCAGATCTCATTACGGATGGTTGTGAACCACCATGTGGTTGCTGGGAATTGAACTCAGGACCTTCAGAAGAGCAGTCAGTGCTCTTAACCACTGAGCCACCTCTCCAGCCTTGTAGTTGCACTTTCAATCAATTTAGGAATGTTTTTGTGCCTACCATTTTGTCGGTATAATTGTCCATGACAATCTTCAATTTTAACATTTTTCTGTTTTTTTCTTCAATTTTCTCAGAAGTATTTTCCATGTGGATCTTCAGTTTTATCAGACAATGTCTATAATTTTACTTTCAATCAACTTAGGAACATTTTTATACCTTCTATTTTATCTGTATAATTTTCCATGTAATAGTTTTAACATGCTTCTCTATATATTTCTTGAATTTTTTCAGGAATATTTTCCTTCTAGATATTCAATTTCATCAGCAAGTGTTTATAATTCCACTTTCAAAAAATATAGGAATATTTTTATGCCTACCATTTTATCCATATAATTTTTCCATGAAATACTCAATCTTAATGCATTTTTTACATATTTCTTCAATTTTATCAGAGATATTTTCCATGTAAATCTTAAATTTTATCAGAAAATGTTTATAATTTCACTTTCAATCAACTTAGAAATATTTTTCTGCCAATCAATTCATCTGTATGATTTTCCAAAATAATCTTCAATTTTAATGTTTTTCCATAAATTTTTTTCAATTTTATCAGAAATATTTTCTGTGTAAATCTTCAATTTTATCAGAAAATGTTTATATTTCTACTTTCAATCAACTTAGGAATATTTTAATTCCTACCAATTTATCAACATAAATTTCTTCAATTTATCAGAGAAATTTTCCATGTAAATCTTCAATTTTATCAGAAAATGATTTTACTTCTATTTTCAATCAATTTAGTAATATTTTTATGCCTACCATTTTATCTGTACACTTTTTCACGAAATAGACAGTTTTAACGTGTTTTTCTATATATTTCTTGAGTTTTATCAGAAATATTTTCCTTGTAGATTTTCAATTTTATCAGAAAAATCATTATAATTCCAATTTCAATCAATTTAGGAATATTTTTATGCCTACCATTTTATCTATATAATTTTTCCATGAAATAGTCAATCTTAACTTGTTTTTCTATATATTTCTTCAATTTTATCAGAGATATTTTCCATGTATATTTACACAATAGAATACTACTCAGCAATTAAAAACAATGAAGTCATTAAATTCTTAGGCAAATGGGGAACGGGGGAGGGAAGTCGACTTATGGGACTTTCGGGGATGTGGGAACTGGGAAAGGGAAAATCATTTGGAATGTAAATAAAGATAATAGAAAAATAATAATAATAATAAAAAAGAAACTTTTCCCCATTTGAAAATCGTTTTTTGAAAAAAAAATTAAATATGAAGTAAAGAATGGTTAATCAAAATATTAATCATTTGTTATTCAATCAATAATATTTTAAGAACAACTGTAAATACATCACTATAAACAATTAGACAATGTATGCATTGCCCATATTAATACATAATAATCCATGGAAGGGATTATGAACAAGGAAAAAGTTTAAGCTAAACTATATATACGGTTAGCTTTACTGATTGTAAAGGTATTTGAGGAATTAGTAGTAAATGATGAATTTTCCATTGACTACTACTACTTTACAGATGACATAAATGCACATATATGCAAACAAAAGAAACTATTTCTCTAGTTAAGAATATTTTGAATACGCTGAACAATAGAGGACATATTTCCGAAGAATGAAAGTCAAGTCTTTGACTTCTAATGATAAAGGTCAGACATTGGCCCCACATGGCAACTCACACAGACCAAAAAATCCACATCAGTGCTGGACTTTGCATGCTGTAATACCAAGCATAATGTGCCAACTGTGCACATGGTTAATTCTGTCCACTTGACAGAATAGAATCATGTGGGAAGAGTATCTCTACTAAAGAATTGTTTTTAATCAGATTTTTGTTCTGTAGGAGAGCACTTGGGAAATTTTTGATTAATGATTGATATGAGAGGGCCTAACTAGGGTGTGCAATACTATCCCTGGACAGGTGGTCTTGGGTTGTATAACAAATTAAGCTTAGCAATCTACGAAAAGCAATCCAGTAAAAAAAAAAGATTCTCTATTATATCCTTTCTAGTTACTGACTCTAGGTTCCTTTCTTGAGTTCCTTCCTTGGTTTCTGTCATTGATTGGCTATAACTTATAAGTTAAATAAATGTTTCACCAAAGTCTCTAAGTTGGTTTTGGTATTATTTCACAAAGATAAAAAAAACTGAACTAATACATGGGGTAAATGACAACCTTCTGAGTGAGGTTGAGTGCTATAGCATAGAAGGGGATTTCACACCAGGTACTATAGTCAAACTATGTCCATCATTTGGAAGGTCATAGATAACCTGGGAATTTTTAATAAGTGGCCATGATGTTAAATTGCTTTCTAAACATATTTTGCTCATACCTATAGACCTGGGCTGCTCTCAACCTAGTTCAGAGGAGGTTTTTTATTGTTGTTGATGTTGGTTTTTTTTTTTTGTTTTTTTTTTTTTTTTTTTTTTTTTTGGCATGGGACAGGAGGAGGTGGAGAGAAATGGTTAACTTTTTTTTCTATATATTTTATTTACATTCCCAATGATTTCCTCTTTCCCAGTTCCCCCCTCCCCGAAAGTCCCGTGAGCTCTCTTCCCTCCCCCTATTCCCCATTCAACCCCCTCCCTATTCTCTGTCCTGGTATTCCCCTACACTGCTACATCCAGTCTTTCCAGAACCAGGGATCTCTCCTTCCTTCGTCTTGGAAATCAATTGATATGTGAATTGTGTCTTGGGTATTCCAAGCTTCTGGGTTATTATCCCCTTATCAGTGACTGTATACCATGTGTGTTCTTTTGTGATTGGGTTACCTCTCTAAGGATGATATTTTCCAGTTCTGACCATTTGCCTAAGAATTTTATGAATTCATTGTTTTTAATTGCAGGGTAGTATTCTATTTCCAGTTGAACGTCGTCCAAGCAGCACTGTGAGTCACTGAGCATCCCTCCTGATACCCTCAGTTGCTTTGTTTGTAACCATGGAAATTTACTCATGAGCCCATTTCACAGAGCAGGCCAGATGTCCTAAAAGAAGGGGGAAATGCTTAATGAGTATAATCTTTTAAAAATCTATGTCTTATTATCTAAAATGAATGACTATTTTTAAACAACAGAATAGGAATGAATGTACTTTAACAAGTTGATATTTTTACTATATTATTAAATTATTATTCTCCCTACTTTCTTCTCTCAACTAGCAAATGTTGTTTAAAGAATCTTTTAAATATGTGTTGTGTTAAAATAATGTTTCTTAAATCATCTAATTTAAAGCCAACATATATATGGTAATATATTCAAATTTATGGAAAAATTAAACTTACAAATTGAAATTTTCAATTCAAATTATAAAAATTGAAGAATATGGGTAACACTATCAAAGTTACTACTATAATTTCTTTCCAACTGAATACACATATGAAATCCATCCCTGGAATTTCCATGTCATTCATACATATTTATTGAAAAAGAATTGTGTTCATTCCCTAACTTTGTGCTCTCCACATTGCTTAGTCAAAGTACTTGAATGTCCTTAGGAACTATGTGAAACCATACTATAATATTAGAATCCCGTAAAATAAAATTTCCCAGACATGTTAGGGAAACTACTACTATATATTGTATTTTTAAGTTTTTCCTCAGATATAGTCATCCTGTCCAAATGTATTTATTTAACTCAACATTGTTAAGAAAGTATAAGACATGAATATCTGAATTCAGTCATATTTAAGGGGTAAGTATTTAATATGAAAATCATTTTTTTAATTCTCTATATTTTCCAAAACCACAATGATTCAAAGTCAAGGGAGCATAATAGTTACTATATCTGTCCATTAATGAAGAGAAGCATAGACTGTCTCCTGAGTACCACACGATATCCAACACTATTGCTGTATCAGAAAGAACTTCACATTTTTAATTCTTCAGAAAACTGTAAAAATGGAAAGAATTTAAGAAATCTAAGTCATAGGGAATCCTTACAAATATAATAGTGGTCTCTTTTTTGATTATCTATCTTTGCTTTTTTCTTATTTTTGAATGGTTGTTCTTCAATTTTAAGGTAACTCCAAAATATGAATTATTTTAAACACGATTTTATACTGAAATTTAATTTATAATATCATTCAAAATACTTTAAATGCTTAGCAGGATAACAGAGACGTCAATTATTATTAACTGAGTCGTAGAAAGAATGAAGAATTGGCAGTTCATAAAAATACTATTGTTTTCTTAGCTAGAGAAGTTGTAACACAAAGAGTTGAGGAATAGAAAAATGCATAGCTATTATTTCCTATTTTCTGAAATATTTGTCCGCTCATACTTTCAATTATTACCCTAGGCTGAGAAGATAATGAGTTCCAGAATAGATTATGAAAATAATCTTAGAATTCAAGGCCAAATATCAGATGTGAGTGCTTTGCCCAGAGCTAGGGAATACTGAAGTGTGTCATTGCAGAAGGAAATGATATCAACCCAAACTGGGACCTGGAGATCCCTATATTCCCAATAGAAAAATTATCACCAGGCATGAGTGACCAAGAGTAAAATCTCCTGGGAAGCTGCATTGTAATCACTGCCGCTGCACAGGTAGATCTTTAATATGAGAAAATTCCAGACTGTCAAGTCACATACTGGACAAGGGTTGTGAAAATGAGAATAAATTTCTCACTCTGAGCAAGTCAAGATTAAAGACCTGATGATTCTCATGGAATAGGTGCCTTCATTGACATATTTTGTAGTCTCTATATAATCAGAACATAATATCAAGGTACTCTAACCTGAATATAGGTGATTGTATGACTCAACCATTGTCATAGGGATAGACTTTCATATGTGGAATCTATTGGAGAAAAATAACAGTAGGTATTCTGAGAGTGTTAACCACATTCTTCAAATATTATAAAAGAAACTGTAGTCAAATATTTTATGAGGCCTCCAATACAAAGCTCCTAAAAATTCTCAAGTTCCGTGGTACTTCTTTCAAATTCACAAAGCAAAACACATAGTCTAAGTTCCTTAAGACTACTTCCTTCCAATTCATTTTCCTAAAAGCCTTTACTTGAGTAATATGATAAATAAATTATATAAAAAAAGATATTAAAGCAAATGGAAGGAGATTTGATTACAGAAACATGCATTTAGAATAGAGAGAGCAAAGACTTCTTGACATCAGCCATAAATCACAGCTAATAAACATACAAACAGCATGAGTTTTATGAAGAACATAGACATGAACACAGATAATTCTCTCAATGGTATTTTTCAGAAGATCTGAAAAAGAAATCTAATTTCATTCAGTGTCATCTCTAAAAGCAAACTGAAAATATATAGGAGATGACAATTTCACAATAAAAAACTGTGGTGTTGAGATATTTAAGAGATAGACACGCCTTTATGCCTCCAAAGCAGGGTTGAAACATCATTAGATTAGTTGTATATAGGCTCCAAGTTAGCACCAAGTCTTTAATGCATAAATGCTTTTTTATTTAAAGATTTATTTATTTATTCATTTTATGTATGAGTACACTGTAGCTATCCTCAGACACACCAAAAGAGGGCACCAGATCACATTACAGATGGTTGTGAGCCACCATGCGGTTTCTGAGAATTGAACTTAGGACGTCTAGAAGAGCTGTTAGCTAATCACTGTGCCATCTCTCCAGCCCGAAAAAAATGCTTTTAAATAAGCTATTAGGTACCGGGAAGTTTTGACTTATTAAATGATAGCTGTGAGATATGATGCTGATGCCCAGGCTTCCTTGAGTGAAAAACTATCCTGGTTGTTCTGCCAACATGACATAAGCTATAGTTATTTGGGAAGAGGTTTCCTCTATGGAGAACATGGGTCTACAGGATTAACTGTGGGCAAATTTCTTGTTTATTTTCTTGATTAATTGATATGGTAAGACCCATTACTTTATGGGTGGTATTACTTCTTGACTGGTGGTACTAGGTGCAGATTGAGCAAACTATGACTGAGTAAGTCAGTAAGCAAAAGTCCTCCATGAACCCTGCATCGATTGTTACTTGTGGATTCTTCTTCTGAGTTCCTTCCCTGACTTGCTTAGATGATATACTGACTAAAATTGTAAGATGAAATTAAACTCCTCTTCCCTAAGTTACTGATGGGCCTAGTGTTGGATTTTAGCACTAGGAACCTAACTAAGACAAAAACTTTAAGCCGTGCAACCAACTGGATAGCCATCATGTCAAAACCAGATGCTGCAAACACTAATTTCTTGAAGAAGCTGCAGAAAATCTCCATCTGCTTATTGTTGAAGTAGACTAACAGCTCCAGGAGGGACTCTCTCAGCCTTGGTTGCCTCAAACAACTTCAGCTAGACCTTCCCATCGCGAGACTTGATGAATTTCAGATACTACTTACTCTTAGATATTCTCAATTAAGGCCATGATGGGGAACACTTCCTTGTCTGCATAACAGAAGTCTCATGATTAATTCAAAATCAGTTCTGCCTATACAAGGTCCATCTCAGAATTATCTCTCAGGAGTGAATTTGTGTGTTTCTTAAAATTTGTGAAAGTTGAGTGTTCACTTGAATTTAATTCTAGGAACTTTCAAATTACTTCCTAATCCTTTCATTGTGTGACTACTATTTCAAGTTTCTTGTTGGTTTCCAAGTGGTTTTGTAATTTCTGTACTCTACTTCTACTGATTACTAGTTTGATTATACTATTACATGATATAATAAAATAAATTAATTTTATTCTTTTATGGTAATATTTCCCTTATGTCATAATGTGCATAATGGCCTAGAAACAAAATCTATCAAAACTGTATAATGTAGAAACACAAAGTCTGAATTTCCCTAAAATAGTTATGTAGACTAAAGCAGTGCTCATGAAATATAATCATTGGACAAATGATTGTATTATAGATCCTTACCCAGGTTTGCTGTTGTGCAACAGTGATCTCAGGGTGCTCAGAGGTCCTGTGGATCAGGGTCTCTGGTGGTGCTGGGTGTGGTTTGTATAAAAATCGCAGGAGACTGTATTGGAAGACAACTTGTGAACTGAAAAGGCATGGACAAGGGGAGGAAAAAGAAAAAGGGAGTACATTCACCTAATGTAAATGAAAACTTTACTCAGCTATCACTAACAAGATAAGAATATAATATTCATCACCTTGACTTGAAACTCAAGAGTGCCTAGACATGAACAAGTGCTGTGGTTTGTATTAATGATTCTCCAGGAGAGACCATATGTTGGATCTTAGTCATCTGTGTGGCAATTTTGATTCAGTAGTAAGATGATTAGCTTATGGTGATACACCCTTATTGACGGAATGATTCAGATGTTCTGTGATAGAACTATTTCTGAGGAGAAAGGACTGTTGGAGAATTCTGCTCCTTTGCACAGAGCTATTGTCCTATCCATAAGGACTCTCAGGAGGGCAATGAGAAGCCTCGTGAAACTCACAAGTGAAAAGAGATTGTGAGTCTCTTGGGGAGAGTAAGAAGAAAAGGATTCTGAAGACACAAGAATTTTAGTGTAATATGTGTATAGCTCATTGTTTTCCAGGAAAGAAGAAAATGTATACAATGGAAATAGTGAGGTAAATCTGTGTGTGTGTGTGTGTGTGTGTGTGTGTGTGTGTGTGTATGAGAGAGACAGACACACACACACACACACACACACAGAGAGAGAGAGAGCGAGAGAGAGAGAGAGACAGAGAGAGAAAGAGAGAGAGACAGAGAGAGAGACAGAGAGAGACAGAGAGAGAGAGACAGAGAGAGAGAAAGAGAGAGAGAGAGAGAGAGAGAGAGAGAGATTGGACATTGCCTTCTAGGACATAGTGCTAATAGTGCTATCTTCTCCTGAGGTACACAATCTTCTTAACACCAGGCATGGTTTCTGACTGTAACCAAACATTTTCAGGGCACTACAGAGAAGAAGATGTGAATGTTATGTGTTCCATGTATGTTATAAGGAGAGGATTTTCAGAAACCCAGGAGTAGAAACCACCTATCATCTTTTCACGTGCTGTGATTTAAGGTAGGTGCCACTTTTAATGTATCAAGAATAGGCCCGAAAAAGTGAATTGAAGTATAAAAAGGACATCAGATACTTAAAACATTTTTCCATTCTTGTTATTCTAGTTAATTAATACTTGGAAGACTATTAAAGTTTATGCAGACTCCAGCACCCCTCTCAGAAAACAGTTGTGTGTTGTGTTAATTACTTTTTTCATAGTAAATTAGAATTCACTTATTACTGTCATTCTCAGGTTATGCAGTATATTGTAATCTAGTCAAGTGATCATAAAGTCTCTATTGTATTGAGCTAAAGTGTCACACAGATGCATAAATATTACTAAGTAAGTGATATGAGGAAACTAGGAAATCAGGGGTGAGCCTTCTAATAATCTTTTCCTGAGCAATGTATACAAGTTGCATGTGATGTTATAGAATTTTAGAAGTAGTCACCATATAATAGTGAAGATGAATACTTCCTGAGAGTTTCTATATACAGACACTGCAGTGTTTCAGAAACATTTCTAACAGTGTGTGGTGGCCACAAAAGATCAGATAAAGCACTGAGCCCACCAATGAAACTATCTAACCTTTTGACACCAGGGGAAAACTGAGGGTTTTTTTTTTCCACCTTACAGTTTACAAAACAGAGAGATATGTACAGTAGGGTCTAGGCTGTGTGAGGTATCATGCAAAGCCAAGGCAATAAGATTTCAAGGTCCTCTCATGTCATGGAGCATCTCTTGCATATATAGAGTTGCCAAAAAACACAGCTGGTTGTATGAACCTTCAGAATCTTACCAGAGCTTACTGCACACTTGACTCTTATAACACTGAAGGATCATGTATAAAATAGAGCTGATTATTGGTAGGAAACCAGTTCAAAGGGCTCAACTAGAAAGATGGAGAGGACATGAAATGATTACAAAGCAATAATGAACCCAAAATTAGGTCAAGAAAATGGAAAAAATGAGAGGAAGAAGGGATCCATACATCACAGTGTTCTAACACGTGTTTCTCAAGAATCTCAGTACTCTTTCTGAACAAATCATTCTTATTACACAAATTGAAGTGAAAATGTAAAATTCTGGTTCTCACGCTGAGTTTCCGGAAATTTAACTGAGAGGGGAAATACCACACTCTCAAACTAGAGAGCTACCTATACAAATACAGAAACTACTAATGTAAGACAAGGTGTTTAAAAAATATTTCAGATTAAATCTAGCCATTTCTATGTTGGCTTTTAGGGGGGCATTATTTATTTGGGGTTTTATTTTCTTTTGTCTTAATATGGTACAGTGGACTATATAAGGATAAAATGCATCACAACAAAATTGTCAGTGTTTTAGCAGATTTTTACAAGAACGGAGTCCATTGGGAGGTCATATTTGTCAGAGCTTTAAGTCAGTCCTGTGTTCCATCTCCTTGTATCTTTAGAACTTCTTCCTAAATGGGTGCATATCTAATCTAATAAATCCAATAAGCTATTATATACAACTATATCCCACTAGGATAGAAAATTATGTATGTTTTTGTTTGTTTGTTTGTTTTCCATTATCCCCAGTATACAAATAATCTTGTGATCAATTAATGAATAGGAACAAAGATTATGGATTATTATATGAAAATTCCCAAATTAGAGTGTACACAAAGGTAAACCTAAAGGGGGTATGGGTAGACATACACATATGTTCATGTCCTATGGAGCTGATAAGCCTACAGGACCTGATTTGGGAAATTAACTTAATTCTCACTGCAGCAATCTCGTGGGGAACATAGATTTTTTTTTCTCAGCCCAATTTATAAATGACCAAATGGAGAAACATAATGTGAACAAAACTGCTACCCTGCCTTGAAGTTTATATTAACATTTTAACTTTAACACTCTTCCCACTTTGATCACTTGCTCTATTCTATTGTGCTTATCTGTTTGTGTGTTTCTGCATGAATATAGAGGCACATGTGTGTATATGGCATGCACATATGTATATGTCATAAATGTGTTCATGAACATGGGTAGCACTTTTATTATAATTTGGAAATATTGAAGCCCATATTTGATTTGTAGATCAATCATGATCTGGTTTATTCACATACAAAATAGCATAACCTCTGATATTTCATTATATCAAGTGAATAGATGGAAAGACTAATAGGATGGTAACATCTCCTATTCTAACCTGGTCAGGAGAAATTTGGTGCATTCAGAATTTTGACAGGAAAACCCAAACTTCAGCCAAGACACATACACCCCACAGTAAGGGACGCCTCATTTGAGGGGAAAAGTTATCAGACTGAGAGAAAAATATGTCATCTGCATCTGCAATATTTGAGCGACACGAGACAGATCTTCAGAGAATAAATGAGCAAGAACAGGCAGAATACCTAAGGGGCCAGAATGACCTGAACTTCTCATTACAAGAGAACTTATGGATTGGTACAGATGGTAAACAAAATGATAAGAACATTGAAGTCCATACTCAGTGTATAAGGCTACACTGTGAAAGGAATGAGTATTTATGAGTATTTACTGCCAGAGTGCTAAAGGCTATTTTAGCAGTTATGGTGTGAAAAATATAAAGTGCAACTGTAGACAGAAGAGATGGATGATATCCAGAAAATAGGCAAGGCTGTGTAGAACTGATGTGTTTCTCATGTAAGCGATCAAGCAAGCACACAGCAGCTGCCCTGTGAGTAAATGAGCAAAGCGGAATAGTGTATAGATATTATGTGTACAGAAATACAAGTAGTTTGAAGGGATTGTAATTTAAGGTCTGTTGAGATGGAAGATTAGGAAGAAGTTTCTATCAAGCCAGGCACCATGACTTGCTCTTAGAATTCTAGCATTCAAGAGACTGAGCTGGGGAATTTATGAATTGGAGGTTAGCCTGGACTACATAGCAAGACATAATTGCTTTTTCTCTTTTTCTTTTTATTTAAGACAGTGGTCTGATTCATAGAATATCATGAACAATATTAAGAAAACAGAAATTTAATTTGTAAGCAGTGTTACTCTCACTAAGAAAACATATTCTATAAACAGATCAGAGTTATTAAGTTACAGAAATCAGCTCCCATATTGAGATTTTTGACATGAAGTGCTACAAATGCATATGGTTGACCCTACTCCTTTCTCATATCTCAGCTTATGCAGCTGAAGAAGCGTCTCTGACGATCTCATTAATGCCTAGACATCAGGAAGTGTCTTGCCTTTGATTCTATGCATTAGAATAATCATTTATTTATTGAATTTTTATTTGGTTTTACTTACTTTTCAAAAATATGAGTCTTACTTGAAGAAATGATACCTTTAATGCTTGAATCTGAATACTAGCAAGAGCAGTCACAGAGTAATCTGGGACCAATACACACAGAGAATGGTTGAAGAGACTGTATCTACAGCAAAAGAAAGCATAGAAATGGGGGGGGGGATCAGCTTTCAGCTCTTGGTAACATTGATAACTAAGTAGTGAGAAGAATGGGTAAAAATAAAGCTACAATTAATGTTGCTTTTCTTATTTGAATGATAGCTTACTCTAAATTTGTAGCTGAACTCAGACTCATGGTAAGCCTTCTCTGCCTAGGCTTCATTAGTGCTGGGACTACAGTGTACACCATTTTCTGTAAACCCTTGTATACTTTGGAAAATCACTGGATATAAACAGAGGAAGTATTAGATATGAAAACCTGAGAGGATGAATCATTGTTTCTAAGCTTTGATTATTTTGACCACCGAGAAAGATTCTATTTCTAATGTAACTGAGGCTCTTAAAGTATATAAAGGTTTAATTTCCCTCATAGGCAAGAATGGTTTTATTGACTTGATATTCTGTCTTGCAGGAGATGAGTGCCAACTGCTCTCTGTGGCAAGAGAACAGCTTGTCTGTCAAACGCTTTGCATTTGCCAAGTTCTCTGAGATCCCTGAAGAATGCTTCCTCCTGTTCACCATTATCCTCCTCATGTTCATAGTATCACTGACAGGAAATGCACTCATAGCCCTTGCCATCTGCACCAGTCCAGCCCTACACACCCCCATGTACTTCTTTCTGGCCAACTTGTCTCTCCTGGAGATTGGCTACACTTGCTCTGTCATACCCAAGATGCTGCACATCCTTGTGAGTGAGGCCCGAGAGATCTCTCGGGAGGGATGTGCCACACAGATGTTTTTCTTCTCATTTTTTGGTATAACTGAGTGCTGCCTATTGGCAGCCATGGCTTTTGACCGCTGCATGGCCATATGTGCCCCCCTCCACTATGCAACCCGAATGAGTCGTGGGGTATGTGCCCATTTGGCAATAGTTTCATGGGGAATGGGATGCATAGTAGGGTTGGGACAAACCAATTTTATTTTCTCCTTGGACTTCTGTGGACCCTGTGAGATAGATCACTTCTTCTGTGACCTTCCACCTCTCTTGGCACTTGCTTGTGGAGATACATCACAAAATGAAGCTGCAATCTTTGTGGCAGCGGTCCTCTGCATATCTAGCCCATTTTTGCTCATCATTTATTCCTATGTTAGAATTCTGGTTGCAGTGCTGGTGATGCCTTCACCTGAGGGGCGCCATAAAGCTCTCTCTACCTGTTCCTCCCACCTACTTGTAGTCACACTGTTCTATGGCTCCGCATCTATTACCTACTTGAGGCCCAAGTCTAGCCATTCACCAGGAATGGACAAACTCTTAGCCCTTTTCTACACAGCGGTGACATCTATGCTGAACCCCATCATCTATAGCTTAAGGAACAAGGAAGTAAAGGCAGCACTGAGAAGAATTCTGAGCCTGAAGAAAGTTCTGGCAATAAATAGGTAACAGAACCTCACAGAGAGGCTAGCTTATAAGAATGTGCAATGAGCCAGATTAAACAAATAAAAACTGGTACATTTTTCTATCTGCATTATGTTGAGTCTCTTTGTAATTTTGAAGGTACTTCTCTACACAGCTCTATTTTCTAACTGCTGATTCTGAAATGAAATGAAATACTAAGGAATCCAAGTAAAGAGTCCAATACTGTAGAGTGATTTTCTATTATGTTTAAGTTTAGGATGTCAACCTAAATTGCCAAATTATATTTCAGAGGTCTTGTAAATTCAAGATCTTGTGTCCTTATGATTTCTACTCATTATTAAGGCATATTTCATATGACTATTTATTTCATAGGAACTGTATAAAGGGTCTTATTTTAGTAATATTTGTATTTTTATTAAATAGTGCCACATACAACAACTCTCTAAATTCTTTTGTGACTTATATATACCAAAAATGATATAAATACTACAATACACTGAACTGTTCAGATTTGACATGATTCGTTTTAAAATTTTAAATATACCCTCAGAGATATTTTCAAGAGTTTCTATGGCAGTTTTTCAGACTTTTAATCTTTCTTCTTTTTATTATTATTTTACATATTCATTTTACATCCCACTTCATTGCCCCCCACCTAATCACCCCCTCCGCAAATTCTTCCCCCAATCCCACCTCCCAGCAAATCTTCTCTCACTGAGGTCAGATAAGGTAACAGAGCTATAAAAATGCATCCCACCTGCAGACAACAGGATTGGGATAGCCCCTGCTCCTGTTGTTCAGCATTCACATGAATACCAAGCAACACATCAGTTCCTTATGTGCAGGGAGGCCTACATCCAGCCCATATGTGTTCTTTGGTTGGTGGTTCACTTTCTGAGAGTATCAAGGGTCCAGTTAGATGACTCTATTGGTCTTCCTGTGGAGTTCCTATCTCCATACAGGCTGCAATCCTTGTTCCTGTTTTTCCGTTAGTCTCCACGCTGCATCCACACTTTTTCTGTGGGTGTGTGTATCTGTCTGAGTAAGGTGCTGGATAGAACCTCTCAGAAGACAGACATGCTAGACTTCTGTCTGCCAGCATAGCAGAGTATCATGAATAGTGCCAGGGATTGGTGTCTGCCAATGTGATGAGTCTTAAGTTGGGCTGGTTATTGATTGGCCATTCCCTCAGTCTTGGCTATATCCCCCCACACACACATGACAGCATTTCTTGAAGACAGGATAAATTTTTGGTCAAAATTTATAGGGGTGTGTTGCTATCCCTATGGCTCCACTGGAGTTCCTGCCTGGCTACAAGAGGTGGCTATTTCAGGTCCCATATCCTCAATGCAGTGAGTCAGAGTTAAGGGTACCCGCATAGATTCCGGGGTACCTCCCTTATCCCAGGAGAACGGAGAAGAACTCTAGACCTGAAGAAAGTTCTGACAATGAATAGGTAACTGAGGATCCTGAAGTGCTCTTTGGAAAGGGTACACAGTCTGTCAAAGTAAGGAAAGAAAATTGCTGTTTCTTCCTGGCTGTCTTAAATAATCGCTTGCTGACAGGAGCTTTGTATAGCTATCTTCTGAGAGGCTCTGCCAGTACCTGACAAATACAGAGGTGGATGCCCTCAGCCAACCATTGGACTGAACACTCAGTCCCCACTGGAGGAGCTAGAGAAAGGACCGAAGGAGCTGAAGGAGGTTTTAGCCCCATAGGAGGAACAACAATTTGAACCAACCAGCACCCTCATAACTCCCGTGGACTAAACCACCAACCAAACAGGGACCCATGGTTCCAGTTGCATGTGTAGCAAAGGATGGTCTTGTTGGACATCAAAGGGAGGAGAGGCTCTTGGTCTTGAGAAGGCTCCATGCCCCAGTACAGGGAAATGCCAGGACAGGGAAGCAGGAGTGGTTGGGTTGGTGAGCAAAGGGAGAGGGGATGGGCTAAGGGGTTTTAGGAGGGGAAACCAGGAAAGGAGATAACATTTCAAATATAAATAAGAAAATATTAATTAAAATAAAATAATTAAAACTGAATCATTAAGAAACAGAACTTTGTTTTAGAGTATTCTCTTTATTCATCACTATTTTTAGTTGAAAATAATGGAAAAGTAGGTTTGCTACTACATAACTTTAGTAGGTTAGAACAGTAATTAAATCCACCTGGAAAGAGTTTAAATCATGTGCTAATATCTCAGCAGCCTTGAAAAGTCTCTATATACATTCTCAGCCACTGTCCAGCTCCTGATATTCCTGTTACCTCTGCACTACACGGGTTACAAAGGTTAGCAAAACATGGTACTTAATGCCTTAATAGCTTTACACAGCAGGGTATTTTCTCTCATAAAAGACTTTAAATCCTTCTGATATAATTATACACACATGTAATGTAGAATTTAATAATTCTTCTTTGGATTCTATGTACAGAACACATATAATTCCAATAAACAATTTACAACATTCCAATAAAAGTCAACTTTTAAAACTATATGTTATAAACCATTAAAGAAAAAGTATAAACAAAAGAAAAAGTATGATAAACAATTGTCAGCATTTTCTAAGATGTAAATGATTTTAAAGATTAGTGATATTACAGGAGAAGAAACAAAGGTAATTAAAGATTTATTGGTATATTTGCAAGATTTTCTAAAACTTATAAATTTACATATGTGCACATGAATTGACATACTTCTTGAGATCTTCCAATAAATTACTTCTAAGTGACCTCAGCCTGTTATGCTAACATTCCATATTCCTCAGCACATGTAAACCCATTACTTTGGACTGGAATAACTAAGTAGTTCTGGGGACAGTGAATTGTTAGCCTCTGTTCTGTGTACATTTAGGTAAGTCCAAGCTCTAGTCTTTGGGCACACAAGGCCTAGAATTGTTTGCAATGGAGTAGTTTCTTTTCTCCTAGATGATTTCTAGCAGGGTTAAGGAAAAGAACCCTAATCAGTTGATTCTCAACATCATAGTTTCAGATAAACACACACACACACACACCACATACAGGAATAGAAGTGAGTTTACAAGTGATGGAAGACTAATGTAAAAGGTCAACTAGTGTCAGATAATTGGATTCTGGATGTCATTCCATAAGAAAAGAAACCAGAGTTCCTTGGAGAAGTAGTAAGCTCATTTCAAAGATAAGACCATCTAAATCATGAAGCACCTTCAACATGCTGAAAAAACACAGGACCCAACAGGGAAGAGCTTTCAGTGTCCAAAGTTGAAGCAATTTATAGTAGAAGTTATAATAATACACAAAATAAAATAATTATCTTGAGTCTCTATGTATATAATGAAACAAAAATAAAATTCCAATTAAATGTGCAGAAAGTTTGAAAGAAATAAAAAAGATACCAATACACTAAATCTGCAGTATTGATTCATCCAAACGGGACAATAATCATCTGCTCCTCAGACTTATTGTTCTCTGCCTATTTACATGCAGTAAGGACCATTACTGTCAAATTGTTGGGGAAAATTCACTGAGATGTTGAAAACAGTGCCTAATGTTTTGAAGAGACAAAGAATATTTCCATAGTCTCTCAGTATTTCTTCTATGGCTTCTATTACTTTAAAAACAAATACAAAAGGAAAAATCTTTACAATATTTTGAATTACAGAAGAAAAGTAGTTTAAAGTAATATCATTGCTCCTTAACCACGTGATTAAGGTACCATGTTCCCCTGTTCCCCATCACAGAGTCCCTTTCCCCATACACATCCCTTCTGATTTCTTATTTCAAACAGACAAAAACATCATGGTGAAATGTCATTCTCAAGTAATTATAAGGCATGCTTAGTCCCTGAATAGATGCCTAATACCCCCTGTAGATGGTCATTTGGCCATGATTTTGAAAATCTACAACACTGATAGTGCAGACATCAGGAAATAGCTTCAAAAGTGATCTCCAAAAATGAATTATCCTCCAGCTACCTGCCTGTCAAAACTAGAAGAACCTCTTCTTACCCAACATGCCATTTCATGCTATAAAAAAGAAAGTTAAGGTGAGATTCTTCCCAAGAGAACTCATGTGCATATGAAAAATATAAAACACTGTAAGAGCAAAACTATTCTTATAACATACATAGGGCAAAAAAATGATTGGTCAAGAAGAAAACCAAATAGGAACCTGCCTGGATTCAACTGAAGAGAGCCAATGAGACAGATCCTGAGCTCCTGTAGCATATTCTGCATGAGTTTATGGGGTAATACCTGCAAAAAGACACATGCAAAAAACAACTAACTAAACACAAGCTACCACACTTATAAAATCTTAACAAGTATGTAGAAAGTGTTATTTTCAGCTATATGTGGATATACTAATGTTTATTAATTTCTCTATTATATTTTGAGAAAGATAGGTTTTGTGTGATTCAGATGATCATATCACTTTTCATGTATTTGCATTAGAGAGCAATGTTTATTTGAATATGATTATCACTGTAAATATTAATGTAAATCAAATTATGTCAACCAAGAACTAACATTCTGTTTTTATACTTTCTCTTTTGCATGTATGAGCATTTTACTTGCATGTATATCTGCATGTCAAAGAAATGCCTAGTGCCCAGGAGGCAGAAGAGGGTGTCAGATCCTCTGAGACTGAAGTTACAAATAGTTGTGAGCTATCACATGGGAGCTGGGAATTGGTCCCAGGTTCTCTGGAAGAACAGACAGTTATCTTAATCACTGAGGCATTTCTTCATCTCCTGGAAAAGCCATTTTTATAAATATAATACTTAAGCAAATCTGTCTTCTGCATAGATCGCTTTTTTCTCTGTGATAATTTAGTTTTAAACACACACACACACAACTGCTCCTTACCTTCATGTAGACTTAGTTTTTTTGGTATTTTATTATTTATTTATTTATTTATTTATTTATTTATTTATTTATTTATTTATTTCAATTTATGTCCTGCACACTTCCCACCTCCAGTTCATCCCTGCCACAATCCCTCCCCTATCCCCATTCTCTCTGAGCAGGTTGGGGCCCCATGGGTACCCAGTCACCTTGCATATCATGCCTCTGTGATGCTAAGCACATTCTGTTCTACTGAGGCCAGAAGAGGCAGCCCAGCTATACAGTGGTGGGCTGTCCAGTGGTGCGCTGGCCACTTCCTGTAGCCAGGCATAACTTCCAGTGAAGGGATAAGGATAGCAACCCGCCCATAGTCTTCAACTCAAAATGTACCCTGCCTACAATATGTGCTGAGATAAAGATAGAGCAGAGCTGGAAGGAGTGGACAACCAGTGTCAGGCCCAGATTGAAATTAATCCCATGGGGAAGCATCAATCCCTGACACTATTAAAGATACTCTATTAT
Source organism: Tokudaia tokunoshimensis (assembly GCA_036184795.1). Lineage (NCBI taxonomy): Eukaryota > Metazoa > Chordata > Mammalia > Rodentia > Muridae > Tokudaia > Tokudaia tokunoshimensis. The sequence continues at coordinate 480,975 of BTHU01000021.1, read as the reverse complement.
GCTTCCAGACAGGATTCTGGCATGACTGACCTCTGAGAACCTGAAAGAAAATATATAACATTCCAGAGATGAAATAAAAGAATTTAAATTACCTGGTATCAAAATGTTATTAAAATTTTCTGTCTACTTTTATGTAGTAAGTTTGACTGTTCCTACTATGAATGTAAAGAAAAGACAGTTATACAATGCCTACCAATCCCCAAAGCCTGAAATATTGTGAAAGACTGTCTTATTTCTCCCTAACTTGGATCTCTGCTCACTGACCTTTTCATTGTCCATCTAAATCCTTTGTTTCTCAAATAGATCAGAAGTGAGGGCATCACTACCATGTAGAAGACCAAGGAACTTTTCTGTACTTGCATGCATTTGCTCTGTACTTGCATGCATTTGGGTGCATGTACACAGAACTTTCAGTTCCAAAGAGCAAAAACACCGGGCAGTGGTGGCACAAGATTATATTACTAGCACTTGGGAGGCAGAGGTAGGTGGATATCTGAGTTCAAGACTGGCCTGGTCAACAGAGTGATTTCCTGGACAGTGAGGGCTACACAGAGAAACCCTCTCTTGAAAATCACCTCCCTCCCCCGCCAAAAAAGAAAAAAAAAACATAGCCATGAAATGAACCCACAAGAACAAAAAGCTTTCTTCCTGCTGTCAGTAAACACTCCTAACTGTGCAAGCATAAGATAATGCAATATTCCCCTAGAGGAATTGCTGCCTAAAGGAAAAGAAATGCTGAGACCAGTTTTTCTAGGGATGTTATATCCATGAAAGTAATCTTCACCCTTTACACCTTTCATCTCTTTACACAAGAAAGCCACTCATCCGGTGGTGTCTACACATAAATAATTGAAAAACTAGAGTGATCTGAATTGAGAACACCATAAAGCTACAGATTCAGGCCAAGTCAGCGAGCTTCCAAAGAAACTTTGGGTGTGTGACAACTCTCTACTGCAGGGTCAGCATATAGCAGTGACAGAAGGACACACTTTGTGGAGTCCAATCACAGAACAATGTAGACATGGATCACACAGAATAGCTGATTGTCTTCTCTGAGCCTTTGAAATTATAGACCATCTGAGGAAAAACATTTGTCATAAAACATAGGTCTAGGAAGGAAAAAATGGAAAGGAATAAGTCCATAGGTGTGTGAAGTTTGGAGTTTAAAAAATGACACAAGTATGATCATTGTGTTTTCTGTCAGTGTCACAATGACAATGACCGAGGTGTCCAGAAGAGCTGAGGGCAGCTCAAGTTGGTCAGAGAAGCCTGGTAAGCTGAAACATGCTGCACTGCTAAAATTGGACTCTGTCATTGTTTTTTTGTGTCATCTTTCTTGATAATTCTGATTTTATTCCTGTAAGAAAAAATTTAGAAAATATAACAAATCAAAAAGAACAAACTATTTCAGCAGTGTGGTTAAAAGAGAAAAGCAAAATACAGATGTAAAATAATACAAAATATTTAATGACCCATTACATGAAATAAAGGTATATGTACATAGTGAAACAGAACACAAAATGTGTATGATAGATTCATATAAAGACACAATTGTGAGAAATTGCATTGCATCTGGAGATTGCTTTTGATAGAATGGCTTTTTCAAAAATACTAATCCTACCAATCCATGAGCATGAAAGGTCTTTTCATTTTCTGATCTTTCACCGATTTCTTTCTTCAGTGTCTTAAACTTTTCACTGTAGAAATATTTCATTTTCTTAGATTCATTCCAGGATATTTTTTAAGACTATTGTGATTGGTATTTTTCATTATTTCTTCCTCAATATATTTGCCATCTGTATAGAGGAAGGATAGTAATTTTTGTGTGTTAATTTTGCATCCTGCTCCTTGGATGAATATTTATCAACTGTAGTAGTTTTCTGGTGGAGTTTTTAGAGTGTTTTATATCTCAAATAATATCATCTATAAATGAAAATACTTTGAATTCTTCCTGTCTTACATATATTGATGACCTTGTTTGTTCTGTTGATCTTGATCAGATTTCAAGCACTATTTTGAACAGAAATTGAGAGAGCAGACATACTTATTCCTGATTTAAGTAGAAAGGATTTGAGGTTTTCTTCTATTTAGCATTATGTCAAATATGAAAGACTATTGGTAATTGATAGTTTCTTGGAATGGGAAATTTAGTTGTCATTGAGAATGTGGCCCTTTGTAATTGAAACACGCTTCAGTGGATTCTGTCATATCCCAGAGTATACAGCAGCACAAATTGGACTGGGTAGGTTTTGAAACATGAGAATGCAAACTTAGATGAGTATGGACTTGAATTGAAGGAAGCTGAGTAATACCAAAATATAATGTATGAAATCTCAAGGAATTAATAAAATTATGTATCAAAACACATATAAAACATGTGCCAAGCTGTCTAATGATCTCAAATATATATCATTTGTGTGATCACATGAACTGAAAACAAATTGATGACTACAGACATAGATTACATAAAATGCACATGATATAAACATACAACAAAATATATACAGAATAGAAAGATCTTGAGGCAGATCTAATAAAATGGATTTAGAAGCAAGTACAGGATATTATTACTCATAACTGTAAACAGGAGCAGTTATATGTGACTCTCAATCTCGTTTTTTCATATATAATTAATTTCTGAAGGTATATGTAATAATAACATTGAGGAAATACGAATGGATTTTCTCTGTGAGTCACAGAGTTCTTGTCTGGTAAATATTCCTTTCCAGAAAGGTCCAATTTATAGTTCTCAATATGTAAGTTATTTTGCCTGGCAAAAGTTCTAAATTCTACGGATTTTAACATTTTTTTTTGTTAAATTTAAACAATAGACAAAGATCTGCAAAACAAAGAAAGTAAACAATTTTTACAACTAATAAAAAAGTACTGAGTTATATGTTTTTAAAAAATACTATGTTCGATCTTTGTTCCAGCAACAGAGCAGTTGGGACCTCCAGGCACAGGGATAACCGAACATAACATTGCTTGAGACTTGCCAGCTTGTGTGCTCATTGCACCCAAGAGCTGGGCAGTTCTGTGGTCACCAACGCACCAGCTCTGCTGTGGGACATCTGCCCTGCAGAGGAACCTGCATCTGGAAAGAGCACACCGGGAGAGAGCTCACCAGCCTCCCCTTAGCCACCTCTGCTCCGGTGATTGATTACTCTGAGTCTCCAGGTATGCAGGGATTCCCCCAAGTATAACATCACTTGGGGCAAGGCACATCAGGGCTCCAAAGTTATTCATGATCAGGGCAGCCTCTAGGCAATCGGTGCCAGGGGAATCCCGGTCATCCGGGGGGGGGGGGCAGAAATACCCTTAAAGGCTCAAAGGAGGTCAAACCAACAGCCAGTGACAGTAGGACCAACTAACACCAGAGATAACCACATGGCAAAAGGCAAACGTAGGAACGTAACTAACAGAAATCAAGGCAATATGGTACCATCGAACCCAACTCTCCGACAGCAGCAAGTCCTGGACACCCCATCATACCCGAAAGACAAGGTCTGGCTTTAAATCAATTCTCATGATGCTATTAGAGGATTTCAAGAAGGACTTAATTAAATCTCATAAAAAATACAGTAGAACATGAATCAACGGTTAGAAGCCCTTACAAAGGAAACACAAAAATCGCTTAAAGAAATGAAGAAGAATATGGGTCAACAGATGGAGGTCCATAAGAGGCAACACAAAAAATCGCTTAAAGAAATGAATCTGAACATATGGGCACAGAGGATATGGGCACAGGGGAGAATTTCCTGAAGAAAATTGCAAAAGCTTGTGGTCTAAGATCAAGAATTGACAAATGGGACCTCATCAAATTACAAAGTTTATGTAAGGCAAAGGACACTGCCAAAAGGACAAAGCAGCAGGCAACAAACTGGGAAATGATCTTTACCAATCCTACATCCGACAGAGGGCTAATATCCAAAATATACAAAGAAATCAAGAAGTTAGACTCCAGAGAGCCAAATAATCCTATTAAAATATGGGGTACAGAGCTAAACAAAGTGTTCTCACCTGAAGAATATCTAATGGCTGAGAAGCATCTAAAGAAATGTTTAACATCCTTAGTCATTAGGGAAATGCAAATGAAAACAACCCTGAGATTCCACCTCACAGCAGTCAGAATGGCTAGAATCAAAAACACAGGAGACAGCAGTTGTTGGCGAGGATGTGGAGAAAGAAGAACACTTCTCCACTGCTGGTGGGATTGCAAGCTGATACAACCACTCTGGAATGCAGTCTGGCAGTTCTTCAGAAAACTGGGCATAACACTCCCGGAGGATCCGGCTATACCACTTCTGGGCATATACACAGAGGCTTCCCCTGCATGCAATAAGGACACATGCTCCACTATGTTCATTGCAGCCTTATTTATAATAACCAGAAGCTGGAAAGAACCCAGATGTCCCTCAATGGAGGAATGGATTCAGAAGATGTGGTATATTTACACAATGGAATACTACTCTGCAATTAAAAACAAGAATTCACAAAATTCTTAGGCAAATGGTCAGAACTCGAAAATATCATCCTTAGTGAGGTAACCCACTCGCAAAAGAACACACATGGTATGCAGTGACTGATAAAAGGATATTAACCCAGAATCTCAGAATACCCAAGACATAATTCACATATCAATAGATTTCCAAGAGATGGAAGGAGAGATCCCTGGTTCTGGAAAGACTGGATGTAGGGGAATACCAGGACAGAGAAGAAAGAGGGGATTGAATGGGGAACAGAGGGAGGGAAGGGGGCTTATGGGACTTTCAGGGAGGAAGGAAACGGGAAAGGGGAAATCATTGGGAATGTAAATAAAAAACTTAGAAAAAAAAATGAATCAATGGGTAGATGCCCTTACAAAGGAACCACAAAAATCACTTAAAGAAATGCAGGAGAATATGGATCAACAGATGGAAGCCCATAAAGAGGAAACACAAAAATCGCTTAAAGAAATACAGGAAAACTTGGGTCAACAGGCAGAAATTCTGAAAGAGGAAATGCAAAAATATCTTAAAGAAATACAGGAAAACACAAACAAACAAGTGAAGGATCTGAGCAAATCCATCCAGGATCTAAAAAAGAAGTAGAAACAACAAGGAAATCACAAATTGTCTCAATTTTGGAGATAGAAAACCTTGGGAAGAAATCAGGAGTCATAGATGCAAACATCAACAATATAATACAAGAGATGGAAGAAAGAATTTCAGATGCTGAAGATACCATAGAAAGCATTGACTGAACAGTCAAAGAAAATGCAAAATGCAAAAAATGTGTGACCCAAAACATCCAGGAAATCCAAGACACAATGAGAAGATCAAACCTAAGGATTATAGGTAAGGATGAGAGTGAAGATTTGCAACTTAAAGGGCCAATAAATATCTTCAACAAAATTATGGACGAAAACTTCCCTAACCTAAAGAGAGAGATGTTGATGAACATACAAGAAGCCTACAGAACTCCAAACTGACTGGACCAGAACAGAAATACCTCCCATCACATAATAATCAAAACACCAAATGTACTAAACAAAGAAAGAATATTAAAAGGAGTAAGAGAAAAAGGCCAAGCAACATATAAAGGAAGACCTATCCGAATCACATCAGACTTCTCACCAGAGACTATGAAAACCAGAAAATCCTGGGCAGATCTCATACAGACTCTAAGAGAACACAAATGCCAGCCTAGACTACTATACCCAGAAAAACTCTCAATCACCATAGATGGAGAAACCAAGACATACTATGATAAAACCGAATTTACACAATATCTTTCCACAAACCCAGCCCTGCTAGGATAATAGGTGGAAATCACCAATACAAGGAGAGAAACTACATCCTGGCAAAAATGAGATAGTAGTAACCTTCTTTCATCAAACCCAAAAGTAGATAACCACTCAAACATAAAGATAGCATCAAGAATAGCAGGTGGCAATAATCACTATTCCTTAATCTCTCTTAATATCAATGGTCTCAATTCCCCAATAAAAAGACATAGACTAACAGACTGGATACGTAAACAGGACCCAGCATTTGAGGCATGCAAGAAATGCACATCAGTGTCAAAGACAATCACTACCTCAGAGTAAAAAGCTGGAAAGCAATCTTACAAGCAAATGGTCCCAGGAAATGAGCTGGGGTAGCCTTCCTAATATCAGATAAAATTGACTTTCAACCTAAAGTTATCAAAAAAGACACAGAAGGACACTACATAATAATCAAAGGAAAAATCCACCAAGAATAACTCTCAATTGTCAACATCTATGCTCCAAATGCAAGGGCACCCTCATTCGTAAATGAAACTTTACTAAAGCTCAAAGCACACAACACACCTCACACAATAATAGGGGGTGACTTCAACACCCCGCTCTCTGAAATGGATCGTTCAGGAAAGCAGAAACTAAACAGGGACACAGTGAATCTAATTGAAGCCTTGGACCAAATGGAACTAACAGATATATATAGAACATTTCATCCTAGAGCAAAAGAATAAACCTTCTTCTCACCACCTCACCGTACCTTCTCCAAAATCAACCATATAATTGGTCACAAATCAGACCTCAACAGATATAAGACCAAACTAATCCAATGCCTCCTATCAGATCACTATGGGATAAGGGTGGTCTTCAATAATAACAAAAACAGCAGAAAGTCCACATACACGTGGAAGCTCAACAATGCTCTACTCAATGATACCTTGATCAAGGCAGAAATAAAGAAAGAAATCCAAGACTTTTTAAAATTTAATGAAAATGAAGACAAAACATACCCTAATTTATGGGACACAATGAAAGCAGTGCTAAGAGGAAAATTCATAGCCCTGAGTGCCGCCAAAAAGAAACTGGAGAGAGCATACACTAGCAGCTTAATGGCACACCTGAAAGCCCTTGAACAGAAAGAAGCAAATACACCCAAGAGGAGTAGAAGGCAGGAAATCATCAAACTCGGGGCTGAAATCAATCAAGTAGAAACAAATAAAACCATACAAAGAATCAACAAAACGAGGATTTGGTTCTTTGAGAAAATCAACAATATAGATAAGCCCTTAGCCAGACTAACCAGAGGGCACAGAGACAGTATACAAATTAACAAAATCAGAAATGAAAAGGGAGAGATAACAACAGAAACTGAGGAAATTCAAAATATCATCAGATCCTAATACAAAAGCCTGTATTCAACACCACTAGAAAATCTGGAGAAAATGGACAATTTCCTAGACAGATACCAAATACCAAAATTAAATCAGGATCAAATAGACCATCTAAACCGTCCTATAACCCCTGAAGAAATAGAAGTGATCATTGAAAGTCTTCCAAACAAAAAAAGCACAGGTCCAGATGGTTTTAGTGCAGAATTCTATCAGACCTTCAAAGAAGAACTAACACCAATACTCTTCAAACTATTTCACAAAATAGAAACAGAAGGAACACTACCCATCTCGTTCTATGAAGCCACAATCACGCTGATACCAAAATCACACAAAGATATGACAAAGAAAGAGTATCTCAGGCCAATTTATCTTATGAATATCGATGCAAAAATACTCAATAAAATTCTTGCCAACCAAATCCAAGAGCATATCAAAACGATCATTCACCACGATCAAGTAGGCTTCATCCCAGGGATTCAGGGATTGTTCAATATAAGTAAGTCCATCAATGTAATCCACTAAACAATCTCAAAGAAAAAACCCACATGGTCATTTCATTAGATGCTGAAAAAGCATTCAACAAAATTCAGCATCCTTTCATGCTAAAAGTCTTGGAAATATCAGGAATTCGAGGTCCATATCTAAACATAGTAAAAGCAATTTACAGCAAACTGGTAGCCAACATCAATCTAAATGGAGAGAAACTTGAAGCAATCCCACTAAAATTAGGGACTAGACAAGGCTGCCCTCTCTCTCCATATCTTTCAATATAGTACTTGAAGTTCTGGCTAGAGCAATTAGAAAACAAAAGGAGGTCAAAGGGATACAAATTGGAAATGAAGAAGTCAAACCATCACTATTTGCAGATGATATGATAGTATACTTAAGCGACCCAGAGAACTCCTACAGCTGACAAACAACTTCAGCAAAGTGGCCGGATATAAAATCAACTCAAGCAAATCAGTAGCCTTCCTGTACTCAAAGGATAAGCAGGCTGAAAAAGAAATAAGAGAAATGACACCCTTCATGATAGCCACAAACAATATAAAGTATCTTGGTGTGACTCTAACCAAACAAGTGAAAAATCTGTATGACAAGAACTTCAAGTCTCTGAAGAAAGAAATTGAAAAAGACTTCAGAATATGGAAAAATCTCCCATGCTCATGATTGGCAGGATTAATATAATAAAAATGACCATCTTGCCATAAGCAATATACAGATTCAATGCAATCCGCATCCAAATCCCAACTCAATTCTTCATAGAGTTAGAAAGAGCAATTCAAAAATTCATCTGGAATAACAGAAAACCCAGGATAGCTAAAACTATTCTCAAGAGTAAAAGAAGTTCTTGGGGAATCAGTATTCCGGACCTCAAGCTGTACCACAGAGCAATAGTGTTAAAAACTGCATGGTATTGGTACAGTGACAGACATGTAGATCTATGGAACAGAATTGAAGACCCAGAAATGAATCCACACTCCTATGGTCACTTGATCTTTGACAAAGGAGCTAAAACCATCCAGTGGAAAAAAGATAGCCTTTTCAACAAATGGTGCTGGTTCAACTAGAGGTCAACATGCAGAAGAATGCAAATTGACCCATTCTTATCTCCTTGCACTAAGCTCAATTCCAAGTGGATCAAGGACCTCAACATAAAACCAGACACACTGAAACTAATAGAAAGGAAAGTAGGGAAGAACCTTGAACATCTGGGCACAGGGGAAAATTTCCTGAACAGAACACCAATGACTTATGCTCTAAGATCAAGAATTGACAAATGGGACCTCATTAAATTACAAAGTTTTTGCAAGGCAAAAGACACTGTCAAAAAGACAAAGCGGCAACCAACTAACTGGGAAATGATCTTTACCAACCCTACCTCCGACAGAGGGATAATATCCAATATATACAACGAATTCAAGAAGTTAAACTCCAGAGGGCCAAATAATCCTATTAAAAAATGGGGTACAGAGCTAAACAAAGAGTTCTTACCTGAAGAATACCTAATGGCTGAGAAGCACCTAAAGAAATGTTCAACATCCTTAGTCATTAGGGAAATGCAAATCAAAACCACCTTGAGATTCCACCTCACACCAGTCAGAATGGCTAAAATCAAAAACACAGGAGACAGCAGTTGTTGGCGAGGATGTGGAGAAAGAGGAACACTCCTCCACTGCTGGTGGGATTGCAAGCTGGTACAACCACTCTGGAAAGCAGTCTGGAGGTTCCTCAGAAAACTGGGCATAACACTCCCGGAGGATCCTGCTATACCACTCCTGGGCATATACCCAGAGGCTTCCCCTGCATGCAATAAGGACACATGTTCCACTATGTTCATTGAAGCCGTATTCATAATAGCCAGAAGCTGGAAAGAACCCAGATGTCCCTCAACAGAGGAATGGATTCAGAAGTTGTGGTGTATTTACACAATGGAATACTACTCTGCAATTAAAAACAATGAATTCATGAAATTCTTAGGCAAATGGTCAGAACTGGAAAATACCACCCTTAGTGAGATAACGCAATCACAAAAGAACACACATGGTAAGCAGTCACTGATAAGGGGATATTAACCCAAAATCTCGGAATACCCAAGACACAATTCACATATCAATAGATTTCCAAGAAGATGGAAGGAGAGACCCCTGGTCCTGGAAAGACTGGATGTAGGGGAATACCAGGACAGAGAAGTGAGAGGGGGTTGAATGGGGAACAGTGGGAGGGAAGAGGGCTTATGGGACTTTTGGGGAGGGAGGAAACGGGAAAGGGGAAATCATTTGGAATGTAAATTAAAAAAATACAGAAAATAAAAAAAAAAATACTGTGTTCATTTTAAAGAGAAGCCATCTCTGGATTTCCTCAGCTTTTAAACAAACTTCCTTTTACTTCTTTTAGAACCTAAAAAGGAATTGCCAACCTCCCAAAAGAAAAGCAATCCAGACAGTCTGTCTGAGAACAATTAGCTTCTACATGACTATCTACACACACACACACACACACACACACACACACACACACACACACTTCTGCTTTCTGCCTCCCCTCCTGGAGTGTCCAGGTGCACACCAAAATGAAGCGGAGCCAGGAACCAGTAGGCCAGCAGGATCTTGGTCTGGCTACAAATGAGCTGGGGGGATTCCTCCAAGGATTTCAGTGTTACAGCTCTTTTAGAAGGTATTCAGTGAAAGAGTTTGTGCATATATTTTATTCAGGGTGAACAAAGGCTATAAAAACCTAATAGATCAGAAAGGGGTTTTCAGGTGAATTTACATTGATTGAGGCTTAAGGTACTGGGGATGCCTCATTTGCATGGAAAGGCAGTCCAGTTGCTTGCTTGCTGGGCAGCATTTAATAAGGAGAAAGGGAGTTGATACCTTATTTTCACCAAGGACTATGTGAAATTCCTCAGATAGAGGATGTGGGGGTCAGGTTCCCCAGATAAGGTTAGGCAGAGAAAAAGATACACCACTGGGAAAGGGAGTACCCCAATTATGCCAAGCTCACAGAAACTGTTTGGTCTTGGTAGAATAAAACCTTAATAACAGAGTTTCCCAACATCTCCCCTATTTTATTTTATAATGGAGAGATGTCATCACAGGCTTTGAGAGCTTTATATCCTGTATTTCAGGAGTCTAGGACCTAATAACGCACCATAATCTAGTTGTTGGTAATTCTGGCAATGATAGTAACCCGTCATCAGAGAAACTGTATAAGGCAAGGAACAAATACCAAAATAAAACACAACTTAATCAGAAGGATAAAAAGGTGTAGGAGCCCAGATAACTAGGGGTTATTGAATCAACTTAATTGCTCACTTGGTTGAAATCTCAAAAGCAAGTTTGTACAGAGTTTTTCTGAGGGTATTAATATTAGTCTTAAACATCATTTGATTCAATTACATAGATACAACATTCTTTTTCCCATACTGTGGAAGTCAATGCCATATTAACACAGGGGGTAAGATGTTATTGTAAACACATCCCTAAAATAATCAGAGATTAATTAACATCTCAAAGAGATTCTACACTTCCATTCTACACTGTACAATTGTACTGAGGATAATGAATTAACACTGTATTAATGTACATAATCGCATCTGGTCATTCATCTCCCTCCTACCAAATGTGATATTAAAAATGTCAAAACTATTCTCATATTTTCCTAAAGTTTATTTTAAGTTATAGGTAGTTATTACAGAGCTGTATTTTGTATGTCTATAAGTATACCTGTGAAAGTTAAAGATCTGTCCCTAGAATCATTGCAGGTGAGGCTGATGTGTCACATGTTCATCAGAAGGTGGCAGAGAGGAGAGACCTACAAACATCTGAATGATTAGTAGCCTAACATTCCTAGGAGAAAAAAAAAGAGAGAGAGAGCCTGAGACAATCAGCAGACAAGTGCCATGGTGCCTGACCAGATAGCTAACTTAAGATGACCACCAGTCTGGTGTCTTGCAATTTTGAGTAGGGGCAGATCATGTCCCAGATGACCCTTTCCTGGAGCCACAGGGTACAAGCAGGGCATAGCAATCCTGAGATCAATCCTGAGATGACCACAGACACTCAGAGACCTCAGGTGCTACTAAAAGGTATAAGTAAGTAGTAGAGAAATAGAAAAGAAAAAGAAATAGAAGGATGTGGGCACAATAAAAAGAGGCAGAACTGGATTCTCAAGGGTAGTGAGGAACAGTTTTATATGAGTAGCTGGTAATGTCACCTAGGACCATTGTGGATTTCTGGCCTGTGCTGCCACTGCAGTTCATGTCTTGGTCTATGGTTCAGTAACATCAGGGATCTATCACCAAAGACCAGGTGGATTTCACTGGTCTGGGCTGCTGGGGTGAGACACTGTTAGTGTCTGAGGGCTGTGCAGAAGTGACCCCAACTCTCACCTGGACATCTTAGGAGAGCTGGCCCTAGGAGTGTGAAAGCAAGAGGGATGTCCATGCCCCTCACCTGCTGCAGCACTTAGGAGAACAGACCCTGCACCTAACCGGGGCAGCATAGTACAGCTGGGTTTTGGGTAACCTGGCTCCAAGGACATGAGTGTGGGACAGCCAGCACTGCAACCTATCTGATAAGTGGTGGGTGGCATCTGCAAGGGAGAGATTCCTCCCCTCCCTTTTACCTTTGTCACCTGCAGTGGATAAAAGAACTGACCACATCAGGGTCATGAGAGCAGGAGAGCTGTCTTTGTCACTCAACTGCTGTAGTACTCAGATAGTGGGTCCTATACCTTGCCTGGACAGCAGGATAAAGCTGACCCTGGTTGTAGAGTCTGCTGGTGAGCTGACGCCAAGAGGGTGAGAGCAGGACAGCCAGTGAGCTAACCAGCTCAGATACCTCTCAGACCCAGATACAGGACTTTGAATTAGCCCACCCCAATATCTACCCCATTGATGAACAGCTGAGGTTATGAAAGAACCAGTCCTACATATCCAAACTACAGGATTTCCATGACACAGGGCAACAATAGGATATCCAAGAGGCATCCCAGTGACATTCTAGTATTGATAGAATAACAGAAGCCATAAGACTCATACCAGACCAATGAGTCATTGCAATGAACATTTGCAAGAAGTGTGGATAAAAGATATTGAAATGAAAACTTTTAGTTTCTTTGGAAAGTTAGTTATGTCAAATGATGTTTTGCTGGGGCACATTGGTGAAAGAATGGCTTGCTAAAGCAAATGTGAAAAGAATGTTTTCCTCAAGCTGACACAGGTGAAAGGATATTTTGGTATACCAAACACGTGAAGGGACCTGTGATAAAGTATTAATATGACCCGACACACAGTGGGAGATAAACATTGGGCACTGGTTTGGTTTACCTTGCCTAGTTATTCTTTGCTAATGACACACATGTTGAACTTAACTTGTGGTACCAATGATACCATTGAGAGAATCTCACCCAAGAACTGCTTGTGAGGTTTCTGCTTCAATGGCCTTACCTCAGGTTCATTAGTGGGCCTTGCAGTTCCTTCAGACAAGAAGATCAGATTCCCTAGAAATGGAGTTGTGGATAGTCATGAGCCACCATGTGGATTCTGGGAATTAAATCCAAGTCTTCTGCAAAAGCAATGAGTATTCTTAACCACTGAGCCATCTTTCCAGCACTAGTATGCTCTTTAAAAAATACATATAACTGAGTCTGATTAGTGCTGTTTGCATACACACATATGCATATGCAGAGTTCTCTATCAGGGGCACAAACACAGAGAAAAATGAATTTTCCTGAGCAGCAATGAACTTCAAGTAACTTCTTTTTTTTTCTAATTTTTTTTAATTTTATTTTATTTTCTAAGTTTTTTTTTATTTACATTCAAAATCATTTCCCCTTTCCCGTTTCCTCCCTCCCCGAAAGTCTCATAAGCCCCCTTCCCTCCCTCTTTTCCCCATTCAACCCCCTCTCGCTTCTCTGTCTTGGCATTCCCCTCCATCCAATCTTTCTAGGACCAGGGGTCTCTTCTTCCATCTTCTTGGAAATCTATTGATAAGCGAATTGTGTCTAGGGTATTCCGAGATTCTGGGTTAATATCCCCTTATCAGTGACTGCATACCATGTGTGTTCTTTTGTGATTGGGTTACCTCACTAAGGATGATATTTTCAAGTTCTGACCATTTGCCTAGGAATTTCTTGACCAACAGTTGTTCTTATGAGCTCCCCTGATTATCCAAACAGAAAGATTGCTTAGACTCTCTACCTTTCTCCAAGTCCTATGCCCAAAGTGTATGTTGTCTTCAGCAAGAGGGCCTTACTTTCAAGTTCTGGTATGCAACTCAGTGAAATTTCAATAGCCTGTATTGTTTTGGGAAGCCTATTAACAAACATTTCAAGGGTTGAGGGTACCCCACACCTGAGACTAGGGTTTTTTGTGTTTGTTTGTTTGACATTCTCTGGAAGGAGCAGTATACCTCTGATTGTTTGTTACATACTTTTATTAATATCCACAAAAACAATGCTTAATGAAAAATTAATAAATTTGTAAGTTGAGTTTAGATAACATTAAAATAACTTGGTGTACCGATAGTTTTCCTTTATTCCTTTGAAATATGACTTTAGAAATACCCAGAATTGGGCATGACACTCCTGGAGGATCCGGCTATACCACTCCTGGGCATATACCCAGACACTTCCCCTGCATGCAATAAGGACACATACTCCACTATGTTCATAGCAGCCTTATTTATAATAGCCAGAAGCTGGAAAGAACCCAGATGTCCCTCAATGGAGGAATGGATTCAGAAGATGTGGTATATTTACACAATGGAATACTACTCTGCAATTAAAAACAATGAATTCATGAAATTCCTAGACAAATGGTCAGAACTGGAAAATATCATCCTTAGTGAGGTAACCCAATCACAAAAGAACACACATGGTATGCAGTCACTGATAAGGGGATATTAACCCAGAATCTCAGAATACCCTAGACACAATTCACATATCAATAGATGTCCAAGAAGATGGAAGGAGAGACCCCTGGTCCTGGAAAGACTGGATGTAGGGGAACGCCAGGACAGAGAAACGAGAGGGGGTTGAATGGAGAAAAGAGGGAGGGAAGGGGGCTTATGGGACTTTTGGGGAGGGAGGAAACGGGAAAGGGGAAATGATTTGGAATGTAAATAAAAAAACTTAGAAAAGAAAAAAAAAGAAATATGAATGCATTTATTCTCACAGCAATACCATGAAATAGATAATTCTTTATTTATCTTAATTTCACAGATCAGACTACAGAGGGCTGTAGAATTATACAGTGTGCCCAAACCTTTGTACCTTCTGTATGTTAAAGTAGAATAAAGAAACTTAAATATAGTCAACATTATTATTAAAAAAACAAAACAACAACAAAAAAAAACCAAGAAATACCCAGAGTTGAGTATACTGACTTTTCTTTTGAATCAAGAACAAAAAATAAATTACTAATTTATAAAAAGTCATAGATTATTCTAAGAATTCTATTATGTAATTTATAATCTGATATCAGTAAATTTCATAAATGTATTTGAGAAAAAACTGACAAATATTCTTATCTGAACTTTCAGTATTACATGAAATAATTGTGAACCCAAGATTTCATTTTTCTAGCACTAAAATCAAACTACCTGAGAAAGAGCTATTATTGTAAAATATTCAGTATTATAGCTCAAAACCACATATTGCAGAACTCAATTTAATCCTTGTCTTTCAATTAAACATTTTTCTCTTCCTTAAGTATTTACTTTCAACCATAATAACCATTGCAAATATGTTTGCAAGTAAAAACACAAGGCATATATAAACATCTGACTTATCTGACTTCATCCTCCTATATTATTAGTTTGTATATCTACAAATTGTACTTTATCCTACATTGCATTAAGGGACACCTGGCAAGTCTTTGTCACTTAAAAAATTAAGAAAAACATCATCACCAGGTATCACTCTTTTACGTTCTCCTTCTATTTTTTCAAACCTATTTTAATTTCTTAAAAATAAAGTGCTCACAAAAAGGGACCTAGCATGACAGCACTCTGGAAGACCCAACAAGCAGCTGAAAGAGTCAGATGCAGATATTTGTACCCAACTAATGGACAGAAGCTGCTGATCCCTGAGGTTGAATTAGGGAAAAGCAGGAAGAAACTGAAGAGGAAGTGACCCTGTAGGAGGCCCAGCAGTCTCAGTTAATCTGGACCCCCCAGAATCTTGTAAACACTGGACCACCAAACAGGCACCATACACCAGCTGATATGAGGCCCCCAACACACATACAGTGAAGGACTGCCAGGTCTGTGTTCATTCAGAGATGATGCACCTAACCCTCAAGAGATTGAATGCCCCAGAGAGTTTAGAGGTCAGATGGGGTGGGGGATGGGGACAACCATGTGGAGACGGCGGGGGGGGGGGGGTATGGGATGTGGAACAGTCAGAGGGTGGACAGGAGTTGACGGGGTGGGGAATAAAATATGGAGTGTATAAAATAATTAATTAGGGGGCTGGAGAGATGGCTCAGCAGTTAAGAATACTGACTGCTCTTCTGAAGGTCCAGAGTTCAAATCCCAGCAACCACATGGTGGGTCACAACCATCCGTAATGAGATCTGATGCCCTCTTCTGGGGTGTCTGAAGACAGCTACAGTGTACTTACATATAATAAATAGATAGATGATAGATAGATAGATAGATAGATAGATAGATAGATAGATAGATAGATAGATAGATAGATAGATAGATAGAGGAAAAAAAGAAAAATTCAGAAAAAGTCTAGAGACTTGAACAGACACTATATATAAGCTCTCTCTATGATCCATTGAAAAAGGTAAGCTAGTCAACTACTGTAGTCATCAGGTGTATGTGAATGAAGATTATATGGCATGATGCCCTTTGCATACTACCAAAATGCCTGAAATTAAAGGACAGAGAGTACTGAGTATGACCTAGATGCATCTGCCTGCAGAGTGTCTATATGGAGTGCAATGGATCCATCAACTCTGGAAGTATGCTCAATTTCTGACTAAAAAATCCATTCTAAGAGCTCCTGTCAAAATACTTACATTTTATTTACCTAAATATACATGTAAAATTGCAGAGAAGCATTCTTTATTAAAGACACAACTCAGAAATAGACAAAAATAGTCATTAGCACCATAGCAAATAAATGGTTTATAGCATATTAAAACAACAAAATCCAGGGTGGAATAGAGGTTATACTCTGCTGTTAACATGGGCCAAAATAAATGATTCTCAGAAAGATGTTGTTGAATTAATGGTGGTAGAGACAAAAAACAGCAACACATAATTTTTCTTACATCTTGTTAAATTCATTGTAATAGTTACACAGGACTCAGTAAAACATATTCAAATGTGATAATATAGATATGAACAAAGGATAGAGAAATAGAAAACTTAGTTATGGTTAAAGAAGTAAAATTATCTGAATGGCACACATGTTAAATAAATTATTGATGGAAATTTAACATGAAAACTGTTGAAATTCCTTAAACATTCTATATAGGCAGGTTAAGAAGCCAAAAGTTATTACCTTTGGTTTTTTTTCTTATATTTAAATAACTGAAATATCAGAGATCATTATTAGAATCTCCTTCTAAATGGCCTTCTGGGAAGGTTCAGCTTTGGATGCAATACAGCATGAGATTAATTGCCATAATGGGAGACCTGTGCCCCTGGAACATTTCCATCACAGTGGCCTGTATCCTGCACAATCTCTCCTGATTTGCTAGTCTTAGGAGAATTACATCTTCAAATAGTAGCACCTACACACAACACAATGCCAAGACATTGATTGTCATTCAAGGTAATAACACTATGAGCTCTCAGACTCAGATTTCAATATTGTTTCAATGTTATTTTCCATATAAAAGAGTGAAGGAAATTATATTCTGCACTAGTTTTCTACCACATATGTCCTGGTTTATGTCTATACATGTGTGAGATTCTTAACAAGATTTAGGTTTCATTGATGCTCTCTCGCCTGGGTGAAAAGAGACAGCAAGGACCTCAGATGTGATTAGGAGTGTATCAGGGAGAAAAATAATTCTTCTAAAATCCCAAGATGAGAATATTCTAATAGAGAGCTGGTCCATGGCCATGAATTTGTCTTATCACATTCTCTGGAGGCTGCCCATGTTTGTAAGTGTTTTAGAGGTCATATTGAATGTTTCATTTGATCAAGATGGGTAAGGGGCCCACAAACAGGAGTCAAACAGAAATGGTATGTCTGCCTTCATTTCATTCCTTTGATGACTCCAAAGTGAGAAAATGGTAGCCATGTGTTTGTGTTTATATACATGCATAATTATATAACTAAGTGTGCATATTAGAATTGGAACTATATATTCAATGTATGTTACAGTTACTATAAACTAATGCAATATGTATATATATTATGTATATGCACATATAATAACAATGTATATGTCTATATTTATGCATATTATTAGTATATATGTGTGTGTACATGCACACAAGATGTTTTGCTCCTCAGGAATTCCTTCATATCTTTTTATCACTGTGTAGCCCTCTTCCTAATTTCAGTCATCCCTCAGATATTTCACATTGTTTTTGGTTATTGAGGGTTACTCAGCCCTCCCTGACTTAATTTCCACTGACTTCTGTAACAGATTTGCATAATAAATGAAATTTGTTAATAGTTAAGAAAAATTTCATATGTTAAATCCACAATTAATTTTCCCAATAATAAAAAAATTATAGTATATGAAATGTAAGGAAGAATTTTAAGGTGTGAGTGGTTGTATGTCAAGTACCAACTGCATTACACATGGGTGTAGTGGTTACAGTTTGGGGGCACAAAAGAAAGCAGTGAATCCACCTTAGATGTTTGTATTTGTAAGTATGGCAAGTTTCTTAAAGTTATTCCTCTATTCTTCTTGAGTAAAAATTAATGATTGTTAGGTACACATAGAAGCAGCCCATTCCATTTGCCTGAGGATCCCTAATTATATTGGCAAATATACCCTACATTCAGATTCATCCACCTTCTCATTCAACATAAAATCCAGAAAGCCAGTAACTCCACCCACCACCACATAGCTACGGAACAGAGCTGTGTAAGTGCAATCTAATCCCTATTCTCCACAAGTTGAGAGCTGGTAGATTGGACAAGCTAATGATTCTTACAAGAAACATGTTTCTGAACTCATGTATGCATAAAATTTAAAATCCCGACATATATGTTAATATAGTTTCATCAATACAAAAATGTTTGATATTTTTACATCAAAAGTAGCCTTTATAATCTCCAGAACCTGTTTATAATTTTTTTTAAAAAAAAAACTTTTTAAAAAGAGCCTAATTGGGGGCTGGAGAGATGCTCAGTGGTTAAGAGCACCGACTGCTCTTCCAAAGGTCCTGAGTTCAAATCCCAGCAACCACATGGTGGCTCACAACCATCCATAAAGAGATCTGACTCCCTCTTCTGGAGTATCTGAAGACAACTACAATGTACTTAACATATAATAATAAATAAATCTTTAAAAAAAACGAGCCTAATTTAAGGACTGTAGTTGAGGGAAGTAATTTTTTAAATAATTAATTATGTATGCTAAGTATTAAAGACACTAAACTATTTTATTTAATTTGAATTGTTATCAGCTATAAATGGCTCAGATACTTTTATTCCTTTGATGTACTTTCCTCAGTGACAAATTCTGTCTCAGCTTCTCACAGTTACTACTTAAGCAAAGACTGATTCTACAGTGTCTTTGTGCCTCTCTAAAGATTCATATCTTTTCTGTGACAAAATCTACTTTAATTTCTATAAGACCCTGCATAATAAATCAATGTAAGTTTGTTCAGTGTCAGCATTTTTAATTATTTTATAGACAATGAGTTTGTGACTTCCTCTTAGTCTGTAATATTTTCCTTCTTGTTTACACCAGGTGACAGGGATGATTAACAGCAGTGTCAACAGTGACTTCATTCTGGTGGGTTTCTCAGACCAGCCTCAGATGGAAAGGAGACTCTTCATAGTAGTTTTAATTTCCTATCTTCTCACTCTAGTGGGAAATACAATCATTATTCTGATCTCTTCAATAGATTCTAAACTCAAAACTCCTATGTACTTTTTCCTCACTCACCTATCCTTTGTTGACATCTGTTTCACCACCAGTATTGTCCCCCAGCTGCTATGGAACCTGAAAGGACCAGCTAAGACTATCACAGCTATGGGCTGTGCAGTGCAGCTTTATGTCTCTCTGACTCTGGGCTCTACTGAGTGTATTCTCCTGGCAGTAATGGCTTTTGATCGCTATGCTGCTGTCTGCAAACCTCTCCACTATGTAGCTGTGATGAATCCACAGCTCTGCCGGGCTCTAGCAGGAATCTCGTGGCTCAGTGGAATAGGAAATGCTCTCATCCAAGGAACAATCACTCTTTGGCTCCCACGTTGTGGCCACTTGTGGCTCCATCATTTCTTCTGTGAAGTCCCCTCCATGATCAAGCTTGCCTGTGTGAACATTCATGCCAATGAGGTCCAACTCTTTGTAGCCTCATTGGTCTTGCTACTCTTACCCTTAGCACTGATACTGACGTCCTATGGACATATAGCCAAGGCAGTTATAAGAATAAAGTCATCCCAGGCTTGGCGCAGAGCCCTGGGCACATGTGGATCCCACTTGATGGTTGTGTCTCTCTTCTACGGTAGCATCACAGCCATCTACATCCAGCCGAACAGTTCATATGCCCATACCCATGGGAAGTTCATCTCTCTCTTTTACACTGTTATGACCCCAACCCTTAATCCCCTCATCTACACACTGAGGAATAAGGAGGTGAAAGGGGCTCTGGGACGGCTCTTCAATAGAGCCTCTGGAGTATGCAAACAAAACAGAGCACGTGGTGACAGGACATTATAACTAGAGGATCCTGAACATATTGTCATATAATCTTACGCTGGAGTCATCTTGGCCTCTGAAGCTCACTATATAGTTTGCCATTGTTGTAATGTACTTCACCTTGGGCCTGCTGTCTTCTTAGTCTCTTCCCAGGATGTTTTGGGACTTAGGTGAGGCAATATTTCATTAAATCCCTAGAAGTTAATGACTCTTCTGTTTCTCATACTCTCCTAATTGTCCCATCCATACTTTTTGCTTTCTCCTTTGCATATGAACTCACAAACATTACCATAATGTTCCACATCATGCTCCTCTCCAGGAATATTCTAATAATTCAAGGAAGCAATTTTTCCCACTTTTACAGCAAACACCACCATTAATATTGCAGAAAACATTGGGGAAGTTAAACTACAGACTTGGGATTTTAACTCCACTATTTCTTTTCTGGGCTTGTGCAGATTTTAGTAAAAATCTTCATCTCCATATTGAGTATTAATTTAAAAATAATGTTCATCATTATGATAACCAACATATTTCATACTAAATGATAAATAGCATTTTTTCAAACTTCTATTTTTATGATTGTAAAGTTGTTGATATACTCAGACTTATCATGTTCGATTATATCAATATTCCTTACCCAGTTTGTATTTATTTATCTACTTGCATCCATATATGAATGAAAAAATAACCTACTTGAAAATATGGCCAAAATGAGGTAAACATTGTTACATATTTCTTTGTAATATATACTTTTTAAATGTGATTCTTCAGGCTGGAGAGATGACTGAGTTTAAGAGCACTGGCTACTCCTCCGGCAGTCCTGAATTCAGTTCCCAGCTACTATCTGGTGGTCCACAGCCATTGATAATGGGATCTGGCGATGTCTTCTGGCCTGTAGGCATACATGCAGGCAGAATGCTGTATACATAATAAATAAATAAATAAATAAATAAATAAATAAATAAATCCTTTAAAAATGTTATTCTTCTGTTATTCAGTTTTATTAAATTATTTTTTATTTTATGGAGATTATAATTACATCTTCTCCCACTCTAAACCCTCCTATATGCCCTTTCTTGTTTAGTGTTGTGGTTTGAATATGCTTGGCGCAGGGAGTGACACTATTAGGAAGCAAGAATAGATGTGGCTTTGTTGGAGGAAGTGTGTCACTGTTGGGTTGGGTGTTAAGACCCTCCTTCTAGCTGCCTGGAAGACTGTCCTCTTCTCCTGGTTGCCTTCAGATCAAGGTGCAAAACTCTTAGCTCCTTTTCTGGCACCATGTCTACCTGGATGTTGCCATGCTTCCTGCCATGATGATAATAAACTAAACCTCTAAATATGTAAGCCAACCCCAACTAAATGTTTGCCTTTATAAGAGTTGTCTTGGTAGTGTCTCTTCACAGCAATGGAAAACATAACTAAGGCCCTAATTACTTGATTTTAATGATGGCAATGGAATCAAAGGCATCCTTCAAGACAGATGCTCTCTGTGTGGAAAGAAATAGCAGTATCTGGAATAGGAAAAAATGAGGTCTTGACTCCTTCATTTCTAACACGAGTTCAACTTTATGCCGTATTGAAATAGCTAGAAAACACTGAGCAAGAAGTCAGTAAGTAACATGTATCATTAATAAAATGTTTCTCATCCTAACAAAACTCATATTGTCAAGGAGAAGATACGGCCTTAATGAACGTATAAATGTTTCCAGAGATAAAATATCCAAGCAGTTGCTAGTCATTACCAATGTCTTACTC
This sequence comes from Tokudaia tokunoshimensis, assembly GCA_036184795.1. NCBI lineage: Eukaryota > Metazoa > Chordata > Mammalia > Rodentia > Muridae > Tokudaia > Tokudaia tokunoshimensis. The sequence continues at coordinate 458,717 of BTHU01000021.1, read as the reverse complement.
AATCCATTTGTAATAATTAAACAGATTAGGCTTTATCCATCTTAAATAGTTACTTTATGTAAATGTGCACTTTTAGGAAACTCTTTACTATGATGGTGCTTACTCAGCTGCAATCTAATGGTGGTGACTCATTTGTAGCTTTAGGTTTGATTGCTACGATTTTTGCTTTACAGAGTGTGGGAAAGATATATTCCTCACACTGACATTAACTCAAACTCTAAAAGACATTCTCACCAAACAGTATAGATTATCCCCTACAGTTAGTCACCAATTCACCCCCTTCATCCAGGATACGAGGTGTTCACCTAGTACAGCTATAACACATGGCATTTACTTAAAGTTATTCTTGAAAAGATATACTAGCACAATACAGTATTCACCTTATAGTTACTTGCTTTATGCTTTTTGTTATAATTAGTTTAATAATTATGAGATATATATTTCCCTATTATCTTCTGTTACCTGTTTTCAATTTCTGACATCTGTGCATAGTCCCTCATTTTAAAAATTGATCAATAATAAGTTTATATAAAATAAAATAAACCTGTAACCTCTCCCCATTTAAAAACTGTTTTTAGAAAAAAATAAAAAACATGAAGGTAAAGAATGGTTAATCAAAATATCAACCATTTATCACTCAATCAATAATATTTTAAGAACCACTGTAAGTACATCACTATAAGCAATTAGACAATGCATGTATTGCCCATATTAATACATAATACTCCACAGAAGGGATTATGAATAAGAAAAAAACTTAAGTTAAACTACATATACAGTTAACTTTACTGATTCTTGGGGTGTTTGAGAAATTAGTAGTAAATGATGTATTTTCCATTGACTGCTATTACTTTGCAGATGACATAACTGCAAATATATGCAAACAAAAGAAACTTTTGTTCTAGTTAAGAATATTTTGAATATGCTGAACAACAGAGGACATATTTCTGAAGAATGAAAGTCAAGTCTTTGACTTCTAATGATAAAGGTCAGACATTGACCCCATATGGCAACTCACACTTTTATTTTTAAATAAAAAAAAAAAACAAAAACAAACCTGTATTTACTTAGAAGCATTCAGAATGTCAACAAAACAACCGAATTTTTTTTTTTGCAATTACAGAGTGGTATTCAGTTAATAGAACAACAATTATGTTTGTATAAGCTGCATCAGAGACAACTGAAGATTTTAAAAAAACAACAACAAAAAATAAAACCAAAAGGAAAAAAGAAAAATAAAACAAAACAAAAAACAAAAAAATCAACTACTGTTCCCATATACAACTAATTTGTGCTGTGCATCAACAAAAACCTGTTTTAAATTTCCATGCCAATTTACAACCCCCAGACTGTACCAGGCAAGGTTAGTGGCTATTGAAAATACCACCAGGACAGGGCTATCTAAAGACACATTAAGTAGTGTGCTAGCTATACAAAAAAAAAAAAATGACACTGTACAGTTAAAACAAATCTTACACAGCCTTACATTTCTTTTTTTTTCTTTTAAAGGAGTGAGTTCTGTACAGGGGAGTTAAATGCTTTATAAACAAGGGAAAAAAAAACTGCGCTAGAACCAACTTCTTCCTCCTCTTTCTCCTCCTCCTCCTCTTCTTCTTCTTCTCCTCCTTCTCCTTCTCCTCCTTCCTCCTCTTCCTCTTCCTCTTTTTCTTGCTCTTTTCAGCCTCAACTATCCCCCTTCTCACTGCATCAGGTTTTCCCTTAGGTCTGTAGGCAGCAATATCCTTCTCGTACTTCTCCTTCAGCTTGGCAGCCTTCTTCTCATAGGGCTGCTTGTCATCCGTTGCAGTGTTGTTCCACATCTCTCCTAGTTTCTTTGCAACATCACCAATGGATAAGCCAGGAGGCTCGCCTTTGATTTTGGGGCGGTACTCAGAACAGAACAAGAAGGCTGATGGAGGCCTCGTAGGTTCATTGGGGTTCTTGAACTTCTTTTTGGTCTCCCCTTTGAGGGGGATGCAGATTTCCATTTCTCTTTCATAACGAGCCTTGTCAGCCTTTGCCATATCTTCAAATGTCTCCTTTTCTTTAGCAGACATGGTCATCCACCTCTCTGAGCACTTCTTGGAGAACTCTGAAAAGTTGACAGAAGCATCTGGGTGCTTCTTGTGCTCCTCCCAGCAGGTTTGTACAAAGAATGCATATGAGGACATTTTGCCTCTCGGCTTCTCAGGATCTCCTTTGCCCATGTTTAGTTGATTTTCCTCTGCGAGGCACAGAGTCATCGTCCAGTACCCGTCCGGCTCTCGCTTGACACGGCTCTGTCTCTATGGATCTCTATGTACTGCAATGGCTGTGAGAGCAGGAGCCAGACGTCCAACTCACACTTTTATAACTGTAACTATACAAACTTCCTTTAAATATTTCTATCGATTCATCCTCATAGTTATCCACATGAGTGTCTAAAAATGAGACCTGATCAAATATGATCTATTAAAAAAGAAGTGATAATTGTCATTCTCTTAAAAGAATATAAATGTTCCAATGAATAAATACCACTATAAATATTTACGAATGTTTAGAGCCTGAAAGTAGCTGAGCACAGAGAATAACAAGCAGATTTCTGTAAGATGAGAAACGAATGAGAGAGGCAGTGAAATGCTCACACTTAAAAGAGGTGGGAGATGACAGCTAACTGCCTGAAAATGAATAATTAGGGCAGGGAAAACGACACCAGTAAGAATAAAGGAACTGGTACCACAGGATTTTAAAAGCAGGAGAAAAAGATAAAATCCATGTTAGAAGACAGAGTGTGTTGTGAAACTAAAATCATAACTTAAAACTTTATCCAAAACATGAATAGTCTCCAGGTCCAAACACCCAGATAAGTGTTCTATGATGTCACAACATTCGGAAGTAAAACTTGCCCTTCAAACCATGGGGTCTGAAGCCTGTAGAACTCCTTTACCCACCCTGCAAGGTCTGATTAAAATACTGTCAGTCAAGACTCTCATAAATAAAGCATGCAGCTTTTACTTGAGTGTTTCCTCATTCTGCTCCCAGAACCCAAGCCCTGTAAGACTCTGTTTAAAAACCTAGAACAAAGGGCTAAAATGATGCTGACACATGTCTCACATATGATTCCTTGAGCATCATCAGGAATTCAGCAAGTGTTGTATTCCTGTTCATTTTGTGAATACCTCATCTCACTTTTGAGTAGCACCTAAGACACAGGCTCTGGCATTAGTAAGCAGAACAAGAAAAAAACTTCATGGACTTTGACTACTCTTGATGAGACTTATCATTGATTCAATATGGTTATACATTACTGGTTTGTTTAGGTTTCCTACTTTGCCATTCTATCTTAAGGTGTGATTGTGTGTGTGTGTGTGTATGTGTGTGTTTGTGTGTGACTATGTACATACCTTGAAGACCATTTTAATTTTGTATCAATAAACTTGCTTTATTATGCTTAATTAATAAATGCATTACAATGTAAATATGTAGTGAATAATCACAAGATTGGTGAGCATTTAACATGCTTTATTCTGTGCTTATGTAAATAACGTTGAGTTGAAAATGTTCATGCCTCTGCATGAATCTGTGTCAGCTGTAACTTATGTTCCTGTGATATTTGCAAATGGCATAAAATCCAAAGCTGCTTTCCAAGATTTGTACAGATGATATTATATAACTTTTGATACAAAATAAAAATCTTTGTTCTTTTCCAATTTAAGTAAAAATTGTGTCCAACTATGACTTCAATTATATTTTTACATATAAGAATAAATATTTTATTATACATTTAAGTGTTAAACAAGATTGTTTGCCTTAGTATTTATTGTTGTTTCCTCTAAGTTACTATAAAAAATATGTACCTGTTGGGCTCTGGCTTTCCTATGCTTCACAGATGCTTTTGGAATTTGTCTGTTATAGTTTGTTTGTTCTCCTTCCTTCGTGGTAATCACCTCTTCATCTTTGCAGAAATTTAACTTTTACCAAAACATTATGTCACTTAGGGCCTCAGAGTGTTTAGTGATATCAGAACTTTGAGTGATATTTTTCCCCATTATCACATTCCTATATTAACATTTTTATTGTTTTGAGATATGTTGAATGTGAGATCTTAATTCTGAAATTTTCTGGAGATTTTAAATGATATGGGTACAACCTCATATGGGATTTTTCTCCTTGATGATGTGAGATTCACATTTGACATAATGAATTTTCACATGAATTTCAGCTCATAAAATGAGAGAGGAAAAAAAACTAAATAAAGTTCAGTACATAAGTAGAGAGTAAAAACATAGAGCAGAAGCCAGACTAGGAGACCTATGTGGGTTATAAGTGGCAACAATTCAAAACTTTGCCTAAAAGATGAATAGTCTCCAGGTCCTCACAAACCGATACATAATCAAATTTCTCTTTATAATAGTCATAATTAGAAACATTTTACAACTGTATGAAGTTGTACTACTTTTCTCAAAACAATAAGCAGGTATGAAGGGAAGCTTATCTATTACTAGTTCCAATCTAGAAATTCTCTTATTTGACCAGGTCTTATTTGAGTTGGTTTGATTTCTTCTTTACTGACTCTAAAGTTTATGTTTTGTTTTAATTTTTTTTTCTTGTTTGTTTCTGGGGTTTTCTTTCTCTCTGGTCCCTCTGGTTCTTTTCTTCTGGACATGTTGGCAACATGGTGATAATTATGCTGAACCTCAGAGGTTTAAAACAGGATGCAACTAAGGAAATGGGGGGAACCTCCCTGTTGATTTGTGGGGCCGGAAAACAGTCATAAATTGGAGTTGGCTACTTAAATTTGGCCTTTTCATAGGTCAGAAAGAAGAGATTCAGACAGAAACTTGTCTGCATGCCCTATCTGAGCCACAAGTCAGTCCTTCCATTCCTGATCATTATGCACAACCTCTATAGACCCAGTACCTGGAAAACACAGGAAGAATCTGGAAAGGGAAGGTGAGTCAAACCAGTCATTTATTTAATTTTGCTGTAGCTCCCAGGAATGGGATGGAAAAATATATAAAACATAATATAATTTTAAACAGAAAGGTTAATCCTCTCTAGTCATCCACATTATCATTTTAGGAACTATGAAAACTGGATTTGAAACCTAACATTATTCGATCTTTGATGTTGAATTTACATGCACAAACTTGAGCAAGGGCTGGATGTATTCTCTTTATACTCGTTTCTTCTCTTCAATTGAAAAACCAATGATAATACTCATTTAGAGGCTTATTGTAAGAACCAATCAAGTGTGGACATAAAAAGGATAATATATATGTGCAGGTTATATATGTATAATATACATATATATTTACATTTGGAGAAAACCTGATATGTGCATTATAGTATCCACGGATCCTTCTCATACAGTTTTATTAGGAGGCTATGAGAATATATATCACTGCTAACACTATTTACATTCAGAACCTTGTACCCTCATTTAACATCTGTAGATAAACTTTTTAGCACTTTCCAGATTCACTTTTCTGCATTTCAGTGTTTATGGGTGTTAAAATAGAGAATTATGTGTACAAATCTATTTAGTACTGAAAGCCCAAACATATCAATAACTTCGAAGCTGTTTAAATTTGACAATTAAAAATAAGGGCATCTAATAACCAAGTCAGGAAGTTAAAACCATAGCAATAGCTAAGCAAAATTTGGCTTGTTAGCATATATCTGAGCCAATGTAGAAAGTCAGGAGCACAGAACAATTTAAACATCTAAGATGGTTAGCTACCTGCCTTAAGACCTAACATCAGACTCCAACCTCATTCCTTCATTCCTTTTCACACTTTTTTATGAGACCAATTAGATACATCTTGCATATCTAATTCCTCCCTTCACAGGGACCAGAGCATATTTTTATTTCTGATTTAGGTAAATTATGTTTCCCTAAACACCATAATTATCTTATATATCAGAAAGGCAACAACCCCCCCCTCCCGGTATAGTCCAAGGTCAATCAGCTGGATTACCTTAGTTAGCCTTAACTGTCTCCCTCATTCCTCATTACAGTTTTGTTCTATCTTTCTGTGCTTCTACCTGACAAATACTGATTTAAGCACCTTCTGTGAGTCGGTGCAACAGCACTATGGTCTTCATATGAGTCTTTCCGTCCCACTCTCCGTTCCTTCTTCTTCACTTTCTTCTCTCAATTCTACCTTACGATTTAAGAATTGGTCTTTTATCATTATTCATTCTACATTCCTATAAATATTTAATATTTAGGAGTGTATCAAGTACTTAAAACTGTAGAAATGTGCTGTTATCCATATATAAAAACTATACTGCTGACTACTATTATTAATTTATTACACTTATAATAAATTTTATTATTATACAATATGTAATTATGTAATATTATATATGCTATCTTATATATAATGTATTATATATTAAGTATTTATATTAAATACTTTTTTATTATATTAAACATATATGGATCTCACATTGTCAAGGAGAAAATCTCTCCCACAAAATGTGATTGTACACATTTTACTTAAAATCTCTGAAAAAATACATTAATTATGATCATACATTCTAACATATTTCAAAACAATAAGCAGTATATTTTACAAAAAATTAAATATTATATATGATTATATATTATATAATCATATGTAATATATTATATACGTTTATAATATACATAATATAGAATATGTATATCTTGTATTACATATTTATATAATTGCAAAATATATTATATTATATTTGTATATATTTTATAATTATATATAATATATAGGATTATACATTACATATGTATTATATATAATATATAACATTAAAATCACAGTTATTATAAATTATAATTATATAATTTGAAATTATTGAAAACAGCCCATGCTTATCTCAGAAATTCAATAGCATTTATAAACAGAAACAATAGTCTGTACCTATTTGGAGAGAAATGGTGGCGAAATGTGAAGATTGGGAAAATAATGTGATAGTCACTGTGAAACACAGTAAAAGAATCTTGGTTTTTACAGTTTAGAAAAATACTATGAAATTTTCAGAAAATGAGAAATGATATTCTGAATGCAGTCTTCTTCACAAAGCATTCATCCACACAGGACAAAGGCAACATTCTACAGTTGGCTTTTTAGAGATTCTAATTGTAGAGTAGTTATATAAATGCTTAGTACCATCCATGACTGAATCTGCAATCCAAGAGAAAACTTCATTTGTTCTCAAGGCAAAATTTGGGTCATGAATACAAAGAAAAATAAAGGTTTTTCTTAATGACAAATAAAACTCTATTCTTTTAACAATCTTCTGTTCAACAGGAAATGCTGCCTGTCCCATCTCCTTGGGAATATAATACTAGAAATTAGCATGTTTCTGAAACACTATTTCTAAAGACACAGTCCCTGGGTGAGAAGTGGAAAAAGAGTGGAATTATATGGACCAAATTTGAAGTGAGGACTGGAATCAGTGTGGTAAAAATGAACAAACTCTATAAGGTAGGAGTCTCAATAATCAACATAATTTTCCATAGATGGTCATAAGCATCTGGAAATTTCTGGAGCAATTTCATAGTAATTTTACTGTGTAAGTTATTAATATTGTTGCTATTGTTTGCATTCCAATTTACATCATATATCAAATGGTACAGCTGTTTGTCTTTAATTACAAAATAAGTGAATTTCAGTTTTCAATGGTTGTGAAAGCAATACAGAGCTTATATCCAAGTACTTTGATTTGTTGTAACTAATGGAATCCCTAAAAGTTATGAAGTGATACACTCAAAGCCCACTGATTCTTACCAAGTAAAATAAATATATTTATTAGTTAGTGACAGGAATTTTATAATTAGAGGTAGAAGGATACATACATAGTAATTTTTATTATGCCTCAGGTATGGAATGAAATAGAAAAAGGGTTTTCTGGAAACAGATGAGATAAAATATCAAAGGAACTTATTAAAATTAAAGAGAAGAAGAAATAGTGATATCAAAATACTAATGTAACCTCTATCTGAATATTTCTTTAAAATTCTAAATTAACTATTATTCAGTAGTCACCTATTATATAGTATGTAGTCGAATACATGCTCTTGTCCATAAAGTCTTATAGTTACTCATGAAGAACACCCAATTACTTTAGTCAAGGAAACATAGTTCAAAACCCAAACTCCTACTATATGTATATGTGTACGAATGTGTTTGTGTGTGTATGTATATATGTATATATATGTATACAACACACACATATATATACAACAATATATAGGATATCACATATATGGTATATACATATATACACATATAAAATATATACCATACATATAAAATCTCTTTAAGGATATATTCTTGATATGTGTGATAAGTGTGGAATTCATCTTGAGAGAACTGCAAATTCTGAAGGATTTGTAAAGAAGAAAGTATTTGAAAATGCTTTTTATATGTTAGGGTAACCCTTCCAGTAGGGATAACAGCAGTTCAGTTTCACATCAACATGAACATCAGGGGAAGCAAGAGTTTTCTGAGTCAGTGCAGCCTCAGCAGGCCTCAAGCCATCATTTCCAGAACCGCTGAGGCTAAAGCTGCTTTTCTATATAACTATTTGAATATCAAGGGTCACTGAAAAAAGTCACGCTGAGATACAAACAACCAGCTATGTATGAAAGCAAGATTGACTTCCTAATGAACTAACATCCTCTGAAGATGGAAACAGGACAATAGTTGAAAAGCTACAGGTTGTGGGTCCTTAATCTGAATTTCTGAATTTCAGTCTGCTTTAGTGTTTCTATATCACTACAGATTTAATGAATAGACAAATCAGAATTGGTCCAGATGACAATTTTGATGATACAACAAAATACAATTCAAAGGGAATTATCACTTTTGGATACCAAAATAATTAGGATAAACAAAATGAAGGAATTGCTGTTATGATTGAACTCTGTTTTACATTTAATGATGTTTGTCTTTTTCTTCCATTTCTTTAGACATGATTATGCAATAGAGCCCAGGCAGGCTTCAAGCTTGCAATTCTTCTGTTTCTGCCTCCAAAAGTCTGAGATTACAGGGGTATGCTATCACACCTGATTTTTAGGTAGAGACCGAGGTCTGGCTGTGAAGAAATAGTCTCTCCCGACGATTCCTCACTGTCATTCATTCTACCACCAGAGCAATAACACAGACTTAGAAAATAGGCCTGGCTAAAGAAAGTCTTTAAGATTTACATTGTCTCATTGTAATAATAGGGTGGGACAAAAAAAGGGGTCAGAAATAATAATCAGTGAATCTGAAATTGACTTATCAGTCATATAATTTTTACTACATCCTAAAAGACATCTGTTAATTTCTATAATGCAGTGTTTGTAGGTACAAAATAAAGCGAACACACTATTTTTAACTTCTACCATGTAAATAAAGAATCCATCGTTAATTGACATAGAACTGAAACTGGGGTAGGCTTGCAATTTACATTATACTGCTGAATATGCTTACTTATATAAGTGTTGCTATGCTTGTTTTAAAGAAGAATATTAAAGCACAGAACAATTAATGGCACTCAAAATCACATTTAGTAAGCAGAATGACTGGGGTTTCAACAAAGAATTAAAAATGCCTTTTATAAAATAACGAAAAAGAAACACAGGGCAAATTTATACAAATATAAGGATTTAAACAAAAATGAATTTAAGCATGTGTTTATTTATTGTGTATATACATATTTGTATATGAATATGGGTATTTGCATGTGAAGGCTTGTGAGAGGAGATTAGAGGATGTCAGGATTTCTTTTCTTCAAATTTGTTTTAAATTTATTTTGTCTCCCATCTTACTGGAGGAGTATTGGGATTACGGATGTGGCCCATTATCCCCACATGTGGCCTTATTGGTTTTTTAATTATGTGGGCTCCAGTGATAAACCTTGGGTTAGTTATACGGCTTGGGCTGCAATCCTTTTACCAAATGAGTTGTTTCCCAGCCCAACAAAATAAGATAAGAGCTAGAAGAATTGGCCATTGAGATTACTTTTCATAAATGATAATATAATGGAATTTCAAGATTTGAATGGGGCAGCTGAGGCAGTAGACATAGTAGAACTAGCACATCATATTTCAGAATAAAGGAGGCTGAAGGGAAATGTGTACATTTGTGTGTGCTGATAACACTGAGCAATTAGAAATTGATACACAATTATACAAGGATTTAAACATTTGGAACTCTGGTGTTTCTCTAAGATGAAAAGTCTTTTATAGAGACGTTTTTAAACAGCATGTTCACAATCTACAAATATCTTAGGCCTGAAATTTTAAGAACGTTCTTAAATGTGCTGCCTTGTTCTTGAATGATGCTTTTTATCTTGCCATAGGATGGGCTGGAGAACTTGGAAAGAACAAAAGAAGTCCTGACATGACATTATCTTATCACCCAGGTTTTATGAAATGTTCCAGGTCCTATGAGATTCCTGGTCTTATTCTCATTGTGAGAAAGACGGATGTGTCAAAGTGCCTCAGCCCTGTCTAAAACACAGACCCACTGCACTCTGCCTGTGTTACGTTGTTCAAGTGGTTTGGAGGAACTCTGTCTTCTCCAAATTTGTGTTAATCTATACTATGTTGTCGATACTAAATGCCCACATCATGTTGAGCCAATGGTATTGCTGTGGATGCATTTTAAAGGAAGATATACCAAAATCCAGAGAATAGCTAACCTGAATTAGCCAGTCATTAATTAAGTAACATTCCCCAGGTATACTGCTGATCTTTCAATACTACAACCATGCTGAGACAATATTATACAGAGAGAAAACAGGAATCTTATCTCTGTATTACTTCTAATTTTCCATTGTTTCCTCTTAGCTGAGTGATGACCATCCCTGAAATTAGATATTTATAGGTTAAAGCTGGAATTTTACCTGTTAATACTAACATGTGGATCAACAATCAGAGCTCAGTAGATGACTTCATCTTATTGGGATTTTCTGACCGGCCTTGGCTGGAGACACCTCTCTTTGTAATTTTTCTGGTAGCCTACATCTTTGCCTTATTTGGTAATATTTCCATTATCCTGGTTTCTCGCCTAGACCCCCAGCTTGACAGCCCCATGTACTTTTTTGTCTCCAACCTTTCTCTTCTGGACCTCTGCTATTCTACGAGCACTGTCCCTCAGATGTTGGTCAACCTTAGAGGGCCTGAAAAGACCATTAGCTATGGTGGCTGTGTGGCCCAGCTTTATATTTTCTTGGCCTTGGGCTCAACTGAATGCATCCTTCTGGCCATCATGGCCTTTGACCGCTTTGCTGCCATTTGCAAGCCCCTTCACTATCCTATCATCATGAACCAGAAACGATGCTTCCATATGGCCACAGGGACCTGGATTAGTGGATTTGCAAACTCTCTTGTGCAGTCCACCCTCACTGTGGTAGTCCCAAGGTGTGGACAGAGGGTAATAGACCATTTCTTCTGTGAAGTCCCAGCCCTTTTGAAACTAGCTTGCACTGACACAACTGTGAATGAAGCCGAGCTCAATGTTCTTGGAGCTTTGCTGCTCTTGGTGCCTCTCAGCCTCATCCTGGGCACCTATGTGTTCATTGCTCAGGCAGTGCTGAAACTCCGTTCTGCTGAGAGTCGCTGGAAGGCCTTTAATACCTGTGCTTCACATCTGCTAGTGGTCTTCCTCTTCTACTTCACAGCTATCACTATGTATGTTCAGCCTCCCTCAAGCTATTCTCATGACAGGGGCAAGATCATGGCTCTGTTCTATGGCATTGTCACACCTACCCTCAATCCATTCATCTATACTTTGAGGAACAAGGATGTGAAGGCCGCCCTGCGGAGGGCACTAACAAAGGAGTTTTGGGTCAAGACAAGGCAATAGCTAAAGAAAGACCAACGAAACAAGAATAAACAGATTTGATCTCAAAGATAATTCTGGACTTGGAATTCATGATGGAACCAACTAACAAATGCCACAGAGATCTCAAGAATAACTGGGCCAAGAAGGAAACAGTCAACTATTGGTGAAACATATACTGCACTTACATACTTATAAAAGTGCAATAGATATCTCATTGTGGCAATAACCTTAAGGAATGCTTGAGTTGCAGGCAAGACTGAGCACTGTGACTGAAGGGTTCATACAACACCACATGGCCGTAACATTTATGATTCTGAGTCACAGCAAAGCCACTCATGTTGAAGCACATAAGAAAAATCTGTAAGAAAATTTGTACATCACAATTTTAAATATAAATTATTTTGCAATAAACCTTGTCTAATATTTCATTACATACCCAACACAATAAATAGGCCATGGTTTAAAAATGTCTAGTCTGAAAGAAAAGGCAGAACAGTGCAATGATTTGCACAAGAAACACTAATTAGTATGCCAAATGTTGAAAATGTTCTAACTAAAGAAAGTTAAGTCACATGAAATTTATACATGTGAAAAGGCTGTCTCATTCAAGGCACGTTCGTTCTATTTCGATGTATGGTTGTGAGAATAATAATATTAAATTAAAACCTTTGGTCAATATATTAAATATTTTATAACTTTTGCTTTTGACTGATTAACAAATGCATATAGGGTAAAGCTGTAAGGGAGAACTGAGTTCAGCAAATACCAGCATTATTGCCTTAATAGGAGTAAAACTCATATTGAATCATAAACACAATTTCTTCAACAAGTATAAGTTGTATGTATAAGGTAATTATTTTTGTCACTCTTTTCACCAAATATGTGCAGCAACACTTTCCTTAATTCAATGTGCGTGGGTGGGAGAGAAAAGGGGGCAGTGAGATGGGGTGAAGGCATCTAGGTAATATTTGAAAGTGCTTTGAATTTTTCTAAAAGGACATTGAATTTAATTCTTAAAATTGAAGTTGTGAAAGAAATCATAGATGTGTTGTTAATACTAAGATTCTCAAGAAAAAACAAGTTCCACAATTTGGAGCCAATCTTGAAGCAAACTTTAACTAAATACTGACCAAGATGGACTCTGGTCAGGTCTGCTCTCTGGAATCCAAGCAAGTGGCAATGAGTCACATGTCACAGGGGCTTTTAAAGGACAAAACCATACAGAAACCACACTTCCCATGTGGCTTTGTTATTTTTCAAGAAGTACAATTCCCAGCATTCTAGGAAGTTACCTGGTCCTTGTGCAGGTGGGGCTTACAAGTTGAATTTGGCTCTTACTGTGTCTAAGTGAAAAATGAGTTATTTCTCATTTCATTAATCTACACAAATTTCTATGTGATAATTTATAAAATCATGAATATATGCTCATTATGAATAATGTGACATTTTCATACTGTGAGTATACATCCATAGGTTTTCGTTACACAAATCATATATTATAAAGTATAAGGTGTGAATGTCTAAACATGCACCTAATAAGTATTACATTTTTTCTGTCACTATTTCTTTCTTTTATTTGTTAAATGTAACTGTCACTTTTTTTAATATATTAGTACATTCTAGTTGTCTTGAGACAGACCAGAAGAGGGCATCAGATCCCATTACAGATGGTTGTGAGCCACCATGTGGTTGCTGGGAATTGAACTCAGGACCTCTGAAAGAGCAGTCAATGCTTTTAACCTTTAAACCATCTCTTCAGCCCTCTGTCACTATTTCTAAGTTTAAGGTCTTGATAAAATTTTTAAAAAGGTTCTGAGAAATCCTTTTGTTTTGTTTGTTTGTTTTACTGTTTTGTTTTGGTTTTTTTTATTGTGGAGCAAATGTTCTAGGGTATAGATTTTGAAATTTAAATTAAATGGGTTTATGATTAGCAACATTAATGGTCTATAAATTATGGAAACTTGGAAAATAAGACCATGAAGATATCATCTAATACAGAATATGTGCAAAAATCATATCCATTACTTAAAGTACTCCAGTAAATTGAAATGCTACTTTTTGTGCATGAATTCTGTTTGTTTACCAGACAAGGTATTTAAAAATATTGTACAGTTGCTTCTTTCAGCAACACCAATTAACCCAAACTTTCTTCAGATGGGCAGATTAGTCCTATTTGAGTCTTTTACTTACTCTGCCCTTTGTTAACTCACAGAGCACACACATAGCCTTCTGCTTCTCAGTATCATGCTGTAGACATTAGCTCAGAAAACAAAACAAGGATGATTGAATTACACTACAAGGACTGGTGCAATATTTCCATCTCTCTCTAAAACAAACAATAAAACACTGCATTTCCTGTCACTGATGCCAAGGTAGCTTCTCTTTTTCCTGTGACTCCAATTAATGAGGCAAAGGAAGCTGGAGCATTAGAAAAGGCTTTTGTAAAACCTTGGTGGCCCATTGTTATACAGGAGGAGAGTCCATTTCCTCAGCTAAGTATAATCTGAAAAGGAATCCCAAATCTACAAAGATTTTTATCTCAGTATTTCCCACAATATTTTTATTATTATGTGGGATTCACAATAATACAACATAAAATATAGGCTAACTTGAATTAACAAACATGTGCATAGTATTAATGTCCATTTTTCAAGCAGTGTTAATTCTCAGAGACCATGTGATATTGAGAGTACATGAAAAAATTATACCTTAGTTTTCTTAGATTTTCCTTAAAGTCTAGATAAAATTCAAGTATCAAATATTAAAACTTGTTTTGTATTGAAATAAGCATATACATTTAGTTATGACAGTAGTATGAATTTCTAAACAAAATCACCAAAGAAATGTTTTGCTGTTTGTGAGATATTCTTATAATTCTCCAAGCCCACCATATTACGATGAGGCAGCATAAAGTACCTTGGTAGGTCTGTGCCAAGTTATGCTGCATAGACTACACCACGCAACAGATCTAACAGGAGAGGTTTACTGGGGAAGGGGGAAATGGAGGCTAGAGTGGGGACATAAAAGAGAAATGAAAACAGGCAAGTAGAGAAACAGGGAGACAGAGAAAATGAGAGGCATGACATCTAGAGGGACCTTTTAAAGGATGTGCCTATTGCATAGGAAAGATGGAGCTCACAATGACAGTGAAAATGTTCCAAATCTGGCAACAACAGGTAATGATGTAAGCTGCTGGTGCTAAGTCACTGAAAGGAAGGCTGATGGAGTGACTGATTTACAACATTCCTCCCTTTTGTTTGTTAAAAATGATGAGAAAATAGAAAGGGGTGATGGTGAGGCAGGAATGAGGCTGCTGTGCTCTTTACAATGCTTCCTATTGTCTGAGGTTCACAATATCTTTGGAGATGCAAGTCTTAGGAATGCTGGCTAGTTCACTGACTGTCTAGGCTCTGTGCGATGATCTGGGGCTCAAAATTACAGACCTGGTCAAAACAATCTGTGAGGCTGGACCATCTGGGTTAAGCACTTTGAAGCTATCTGGAATGCAGATTTGGAGGAAACATCTGGACCTGGCAGAATGCTGGAACAGATTAGGGGCAAAATATAAAGTTAAGGAGTTCACAGAATTTTTTTTTCCTTAGGCCCATGGTCCTGGTAGTTGGTGGAGGGGTGTCCAAAGACCAGAAAGGGGGGAAGGGATCCTATCCATAAGAATAAACAGATGTCAGAAATAGGCTGTTGATCGACAGGAATACTTATCTGGAGTCCATTTGACTCATGAGATGTGGATTCAAAAAATTTCCCTTATTATTACAACAAATTTTTTATGTTTATAAAAAGAGATCAGTTTTAGACATGATAGCATCACCACTGTTTGTAATATGTACAGAAATTCACACCATAGAGATGTTTTGGACATGTTAGTAATAGCATTGTTTGTAATTTGTACTAAAATCCACATTGTAGAAAAGATAGTAGAATTACATTTTTGTGTCATGGTAGAATCTTGTGTTAAAAGCATGAACTCTCTTTAAGGGGAGCTTAGGATGGACAAAACCTCCCATGAAGCAAAAGGGCAAAAGCTCATTTGTGATCATGATTTTCAGTATGTCTACAAACTGTGAAAGAGGGGCTATTCCCCTCTATCCAGAAGACTGGGTGTATACACAGACTAGAAAGACAGTTTTTAGCACAAGGAGAAGCACTTTTAAATCTATACTTAGAAGACAAACAAACAAACAAATAAATAAATAAATAAATAAAATCTTGAGCTTGTGACAATGATAGTAGTAGTAATAGTAGTAGTAGTAGTAGTAGTAGTAGTAGTAGTAGTAGTAGTAGTAGTAGTAGTAGTATTTTACCAGAGCAAGGCTAATAGCTTCTCAGAACTCCACTGAATAATGTTAAAAATCTGAACTTTTGAAGTCTTAATATAACAGTTTCATAGAAAGAGAAATAGATCTGAAGCATTTTTATTCTTTTTATATACCATAAATCACTTTCTTATCACAACTTAAGCTTTCATGTACTCTAACTTTCATAATTTTCATTTACATACATTAAAACACCTTCTTAGACCCTAAAACATTTTCTTAGGTTCCCACAATGTAAGCCCTTGTATTTCAGATCTAAAATAAATTTTATACATTTTTTTATCCAGATATTCACCACAAGACACATATGGTTGAAAACTGAGAGCAATCATTGTAAAATGAGTTCCTTTAAATAAAGGAATAGTGAAGCATTACACTGAAATCTGTTTTGTGAGTTTATCTTTTTTCTGAGTCTGGTAACAAGTCATATTATATATAGACCTAGTAGTAACTCTAGGAGAATATGGCTTGTGGCCTGATTTTATACATAAAGAGAACTGAGAATGCATCTGAAGCCTTGTTTGCTGCTGTTAAACAAATACATCTATAGCCTAGTCATCAACATTATCAAAGATCTGAGAACAATGGATTTTTCCTGAGTAAACAGAAAATATAGACCAAGCAGGTCCTGAATCTATTAAAAATGGCCAGAGGGCAGGCAGTCAGAAGACAGTCAGAGGGCTACCCACCACCTGGGTTGGGAGTCATTTTAATGCATAAGTATTTGGTGGAGAGAAGGAAAAGAAAGAGAAGTAGAGTAGTTTGTATACCATGAAATGAAACAGAACTGTAGAATTGAAGGTCTTGAGGAACAGTTTGATGTGAGAGGCCTATGCTGCCACCAAGAGCCATGCCTGGGTCTATGGTTCTATTCACCAGGGATCTGTGTTGATGTCTTTGGCCCATGTTACCACCAAAGGCCATGCAAACATTCTGATCTGATGCCTGAAGCCACATTGATGTCTGTGGGCTATCTGAGCAGGTCTCACCTCTCACTGGCTGTGACAGTATAGATAGATGTCCACAGCCCTCATCCTGGGAAGCACTGAAGATCTGTCCCAGGCAGCAAAGGTGTGGGAGAGCTGTCCTCATCCCTTGATGGCTATAGTACTACGAAGAGCTGACCTCACTCTTCACATGAGCAATTAGGGAAAGCTAGCCCTGGTGATGTGGGTGTGGGAGAGTTGGCATGATGACCAACTCAGCTACTAAACTGGCCCAAATCCAAGGCTTTGAGATGGCCCATCCCAACATCTAAGCCATTATGAGCTGCTGGAGTGTATGAAGGAACTGTTCCTGTAGAATCTCCATGACTTAGAACAACAGTAGGAAATCTGAGAGGATTCTTGGTAAGGATCTAGTTGTTCATGGGTTAGCAGAACGCAGAGGCCCCAAACCAGACCAATGATGACTCATTGCTAATGAACATTTGCAAGTAAAGCTGTTTGGGCAAAAGGGTATACTGTGTAACACACCAACACACTGCAGCTTCTACAGAAATATTTTTTTTGGTTTTTGTTTGTTTGGAGTTTTTATTATATTTTTTTATTTTCATTTTTCGGGGTTGGTTACAAGGGTGGAAGACAGATATGGAAGGACTGGGGAATGGGTAGAATTAGGGTACATGATGTGAAATTCACAAAGATTCAATAAATTATATATTAATTTTTTAACATGACAGAGACTTGACTAATTACCTGGACATTTGGGCAAAGGTTCCAGGGCAGTATCAGTCTTTGGCTGTCAAGCCCAGAAATCTGGTAGACTTTCCTACAGGGTAGGAAATTGGAGCCACTGATCTACCTTTCTAGGCAAAGTGGGGCAATTCACTCTCCCGTGTCCTGCTTGTTCACAGTTTGGACAGCATCTGGCAGTAGTCAAGGTGAAGGGAAGGTTTTCACCCAGTAGCTGGCCTTGACACATTACAAACAAGTTCCAGGTGAACTTTCTTCGGTGCCCATCTTCTCTGGAGAACAGGAGTGCTGCCAGGAGATAGCATATCTCTCTATCATGAAAAGTTTTTTATTGGACATTATAAATGTCATTTTCTTGTCTTTTGGAGGGGCCCTGCCAGAGCCTTACAGATATAGAAGTGACCATTGGTCTGAACATGGGGTCCAACCATTGGTCTGAACATGGGGTTCACTATAGAGGAGTTGGAGGGCAAGCTGGAGGAGCTGGAGGAGGGGAGGGTTGCAGCCCCATGGGAAGAATGACAATGTAGGCCAATCAGACACCCCAGGGCTCCCAGGGACTAAGCCATGAACCAAGGGGTACATGTGGTTCCAGCCAAAAGACTGGCAGAGGAATGCCTTGACAGGCATCAGTGGGAGGAGAGGTCTTTGGTCCTGTGAAAGCTCAATAGAGGGCCCAGTGTGGGGAAATCGAGTGGGGGTCATGGGAGTGGGTTGGGTGGAGGAGCATATTCTTGGAGGCAGGAGGTGGGAGGATGGGTTGGGGGTTTTCTGGGAAGGGGGAAACTGGGAAGGGGTATAACATTTGAAATGTAAATGAAGAATATATTCAATAAAAAAATAAAAATAAATAAATGTCATTTTCTGCAGATCTCTGAAGAATTTGAGGACCATCAATCTATTAAGTATACCTGATGTAATAACTTTGAAAACTGAATAAGACTTATTCCTGTAATTAATTATTAGCATGACTACAAGTATAGTTCTGAACATATTACAGAATTTGTTCATTTATAAGATGACTGACAATATTAACTAGCACTTTTAATTATCTGTAACAGTTTACAATAGTTTAGTAAGTCTAGGACTTGCTTAATAACACTAGAACTTTATATTCCATATCTATTATGTTTAGGCTTAAAAACAACAATTTTTAATTGAAAGTCTTCTAGTATCAAAATAAAACTTTTAATCATAGACACAGTTCATACAGAGAGTGGCAACTTTGTTGATCCTTTTATAATGCACTGTTATAGGCCATTGAATTTTTTGTATGGCTTAGTTTATCCAAATAGCTAAAGCTTAAAAGACAAAGAAAGGTAGACAACTATTACTGTGAACATGAGTAGACCTTAGAAACTTATAAATCTTGATTATCAAACATATGTTGTTACATTTCTAAATTTTCTAGCAGCTTGGTGTTAACCAGTTTCCAAAGACATAAGACATTAGGCATACATCTTAAATTAACTTTTATTAATCTGAATAGACCTTTAAAACCTCAAAATTTTATCATCATATACAGGATATTTGAAAAGGAATGGCATATATAGTATGTTGTAGCAATTATAACCTTAATTTTCTAGCATCATAGTTAAGTTTATACCAATTCAAAATATTTGAGCCTTGTTGCTTCCTTAATATAAAAGGAGATACAATGATGTAAGACTCGACCAGTCTTAACTTACTGGACCCCCTGAGTGGACCACATGGAGATGAAAATCGATGCAAAACGCAAGAGGAATTTTTATTAAAACCAGCATGCTGGGGCCACTCTGCACATGAAGAAAGAATGACCCCATGCCTCGTGCTGTGCTGGCCTTTATACCCTCCTCAGGGCAACCGCCATTAAGCACAATGTGATTGGCAGAACAGTGTTACATTCAAACTAATTGGCTGTTAGGTGATGAGGTAGGTGGCCAAGGGTCAGTCCTCTGGAATGTGTCCCTACCCTTAGGTCAGTCTCCCCCTCTCCTTTGTAGTCTGAGGATGTAACTCAGTCTCTGACCTTTTTAAAGTTCCTGAGTTAACACTTTCAGTGAGAAATGGAGAGCTCATTAGGACTAAGAAGTTTTACAATTGTTGTTTTATGCCATGTGGTCATCTTAAGATGCTGAGGTCACATAGCATGTACTATTTAACCTTAGTAAAGATGGTTGCCAGCCATGTGGTTGCTTACATCCTGATGAGATCACCAGCAGAGATGGGAGAGAGCCACATGGTTGCTATTTAAAAACAACTATTTTCCTACCTATCTATCTATCTATCTATCTATCTATCTATCTATCTATCTATCTATCTATCTATCTATCTTAAGATGCATTATTTAAAAGGTTTATGGTTAAAATTATATAAATATACATATATATTGATATATGTTATCTACAATAACTTACAAATCCTGAGATAAGAGTTTATATAGCATAATCTTAGGACATTGCTTTTGTATCTAAGGCCAGAAGTCACATGAGGATAAACAGTAGCTTAAGAATCTGACTCCAGATTTTGGAATCAAATTCACAAACAAATGATCTTCATACCTTAAGAGGGCTATTTCTAGCAGTCTCTGCAGGGGGAACAGGTATGTACTGAGCTGTACCCCAGCTGGCCTTCTCCTTTGTTTTTCCCCCTGATCCCACCTTAATACAGTGTGGGGGGCAAGAAGACCAGACAGAAACAAACAGATCTCAGAGTGAAGACAAAATAAATAGGGAATGAGGAATTTTTATGTTCCCCTGAGCATTTGGTTAGCAGAGGCATTAGGACTGATTATTTAAGGGGTATGAAGGCCAAATTTTTTGACTGAAAGGGGCAGATAAATTTAGAGGCTCTTAAGTTGGGCACTAGGTGCAGGCCTCTTACAGAGTCCTGATAGCAAGTCTATGGTATTCTTTTCTTCTTTAAATTAGTTATTTTATTTATTTATATCCCAAATGTTGCCCTGTCCCAGTCCCACCTTACAGAGTCTTCTCCCCATTCACCCACCTGATCAACTCTGAGAGGATGCCACCACACCCTCATATCCCCTCATCTTGGAGAACACTCTGTCCAGTTTTTTTTTTTTTTGCTGTTGTTTTTGTTTTGTTTTGTTTTTTGTTTTGAGACACGGTTTCTCTGTATAGCCCTGGCTGTCCTGGAACTCACTCTGTAGACCAGGCTGGCCTCGAACTCAGAAATCTGCCTGCCTCTGCCTCCCAATTGCTGGGATTAAAGGCGTGTACCACCACCTGGCCAAAAAAGACTATTTTAATCCTATAGCAATAAGCAAAGATTACAAAAGCAGAAAGCAGGAACAGGATTATCTTATTCTTATCTCATAAGCAGGACACTAAAATCTCTTAGGCATTCCAGAGCAAAAGTCAATGACCCTTAAAGGATGCCTGATACCATTTTAAGTTTCCTTAGGAACCCCATGGAAGTTATGTGTAAGTATTATACAGGGTAAGCACTGTGGGGGAACTGTCACTAATTAACTGGGATAGAGCAGGCAGTAACACAGTGACATTAGGTTAGAGTTAGCTATGACATCCCCACACTAAAAAGAATTTAATGTATCTAAACAAAAGAGTAAGTTCATTAAAGAATATGTAACATCAAGCAGGCAAATCAAAATAGTTTAACAGTGAAATTAATTTAAATTAATTTAAACTATTAGTAAATCTATTAAACATATTGGCAAATTTTGCAAATAGAAAGTGGCCATCAAATAGAAAGAAAAATATAGACATGTATTTAATAAGTTAAAAAATATTCATATTGTTAGGTTTCAAACCCAGGACAAACAGCTGAAGTGTCTATTTAACATATCAAAGCAGATATTGCCAGTTCACCCTATATCCCCCAGGACCCTGTTACAGTTCCCCCCTAAACATTTTGGTTACCTGATCTTTTCATCTATTCTCTTTGGGGCACCTAGTACCCCTCTTTACCCTCTCTCTTCTTTTCCCCTTCTCACGTGGCTCAGGGTCATGTCTACTCTGAACTCTCCCAGATGTCCTCGACCCTGGCGATACTCTCCCACATGTCTATAATAAATTTTCTTCTTTACCATACCTAGAAGCAGCCATGACCTTTCCTTTTTCTTTCTATTTTTCATATCAGAACAAATTGTTGCCATGTTTATTAGATATATATAGACAATTTCCAATGATGCTATGAGCAAATAAAAGTTTTGCAACTTGAGTATAAGTATTTATTATCATTTTACCAATAAACTAGACTTAGCATTCACTGACCACATGTGTGAATTCGTTTTTTTGTTTTGTTTTGTTGTTTTGTTTTGTTTTTCAAGACAGGGTTTCTCTGTGTAGCCCTGGTTGTACTGGAAATCACTCTGTAGACCGCCTGCCTCTGCCTCTCAAGTGCTGGGATTAAAGGCATGCTCCACCACGGCCTGCATGTGAATTCTTAAGAATAAAGAAAAAATTGAAAAATAAAATAAAGAATTGGAAAATGAAAAGAAAATTTTAAAAGAAGAGAAAGGATCTTTCCTCCTGTGACTGAGCAGACAAGTGCAACCAGGTATGCAGGGAACACCTGAGAGTAAGATCGCTTGAGACATGACCCGCCAGGACCCTACCTGCAGCCAGGAGCTGGGAAGCCCCATAGTACTCTGTGCCAGGGGAAAGCCGGTGACCCAGGGGTGCTGAGATAGGCTTGCAGACACACAGGAGGGACAAGCAACAGCCAGTGACAACAGGACCAACTAACACCAGAGATAACCAGATGGCAAAAAGCAAACACAGGAAAGTTACTAACAGAAATCAAGGCAATATGACACCATCCAAACCCAATTCTCCCACAACAGCAAGTCTTGGATACCCCAACACACCAGAAAAGCAAGATTTGGATTTAAAAGGACAGCTCATGATGCTGACAGAAGGCTTCAAGAAGGACATAAATAACTCCCTGAAAGAAATACAGGAGAACACAAGTAAACAGGGAGAAGCCCTTAAACAACTACAGGAAAATACAACAAAACAGGTGAAGGAATTGAACAAACCCATCCAGGATTTAAAAATGGAGGTAGAAACAATAAAGAAATCACAAAGGAAAACAACTCTGGACATAGAAAACCTAGGAAAGAAGTCAGGAGTCATGGATCCAAGCATCAACAACAGAATACAAGAGATAGAAGAGAGAATCTCAGACGCAGAAGATACCATAAAAAGCATTGACACAACATTCAAGGAAAATGCAAAATGCAAAAAAGCTCCTGACCCAAAACATCCAGGAAATCCAGGACAAAATGAGAAGACCAAACCTAAGGATTATAGGTATAGAAGAGAGTGAAGATTTCCAACATAAAGGACCAGTAAATGTCTTCAACAATATTATAGAAGAAAACTTCCCTAACCTCAAGAAAGAAATGCCCACGAACATAAAAGAAGCCTACAGAACTCCAAATAGATTTGACCAGAAAAGAAATTTCTCCCATCACATAATAATTAAAACACCAAATGTACTAAACAAAGAAAGAATATTAAAAGCAGCAAGGGAAAAAGGTCAAGTAACGTATAATGGTAGACCTATCAGAATTACACCAGACTTCTCACCAGAGACTATAAAAGCCAGAAGAGCCTGGGCAGATGTCATACAGATGCTAAAGGAACACAAATGCCAACCTAGACTGCTATATACAGCAAATCTCTCAATTACCATAGATGGAGAAACCAAGGTATTTGATGACAAAAACAAATTTACACAGTATCTTTCCACAAATCCAGCCCTTCAACGGATAATGAATGGAAAACACCAATAAAAGGAGGAAAACTACACCCTAGAAAAAGCAAGAAATTCATCTTCCTTCAACAAACCCAAAAGAAGATAAACACCCAAACATAAATATTACATCAAAAATAGCAGGAAGCAACAATTGCTGTTCCTTAATACCTCTTAACATCAATGAACTCAATTCCCCAATAAAAAGACATAGACTAACAGACTGGATGTGTAAACAGGACCCAACATTTTGCTGCATACAGGAAATTCATCTCAGTGTCAAAGACAAACACTACCTCAGAGTAAAAGATTAGAAAACAATTTTCCAAGCAAATGGTCCCAAGAAACAAGCTGGAGTAGCCATTCTAATATCCAATAAAATAGACTTTCAACCAAAAGTCATCAAAAAAGACACAGAAGGACACTTTATACTTGTCAAAGGAAAAATCTACCAAGAAAAACTCTCAGTTCTAAACATCTATGCTCCAAATGCAAGGGCACCCTCATTCGTAAAAGAAACTTTACTAAAGCTTAAAGCACACATTGCACCTCACACAATAATTGCGGGTGACTTCAACACCCCACTCTCCTCAATGGACAGATCAGGGAAACACAAACTAAACAGAGACACAGTGAAACTAACTGAAGTTTTGGACCAAATGGATTTAACAGATATATATATATATATATATATATATATATATATATATATATATATATATATAAAACATTTCATCCTATATCAAAAGAATATACCTTCTTCTCAGCATCTCATGGTACCTTTTTCAAAACTGACCATATAATTGGTCACAAAACAGACCTCAACAGATATAAGAAGATTGAATTAATACCATGCCTCCTATCAGAGCACAATGGATTATGGGAGGTGGTCTTCAAGAGCAGCAAAAACAACAGAAAGCCCACATACACATGGAAGCTGAACAATGCTCTACTCAATGATACCTTGGTCAAGGAAGAAATAAGAAAAGAAATCAAAGACTTTTTAGAATTTAATGAAAATGAAGGCACAACATACCCAAATTTATGGGACACGATGAAAGCAGTGTTAAGAGGAAAACTCATAGCTCTGAGTGTCTCCAAAAAGAAGCTGGAAAGAGCATACACTAGCAGCTTAACAGCACACCTGAAAGCTTTAGAACAGAAAGAAGCTAATATACCCAAGAGAAGTAGAAGGCAGGAAATCATCAAACTCAGGGCTGAAATCAACCAAGAACTATACAAAGAAACAAAAATAACTATACAAAAAAATCAAAAAACCCAGGAGCTGTTTGTTTTTTTTTTTTGAGAAAATCAACAAGATAGATAAACCTTTAGCCAGACTAACCTGAGAGCACAGAGACAGTATCCAAATTAATAAAATCAGAAATGAAAAGGGAGATATAACAACAGAAAATGAGGAAATTCAAAAAATCATCAGATTCTACTTCAAAAGCTTATACTCAACACAACTGGGAAATCTGAATGAAAGGGACAATTTCCTAGAGCGATACCAACTACCAAAATTTAATCAGGACCAGATAGACCAACTAAACGGTCCCATAACCCCTAAAGAAATAGCAGTGGTCATTGACATTCTCCCAACCAAAAAAAAAAAAAAAAAAAAACACAAGACCAGATGGTTTTAGTGTAGAATTCTATCAGACCTTCAAAGAAGACCTAACACCAATACTCTTCAAGCTATTCCACAAAATAGAAACAGAAGGAACACTACCCAACTCATTCTATGAAACCAAAATTACACTGACACCAAACCCACACAAAGATCCAACAAAGAAAGAGAATTTCAGACCAATTTCTCTTATGAATATAGATGCAAAAATAATAAAATTCTGGCCAACTGAATCCAAAAACACATCAAAATGATCATTCACCATGACCAAGTGGGCTTCATCCCAGGGATGCAGGGATGATTCAACATACGGAAATCCATCAATGTATTCCACTACATAAACAAACTCAAAGGAAAAAGCCACATGGTCATTTCATTAGCTGAAAAGGCATTTGACAAAATTCAGCATTCTTTCATGTTAAAAGTCTTGGAAAGAACAGGAATTCAAGGCCCATATCTAAACATAGTAAAAGCAATTTACAGCAAACCAGTAGCCAACATCAAAATAAATGGAGAGAAACTTGAAGTAATCCCACTAAAATCACGAACTAGACAAGTCTGCCCTCTCTCTCCATATTTATTCAGTATAGTACTTGAAGTTCTAGCTAGAACAATTAGACAACAAAAGGAGGTCAAAGGGATACAAATTGGAAAGGAAGAAGTCACATTATCACTATTAGCAGATGATATGATAGTATACTTAAGTGACCCAAAAAACTCTACCAGAGAACTCCGACAGCTGATAAACAACTTCAGCAAAGTGGCCTAATATAAAATTAACTCAAGCAAATCAGTAGCCTTCCTATGCTCAAAGGATAAGCAGGCTGGGAAAGAAATTAGGGAAATGACACCCTTCACAATAGCCACAAACGATATAAAGTACTTTGGTGGGACTCTAACCAAACAAGTGAAAGATCTGTATGACAAGAACTTCAAGCCTCTGAAGAAAGAAATCAAAGAAGACCTCAGAAGATGGAAAAATCTTTCATGCTCATGGATTGGCAGGATTAATATAGTAAAAATGGTCATCTTGCCTAAAGCAATATACAGATTCAATGCAATCCCCATCAAAATCCCAACTCAATTCTTCATAGAGTTAGAAAGTGCAATTCTCAAATTCATCTGGAATAACAAAAAACCCAGGATAACTAAAATTTTTCTCAACAGCAAAAGAACTTCTGGGAGAATCAGTATCCCAGACCTCAAGCTGTACTACAGAGCAATAGTGTTAAAAACTTCATGGTATTGGTACAGTGACAGGCATGTAGATCAATGGAACAGAATTGAAGACCCAGAAATGAATCCACACTCCTATGGTCACTTGATCTTTGACAAGGGAGCTAAAACCATCCAGTGGAAAAAAGATAAACTTTTCAACAAATGGTGCTGGTTTAACTGGCAGCTAGCATGCAGAAGAATGCAAATCGATCCATTCTTATCTCCTTGCACTAAGCTCAAGTCCAAGTGAATCAAGGACCTCCACATAAAACCAGACACACTGAAACTAATAGAAAGGAAACTAGGGAAGAACCTTGAACATATGGGCACAGGGGAATATTTCCTGAACAGAACACCAATAATTTATGCTCTAAGATCAAGAATTGGCAAATGGGACCTTATAAAATTAGAAAGTTTCTGTAAGGCAAAGGATACTGTCAATAGGGCAAAACGGCAACCAACAAATTGGGAAAAGATCTTTACCAACCCTACATCTGACAGAGGGCTAATATCCAATATATACAAAGAACTCAAGAAGTTAGACTCCAGAGAGCCAAATAACCCTATTAAAAAATGGGGTATAGAGCTAAACAAAGAATTTTAACCTAAGGAATATCAAATGGCTGAGAAGCACCTAAAGAAATGTTCAACATCCTTAGTCATCAGGTAAATGCAAATCAAAACAACCCTGAGATTTCACCTCACATAGGTCAGAATGGCTAAGATTGAAAACTAAGGAGACAGCAGGTGTTGGTGAGGATGTGGAGAAAGAGGAACACTCCTCCACTGCTGGTGGGATTGCAAGCTGGTACAACCACTCTGGAAAGCAGTCTGGCAGTTCCTCAGAAAACTGGGCATGATAGTACCGGAGGATCCTGCTATACCACTCTTGGGCATATACCCAGAGGATTCTCCAGCATGTAATAAGGACACATGTTCCACTATGTTCATAGCAGCCCTATTTATTATAGCCAGAAGCTGGAAAGAACCCAGATGTCCCTAAATGGAAGAATGGATACAGAAAATGTGGTATATTTACACAATGGAATATTACTCAGCTATTAAAAACAGTGAATTCATGAAATTCTTAGTCCAATGGGTGGAACTGGAAAATATCATCCTAAGTGAGGTAACCCAATCACAAAAGAACACATATGTTATGCACTCACTGATAAGTGGATATTAGTCTAGAAGCTCAGAATACTCAAGACACAATTCACAAGAAGAAGGAAGCAGAGGCCCCTGGTCCTGGAAAGGCTTGATGCAGCAGTGTAGGGGATACCAGGACAGGGAAGAGGGAGGGGGTTGATTGAGGAACAGGGGGAGGGGAGAGGTCTCATGGGACTTTCAGGAAGGGGGGAACCAGGAAAGGGGAAATCATTTGAAATGTAAATGAAGAATATACCTAAGAAACAATAAAAAAAAAGAGAGAGAGAGAGAAAGGACTTCATGGTGGGTTGGTAAGTGTAACTAAAGAATACACAAATAAGTAAAAGACAATCTTGCAAAAACAACCACTTTGGATGTATTGAACCCAAATCAATGCCCCAGTGATTTGAACTGTAACCCTAAGTTTTTTGATTACCTAATCCTCATAGTTCCTACTTTGCCTATAGAACCTCATACTTTTGAAGAATTTACCACTTTCTCTTTTAGCTGTTTCATAGTTGTGATGAAATGCCTGGTAAGAAGAAACTTTTGAAATCAAGAATTTATGTTGGCTTAAAGTTTGAGAAGGTACTTCCATCACTGGGGAAGACATGGTAGCAGAAGCATGGGGTTGCTGGTCATGTTGCATCAACAGGGAAGAAGCAGAGAGCAAAGAAGAAGTGGAACCCAGGTTAGAAACCCTCAATGCCTGGTCCAAATGTACAACACAACGCAAAGAAAGACAACCTTCCTAAAATTCCAACAACCTTCTGAACAATGCCACCCACTAGGCACCAAGCATTCAGACACATGAGCCTGTGAGAGATATTTCACATGAAAAGTCCATTAATTGTTAAAATGGAAACTTGAAATGAATCACTTGAATAGTGATTTTAGAAATGACATGGTATTTGAAGGATGCTTGGAGCTCCTGTAATGCTAACATAGTTTAATGTTAAGAATTCTTGTAATTGAGAATTCGCATATACAAACATCTACTAAATATTTGCCTATTTATGTGAAGCTTATACAAATGTGCATGAGTTTATCAATGACAAATTAAATTGAAATAAAAATAAAGGGGAAAAGGTTCTTTTCATATATAAATCTATAAACAAAACTTCAGAAAGCAGATTTTAAAAACTATTTATTTCCCTAAATTAAGAGAATAATTAAGGAGTCTCCACTGGGTGAGTCCCTGAGGGAGAGCTCCTCAAAATTCCACACTCTGAACTCACAGTGTTTATCTGAGAGCCAGCTTAGAGGAACAGCATATCCCCTGGTACCTGGGCAGTTTCAGGTACCATGAACCTAATGAGAAGTTAAAGCATCCTTTGCTTCATATCACTTTTGTGTGAAAGCTCCTTCGTCTTCTCCTTATAAGAAAATCCCACAGCTTGATTCTAGAAAAAAAAAGATGTTCTATCTCAAGGATTCAATGATATTTGTTCCTACCGACTAAGATCAGCATCAGTGAGTGAAACTTCTCCAAATTCTATAAGAGGCACCTGAGATTTAAGCAGCATGAACACGTATCCATGTCAGGTATCAGGGGTATGACTTCTAATAAGACTTACAATCTCCTTCCTGAAAGAATAGTTTGATTAGGCTGGAAAATTCATGCAGCAAGTGAATCTATGAAAATCATATGAATTATAGTCACCTCAGTGTGTATGTGTATGATCTGGGTTACCAGGAATAAACACTTCTTGGACTGCCTATTAATCTCAGAAGAATTTTAAACCAGGGAAATAACGTGACCTTCTTAAAATTATCAAATATTTTTTCAAGCAAAGTACATGGGGTCTTAGAGGAAGAATTTCAAATACCAAACATCAAAAATAATTTTGAAATTGAAATTTCAAATATCAAAGTATGATTTAGGTAAAACAAAACAGCGTAGCCTTACAATATGACTGTTCTTTGAGAGTAATCTAAGAAGTCATCATTATTAGACACAGGTGGTTGAAAAGGTTTGATAAGTAATAATGAGTAAAGAGATAGGAGGTCAGTCAGGAAACATCTTGGGGAAGATAATGTCTAGCATGCCATGATTTCTGGACATCATTTGTAATAATGAAATTGTCAGAAAATAAAGTGTGAAAATTAGGAAAGTCATGGTGATTTGCTTCACAGCTCTGCCCAGCACAAGATGGAAGCATGATTGGAACTGCATAAAGTTAAAGAATGAAACTGCCAAAGATGAGTCATCTACGACAACATAACAAGAGGTAATAACTAAAGAAACAGTTAGTTTGAATGTAAAGGTGAAAGAGATTTGACAGACAGAGGTGGAGCTGACCCAGTGGGAGATAGCTAACCATGAATATGAGGATCTGAAACAGGAGCAAAAAGCAAGAGAAAGGAGACTATAAGAATGCTGAGGAGGGAACAAGGGTTTTTGTCTAAGATGGATGAGATGTGATATCTATCTATATATTTAATATAGAGATATACAGAGAGAGGGAGGGAGAGAGAGAGAGAGAGAGAGAGAGAGAGAGAGAGAGAGAGAGAGAGAGAGAGAGAGAGAGAGAGAACTGTAACAAAGCAGTCACTGAGATTGAATACACAAGGCCAAATAACAGACACTGGCTTGGAAAAGGTAGAAAGAACTTTATTCCTGTGCAGATAGGAAAATGGAGAACTTAGTACAAAGTTGCCTGCATGTTCTCATTGAAGTGACTAACATCTTTCTTACATTTATTCTGGGTTGTTTCTAATTATTTAGAGTG
This sequence comes from Tokudaia tokunoshimensis, assembly GCA_036184795.1. Classification (NCBI taxonomy): domain Eukaryota; kingdom Metazoa; phylum Chordata; class Mammalia; order Rodentia; family Muridae; genus Tokudaia; species Tokudaia tokunoshimensis. The sequence continues at coordinate 428,438 of BTHU01000021.1, read as the reverse complement.
TACCAGTAACTGAGTTTTCTATAGTCATCAGAAGAGGCTGCAATATATTACTTTGATGCTAAGGTCCCATGTATAAAGGATGATGCCACTATATGACCTCATTCCCACTGGCTTAATTGAAGTAAAGCAATTTCAGTCATTCAGTTGTTCTAATATTGACAAGTCAGGCTCTATTCCAGAAAATTCTTATGACTTCTTGATTACACTTAAGGTTTCTAGTTCCAGAAAATTGCTACATATTTGTTAGAACTGAATGTTAACTAATCCCAGGGATAACAAGTTCTTCTTGCTATCAGTAGTTTTCTTCCAGCTTTTCCTAAAAAAAGTTAAACTCTGAGTCTCAAGAGTGACCATAATGAATGTGAGCTTCAAGACTGGATTCCTCCTCATGGGGTTCTCTGACGAGCGTAACCTTCAGATTTTACATGCAGTGCTCTTTTTGATCACATACCTGTTGGCCATCATGGGCAATCTGCTCATTATCACCATCATCAACTTGGACCAACGTCTTCATTCTCCCATGTACTACTTCCTGAAGCATCTCTCTCTTTTGGATCTCTGCTTCATCTCTGTTACTGTTCCTCAGTCCATTGCAAACTCACTCAAGGACAATGGTTTCATTTCCCTTGGTCAGTGTGTGCTTCAGGTTTTCTTCTTCATAGCTCTGGCCTCATCAGAAGTAGCTATTCTCACAGTGATGTCTTATGACCGGTATGTTGCCATCTGTCAGCCACTGCAGTATGAGACAATTATGGATCCCCAGGCCTGCAAGTGTGCGGTGATAGCTGTTTGGATGGCTGGAGGAATATCTGGGCTCATACACACAGGTGTTAATTTCTCAGTTCCTCTTTGTGGGAAGAGAATTATTCACCAGTTCTTCTGTGACATTCCCCAAATGCTAAAACTAGCTTGTTCTTATGAATTCATTAATGAGATTGCAGTGGCTGCATTTACAACATCCACAGCCTTTGTCTGTTTGATTGCCATAGTGTTCTCCTACATTCAGATCTTCTCAACTGTGATGAGAATTCCATCAGCTGATAGTCGAACTAAGGTGTTCTCTACCTGTCTCCCACATTTGTTTGTAGTCATGTTCTTCCTCTCAGCTGCAGGTTTTGAATTTCTAAGACCTCCTTCAGATTCCCTGTCAGCAATGGACCTCATATTCTCCATATTCTACACTGTGATACCTCCAACACTCAATCCACTCATCTACAGCTTGAGAAATGAGGCCATGAAAGCAGCTCTGAAGAAAGTGTTGTCAAGAGAAGAATTTTCTCGGAGAATGGTATATGTAAAATCTATATTCAATCTCTAAAGAGACAACAAACTAAGAGACATTGCTACTGTGTCCTAGATTAGAGGAGGGATGAATTAGATTTCTTCTAAGATTCTGTTTCAGTGTTTCCCTTAGTTCTCAAAGACAGTTTTATCAAATGAAAGATAATTGACCAGTAAGGATATGTATAGGCTCCCTTCTTCCTCTAATTCCAATATTATTTCAGATCATTTTTTAAGGATGCACAGGAATTAAGAGAGAAAGAAGAGTTTTGATGAGACCCAATACCAATTTAAAGTTAATTTTAATAAATAGATTTCAAGCTGCTATTAAGTAAACTGATTTTGTCTGTGTGATACTAGATCCCTTATTGCTGTACATAATTCCCTCTAGGCTGTCAAGTTTCCTGCTGTTCTTACATAGCTACAAGGTTTTCTTGCTCATAAAAGGGATAATAACTATGTCCATAACTTATTCAGTCCCTGACAAAATTCACATGTTTTCTATATATTCTTTTCCTAATCCAAGTGAACCAATTTCTAGTTTTACTACATTTTCCATTTTTACTAATGATGGAACAAAACTATTTTTTCAAATAAAAATTGGTAAAGTTATGTCTCATGTTAATGTTTTTATAGTATGCATTTACATATATATATATATATATATATCTCACAATGTAAATGCTTTGTTCCCAAGTATAATTAGTATGTGTGCATATGACTATAAAAATAGGGACATGTGATTACAACTCACTAACAAAATAGGTCCCAAGGATCCTCTTTTTCCATCACTGAAAATGCTCAAGTTAAATTTTATCCTATCTGATACAAAAAGAGACTCCAGCAAGATCTTTACAGTCAAAAGCACATCTGTGATGAATCCTGTGTGCTGAGCACAAACCTGTGAGTGCATTAGCTTAAGTGCTGAGAAGCTAATAGTGTTGCTCACTTAGGTTACTAACCTGCTGTTTTCCCAGAGACTCATTATTTAAAAAATTAAAATATAAATGACCTTTTATCCTGAGTGTTCAAATGAATCAAAGTATACAATTTAATGACATTGGGAATGAGTAGTGCTGGAACAATAGATTTTTAGATTGGTCTATTGACTATATGCAATATTTAGTTTACTTTTTATTTTTAATATTTAGCATTATTTTAAACATGATTTAATGATCACCTGGATCTACAAATGCATTTATCCATGTATGTAAGTAATTTCTTGACTTTTATGCCTCATCCTCTCTCCTACATGAATTCAAAACTGGGCTGCATCTTCCTGAGTACTGTTTCACCCACTATATTCCTTTAATATAGGACATCATCTATGAATTATATTACCATTAATAAAATTTAATAATTTAAGCATTTTATTTTCTCACAGAGAGAATTTTAAAAGTTCCAACAAGAAAGAAAACAATGATATAAAATGAAGATAAATAACATTGTAGGTTTATCTGTGTGTGCCTTTGATTCTTGTCATCTTTGCATATCATTAGAGTGAACTCCTGTTTAAGGGTGAGCCCACTGAACTCTAATCAGAAACTATTTGTCATTTCATGGAAGGAAAATATGTAATGCTAATTGACCAACTAACTGCCAGAGAATCAGCCATAATCAGGCATTAGTAGCTTCTATATTTTAATCTTTTCTCAGTTTTCAGCTCACATTTTTTTTGTCTCAGGATTGTTTTCTCTCTCTCTCTGTCTCTCTCTGTCTCTCTCTCTCTCTCTCTCTCTCTCTCTCTCTCTCATCACAGTTAATGATTCCTCTGGTCACTTAATTATTCATGTAATTGAATGCTACTTCTCCCAACCCCCAACCAACCAGTTAGTAATTAGTTCTGATTGTATCTTCACTGGTATTCTGGCACTGTAGATAAACATTTTCTCAGATTGGTGCACTGAATAAACAATCCCTACCAACTTTCTGTTTTGAATGCAATATAGATTTCTTTCGATTTGCATTTTATCATCTTAATTGTAATGAGATTTGTATACATTAAAAATAAATGGCATTCATGTAAAGTGTACACATACTGAGCGGTGAATGCAAGCATTTAAATTAGCAACTTCCATCAAAACACTTACAGAACCAAACTAGTATTCATGTATATTAAACAATCTTTTCTGTCCCAGCCTTTTAAGCCCAGGGACCACCAAATGACTTTTATCATTACACAGTTGTTTCCCTTTCTAGGTTTATATCATTCACTCTTCAGCAGGAAATGTTGCTGAGTGTGCTATTCTGAGGCTGAGCTACATAGTTCACTTCTATCTAAATTGTGTTCCATTACATAGACATAGGTCACTTACTTTGCAGTAGTATAATTTGTTATGTCTTTTACTTGGGGGATGTCTTGTTCAGTATTTTGTTGGCTGGCAAACAACTACATTGACTACAATATGGGATCATTCTAAATAAAGTTTTAATGAATGTTTATACAGAATTCTAAGGTCATGTTTTTGTTTTTTTTATTGTTTTGATTAAATGTGTGCGTTGAAATTTTATGCATGTATATGGTACCTTCTGTTTTCCCCCATGCTCTCTCATCTGCCTCTTACCCTTGCTATCCCTCTTTCTCCCCTCTTCTCTATAAATCCCTTTCTTACATTTCGACATATTACTCTTTTTCCCTTTGTGGCTTTCTGTTTTTGACCAAGATGCGTGACCAGAGATTTGGAACTACCCACAGAATAGTGGTGAGTTCACCACTTGGTACACAACTGAAGGCAGTAGCCATACATTTCCCAGAATTGATCAGTTGCAAATAGTTAAACAAGGAGGAATAGGGGACCTGTGAGCCCCAGTACATGATTGAATGTTGGCAGGCTCAGTTTTGTTTAAGCCCAATTCAGCTTTCTATTTGCAGTGGACTGTAAGAGGTGTGGAAGCTCATGAATCTTTTCTACCTCCATGGTGACTAGGTTAAGCTTATGAAGGTACTGTGGAGTCAATCATAGCTCCTGTGAATTTATTGGTACAGTGGTTCTACCATGTTCAGAAGACACTATTTTTCTGGTTCTCCAAGGCTCTTACAGTCTTTCCAAGCCCTCTTCAGTAATGGTCCCTGAGTCATAGAGTTCAATGATGTAACTCCATTGGTGGCTCATTGAGCTTTGACAAGTTGTGAGTTTATGTGTTAGCTGCTATCCACTACATATAGAAACATCCCACATAAGGTCTAACTTCATAGTTTAATATCTCAATTTGACACATATGCTTTCTGTTGTCACTATAAATCCCAGAAACACAAGCAAGCTGGGGAGGAAATGCTTTATTTCATTTTATAGTCCACAATCTATAATTGAGGGAAATTAGTGAAGGAGCTTAAGGCAGGAACCTGGAAGCAGAAACTGAAGCATAAGTCATGAAGAAGTGATGCTTACTGCCTTGTTTTCCAGGGCTTTTTCAGCTTGCTTTCTTATACAACCCAGAAACACTTGTCCAGGTGTGGCTCTACCCACAGAGGACTGTGCAGTTCCAAATCAATCATTAATCAAGAACATGCATCCACAGATTTACTTACAGGCCAACAAAATGGAAGCATTTTGTCAACTGAGTTTTCCTCTTTCCAGATGATCATAGCTTGTGTTAAACTGACAAAATTTAACCAGCACAGCACTCAGGAGAAAGAAATATTTATTATCTTTTTTCAGAGTTCATCTACTGTGGAAAAACAGTGATGTGTAATATTATACAGTATACCACAAGAGAAGGGTAGATTCTTTCCATTATTGTGTTTACAGAGTCCTCTCTGATTAGCTAGCACATGGAGCAACGTGAAATGAAAATGAGAATACTCAGTAGAATCTTTTTTCATTTAACTTTTATAATTATTCTAGATTCTCAAAGTTGCAAATTAGTATAGATCTATACCATGCCTCCTTTATCTTATAGATCTATCTTACATTACTCCAATGTAATATCAAGTCATAGATTTATAGTCTTTTCTTACATGTATGAAGCAATACAGCTGCTACCTCAGTTGAAACATGACTATTTTATCACTGCACGGATATCTGTGGTTTTACCCTTTACATAGCTACATTCATCTTCCTTCCCTACCACATTCCAGTTCTTAACAATCAAAGATATTTTCCCTATCTTCAAAACATTGTTATTTGAGGAGTTGTACATACATAGAGTCATACATCATGTGAACTTCTGATGTCGACTTTTTGTCACTTATTACTATTCTCATTTATACACATAAACCCTTCCCTTCCTGTTCTTGAGTGGTATGCTGTAATACAGATGCACTAAATGTACTTAACATTTTACCCATTAAATAATATTTAGATTGTTTCCAGCTTGAGGTTATCAAAAACAAGCAGAACTAAATATTTGTGCACTAGTGACTTTCATTTTTAAGGTCCAAATATATATGGATGAAATCTTTTGATTAAATAACGGTTGTGTGCTTGGTTTTTAAACAAAAATTACATAAGGTCTCTATGACCTGCCTGGAAATAGGTGTTTCACTTCTACCTACATTCGACTAGATGTAAATAAGGTGAATGGCCAGCCATGTTGAAAGGTGGGTTGGGACATGTGCTCTTTAATACAAAGAAGAAAGGGAGGTAAGGGTTGATGAGTACACAATAGTATTTGCTTTTATATTGAAAGCCTTTTAGTCAATTTCATAAAACTTGTTTTTGACTATAATTAACTATTAACAAGTTTATATTGATAGGCTATGTAGTATGAAATATTTTATGCGCCTAGTCCTTTAAATGATCCTACGCTTTACAGTGTCAGTTGGCTATTGGACTTCTGGAACATGGGAAGATATAAAAAGCCAGCAGAGACTGTGAGAAAGAGAGAGAGTAGTGGGACTGAGGAGTAGGCAGGAGGAGGTTCGGGAGACAGAAGAGTAGTGTCAGAGAAAACAGTTGATGCAGGAAGAAAGAAGATTGAGTAGGGTAGAGAAGAGAATAAAAGAGATTGAGCAGAGTGAAAATAGAGGCATCTGTATGTGAATTGGGCCAGCAGACTGAGAAGAGAAGACAGATGGTAACAATTGAACCCGGGAAGCTGAGCTGAGCCAGAGAAGATATTGATAGGAGAGAGATTAAACAAACAAACAAACAAAAAGTAAAACAAAACAAACAAACAAAAAAAGAAACCCACAATGTAGTCAAAAGAAAGAAAGAAAACAGAAACATAAGGCTGCATACATAAAGCTACAAGCCTTAATGATTTAGTTGGAAGCACTTGAGAAATTATTTTAAGGTAATGTTTTCTGAACTAATGTTACTTTCTCTTACATGCCTATATTACTAGCCAGCATTGCTCTGGGGTGTGTGTACATGTTGTAGTAGGACACTGCAATGTTGCACACTTCATCTTTTGGGTAAAGAGTACAATCTGAACTGTAAAAAAAAGAAGATTAAATGAAAAAACTTTTAAAAATGGAAAAAAGGAGTATAAATTTAGTTGTAATATATGTTTAAATTCAAACTGTTTTACACCAAAATATATGAATTTCCATGGTTTGTTTATTGGTAAGGAGCACATGTTCAAAACCATTTCATAGTGTCCCCAAATAAGATGACGCTTTAACCAAAAGTGGATTTCTATGTGATGCTCATACCAGCAGCAACAGTAAGGAGCCTGGTAAGTATACAGCCTTCTGGGTGTCATTGTGACCTTATAAACCAGAATTGCTAAGTGCTGAGGCTCTGCTCTCTAGGTTGAAACTTTCTCCCCAGTAGATTCTCAGATCTGCTACTTTAGGAACCACTGAGCTGGCAATAAGACCCCAGTCTCACCAAATCCCCTGCACATTGTGTGACCATTTCAATGGATCCAAATGCCAAGTGACAAAGGAATAAAGAAAATGAGGCAAATGTGTCAATCAGTTTCATTTCTATTTTAGCTCCACCCATCAAATAAAAAACAATTAAAAAACAAACCTGTCTTCAACAGCACATTTTAAAACTATGGTTGTGGAAAAGTAACATCAAAGGTAGTGATCAGTTTGGATAGATGTCTACACACCAAGAAATCCTGAGGTGAGCTTTCCAATATTAAAGGATGAATGCAGGGAAGTTAGTCTATAAATCCTTGCAGTACATTAAACTGCAGGATTTAAATGAAGGTTGAAACAGCAAGGATATAATTCAATCAAGGAAGAAAGGAAGCTCACCTTACTGAAAATGAGTAAATTAATAAAAACCACATATGTGATCCATGTAAAAGTTTTAAAATAATATGCAAGAGAACCATAAATAAGAAAGGTTGATATGTAATGTGTTTGTGTAACTCAGGAATTAGGAAAACTATTTTTTAAAATGCTGTCTGAGGGAAGCATAGAGATAAAGCTTTCAATGTTATATGTTTTATAAAAACTGTGTTTTCCCCAAGAGTCACTCATGCCTCTTCTTTATAGTTATATTTTTGGGTTAAAAAAAAATTGGTGCCCATCTAAAAGGCCACTGTTTAAATTTCGCGTCTCAGTTCCGTAATTAAAAACATCTGAGACTTAAGTTTTTCCTATAAAGTGGATCTTAAAATATTTAGCTTAACAAAAATGAAACTAAATGTGTAGAACAAATAAAAATTTTACTGAAAATTACCAGAATTTCTGTCTTATAAAGCTCAGTGCTGAATGTAATTAACTGTTTAGATTCTCAGTCTCTTGTCAACTCCTTGTACAGTTTGACAAAATGAAAACAAAAATAGTGAACAATAATTCCGCTAATAGTTTACCAGTTACAACAGAGCAGAAATGAGAAATATAGAAAATGCTTGAGGCAACTTTACAATATTTAGTTTTTCTGACTTTATATTATATGATTTGTGGCTTTGATGAAAACCATTTAATCTGGTGATACTCAAGATAGATTAAATTTCTGATCCTTTTTTATGGATTGAAAGCCAAGAGTTTTTCCAGTGGAGCAGCTAAGTATATTTTAAAACTTTTAATTTACTGATGCTTCATTACAATCTTAAAACAGGCCTTTATAGGGAAAACTGTAGAAATGGAATATTCAGAGGTTGATTTTATTCTACAAAAGGAGTGTGAGAAAGGCAGTCTGAGTCTGCACTATTTCGGAAGAGGTAGGCACTAGATGGTTATTCCTCTGAGTTTAAAACAGGGAGGAATTGTTTTAATCTCAAGATTCAGAGTTCTCACAAAAACCAGTGTTATAAGATGATTTTCTCAGATACAAGCATGCACATATACCCCCCCACACACACACACATACAATTCAAAAGCAAGGTTTTTTTTATTGTTTTTGTTTTTATTTTGTTTTGTTTTTAGATACCCATTATACACCAGGTCATCAAGTTAGACACAAAATTGGAAAATGACACATATTTTCTTTGCAAAAGTAAGTTTCATTGCGTACTAAAAAAAAAAAAAAAATGTCCATTTAAAAATAGAAATAAGGTTAGAGTGCTTGCTGAGAAAGTTCAAGGCTCTGGGCTTGGTTATACTCTTAAAACATAGAAAAACAGTAGGATGTCCCATTTGATTAGGCTCTTAGCACCACTGTATGTGGTTTCTGTGGTAATGAGCACATTGTTTGCTATGAAGGAAGTGTGTATCACCTGTCCACAGCTAGACCATCTGCTACAGTACAGAGATACACAAAATATAATTCAGAAGTACACAAAATGTAAGTACAGAAAACTTTAAACAACATCTCATAATTGTATTTCCATTGTAACTTGAAAGTCATAGGTTTCCATGGTGGAAACTGAAATGGTTTTAGAGAAAGCAAAACAATATTGTGAGTTGTGACACTTGTACTCACCTCTAACTACTGCTTAAGTATCAAAAAGTCTAAACTTCATCACAGAAGAACTATTTTATCCTTCAGATTCTCATCATTGAAGGAATATTTATCAAGTTTTCAAACTTGATAAACTGCAATTCCTTAAACATTAGCTGGAATAGAGAAAATAGAATATTTATGTATAATTTGTGTTATATTTATACATTATATATACACATTTATACATATATTATTGCATTTCATAAACATTTTTATTTTCTAGCTGTTACCACAATTTTTTTTCTCAAAATGACTGCAAGAAACATAACCACCATGAGTGGATTCCTCCTTAAGGGGTTCTCCGACAACCATGAGCTGCAGATCTTACAGGCTTTGCTCTTCTTGGTGACATACTTATTGGGCTCAGCAGGGAACTTCATCATTATCACCATCACAACACTGGACCCACAGCTCCAGTCTCCAATGTATTACTTTCTGAAGCACCTTTCCATTCTGGACTTCTCATTCCTTTCTGTCACAGTTCCCCAGTATATTGACAGTTCCCTGGAACAAAGTGGCTACATTTCATATGGCCAGTGCATGCTGCAAGTTTTTTTCTTCACAGCTTTGGCCTGGAGTGAGACAGCCATTCTCACAGTGATGTCATATGACCGCTATGTGGCCATCTGCCTCCCACTGCACTATGAGGTCATCATGAGTCCCAGAAAGTGCACTTGGGCAGTGGCAGCTGTGTGGCTAAGTGGAGGCATCTCAGGAACTTTATACACAGCAAGTACTATGTCTATCAGATTCTGTGGGGACAAAATAATTCACCAGTTCTTCTGTGATATCCCCCAGTTGCTCAAGATCTCCTGCTCTAATGATTACTTTGGAGTACTGGGAGTGTCTACTTTCATGTCTGTAATGGCCTTCATCTGCTTCATGGGGATTGCCTTCTCCTATGGCCAAATATTCTCTACAGTCCTCAGGATGCCCTCTGCTGAAGGTCGATCTAAGGTCTTCTCCACCTGCCTGCCCCACCTCTCCGTTGTTTCATTTTTTCTCTCAACAGGGATTTGTGCCTATCTAAAGCCAACCTCAGACTCACCAACTGCTTTAGACCTCATGCTCTCTATCTTTTACACAGTACTACCCCCAACCCTCAATCCTGTCATCTATAGTCTAAGAAATGAGTCCTTGAAGGGAGCTGTAAAGAAATTACTATTAAGTGAAGAATTCGTTGGGAAAAATTATTTTTGTTCTGTTGTTAGTACCTGCTAACAATGGACACAAAGGATGTTGTTAGTATATTGAATATGTTAGATATGTAATGTTAAGAATAACAAGATATTTTCTAGAAAATATATATTAGAAAGCTATGGCATAGCAAGTTTTTGATGTTATTCTTTGAACCTATTTCATTAAATTTACATATAGATTTTTCAAGTTAGTGAAAAATATATGATTATAATCTAGTAATAAAGACCCAATTCTTCCTAACTCTTTCAGTCCATTGCCACACTGGTACACATATGAACTTACCAACAATCCTAACATATTTATGGGAATATCATAATAATAATAAGCACAAGGGATAATTACTTACTGGTTACTCAGTTCACCAAATGGATTGTAATTTTAATATTTTTCACTTATTTCAAAGATTCCTGTTACTATCTTTCCATATACAAATTTTAAGGAATAGCACAAACAAGTATGCCATATCTGTGCATCTCTATATAAAGTAATTAATATAGTTCTCTTGGGTGCAAAGTATTCAATGTAATTAATATACAAATAAGCCTCAGTTTTTTAATTCGTATCATTTACTATTAATTTTTATTTACTAATAAGCCATTTTTATAATAATCCAAGTACTCAGAAGGCAGGGGCAGAAAGACCTCTGTGATGTTTTTAGGCCAGCCTGAACTATATAGTAATGATGATAACTGCTAAAAAGCCCTAAAAACTTTCTTGCTCATTCTGAGGGTTAAAAGCCTCTGGCTTAGGCAATTAATACCTGTAGCCTAACAGAGTGGATTAAGTAATGCAGCCTTTGTTCTATCACCCCCACAGGAATTACTGGGCTCTAACTTTCAGCCTGCTAGTTGAAGTCCCAAGGAAGAAAACGGGACACTTTGAAAAGTTAATTTACTATTTATTTCTAAGGTATAAAAAATTTCCTGGAAAGCTCTCTAAGAAAAAAGGGAAAAGCACAATGACATTGTGATGAAGATGATGATGCTGATGATGAAGATGATGATGTCTCTTCTCTTTGTCTTTAGCACTTATACATCTTTTGGAATACATGATTACATAGTAAAAAGTTCATCACAAATTTATACATGAATTAAAATCATATATCACATAAGGAGTTTACAACAGAGAATGTTTACATGGATATATCAATTAGGAGTAATTATCTGGCTAAACATTCATCACCTGTCACATATGGAGGTTCATGGAGAGTTAAAACCCATAAACCCAGTCAATATGTTATCTTTTTCCCTGCCACCTATAATAAGTCATAGTTCCCTTTTAATGAATGTAATGGAAATAGCATATAAATCATGCACATACTGTGAGAGACAGACAGACAGACAGACAGACAGACAGACAGACAGAGACACACAGAAACAAAGGGAGGTGGGATATCTAATAAATAGAGTTTGAGTCATCTTAAGGTGGTTTAGAAGCCGGGCGGTGGTGGCGCACGCCTTTAATCCCAGCACTTGGGAGGCAGAGACAGGAGGATTTCTGAGTTCGAGGCTAGCCTGGTCTACAAAGTGAGTTCCAGGACAGCCAAGGCTACACAGAGAAACCCTGTCTCGAAAAACCAAAAAAAAAAAAAAAAAAAGGTGGTTTAGAGATGTCTAGAAAAAGAAACCTCTGTGTAGTAAAATAATGGTTAAAGATACCAGAAGGTGAAGACATAAAAGTTTTTTAATCTAAGTAGGAAAGTATCAAAATACCTTGAGACAATATTATAAAGTCAAGAGAGTTGTGGATGAGATGATAGAACTTATGTGTAATTCAAGGTGAATAACACAGACCATGCAGCACTGACCACTATTAGGCTCTGACAGATCAGATCAAAACAGACAGATAAATTGAGTGTAAATGCCACATATCAAACTGTAGTTTTCTAAGGCAGAAAGAAGCAAAACAGATAAGACCTTTCCTTAAAACAAGAATCCTGGCAATTTGAGGTAGAAAATTTGTGAAAGTCCTCCCACATTTAATAATTACAAGTAGAGAAATACACTTAAGTAAGCCAATGCTGACTTTATCTATCACCCTTTTTCTCAGTTGTCCACCTTGGATAACTTGTAGCTCTGCTTCTACCCAGTGTAAATTTTCTTCCTGTCTTGTGGAAGGAAGGCTTTCTTGACTGAAAATAAAGTTATTGGCTCTGTAACTGAATATGGTAGTTTTGTCTTTTGACATGGAGGGTGAACAGGCACAAAGAAGTCCATGATTAATATGTTAACAATAAGAAACGAAAAGAAAAAAATACAAATGTAATAAAAGTACTTAAAGAAAACTGCAGCAAACACTGTCACTGAAGATAGATACAGATAATTATGAAAAATTTAGAGTATTAAGTCTAAATTAGCCTTTTAAATATGGCAGGGTGGTTAGAGTAGAAGAATAAAAAAAGGTGATTTTATAACATTGTTAAATAAATAGACAACTGTCATATTTTAATTATAAAATTGTATGAACAGAGAGAAACAATTACATGTATACTTGTAGTATCTAATTCGCATCATATTCTAATGTCACATATCTATTTCTCAAAATATCACATTACTCGGGACTGAATGTTGTTGTTTTGTTTGTAAAACATTTACAATTCTGAATCTCTGTACCTGAATTAGGAAACTGACTTTTATCCTGGAAGTTGTAAAATGACTTCATATTAATAAATGTAACTATAATTATAGATAAGCAGTATATCTTTTAAAGTGTACAGATGCATTTTAAGACAGGGTAATATGACACCAGGCACTACACCCCCAAAGTGTCCAGTAGATGTAGGATCATTTCAGCTTTACCATAACCTCATTGCCCCTTGGGTCTGCACATCCAACGGTACCCATTGCAGATTAGTGTGCTTAATCCTGGACCCTACAGCCTGCTTGTCTCCCAGAAGGTCTGCTCTATCCAGGGACACTGAACCCCATCACCCTTCTGGTCTGCACGTCCACCTGCAGCCATGTCTTAGCAGATTTCCTGCCTCCAAACCCCACACCTTGAGTGTTTCCCAGGAGGTCTGCCTTAACCAGGGACACAGGAGGACTGCTCTAACCAGGGACACAAGAGGCCTGCTCTAGCGAAAATGGCCATCTTACCAAAAGCAATATATGATTCAATGCAATTTCCATCAAAATTCCAACACAATTCTTTACAGATCTTGAAAGAACAATTCTCAAGTAATTATGGAAAAACCAAAAACCCAAGATAAGTAAAATAATCCTGAACAATAAAAGAACATCTGGAAGCATCACTATCCCTGATTTCAAACTGTAGAATAGGGCAATAGTTAAAAAAAAAAAAAAAACAAAAAACTGCATGGATTTGGGATAGAAACAAAAAAACCGATCAATGGAATCGAATCAAAGATCCAGAAATAAGCCCACATATAGAAGTTATGGTCTGGCTTGTCTCTCATCCCCAAGCTCCCAGAGATGATTCAGACTCAAAATATATTTATAAATATCTTAGCCATATGGCTAACCTCCATGCTAACTACAATCATAACTTAAATATCCCATTTATTTTAACCTACATTCTGCCACATGGCTGGTTTACTGTGCCCAGGTACCATATGTCCATCTCCTCACACCTTCCAGACCAATCTCTCTCCCAGAATTCTTTCCGCCTCCTGGATGTCCCACCTTTCATTTCCTGCCTAAGCCATAGGCAATAGGCTTTTTATTTGAGAGATGGTTCATACATACAATACACAAGGTATTCTCTTTACACTCACATACCTACTGACACATAATTGTTGAGAAAGAAGGCAAAACAATACAATGGAAAAGGAAGACCATCCTCAAAAATGGATGCTGGTCTAACTGGATGTCTGCACGTAGAATGCAAATAAAACCATATTTATCAACCTGTACAAAACGCAAATCTATTTGGATCAAAGACCTCAACATAAACTTAGTAGTTTTATTCATTATATTCAGAAACAGAAAACAACCTAGATATCTCTCAACTGAAGAATGGATGTATATACATTGTTCATTTACACAATGGAATACTATTCAATTATTAAAAAAACAAGACATCATGAATTTTGCAGGCAAATGAATGGAAGAAAGAAATATAATCCTAGTGAGGTAACTGAGACCCAAAAGGACTTCATGCATGTTATGTATTCACTTATACAAGGATATTAGTCATAAACTACAGGTTAATCACACTGTGATCAAAAGATACCCCCCAAAAGAACCCAAATAAAACGAAGGCCCAAGGGAGCATGGTTGAATTTTTCTAAGAAAGGGAAATAAAATAGATATTAGAGGTGGAGTGGGGGAACTGTGTGGGAGAGGACATGGGCAGGGGAGCAGGATGGGGTGGTTATCAGATATAGAGGAGGCAGTGGAGAGAGAATGAAAATCAACAGTGAGTAGGGGCAATCAGGAGGATTTGCCATACACCTAGGATCAGGGAGGCTTCTGTGAGCCTATTGACATAAGTCTAGCTGAGGTTCCTAGAGATGGGAGATATGGATGCTGAAGTGGCCAATTCATGTAGACAAGTTGGACTTCCAGTAGGGAGATAAGGACAGCAACCCACCCACAGAACCTTTGGCCCAATCTATATAGTACTTTTTTATTATTATTATTTTCTATATTTTTTAATTTACATTCCAAATGATTTCCCCTTTCCCATTTCCTCCCTCCCCAAAAGTCCCATAAGCTCTCTTCCCTCCCCCTGTTCCCCATTCAACCCCCTCTCGCTTCTCTGTCCTGGCATTCCCCTACATCCAGTCTTTCCAGGACCAGGGGTCTCTCCTTCCATCTTCTTGGAAATCTATTGATATGTGAATTGTGTCTGGGTATTCCGAGATTCTGGGTTAATATCCCCTTATCAGTGACTGCATACCATGTGTGTTCTTTTGTGATTGGGTTATCTCACTAAGGATGATATTTTCCAGTTCTGACTATTCGCCTAGGAATTTCGTGAATTCATTGTTTTTAATTGCAGAGTACTATTCCATTGTGTAAATATATCACATCTTCTGAATCCATTCCTCCGTTGAGGGACATCTGAGTTCTTTCCAGCTTCTGGCTATTATAAATAAGGCTGCTATGAACATAGTGGAGCATGTGTCTTTATTGCATGCAGGGGAAGCCTCTGGGTATATGCCCAGGAGTGGTATAACAGGATCCTCTGGGAGTGTCATGCCCAGTTTTCTGAGGAACCGCCAGACTGCTTTCCAGAGTGGCTGTACCAGCTTGCAATCCCACCAGCAGTGGAGGAGTGTTCCTCTTTCTCCACATCCTCACCAACAACTGCTGTCTCCTGTGTTTTTTATTTTAGCCATTCTGACTGGTGTGAGGTAGAATCTCAGGGTTGTTTTGATTTGCATTTCCCTAATGACTAAGGATGTTGAACATTTCTTTAGGTCTTTCTCAGCCATTAGATATTCTTCAGGTGAGAACTCTTTGTTTAGCTCTGTACCCCATTTTTAATAGGGTTATTTGGTTCTCTGGAGTCTAACTTCTTGAGTTCTTTGTATATATTGGATATTAGCCCTCTGTTGGATGTAGGGTTGGTAAAGATTTTTTCCCAGTTTGTTGGTTGCCACTTTGTCCTTTTGACAGTGTCCTTTGCCTTACAGAAACTTTGCAATTTTATGAGGTCCCATTTGTCAATTCTTGACCTTAGAGCATAAGCTATTGGTGTTCTGTTCAGGAAATTTTCCCCTGTGCCCATATGTTCAAGGTTCTTCCCTAGTTTCCTTTCTATTAGTTTCAGTGTGTCTGGTTTTATGTGGAGGTCCTTGATCCACTTGGAATTGAGCTTAGTAAAAGGAAATAAGAATGGATCGATTTGCATTCTTCGGCATGTTGACCTCCAGTTGAACCAGCACCATTTGTTGTGAAAAGATCTGTATGATAAGAACTTCAAGTCTCTGAAGAAAGAAATTGAAGAAGACCTCAGAAGATGGAAAAATCTTCCATGCTCGTGGATTGGCTGGATTAATATAGTAAAAATGGTCATCTTGCCAAAGGCAATATACAGATTCAATGCAATCCCCATCAAAATCCCAACTCAATTCTTCATAGAGTTAGAAAGAGCAATTCAAAAATTCATCTGGAATAACAGAAAACCCAGGATAGCTAAAACTATTCTCAAGAGTAAAAGAACCTCTGGGAGAATCAGTATCCCGGACCTCAAGCTGTACTACAGAGCAATAGTGTTAAAAACCGCATGGTATTGGTACAGTGACAGGCATGTAGATCAATGGAACAGAATTGAAGACCCAGAAATGAATCCACACTCCTACAGTCACTTGATCTTTGACAAAGGAGCTAAAACCATCTGGTGGAAAAAAGATAGCCTTTTCAACAGATGGTGTTGGTTCAACTATACAGTACCTTTTATCCAATAAATAAAAGTCTTTCACAGATTAACAACAAGAAGAACTAAATAAATATAGAAGTAAATAAATGATCATTGGGAACCTGATGCCTGAGTATTAAGATCTTGGCTATTGGACTAGGTAGGATGCCTCTAAGGCCTTTCCCATTCTCTGTTACTGGAGACCCAATATTCCGGGTTGTCTTTAGTGAACAGCTTCCTCTACCCCTTCCATGCCTTCTGTAGATACCACACACCATCCCCATCTGCTCTTCTCTTCCAGACCCATCTGTGCCTGAGTCCTCAACTATAGGTAGAGCACTCCTTCTCAACCAACAGGCCATGCCTGACAGGAGTCTAAATAGGCTGTCAAAAGACCTACCACATTATCTGTTATCCCCAATTCAATTCTCACAGTTGCTTTTAACACTGAAAAAGAATTCCAGAGAAAGGAAGCTTCCTCTTCCTCTTTCCATGCCTCTTGTAGATACCACAAACCATCCTCACCTGCTTTTCTTTTCCTTCCTCATCTGTGTCTAAAACAAGTGCTATGGGCAGACACACCTGCTAAGCACATGTCCTGACTGCCAGAAAGCCAACAAGAAGACCCAACGCACTATTTGTTACCCCACACCCAATGTTCATGGAGGGTGCTAGCACAGGGCACCAGAGGCAGCTTCACATCTCTCCTGTCTATAATTCCTTCGCATTCCTAAGATCATCTTTTGTTGGACTCCTCGTACCCTAGCCTCCAACACCAGCAAACATTCCGTCTTGAACACAAAAAAAGGCAACACTCAGCCAACAGACTCTCTGAAAATCCAGAGAGTAAAAAGAAATCCAGGAAGTAAACCTCCACCTAAACAAGACAATTCCCATAAATCAGCACCTAGACATATACTTACCTCAAACACAGATGCCTACACACCAGCATAGAAACATAATAACAGTCCGGGAAATATGTCACCAACACAGCCAAGCTATCCTACCACAGCAGGTCCTGAATGTTCCAACACAGCTAAAAGAAAAGAAAATGACCTTAAAACCAACTATATGAAGACGATTCCTAAATAGGAAATGAATAATTCCCTTACAAACAAATCCAGGAAAATGAAATCAGACAATGAGAGAAAAACCAAGGAAAACAAGAAAAAGTAAACAGTTCAAAGAAACACATGAAATTGTTCAAGGTCTAGAAGTGGAAATAGAAACAATAAAGACAGCAGAAACTAACAGAATCTTAGAAATGAAAATTTTAGGACTGCAACAAAGATCTACAGAAACACGGTTCAACCACAGAATAGAGATGCAAGAATCTCAGTAATTCAGTTCACAATAGAAGAAATAGATATATCAGTCAAAGAAAATGTTAAATCTCAAAACTTCCTGGCACAAAATATCCAGGAACTCTGGGACAAAAACTACAAATAAGAGGAATAGAGGAAAGAGAAAAATATCAGGCCAAATATGTAGAAAATATTTTCAATAAGTTCATCAAGAGAAATTTTCCTCACCTAAATAAGAGGATCCCTATGAAGATACAAGAAGCATACCAAATACCAAGTGGATTAGTCCAGAAAAGAAAGTCCCATTGCCACATAATAATCAAAATATTAAACACTGAGAACAAAGAAAGAATATAAAAAACTGAAATGGGAAAAACAAATAAATAAACAAGCCAAGTAACATATAAATGCAGAACTATTAGAATTATACCTGTCTTCTCAATACTCTAAAAGTCAGAAGGGCTTGGACACATGTGCTGCAGACCCTAAGAAATTACAGATGACAGCTGAGATTACCACACCCCGAAATGTTTCAATCACCATAAATGGAGAAAATAAGATATTCCATGATACAGTCAGATTTAAACAATATCTGTCTATAAATATAGCCCTATACAAGGTGCTAGATAGAAAAATTCTAACCCAAGCAGGTTAACTACACACATGAAACATAGGAAATAAGTAATCTCACATTATCAGCAAACCAAAAGAAAGCAAACAAGCATATGAACCCGCCTGTGTATTCTCGAAGAGGTTCCTGAGGGGTGGAGTAAGTACCTAGGGGCAAGAGACTCGAGAAATGGAGACAAGACAGGATTGTGATCAAGTCAAGACATGTATGATAAGAACTTCAAGTCTCTGAAGAAAGAAACTGAAGAAGATATAAGAAGATGGAAAGATATTTTATGCTTCTGGATTGGTAGGATTAACATAGTAAAAATGGCCATCTTACTGTCAGATGTGACATAGTTGCCAATGAGCCTGCATGACAATTTTGGCAGCAGGATCAAGGTCAACATGACGTATACATCTCTGGCTGTATTTTGCCTTTTTATATATCATATTAATCTTCAAATATAACTTTGGTAAAAATTTCTGGGAAAGGGGTTGAAGCCATTACTAGAGAAGGAAATGGCTTTGGTGTCTATAAGAACAAAGTCCTCTGGCCCTGGCTATACAAACAGTCAACCCAGGCATAATGGGACAAGGGGTTCCTTGGTGTAGACGATGGATGCCTTAATTGTTCTCTGGGAAATTTTAACCAACTCATGATGATTAAGTTGTATCAGGAAATATTTGAAGTCGGAAATGTTTTTGAGAAATGTGAAATTTTAGTAGGTAAGAACATTAACTAAAGAAAAAGTAACACTGGGTCTGGGTCACTAAGGACATGGATAGCCATAGAAAATACAAGTGATAAGATGGAGGAAAAAAGAGCTGGGTCTACTGGACTAGTGAGCAATGGTGAAAGCCCCCAGGAAGGGAGATCTCTTTTAATAAAAATTTAACCCAGAAATATTATTGCGGAAAACTGTTGCTGGAATTTACAACCCCAATAATCACATATAATAAACACACATTCCAGGCTGGAGAGATGGCTCAGTGGATAAGAGCACTGACTGCTCTTCCAGAGGTCTTGAGTTCAAATCCCAGCAACCACATGATGGCTCACAACCATCTATAATGAGATCTGCTGCCCTCTTCTGGGGTGTCTGAAGACAGCTACAGTGTACTTACATATAATAAAAAAATAAATCTTTAAAACACACACACACATTCCAGTTATTATAATTAGAAGCTATAAGCCTAGGTTGGGCAGATAAACAGTACACTAGCTTATTCGTCAGCTATAAGACCCTTGCTACCTATGATTTCTTCTGGCCACATGGTTCTGTCCTCTTGTTCCTGCGCCCTCTCTCTCCCATTCCCCCCACACACACACACATGTTTATGGCCAATCTCCTTCTCTCTCTCTCTCTCTCTCTCTCTCTCTCTCTCTCTCTCTCTCTCTCTCTCTCTCTCTTTCTCTCCCTCTCTCTCCCTCTCTCCCTCTCCACCCCTTTCTTCCCTCCCTCCCTTTCTCTGTTTCTATTACCCTCTCAACTCCCATCCCCATGTCTTGAATAAACTCTATTCTATACTATACTGTCATGTGGCTGGTCTTTCGGGGGAGGGTTGCCTCAGCCTGGGCCAGCAGAGGCACCCCATTCCCCCACACCTCACTGCAAATTCAACAAACATATTCCTTCTCCTCTTTATTTTTATAAAACACAACACTAAGCATCTTCAATTCTACTCTTTAACACCAGAGTTTAATACTGGATTGCTACCTAACACATGAGATGCAACTTCCACAAAATTAACTTTAACTGTACCTTACACCTTAGAAACTAGGATTCTCCAAGTTTAGCATCCTGCCAACGATGTTTACACACACACACACACAACTCTGGGCAGATGCAGGTCCCACAGTGAAGTTATTCAAAGGCTGCCTCTGGGTCCAGGAGTGTTAACATCACAACGGACCCTATAGACAGCAGCAGGTTCCCACCTACCCGGGGGTGGGGGGTGGGAGGGAAAGATTCACCAAACCAGCTCCCGCAACTCAGCCTCCTGCTCCTCCACACTCTTAGCAATGACCCTAAGCTCACCGTGTTGAAACTTTGGAGCTTGCCTGATTGCACCTCACAGCACTCAGGGGCAGAGATCAGCGCATAGCCCAACAAACCACTTAAGCACGCACCCAGAAGAACCTTCCTCCTCTTTGACTGGCAGGTTCGTCTGAAGGGTCTGATTGGCTAGTGTGTTTTGAGTGACATGAGCACCTCCCCTAGGGTTCAAGCTTGCTGGAGGTACACACCTGAGTTCTTCCTGTCCCAATCTTCCAAGTCTAGAAGCATACCATTTTGAATCTTCAGGGATTTGCACTTCAGTAGCACTTTTGTCTGTCCTCCAATAACTTACTCATCTGTCTTTCAACCCGGGCCAAGAGAGGACCCACCACTCCTGTTTATACTGCCCAGTTGCCAGTTTTGGGCATTGAGCTTGGGCTAACCAGGACTTCAAAGATTGTTTGAGCTCCCCTCTCAGGACTCAGTAGGCACTTCCCATTCTTCCTCCTGGAATCAAGGTAGTATGCATAGCCCATTACTCAACTTTCAGTGGTGTTATTAATCTGTCCTTCAAGTGGAAGCGTGCTCCGAATATTAACAATTGAAGAGAGATTTTAGGAAACAAGAGTTGTTTTGTTTTCGGCTTCATGCTGGGTTCAGGGTAACTGCAGCTACTTCTCACCTGGTAGGTATGAGACAAGCCTGATTTGTATGGAGTATGAAACATGCACAGCTATTTCCCTGCTCTTTGTTTGAGTAGGTGAAACGCACCTGTCTTTCTTCAGGAGTTACTTTGATTATATCAGATTGTAATATCAATTTTTATCTATACCTTTTAAAAGAATGGTATGAAAAGTGTTGAGGATTTTGTGGCGAATAGGATCTATTGGCTATGTAAAGACATTTTTTTTTTTATGTCTCAGGCTGTCTCAGAGCTGATCTCAAGTAACAGGATCAGTGCATACATAACCAGCCTGTTCATAGACAAAAGCAGCATTATTGTGAGGTTAGAATAGCTCAGCAAAGCTGTTACTCTGAGAACAGTGTCTTCAGTACTAATAGGAGACTTTTCCTTGATGTTCTCTGAATCTGTGTTCTCTGTCCTTTGTATATGTGTGAATTGTGGCATTGGTACATCTATCTGTTAGATCATACATCATAATTAACAGGGAATGTTGGATCCTGAGAAATCTGTCTTCACCGTGTCATTTACTTGATTATCAGCTAAGACCTTGTGGTAGAAGAAGAACATTCTGGAGGCATTTCTATCCATCATGTTATTATTTACATGTTTCTGCTGAGTTGGAGTAAGAATGCCTTTAAATACCTCTCCTTGTACATTGTGACTACTTCAGAAGTGGCTATAACTTAGCGTGCTTAACAGTAAGCAAACCATTTTTGTGAATCTGTCCATACTTTCTCAGAAAAATCCCAATGATTTCTTTCTTGAAGGAAATAGGTTCTTTGGAAATAACTCCTCACTCTCCTGCCTGCCATGGGGCGGGGGCTGGAGTGGCGGGGAGGAAGAGGTATCTTTCTCTGCTCTTCTGTCTTGGCTGTTCTGAAGGCTATTTTTGGTTCTCTTGTTTCCTCAGATCTCTCTTTAATTGTTCATAATCTGGGGACTCTTTCACTTGTGAGATTATTAACCCCACTGCAAGTTGAGTAATGGCCTATGCAAGTTATCCATCTTGATGCCAGAAAGAAGGGAAGGTGCTTATTGAGTGTTGTGATGGGAACTCAGGTAAGTTCTGTTATCTGGACTTGGTGACTACAAGATCTCTGCTGACAAACATTAGGAGCAGGCATCTGAGCAGCAGAAGCTAGAGTGGTGGGTCCTCTTCAGTAGTTGATGGAAAGACAGATTGATAGGCTATTGGAGGACTGGTATTGCTGTTGAAGTTTATTTCTCTAAACTTGTTCCTTGGCATTACTTCTTAGAAATAACTACATCCATTTTGCTTCAATTCTGCCAGTCATCCTATATTGCTGATTCAAAAATAAAAATAAAAATAAAGAACATAGCTTGATTATATGACACAGAAAAATAGTTTGGCTCAGAGCAAAGTCAAATTGACCATATATCTTGCTATGCCCAAAGGTTTGTTATCGTATTTTGAGAATTGCTCTCCTTGGAAAGTTCCCCAGTTGCGGCCTTCATTCAGGGCTCAGAAAGGTAGGGATGAGCTTGAACTCTTATGTCTCAATTACTAAGGAAATGTTGAAAAAAGACAGAACACCCCACAGCCCCACCTGGATTTGCTTATGAGCTCATTATATTTTTGGTTTTGGTTTTTTTGTTTGTTTTTTCTTTTTCTTTTCCTATATATGTTGGGTATTGTTTCTAATTCTCTGAATTGATTTGGTTCCCAAAATCAGGACTCAACCTGTCCAAACACTGAAGGTCCTTGTCCCGAATTGGTTCCCGATAGATATAGGTATGAACCTATATCTATCGGTTAAGAACAGGTAAAATGACTTCATTCTCATCATTCATACCCTTATTCCTAAAATTCTAAAAATCGATTTAGCTCAAGCAAGAATGCAAGCATAACAGCCTGTTTTCAGTCTGGCAGCACTTAGCGGTTTCAAGATGCTTAGATAGAAAATACATGAGACTGCTGGTCTTCTATAGGGTCACCTTCCTCCCCAGCTTCTTCCAGCTTCTTCCAATTCAACCACAGGGGTTACCAGCTTCTGTCCACTGGTTGGATGTAAATATCTGCACCTGACTCTTTCAGCTGCTTGTCGGGCAGTCATGATAGGCCCCTGCTTGCAAGTACACCATAGCATCATTAGTAATAGTGTCAGGCCTTGGGGCCTCCCCCTGAGCTGAATCCCAATTTGGGCCTGTCACTGAACCTCCTTTTCCTTAGGCTCATCTCCATTTTTGTTCCTACAGTACTTACAGTCTCGCTCTCACATACACACAGGTTTTTCCTCTCTCTCTGAGTTCACCTCAATCTTTTATTGGTTTCACAATTTTGTTATACAATAATATACATACAAAAGCCTTTTTGTAATTTTCCTTAAGTCCATTCCTTTTCCTAAAAAACTCTATATGACTATATCACTAGATAATATAATGCACACACAAAGTCACAGTTCAGTGTCTGCTAAAGCAAGTTATACATTAACTTTGAACTATCAGAAAAAGTTCCAAATCACAAGTCTTCTGGGAATAAACTTGTAGTTACAGCATTATCATGAGAACATAAAGGGGCTAAACAGGTCAAGGTAATGTTAATATTTTTTTTAATGTTAATATTTTTAACTTGTCAAAATTTGTAAAACCTCTGTATTAAGCTCATCAAAATATCCATTTCTACCATGCTTTGCAAACTCTTTTCCAAATGCTATATTAATTTCTCTTGCAGCTTCCCCCAGGACACCTGCAAGAGCCTGAATTTTATCTCTTAGAACTTGTAACCTAAATTCCTTAGGCAGACAATGCCATGGGGTCAAATCAATATGTATCATTCTTTCCAGGAAGGCAATTCACTAATCCAAGGACCCCCTCACATGGTCCAATTCTTCTACTCATACTTTTATCTTTTTTATTATACGTATATCTTGCAATTTTCTGTTGTGGATTGTCCTGATGATATTTGTGTTCTGATGTTAATTCTGCTTCTTCAAATAGGTTGCCTCTGACAAGCAGTCCATCATGTACTTAGGTGATCTCATGTGAACCTTCTCCCAATTTTAACTGGTCAATAAATGCTAGAGCTTGTGATTGGGTAGTGGAGGGGAAAGGTGATCTCAAGTTCACTGGGCTCCTCGGAGTTCCCATCTACTGTGGTTGTTTGGGAGGATCCCTTACCTATTACCCTGTGTGCAGCAGTACTCCTGGAAGGCCTTCAGACTGTGGGGTCTTCAGAAGATCAGACAAACTAGTGATCTGCCACTAGCTACTAGTTACTAGTTACCACAGTAACTCTAATAAAGGACAGCACTTAACTGAGACTTGCTTACATGGCAGGAAACATGGCAATGTTCAATCAGGCATGGCACTTGAGTAGCTGAGAGTTCAGAAGGCAGCTAGGAGAAGACTGATGTTTAGGAAGCCAGGAAGAAGGTCTCACAGATCACACCTACTCCAATAAGGTCCCACCTACAACAGCAAGGCATTACCTAGAATAAGCATATTCAAAATATCATGGTAAAGAAGTACTGGACCGGACTGGAGCGATGGCTCAGAGGGTAAGAGCACTGACTGCTCTTCCAAAGGTCCTGAGTTCAAATCCCAGCACCCACATGGTGGCTCACAACCATCTGTAAAGAGCTCTGGTGTCTGAAGACAGATACAGTGTACTTACATATAATAAATAATAAATCTTTAGGAAAAAAAATACTGTACCAAAGCATAACAGAAAACCAACTGGGCAAACTCCAAACTCCCTGTCTCAATGTCTGATGTCAAAGCACTCTTCAGATCTCCAACTCCTTTCATTGTTTGTTGACTGCTGTTGGCAGATCTGGCATTTAGCAGCAACAAACTTCATTCTCTTGGGCTGGTTCTACTCGTTAGCAGCTTTCCTCCTCTGGTATTCCACGTTTCTGACATCTCTAACATCTTGGGTTATACAAAGGCAACTTTGATATTACACCTTCTTTTTCCAATGTCTGGGATCCACACATGAACTTCTAGGCTCACCCAAAGGGCTTGGATCACTTTTCCATCTCTGCCCTCTGCAGCAGTCCAGGGTCTGGTTGACTACTCTCCACTGCTCTTCTGGGTGAGCATCCCATGGTACTGGCATCTCTAATAAACTGGGGTCTAATACTGCAACTAGGCTTTACCAATAGCCTTTCATAGGTCCCTTCATGGTGCCAAGCCTCAAATTCTTTGCATGACCCATTCAGTCCTGGACAATCAACTGCAACTGAGGCTACACCTTCACCAATGGACTTCCTTGGCCTCTCACAGTGTCAAGCCTCAGCTGTTTTCCATGACCCCTTCATACCTTCAAAACCAGTACCACCTGGGTGATTCTTAAACTTTACCAAGTTCAGCTGTAGCATGAGGTACAACGGTGGCCATTTCTGGAACATAGCTTCTTTGTGCTCTCAGAAAACACTTTCCAGAGGATTTCACCTTAGTGATGTGAGTGTCTTCTTAATCAATACTAATTTATTAACTCTAGAGGAAATTTTAGTAACCACACAACAGAATTTATACCAGGTGTTTTTGAGACTTCCTTTGTTAAGACAGTTGATCTAAATCTCTTCACCTTAGCCTCAGGTAGAGTCTTCAGACTTTGGAAAAAGCAGCCTCATTCTTTACCAAAATACTACAATAAACAGTCTGTAAGACATATACTAAAAGTCTTCTTGTCTAAAACCTATCAAGCTAGATCCCCACAGTTCAAAACACACTCAAGAGCACTGTCTTCCATCCTATTAAGCCCCACTTAAAGCGTTTTGCTGCTTTACAAAATTGCAAAATCCATTCCTCTAAACAAAAACATGGACAGACCTGTCATAGCAATACCCCATTCCTGGTATCAACTTCTGTCGTAGGGTTTCATTTTTATGTAGAGACACCATGACCCCAGCAACTAATATGAAGGACAATGAAGGACAACATTTAATTGGGCTTTGCTTACAGGTTCTGAGGTTCAGTCTGTTATGATTATGATAGGAAGCATGACAGTGTCCAAGCAGATATGGTGCTGGAGGAGCTGAGAGTTCTGGCAGCTAGAAGACTGACTTCCAGGAAGCTAGAAGGAACATCCCAAAGCCCACTCCCTCAGTGTCATACTCTCCAACAAGTCCACACATACATCAACAAGGTAACACCTAATATTGCCACTCTGTAGGTTAAATTATATTGAAAACACCACATGGGAATTAGTTTTGTTGATTGGATGGGTCTCAATTTGGGGCACTCATTGGTTGGCTTTTTTCTCCATCTCTGTTTCATCTTTGTACCTGCATATCTTGTAGAAAGGACATATTTTGGGTCAAATATTTTGTGGGTGGGTTGCTTCCTATTCCCTTTACTAGGAGTCTGTCCTGGCTACAGGAATTGGCCACTTCAGAATCCATATCTCCCATTTCTAGGAATCTCGGTTAGAATCACTTTCACAGGCCCACTGGGTCCTCATTCCATTCTAGATCTCTGGCATACCCTAGCAATCCCACACCCCCATGCTGATTTCCATTCTCTCTCCCCTGCTTTTTCTATATCTGATACACACCCTGTCGAGTTCCCCTCCCCATCTCCTTTCCCATCTAGGTCTCTTCCTCCATCAACTTCCAATATCTATTTTATTTCCACTTCTGAGAAAGATTCAATCATCCTCCCTTGGGCCTCCCTTATTACTTGGCTTTCTTGGGTCTGTTGATTATACTGTGATTAACCTATACTTTATGACTAATATCCACTTATCAGTGAGTATATACCATATATCATATTCTTTTGGGTCTGTGTTACCTCGCTCAGGACCACATTTTCTAGTTCCCTCCATTTGGCTGCAAAATTCATGATGTCTTTGTTTTTAATAGCTGAGGAGTATTTAATTGTATAAATGTACCATGTATATTTATATATGTTAATAATATATTAATATATAATATTAATGTTGCTAATATAATAATATACAATATTAATATTAATATATAGTATATATTAATCCATTCTTTAGTTTAGAAGCATCTAGGTTGTTTATAGTTTCTGGCTATTATGAATAAAGCTGCTATGAACATAGTTGAGCAAGTATCCTTTTGGTATGGTGGAGCATCTTCAGGTATACACCCAGTGGTGGATTGGGTGGGAAAAGGAATCTGGGCAACTGAGGTTCGGTGGCCGAGCTCAGCCTTTCTGAAAAGCAATTAACTTGCCAGTTGTCAAGAATGAGCCACGTAGAGAAGGGAAAAAGGAAAGGAGGGAGCGATCTCCATCTAGGAACAAGCACTGGGACCCCAGGCCCAGGGAACAGGAGCATGATAGGGGCTGAGAGAAGTGCTGGCAAGAGAGGGCCAGGGTGTGGCCTGAGAATGATTGGGAAAGAGAGAGAGAGTTCAGGGAGGAAAGGGTCAAAGCCAGGGACGAGAGGGACAGAAGTAAAGCCAGCAGCAGACAGCAGAGGTCTACCTCTGCTAAAGCAGCTGAAGCCACCAGGCCTCCATCTTTGTAGTACTGGGGATTGAACTGGAGAATGCAGTATTGCCAGGCAAGTGCTCCAACCACAGCCACATAGAATAAAAGGGAGAAACAATTGTCTAAGAAGTCACTGGCTCATGTGGAAATATAAAAGTTTTCACATGCTGTCATCCAAGCACTTGGGAGTTGGAGACAGGAGAATAGAAACAGAGAGGGGATAATAAAGAATCTATCTTCACTTTCTCAATAAAGAAAAAAAAAGGAGCAAAGGTAGCTACCTACACTATGAGCCATCTTGTCAGAAAGATACAAAGGCAAGCAGATTCCTTAGTTCACATCAGCCTTGGACACAGTGAGGCCAGGGCCAGGTGTGGTAATTTCAGGGCAGGGTTCCACCCAGTTATCTTTGGTGCCTAACAGTAGCACGTAGATATCTGAATTCTTTTGCGATGTTAAAAGAAAGTGTGTGCCTGCAGTCTTCTAAGAATAAAGGGGTTGGTACCACCAGATGCCTATTCTTAGGATAATCAAAAGGAAACCTGGGGTAAATAGCTGGATTGACATGTAAAATATAGGGATGGACTTATGATCTGCAGGAGATGAGCTGTCCAGAGAATTGTTTAAAATAGCAAGAGAGAATGGCTTGAGAGAATGGCTTGAGAACTGGCAGGAGCAGAAAAAAGAAAGCTGTCTGGAGATC
Organism: Tokudaia tokunoshimensis; assembly: GCA_036184795.1. Classification (NCBI taxonomy): domain Eukaryota; kingdom Metazoa; phylum Chordata; class Mammalia; order Rodentia; family Muridae; genus Tokudaia; species Tokudaia tokunoshimensis. Next base: position 400,122 of record BTHU01000021.1, on the reverse strand, counting down.
TCCAGAGAAAGAATGTCAGACAGAAAGAATGCAGACAGGGAGAATGCAGGCTGGAAAGCTGTCTTCAGCAGAGCAAGTCCTCTACCTCAGACCCACAATTTGATTTTCAGTCCTTTGTTTTCACCTCTCTCAGACCTCCTTCTATCAAAACCCCTCTCCATATTGAGGCTGGTCCTTCACATACATTCATACACCACTTGGGAGGTAGATAGGCCAGCATTTAGTAGATTAGACTAGGTGTTACCACCCAGTAATTGTCAAAGCAGAATAAAATGACCACAGTTTTCATCTCATTTTATTGTAAGCTAGCGGGGATAAGCTTAAATTGATTGTACTACATTTAATTTCTATATTTTTCTCTTCTTTGACCTAGTGGTCATTGAATAGAGAGTTCTTCAGTTTACATGAGTTGGTAGGCTTTTTTTTATTGTTTCTGTTGCTGCTGAAGTTCAGCTCTCATCCATGGTTGACCCGTCCAGCAGGTCTAGTTATTCAGGGTCCCGAAGAGGCGCTACCTGAGGGTCAAGGGGGGGGGAGAAAAGAAGGAGACCAAGCAAGGTTCCGTTGTCAAGGTCTCGTTTATTGTCACACAAGCAGCAGTTTTTAAGTAATAGGGATGAGGAAGTTGGGAGGGGAAACTATGGGGAAGTGACCTATGGGCCAAGCCCTGAATGAGGAAGTTGGGAGGGGGAGCTAGGGGGAAGTGAGCTATGGGCCAAGCCCTGGGCCGGGTGCCTGGGACATTCTGTGGTTTTTCCTGGGAAGGTCACAGATTTTTATCTTGGTCTTGATGTACTGTCAGGAAGGTCAGGAGTTTCACTCGAGGGGAGGGGCGGCCTGTCTATGTAGCTGGCAGTTGGCCTGTCAGCCCCCAACACATGGTGATGTGATTAAATGCAAGGGATTCCTTCAAACTATTTGTATCTGTTGAGGCTTGCTTTGTGACTGATTATATGGTCTGAGGTATTTTCTATCACAGGTTTTCTATTCCTGATAGTGCTTCCTGTCCACAGAATTCTAGGTCACTTGTGGTTCTGACTTCTGTTGAGGGCATCCCTGCAGGTGTCAGAAAGAGACTTGAAGTATGCTAAGAGATGAGAGTGATAACCCAATGCAGATTGACTTTATCAATCTGGATCAGACTTGAGGGAGTCTAATACTAGGCAGTTCATTGCCAGCATATTTAAAACACTGTACAACTGAGGAATGATTTCCAGGCAACAATAAGTCCAATCAGTCCAATTCCAGGTATATAATAGTGCTTAAGATGTGACTACATAGAAACTGCTTTTCAAAGCACATGTGACAATGAGGGTGGGTTCTATAGCTAAAAGACCTAGAATTTAGCATAGAGGTCAGCAGGCCATAAAGTACAAGTGAAGTCTCATCTAAGGATGGGTAACAGTCTAGGAAAGAAAGAGTCTGGGATAATTATTCTTGGGAATTTGGGTAAGGTGTGCCTCTATAGCAAAAGGTAAGTGAGGTCTGCCTCCACAGATAGCAAAAGGGTCACCAGGGCATTAAGAAAATCCACTCTCAGCCGGGCAGTGGTAGGGCATGCCTTTAATTCCAGCACTTGGGAGGCAGAGGGAGGTGGATTTCTGAGTTCAAGGCCAGCCTGGTCTACAGAGTGAGTTCCAGGATGGCCAGGGCTACACAGAGAAACCCTGTCTCAAAAACAAACAAAAAACCAAAACAAAACAAACAAAGAAAATCCACTCTCAGCCTGTTGAATAGAATGCAGGTAATTTCTTCTCTTTCACCGAGAATAGGACCCTGTGTATTTGACATTCCTGGTTTCCCTAGTGATCTGTGGATACAAGGAGTTTTGTGCCCCCGACTACCTGTTGCTCTTTAAAGAGTGGATATCTCCTGCTTGTGGGAGCCTTAGCCTCAGGCAAAGATGAGCTCTGTTTTTGGCTATCCAATGCATCTTTGTCAGTCCTGAAACCATATACACACAACTAAAAGAAATGTGTTCAGCAAGTTTTATTCATATTTTTTGAGTATACTTTTTCCCACATACTTGACAAGGAAAAAAATTGTCTGGGAGGAATTTGTGGAAAGGTTGAGGGAGGATTGAAAAGGTGAAAGTGATGTATATATTTTAATTAAAAGGTATAAAAACATAATTTTTAAAAAGTGGCTAGAGAGCTAGCTTAGCATTTAAGAGCAATTGGGTACTGTTATTGAGGACTCAGTTTCCATCCCCAGAAACCACATTGTAGCTAACAATTTGCTGGAACTCCAGTCTCAGGCATCTCCTCCCTTTGTTTGGCCTCTGTTGTTACTGTATACAGACACATACAGGCAAACACCAATATATACATAAAAATAAATATAAAGCTTAAATTAGGGCTGGAGAGATGGCTCAGAGGTTAAGAGCACTGACTGCTTGCTCTTCCAAAGGTCCTGAGTTCAAATCCCAGCAACCACATGGTGGCTCATAACCATCCATAATGAGATCTGACTCCCTCTTCTAGAGTGTCTGAAGACAGCTACAGTGTAACTCACATATAATAAATAAATAAATCTTAAAAAAAATAAAGCTTAAAATATAGAATTCTATAGAGTGATGTCACAACCCTGAGACAGATAGCAGTCAGAGCTAGTTAAGGACATGATGTCTTTCATGTCCTTCATGGAGGCAGCTGCGGTCTTCCTCTGAGTCAGTCAGATTAAAGGCTAAAGTAGCCTTACTGTAAGCTTAGAATAATTCAGCAAAGCTGTTCCTCTAAGAAAAGTATGCACGGTTCCTATAGGCAACTTTGCTTCGATATTTTCTGTATTTGTGTTCTCTTTACTTTGTATATATAAGAATTGTGGCATTGACCAATCTGTTAGATCATTCATCATAATCAACAGGGAACAATATCTCCTGAGCAGTCTTTCACTGTGTTATTTACTGGATTCTCAGATAAGGCTTGTTTTGTTTTGTTTGTTTTTTTGTTTTTTTCAAGACAGGGTTTCTCTGTGTAGACTCTGGCTATCCTGGAACTCACTCTGTAGACCAGGCTGGCTTTGAACTCAGAAATCCGCCTGCCTCTGCCTCCCAAGTGCTGGGATTAAAGGTGTACTTCAGCTAAGACCTTTTAGTTAAGTGACAATTCCAGAGGCATATCTATCCATCATTTTTAGAATTTACATATGTTTCTGCTGATCTAAGAATGCCCTTAAATATTTCTGCTGTGACATTGCAACCACATTCAGCAGAGAATTCGACTCAGCATTTATAGGATTAGGCAAACCTATATGTGAATGTATCCAGACTACCTCAGTAAAATCTCAATGCTTCTTTCCTTGAAGGAAATAATTGCTTTGGAAATGACTCCAATGCTCTCCTTGCCTTCCACTCAGGGGAAAAAAAAATTCTTCCTCAGTTCTTCTGTCTTGGCTGATGTGATGGATATTCTTGGTAATAAAACTGACTATATGTGGTATTAACTAAAACCAAGAGTTTGGGTACTGTGAGGAATTGTTCTTAATTACAACTTTTAAAGTGGGAAAACCCTTGATTAATCTGGATACTTTTAGGTTATGAGATTTGTAGTGAGCCACTGTAATGCCTCTAGGCAAAATAATTCAGCTGCCTGCATTTCACCTACACGGAGCTGAGAAATTCCAGTCACACCTCCTCCCACCTGACAGGGATGTCAGAGCTTCTCTGGCATTTCAAAAGAGCTACAGTTTCCTGCAAAAGTTGCCATCTCCTGTGGCGTTGCAGACCCTGTGGAAGTATCACCTTCGTGAGATCTGTTTTGGCAACATCATTCAGCCTGCTGGAGACCTGCTGAGAAGACTCACAGCTTTGGGAGGGAGGGTCACGCCCCCAAACCTTATATCCCCTGTTTCTCCTGAGTAAAGGTGGACTTTGAACAGCTATGTTGTCTTAGTCCCATGTTCTTTTTCGCCATCCTCCCCACCCATCCCTAAGTAACTTTTTCAGGTCACCGGTTCGCATGTAGCTGCAGGCGGCTACGGAGATCCACATTTAATCTAGACCAGTTTCTTGTGGTAGCTAGATATATAAAGGACATTGAAGATGGTATCTTGTTCTACCTCTGAGTAGCAAGTTCTGCTTCTTTTTGAGTGGCAATAGAGCTTACTTCATTGAAATTCTGGTATATTCTGAAGATGAACTGAGAATCCCCAAAAAGCGTGTTTCCTAAAATCTCTTTAATTGTTAATATTCTGAGCACCCTTCCACTTTAGGGTAGATTAATAACTCCATTGCAAGTTAAGTAATGGCTTGTGTATGCTATCTACCTTAATTCCAGGAGGAAGAAGAAGTGCCTACTGAGAGCTGTGAGGGGAGCTCAGGCAATCTCTGAAATCCAAACCTGGTTCAATGCCCAGAAAAAGGAGGACCTGAAGCTGAGCAGTGCAAGCTGGAATGTTGGGTCCTTCTGGGGCTGGGCGGGAAGAAAGACTTGTAAGGTACTGGAAAACAGCCAAAGTGCCACCGAAATGCAAATTCCTGAGGATCCGGAAATGGTCTAGCTATAGACTGGATATCTGGGCCCGGAACCACTCAACTGTTTACCTCCAGCAAGCTTAAACTCTATGGGAGATGCTCATGTCACTCAAGACACACTGGCCAATCAGACCCTCTAGACAGACCTGCCAGTCAAAGAGGAGGAAGGTTTTTCCGGTGCGAAGAGGTTTGTTCCATTTAGTTGCTGAGCATGCTTGAGTGGTTGGCTGTGGTATCCTCTGACATCTGCTGCTGGGGGCTGTGAGGTGCAATCAGGAAAGCTCTGAAGTGGCAACATGGTGAGTACAGGGTCACTGCCAAGTACTGGGATGAGCAAGGGGCTGAGCATCAGGAGTTCATCTTTAAGCTTTGAGTGTTGGGTCTTTCCTGGTGTATATGGGAACCAGCAACCACCTGTAAGGTCCCTTGTGGTCCTAACCACTCCCTGTACCCAGCCTCTCAATAATTTCACCGTCGGGGTTGCCTCTGTGCAGAGCATTTGGATCAGTGACTTGTGAGTGGAAACATACTTGGCTGGATGCCAAACTCAGAGACCCCCTCCCCCCCCCGCCCTTAGCTTCTACATATTCTGCCCTTAGTATTTCACATTAAGGTGTAAGCTCCACTTGGAGTTAATGCTGTGGAAGTTATATCTCATGTTTTAGGTAGCAATCCAGTATTAAACTCTGGTATAAAAGAGTAGAATTGAAGATGTAAAGGGTAAAATTTAGCTGAAGGAGGACTGCCTGTAAAACACCCTATAGATAAGTAGTATGCTAATCAGGCCTGTTAGAGATTAGAGTCCTAGGATACACATGTTTGTACACCAGAATTGTCCGGAAATATGGCTCCAAACCATAAGAAAGGAAACAACCCTGATTTACAACCAGACACTAGGCCTGCTGCCATATCAAAAAGCTCTAACAAGCTGTTCAATGTGGTCTTACAGGATCACAATAAACATTAAGGCCTGGTGTGCCACAAAGGTTCAGTTTTCTTCTTGAGAAAAGCATCGTTCTGCCACGTGGGGCAAGATGACACTTGGAGATAACCATTTGAATTGGTTAAAAAAAAAGCACTCTTGTGTTGAGCGCAGGCCTGATCAAGCTAGGGTTTCCCTGAGGTCCCCATGTATTGAGAATGACATAACTCCTTTTGAAACCCAGAAATATCCTTGGCCGAGCCAGTAAAAGTCTAGGGCCTAGGCCTTGGGGACTTTCCCCAAGGCCCTGATTTACAGAGATAAAACAGAGTTCCTTTTCCAAAACCAGGAATGTGCTTGGGAGAACTGGTAATGGTCTAGGGCCAGCACCTTTGGGAGAGGTTGATTCAGATTCTGAGAAAACAACTCTTCCCTCCACATGTGGCTGTGGTTATCAGTCCCAAGGCCACTCTAGGCTTGGACAGGATGTTCTTGAGATATCCTGAATTATAGGCCTCTTCTTTTCCCATACCCTCTCTGGGTCTGCACATTGTAGGCAGAATATCATTTACCTAATAGCTAATATCATTTATATATAAATACAAACCGTATTTGTGTTTTTAGGTCTCTCTGGGGTGATTTTTTTTTTCTAGTTACATCTATTTTCTTGTAAATTTCATGATGTTCCCACCCCAGGGCCAGAATGCTTTATGTATTCACTTAACCTCTTAAATGCTGCCCTACCCCCATCCTCCTCCAGGCTCTGACAATACACAGTCCCTCCCCCTATTCCCTCTTCCCATCTTTTCTTGGAGGGTAGAGACCCCTCTGACTGTACCACCACCCTGGCATATCAAGTCTCTGCAGGAATAGATTCATCATCTCCCACTGAAGAAAATACAACCCAGTTAGGGGAACAGTATCCACAGACAGCTTCAGGGGCGCTCACATGAAGACTGAGCTGCACCTCTGCTACACATATATGCAGGAGACCTAAGTTCAGCTCCTGTATGTCCTTTGCTTGGTTGTGAAGTCTCTGAGAGCCCACAAGGGTACAGGTTACTTGACTCTGTTAATCTTCCTGTTGAGTTTCTTTCCCTCTGGGTCCCTCAATCTTTCCCTCAGCTCTTCAGGAATGCTCGCTGAGCTCCATCCAATATTTGGCTGTGGGACTCTGCATCTGTTTCAGTCAGCTGCTCAGTGGAGGCTCTCAGAGGACAATTATGCTAGCCTCCTGTCTGCCAGCATAAGAGAGTATCATTAATAGTGTCAGTGATTGGTGCTTTCCCATGGGATAGGTCTCAACTTGGGCCAGTTTATTGGTTGGCCTTTTCCTCAGTCTCTGCTCCATATCTGTCCCTGCATTTCTTATAGAAAGGACAAAGTTTTGAGGGTGGAATGGAGTCCTTATCCCTCCACTGTGGTTCCTGCCTGGCTACAGAAAGTGGCCACTTCAGGTTCCATATCCCTATTGCTAAGAGTCTCAGCTAAAGTCACCCTCATAGACTCCTGGTAGCCTCACCCATCCCAGATCTCTAGCAAGTCCTAGTGATAACACCCTCACTTGCCAGTCACTGGTTTCCATTCATTCTCTTGGCTCTCATGCCCTCTTTCTTGTCTTTCCCCAAAACTGATTCAGAACCCCCACATTCTCCTTCCCATCCCCTCTCCCACCTAGGCTCCTCCATCCATCTGCCTCCTATAACTCTTTTCTTCCCCCTTCTAAGTGAAATTCAAGCTTCCTTTCTTGGGCTTTTCTTCTTGGTTAGCTCTTTGCGTCTGTGGAGTATTATAGTTTGTAAATCATGTACTGTATGGATAATATCCACTTTTAAGTGAGTACATACTGTGCATGTTCTTTTGGGTCTCAGTTACATCATTCAGAATAATATTTTCTAGTTCCGTCTAGTTGCTTTCAAAATTCCTTGTTTTTAATACCTGAGTAGTATTCCATTGTGTAAATGAACCATATTTGCTGTATACATTCTTTGGTTGACGGGCATTTGGGTTGTTTCCAGTTTTTGCCTAATATGAAGAAAGCAGCTATGAACATAGTGGATCAGATGCCCTTGTGGAGCATCTTTTAGGTATATGGCCAGGAGGTGTATAGGTGGGTCTTCAGGTTATTACGTTTTCTGAGCAACCACCAGGTAGATATGCAGAGTCATCGTACAGGTTTACACTCCCAGTAGCAATGGAGAAATATTCCCCTTCCTCCATATCCTCACCAGTATGTGCTGTCTCTTGAGTTTTTTATTTTAGCCAATTTGTTATTTGTAAGGTGGAATAATCTCAGAGTCATTTTGGTTTGCATTTCTATGATGACTTAGGAAGTTGAACATTTCTTTAAGTGCTTCTTGGACATTCAAGATTCTTGTGTTGAGAATTTTATGTTTAGGTCTATACCCCATATTTTTTTTTGAATACAATGAAACTGTTAAATCTTTAATCACTGAGACACTGAGTGCAAAAATGACAAAGGAATTCCAGTAAATTATAAATAAATGAAAGAATTTCAAACTATTACATATAAAAGAATAACAGAATAAACCAAATAAATATCTCAGTGAATAGTCTCACAAATGGCCTTCAGGGAATGTGTATTAGGGGTGCAGTAGAGAGTAGAAGGTAGCACGGAGGGAACTGTAAGGAATCAGTAACAGGAGTGATGCCAAGGTGCAGGAAGGGTTCTGAGAAGTCAGGGATTAAGAGTGAAGGGAGCAGATGTGGTGGACCAAGCATGTGTATCGGGACAAGAAGGACTGGCTTGAATACAGGAGAGGGCAGGAGATTGGTATGTGAAGTGACTTACTTCCATTATGCTCCTGACATCCCTCAGCTCACCTAGAGCTGGACAGCTCCAACCCAACTTGTGACCTGGCCTGAGCCAGATGTCTATCCCATTGTCCTGCAATGGCTGGGACAGAGTGGGGTATGTTTCCTTTTGGTTGGTGATGCATGCAATTCATATGTACAAGAGAACAATATAACAAAACAAAACAATTTACAACCACAAAGTCCATCACCAAAGTCAAGAAACCTTGCTGGATGTAGCTGATGCCACCATAGGCTTAGGTGACACTGTGGCTCTTAACTGTCCTATTGACTCATCTTTGTCCTATTCACACAATGCCGCATGTTTAAATTGTAATAGAAGTCATCTTCTCTGCCTGGGGCAGGACACCCTCTCTCCTTATCTCCTGTGTTGTGGAGGTGGAATGAAGTAGGGATAGAGTAGCAAGCCTAGCCCCATCCTTACCGTTCTGAGGCTAGCCACAGCAGTCATATGGCTGGTCCCAGGGCCAGCACAGGCCCAAGACTGGGCCTCATGGTTTTATTTATTTATTATTTTTTTTAATTTTCTAAGTTTTGTTTTTATTTACATTCCAAATCATTTCCCCTTTCCCGTTTCCTCCCTCCCCGAAAGTCCCATAAGCCCCCTTCCCTCCCTCTTTTCTCCATTCAACCCCCTCTCGTTTCTCTGTCCTGGCATTCCTCTACATCCAGTCTTTCCAGGACCACGGGTCTCTCCTTCCATCTTCTTAGAAATCTATTGATATGCGGATTGTGTCTAGGGTATTTAAGAAAAAAACAAAAAATAAAAAATGGTGAGTTCCTTGCATGAAGGTGTGAGTATGAAGCCTGAGTTGCATTTTGAGAATATAATATGTTGAGATACCAAAGCTATGAGAAATCTGCCATGGAGAGATGGATATAGGAAATGGATTTACCCAAACTGATAGAAGTATGTGAGGTTGCAGGGATAGGGCTATCTAAACCCTTTGAAACTGAAGCCCCATTGTCTGAGACAGAGTCACAGGATTTGATGTTTGGGCTCCTTTGTCCAATCTTCCCTCAATCACTATGTATACATTCCTCTCAACTGAAATGGGAAAGGGTATTCAGCGCCACTGTATGCTGGAAAGATATAACTTCTTTTCTGATTTTACAAGTTATGGCAGTGGAGAGATTACTGTGAGTGTCAGAAGAGACTTTGGACAATTGGACCGTGTACAGGCTTTTGCAGACTATTAGGATCATTGATGTTAAACTAAATGAATTTTCATCTGGGATGACCATGAACCTATAGTGCCCAGAGGCAGAATGTAGTTGATGGAATCAAGAAGCTTCTGCATAGGATGATGTCTTTGAACTCTTGTATTTCGTGTCTTTCTTTAAGGACCTCATGGAAACTTTTCAAGGAGCTTTTTTACATTTCTTATTGAGAATTGGATTTGGGTATCTGTAGACAACCCATTTTCTGTTTTTTATCTCTACTATGTTCTTATTGAAACTGATTAGTCAGTTTTTTTCTCATGTTGTCATCCCTTCATGACATTATAGACTCTATCCCTAAATCACATAAGAAAGAGTAGCAGCAATTGCTATTCAGTGCTAAGCTATTTTGTTATCCTGATGTTTTTACATTTTTGGTTTTGTTATTTTTTGAAGATGAAGTTTCAACCACTGACTTTTTCTATCTTTTTAATTTATTTGATTGATTTTTGGCAGGGGAATTAGGGTCTTACTATATTCCTCTGGCTGTCCTGAAACTCATTGCATGAACCAGGATGATATCCAACTCAATGAGATAACACCTACATCTGCTTCCAGAATTCTGGGATCAAAGGCATGAGCCAATGCATCCACCTTGCCCATTATTTTTTCCTAGTTATTAATTGTTCATATCATTCTCTGATGTGTGTTCAGTGCTGTTTACTTCTCTCTCTCTTTCTCTCTCTCTCTCTTTCTCTCTCTCTCTCTTTCTCTCTCTCTCTCTGTATGTTTTTCTGTCTGTCTGTCTCTCTTTGTCTCTCTGTTAATTGGCATATCTCTTGCAAGGCTATATGCTATTCAAATGACACAGAAATGACAGGAGTGAACCTTATTATTCAGTTTCCTTCTGAAATAATTTTTGTGATTACATTAGTACTTCTGTGTCAAAAAAAAAATCAGTGGGGCAGGACCAGAATTATATAAATATATTGACAGTGAGGCATACCTTTAAAGTAATATTGGCATCATGATTTGTATTGTACACCTGTTTGGGATATTTTAGAATGCAGTGACCTATGATGATGTGTGTGTGAACTTCACTCCGGAAGAATGGACTTTACTGGATCCTTCACAAAAGAGTCTCTACAGAGATGTGATGCTGGAGACCTACAGGAATCTCACTGCTATAGGTAAGACAGTGAATTTCCTTTCACTTTTTAAAATAAAAGGACAATTGTTTCTTTGTTATTGATGTTGTTCTGTGATTTTAATTGAGAATGACGAATAATGAGGTAAATGAATCAGGTATGGTTCTAAGGTTCACTGGAGATGCTAACTTAAATTTTGCCCAATTTCCAATAATCTGTTATAAATTTTCTGTTACTATATTTTAGGCTACAGTTGGGAAGATGACAATATCAAAGACTATTTTCAAAGTTCTAGAAGACATGGAAGGTAATTTTCATGTGCAAGTTGGTTTGAATATACCTCTGAAGCAATTTTAATGTTCCTTTGAAGTTTTAAAGAACAGCGACAATGTAGAAAAGTACTGCTTTAAGTGTATCAATCATTATTAAATTGTCACAAAACCATGTACCTCAATTTGAGGTATCTGATTTATATTTCCAGTGCATTGTTGTAAGGAGATATAATCCATGCCTTAGTCAATACTAGCATTTCTGTCATAACCCCATTAGATTATTCTATAGAAATGGTAATCTGTTTAATCCCATACCAGTTTGATATTGCAAAATGTATACACATTGAATAGTTGATAGTTATATGTGGAAAGCCTTCTAATAGGTAAAAAACCCATAGTAAAGCTGGTGCTACTAATATACTTGTAGTGACATTGCTAACTTTAAGTGAGAAGGGTAGTTTATGAGAGTGAAGAATTTTGTTTTGGTGAAATCTTAATCCCTTACCTCATGTCTATGAGGAAGACAGTGTCAACCTTTGTAAAATGCAATGTGGAACCCTTTCAGATGCAATGTGAAACCCTTTCTTTTTCTTTCTTCTTTTAATAGAATAGGTATATCATATGTAACAATTAGTATAAGCCTTGTGAGCATAGGGATATTGAAAGAAGCAATGTACTTCTCTCTCTCTTAGTACAATTAGAGGATATGTAGTGGTCCCCACAGTGAATAGAGTTTCTTAATGTGATACAAGTTACACTTATTTGGTTTTCCAATTTCATAGGGTTCCTCCACAAATTCACACTGCAGAAAATCCTTACAGTACCAGGAATGTGGCAATTCTTCTGTTTTTCCTGGTTCACATTGTAAATGCAGTATACAAATATATTGTATTCTACACTAAAGGAAAATTTAGGAATGTACTCAGTGTGGTAAAGCTCTGAGCTTTCGTAATTATCTTCAATAAGTGAAAATTTTCATCTAGATAAAGGATGCTATAAATGTGAGCCATATAATAAATTCAAAACAACCCGTAACATAGGGGAATACCATGACTGTAAACAAAGTGATTTCTCTTTACCATTAGACCAAATCGTAAAATTAATTTGTACAGATTGAAAGACCCATCAGTGTAATTAATGTGGTAAACTTTTTTCATGTGCCAATTGTCTTTGCAGGCATGAAAGAAGTCATAGTGGAGAGAAACCCTATGCATGTAACCAATGTGGTAAAGCCTTTTCATGTCATCATAGTCTCCAAATACATAAAAGAAGCCATACTGGAGAGAAACTCTATGAATGTACCCATTGTAATAAAGGCTTTCTGTATCCCAGTGCTCTCCGAATACATAAAAGGATACACAGTGGAGAGAAACCCTATGAATGTAAACAATGTGGTAAAGCCTTTGCATGTCATAGTTCTCTTCAAAGGCATGAAAGAATACATACTGGTGAGAAACCTTATGAATGTAGCCAATGTGGTAAAGCCTTTACACGTCATAATAGCCTCCGAATACATACAAGAACTCATAGTGGAGAAAAACCGTATGGGTGCAATCAATGTGGTAAAGACTTTATAAGTCAGAGTCGTCTCCTAGAACATAAAAGAACACATACTGGAGAGAAACCCTATGAATGTAACCAATGTGGTAAAGCCTTTGCATGTTCCAAGAATCTCCAAATACATCAAAGAACACACACTGGAGAGAAACCCTATGAATGTAACCAATGTGGTAAAGCCTTTGCATATCACAGTGTTCTCCAAACACATAAAAGAACACATACCGGAGAGAAACCCTATGAATGTAGTCAATGTGGTAAAGCCTTTCCATATTATAGTGGTCTCCGAATACATAAAAGATCACACACTGGAAGGAAACCCTCTGAATGTAATTAATATAGTAAAGCCTTTGCACATCATAATAGTCTCCAAATATATAAAAGAAGACATAGTGGAAAGAAACCCTGTGAATGCAACCAATGTGGTAAAGCATTTCTATATTTCAGTGGTCTCCAAATACATAAAAGAACACACACAGGAGACAAACTGTATGAATGTAATCAGTGCAATAAAGCTTTCTTATCAGAATTACCTTCTCCTGTATAAAAGAATACAAACTGGAGAGAAACCCTATGAATGTTATCAGTATGGTAAAGCTTTATAAGTCAGAGGCATCGCGAACGTAAAAGAATACATACACACCAGAGAGAAACCCTATGAGTGTAATGAATGAGGTAAAATCTTTGCATGTAATTATCATTTTTGGAGACCTGAATGAATTCATACTACAAGAAACTGTATGAATGTATTTAATATGGTGAAGAACTTTTGTACAATTACATACTTATCATCTGAAAGAATTCAAACTGGAGAGAAATTCTATTATGAGCAATGTACTAAGGCCTTTGTGTTATGGTCCATGGAGATTCAACACTACTCAAGCACCAGGTCAATGTAAATGTCAAGAACTTATTTTAATGAAGCTACTACTGACTGATCAGGGCACATGATCAAACTCAGGAGCTGAACTGTGCCACAAACTCTCCTATCCCTGAGGCAGAATATAAAAAAAAAAAAAAACCTTTTTAGCTTGAAAATCAAAAACATCTGTGCCAAGTTATGTATATATTTTGTCATCTCTCAGGATTTAGGAATAGGGGCTCTCCTGTTGCAACTAATCTATGTTAACTGATGCAGAATATAGGTTTTACAGTCTAACCAATAATATCCATTAGTTCTTTTGTGTTTAGGAACAGTCATGTTTTGAGGAGCAAAAGACAAATAACATAAGCTGTGATTAGAAAGAGTCATGTTTAGGGGAACAAAAGATAAAAAATGGAAACTGGTCTCGTATTTGGAAGTCTCCATCTCCCCTAGACCCTGGAGAGATAAACTTAGCCTTACACTATGATGACATGGAGGCTGATAAAAGAGGCAATACCTGGGACAAGTTTCTTTTGCTTCTTCCTAACGTTTGTATATTATAGTCATCTTCAATGACATAAAAGGATACATATTGGAGAAAAGCTCTATAAATGTAATCAATATCATAAACCTTCACCACATAGTTACCTACTAATACATACAAGAACACACACTTATGAGAAACCCTACAAATGTAACCAATGTGGTAAAGTCTTTTCGCAAGTTTTTTGCCATGTTTGTGCACTGGGTCCACCTGGCTCAAGCAGGAGAGAGCTGATCAAGGCTGTGGTCACAGCCAATGCAGCCTGCCCCATCTGCAAAGTCTGTTTGAACCTCCACTACCTGAGTCAGATACTAAACAACAAAAAGCTCTGCATGGTGCATTTGAGGAACTCAAGGATGTTGAACAACAGAAGCTCTCTAAAAGAGATATCCCATCAAAGACTAACGGAAGAGATTCTGAATGCCCTGACAGTTCTTTGAAGACCTTGCAAACAAGTCCTATACCCTGGAGGACTATGATGTCTCCTTTGAGGGTGGCATGCTCACCATTAAGCTGAGTGTGGATCTAGGGAACTACATAATCAACAAGCAGAGCCCAAAGAAGCAAATCTGGCTATCTTCTCCCTCCAGTAGCCCCAAGCACTATGACTGGACTGGGAAAAACTGGGTGTAGTCCCATGGCAATGTGTTTCTGTATGACCAGAGAGCTGACTGAAGCATTAAGCACCAAATTGGATTTGTCTTCATTGGCCTCTTCTGGAAAAGGCACTTGAATGCCTGCTGAATTCAAAGACATGAAAAAGTATCAGGCAAAGACCCAGCCTCTTTCTGTAGCTGATTGTCTGGTTTCCCATGCCTGCTTCTGAGGACACTCACACTGTGTGACAGCCTGTGAAAAAAGTACATTACCTCGCCTTTTCCCAAAAATGCACACTGGGGAGAAACCCTAAGAATGTAACCAGTGTGATAAAGCCTTTGCATTTCTTAGTGGTGTCCAAATATATAAAAGAACACATACTGTGTAGAAACCCTATGTAGCAAATGTGATAAAACGTTTTAAAACACAACACACATATCTATGAATACATCAAAGAACACATACTGAAGATGTGTGCCTACAGACAAGCAATGTGGGAAAGCCTTTGCATGTAGCAGAAGTCATTGAAATTATGAGAAAAAGCCATACTCCAAAGAAACACTATGAATGTAGTCGGTGTGGTAAAGGCACTTCATGGTAACTTTATACAAGAGTAAAACCTCTAGTATGTAATCAGTCTGTTAAAGACTGTGTATATCACAATAGTCTTTGAAGACTTGAGGGAACTTATACTAAATGGAATCTATAAATATAAAGACTTTGGTAAGATCATTAGTCAACACACTGATTTTCACTTAGACGAGATTATACTGGGATAAGCAACTGACAAGTGTCTATAATCTATTCAACCATTATGATCTTCCTCCTTATTTTGTTTCTACTTGCAAGCTCATATGGAGAAAAGCCCTATAAATTTAATGAATAAGGTAACCCTTTTATATTTCACAATTCTCTTCAATTACATGAAAAAATTCATCTAGGTGTAAAGCTTTATGGATGTGTATTAATGCCTTATCTTTTGCTGTAAAATAAAACATCAAAAACAACTTATAAAGCAGTGTAATTTGACTTATGTTTCCAGAGGGATATGGGATCAGGGTGGCAATGCAACAAGTGTCACACGGCAGCTAAAACATGAAGTTCTGAGCTCATATCAGTGAGCTGAAGCATGAAACAGAGAGTGAGAAATAGAAATGATGAGTTGATGTAAACTTTCAAGCCCATTCCCAGTGACATATTGCCTTCAGCAGGGCAGTATTTTTCTTTGTTTTTATTTCTTTTATTTTCTATATTCTTTATTTACATTCCAAATGATTTCCCCTTTCCTGGTTCCCCCCTCCCCGAAAGTCTCATAACCCCTCTTCTCTTCCTCTGTTGTCCATTTGCCTAAGATTTTCATGAATTCATTGTTTTTAATTGCTGAGTAGTATTCCATTGTGTAAATATACATGGAAAATATCACTGAGAAAATTGAACAAATATATAGAAAAACACGTTAAGATTGACTATTTCATGAAAAATTAAACAGATCTACCTGAAAAACACCTCCAAAAAATCAAAGAATTACACAGAAAAAAATGTTAAAATTAAAGATTATCATGGAAAATAATACAATCAAAATGGTAGACACAAAAAGCATTACTGAATTGAAAGAGGAGTCACAAACATTTTCTGATAAAATCGAAGATCCACATGAAAAACATCTGTTAGACTATGTTTTTTGTTGATAAATTGAATCTATTGACATTATAAGATATTAAGGAATAGTGATTGTTGCTTCCTGTTATTTTTGATGATCTTTTTATGTTTGTGTGGATACTTTATTTTGGGTTTGTTGGAAAAAGATTTCTTTCTTGCTTTTCCTAGGGTGTAGTTTCCCTCCTCGTGTTGGTGTTTTCCATCCATCATCCTTTGTAGGGCTGGATTTGTGGAAAGATATTGTGTAAATTTGGTTTTATCATGGAATATCTTGTTTTCTCCATCTATGGTAATTGAGAGTTTTGCTTGGTATAGTAGTTTGGGCTGCCATTTGTGTTCTCTTAGAGTCTGTATGAGATCTGCCCAGGATCTTCTAGCTTCTATCGTCTCAGGTGAGAAGTCTGGTGTAATTCTGTTAGGCCTGCCTTTATAGGTTACTTGACCTTTTTCCCTTAGTACATTTTGTGTTT
Source organism: Tokudaia tokunoshimensis (assembly GCA_036184795.1). Lineage (NCBI taxonomy): Eukaryota > Metazoa > Chordata > Mammalia > Rodentia > Muridae > Tokudaia > Tokudaia tokunoshimensis. The sequence goes on along the minus strand of BTHU01000021.1, from coordinate 383,618 downwards.
TGATTATTATGTGCCGGGAGGACTTTCTGGTCTGGTCCAGTGTGTTTGGAGATCTGTAGGCTTCTTGTATGTTCATGGACATCTCTTAGTTTAGATTAGGGAAGTTTTCTTCTATAATTTTGTTGAAGATATTTACTGGCCCTTTAAGTTGGAAATCTTCACTCACTTCTATACCTATAATCCTTAGGTTTGGTCTTCTCATTGTGTCCTGGATTTCCTGGATGTTTTGGCTCAGGAGCTTTTTGCATTTTGCATTTTCTTTAACAGTTGTTAGGCCTTGTTTTTCCTGTTGCTTATCATGGGCCACTATGGAGCTGCCCTTTACAACACCTACTGCTCTGCCTAGTCTGAATTGTCCCAAACTACACTAACCCTGAATTTAATTTCAAAAAGACTACCTGCTGGAAGTGTTTTCCCTTGGAAATGGGCCCTACAACATTCATGAGGGAATTTCTGTGTATGTGTCTTCTTCTTTCTGTGTGTGTGTGTGTGTGTGTGTGAAGCAGAACTAGGAAACGAAGACAGGTTCATGTACATGGTAGACATCTACTGCACCCCTGAACTACATATTTAATTCTTATACTTGTTTCTGTGAGACAGGGTCTGATGAAGTTGCCTAAGCTGTTCTTGAACTCATTTTAGTCTAGGTAAGCCTTCCCACTTAAGACCCTAACACTACCAAACTAATATAAATATCTATGCAGGTTAAATTTTGAATTTTATTTCAAAACATGATACAGCTTTTATAGGTTTGTGAAAATCAAGTATTTACTTGTATTAAATTAGAGTAGCAGTCCTCTATGTTTCTATCCATTTACATTGTTCTTTGTTCAAATATATTCTGGGATAAGTTTCTGTAAAATTTTGCCTTAATTCTTTGTGTAATTTCTTCAAGAGACTAACATCTTTAATAAGATATCTTGAAAGGACCTTTTATTTCCATTAATCGCAAGTATACTCATCATAATCTTGTTTTACATTTAGTTTGATTATCTCACAGCAGAAAGATATACTCCTAGCCTTGCAATTAGTTTTGTACATCCTTCTTACGTGGTAAGCAAGATTTATAACTTTCTGCCCATTTGTCTATACTTATAATTAATTAGTTAACTACTACTACTTATTATTATTATTATTATTCCTTCCAAGTGACAAAACACCTCCTCTTCTGACTTTCCTATATCTATAATGTAAGCAAAAAACCTGGGCTATAACATTGGGTATTCTAGCTGGAGACACCAGCTTAGAGAAAAAACAGAAGGAAGACCCTAAACAGCAGTCATTTCCACCAAAGTTGGAGGCTTTGGTCCTCATTTTTGGAAAGCAGTCTCCTGGAGTTCAGAATCCTATCCATAAATCACTAGTTTGGCAACAATTATCTGAACCCACTTATGGTAGTATTGTGAACTTTGCTGGGTCATTTGTGACCCTGGGCTCACCTGATCCAAGTTTGGTTGCCTACCTTCCAAAGAGATCCTGTTATGTACCTATTATTGTTTTAAAATCCTGTTTAATTAAATAAGAAAAATAAAATAAAAAATATCTCCAAATTTGATAAATATAAGAAAGAAATACAAATTTGATAAATACAAATACAAGAAAGATGATTAATATGTGAAGTATAATGTATAATATTTTAGTGTAATAATCCCAGGGTTTTGTGATACTGTTAATGGCCAAAGGGAGCTGCAAGATGCATGAGTTTCAGTGGGATGTCTTAAATTCATTTTTCTACATGTTATATTACAATTCACTCAGACTCATTCTTATACTTAGAAAACAAAGAAGCACATACTTTCTTCACTTTGACCATGCTGCCACATTTTTTTTCTGTTAGCTGCTTCAATGTCCTGTCACACTTCACAAATAAAACATATCTGTTACATCTCTTACACAAACTTTGTGTGTTGCTATTTCGGACACCCACTTTTTCTGTAGAAGTAAAATGAAAGCATTATTTTTTGTCTAGGGTGGATTATTCTTAGAAACAGATGCTAGTCTGAGTATAAACAAGAGAGGTGGAAGGCACCCTGCATGTCCCTTGGTTTCACTTATGTGTGTCCTATTTTTTAATTATTTATTTGAATTTTTTGATGTTATGATATATTACATACTTTCTTCATTTCCTTTATTCCATCCAAACCAGCCCATTCACTGCACTTTGGACCCAAAATTGTTAAACAGATGTTATCCTTGCAGACAGCATCCTAGCATAACTATCCTTTGAGAGGTTTCATCTAACAGCTGACTAAGCAGACACAGAGATTCACAGCCAAATATTAGATTTAACTTGTGGAATAATGGCGAAAGAATTCAGAAACTTGGAGAGAATAGGAACTCCATAGGAAAATAAAAAAGAGCCAAATAACCTGGACCCTTGCGAACTCATAGAGATTGATAGACCAACCAAAAAATGAAACATGAAACATACCTAGGCCCCCAGTATATATGTACCACATGTGCAGCTTGGTCTTCACCCCAGTTTCCCCAACAACTGGAGCAGGGTCTATCCTGAATTTGTTGCCTACCTGTGAAACAGTTCCCTAAACTAGGCTGCCTTGGCTGGCCTCCATAAGAGAGTTTGTGCCTGTGAGAGAGGGACCTGAGAGAAGAGGGGGCACGAGTTTTGAGATGTAAAGTGAATTAATTAATCAATTAATTACTTACCAAAGAAAACCGAACCGGCAGAAAGGTGTTTTTTTGTACCAAATTAGATTTACAAAACAATAATTGCAAATGTAGGAGTATATCTTCCTGCTCTAAGGGAGATCATAATATACATATATATATATATATATATATATATATATAAAATCAAGATTATGATGAGTACCCTTGTGACATATGTTAACAAAATGTTCTTTCACGATATCTTCTTAAAAACTTCAGTGTCGGGCTCAGTGGTTAAGAGCACTGACTGTTCTTCCAGAGGTCCTAAGTTCAATTGCTAGCAACCACATGGTGGCTCACAACCATCTGCAATGGAGTCTGATGCCCTCTTCTTGTGTGTCTATAGAGAGCAATGGTGTATTCATAGACATAAAAATAAATAAGCCAAAAACAATTTTAGCATGTTAAAAGAATTCCGGAAAGGATTCAAACAAAATATAACAGAAACTTGTCCCAGATTTTATGTGAAGAAAGAACAATGTGTTTCAATAGAAACATAGATAGCTGCTGTTCTAATTTAACATAGGGAAATACTTTATTTTCACAATCCTGTAAAAGCTGTAATATATTATGAAGTAAAATTCAAGATTTTACCTGTATAAATAGTTCTATTATTTTGGTACTTTTAGGGTCAATAGTAGGTGAATTGCCTGTACTACGGTGAGTTTAAGAACATCATAGGCAACTTATTCAGACCCTGTGTAAAGAAGACTAAGGATAGAGTGCTTGTCACGGATGTGCACAAGTCTGGATTCTATTCTTAGTTCTGCTACACACACACACACACACATTCTCGCAGGAATGTTGTAGGGCCCATTTCCCAGGGATGACACTACCATATATAGTCTTTATAAATATCTAAAATGAGGTGAATTTAAATGCAGGGTATAGTGTAGTTTGGAGCTATTCAGAGTAGGCAGAGCAATAAGTGTTTTAAAGGACAGCTCCTGACTGGCCTGTGATAAGCAACAGGAAATATAAAGCCCCACTACAGAGCTTCTACAGGCTCTCCATCAGTTTCTACTACTTGCAAATCTGGGTAGTATATACTTGAGCCCCCAGAGAATGAAGGACACATATTTTGGGTCAGGTAGTTGCAAAAAAGAGGAAAAAATGGAAAACCTGGAGGGGGCTGAGTAGATTAAAAAAAATACAGTAGAAGCTAGATTATCCTCTGGTGCACCCCAAAGATTGTTCTCTGTCCTTTTAATCCTTTTATTTCACAGCCAAAGCACTCCCTCTAATAGGGCATCCATATTCTGTGACTCTTTCTAAATGCCTAATTTTGCTAAAATTAGAGTGACTTCTGTTTGAGTCTCAAATTCTCCTGACAACAAACAAGATGTCATCTGGAGTCATCAACCTCAGGGCTCCCAACTGAATGTTTTCCAGGCATCTTGGAAGCAGAATACAATCCCATTCAGACAAGTTGGTCTTCATGCCTGCAAGTCCCTTTCCTCTTCTTAAAGTAGGCATTAACTCCAGCAGAGGTACACATGGCATGTGTCCTTGTGAGCTGAACAGGTTGCTCCCTATTTACAACATATGAGATAAACTCAAGTCTCATGGCTTTGGTCAAGTGGTCAACCACTATGTATTTAATGATTTGTCAGTTTCCCAATTTTTTTTTACTTGACCCTAATTTAGTGGAGATTTGGACCAAGTCTAAGTTACTTCATGAGGCTATAAATCTTATATTTCTTCTGGGTTATTAGGGATGAGGTAAAGATGAATATAGGAGCAACCATTTAAATCTTACTGCTATTAATGACATGTTCATGGGACTGAATAGAGGATCAGTCCCTAAGAGCATTGGCTTCACATCCAGGGCCTATCTCAGATTTCTAGCACTTAAGAGACAGCCCAAAACTGTAATCAAATCATGGAGAGTCAGGCACTCTCTTTTTGCCTACTTTAACACCAGTTAAAGTATATACTTGGTATATACAGTGGAAAACCTACACACCTAAATTAAACCAATTTCATTTTTTAAAAATGACATACATGAAGAAAACCCTTTATACAATAGGGAATCAAATATACATAATGCCTTTTCACTATTTGCATAACTGGTACTCTAGGAGCCCAGAAGAATGGATGAGATGTCCTGGACTTGAGAATAGAGGTAATTTTGCAAGATCAGATGTGGGTTCTAGGAACCGAACTTGGGTATGCGGTGGGAGCAATACTACTAACACTCTAGCTCACATCCTTGTAATGCACTAGATAAAGATATTCCATTATTACTCTGTTTCCTATCACTTGAAGGTGCTAAAGTCCATGTTAGATGTTTGGTGAAGGATTCAATAGTTTTCTAACCCTCTGTTAATGGATTCCCCATATTGCTTATACTTATTTTTATTGTTAACATGGTTCTCTTAGTATGAGTAAAGATAAGAAATGTTTCATTGAAACTAGTCAGAGCCCAGTCAGATTAAACTAGAAAAAATTCCATAATTTGAAATATACTTTTCCTGGATGGAATCCTTTTGAGACAGGATATCTCTACACAGCCCACAGTCTCAGAACTCACTGTCTTGGACCAAACTGGCCTCAAAATAAGATAGATTGGTCTGCCTCTCTCTTCCAGGTGCTGGGATTACAGGAGCACAATTCTAAGGCCAGCTGAGATGCACTTTTAAAATGATCTATCTTTGAATCAGAGAATGAAGGAATAAAATAAGATACCTACCTGAGGCACCTACATTGTTTTGATGGATAGTAGTACTTCTTGAAATTCTACAATAATAATTTAAACTGGCAATTCCATTCACATATTTCCACTACTTTCCTTTGTTAATTTCATACATTAAAAAACATTGAACTGTGTTTGTGTATATACAGCTGTTCCATGTTGTGCATGTGCCAGAGAGAGGACAAGTTATTGCTGTATAGTATATTCTTCCCCTATGTGAGTTCTAGACATGAATACTAGGGAGCCTTTTAGTTCAAGTGATCTCATTGGCCCTTATCTGGATTTAAAAAATCATTTTTTCATGTACTGGTGTGTTACTGTGCATATGCCACAGTCCAAGTATTGAAATCTGAAAAGAAGAGAGAAATCTGTGGGAGTAATATGGGTCTCAACGATACTAAACTCAGGTCATCAGGTTTAGCAGCTACCAGTTTTACCCACTGGGACAATTAGTTGGCCTTCATTTGTGGTTTTGAGATATTGTTATGAACAAGCATTTGCTCATAACAATAAACAAACACATTTCCGCTTAAAGATAACAATATATCCTTGCCTTGTTTTCTGCTTGAGACAGCTTTCTGAAGATCACCAGACAGGAAGCATGCAGGCTTCAAGTCAGAGAAATCAGTCTTTCTCAGCTGGTTTCATTTGGAGAGATTTAAGAAGTACTGTTGTGTTGGTGGAAATATCACTGGGGGAAGTGGGCCTGAGAGTTTACACCAACATATCATTTCTAGTTTGCACTCTGTGCTTCATGCTTCAGCTTGTTGATATAAGCTCTGACCTTCCTGCTTTAGCTGCCATGTGACACTTGCTGCATTGCCACTTTCATCCTGATCCCATATCCCTCTGGAAACATAAGCCAAATTAATCTGCTTCAGAAGTTACCTTAGATGTTCTATTTTACCACAGCAAAAGAAAAGACACTAATCCACACTCATAAAGCTTTGCACCTAGACAAATTGTTCATGAAATTTAAGAGAAATCTAAAAGCCTTACCTTACTGTTTAAATTACAGGACTTTGACACATATGAGCTTGCAAGTACAAACAAAGTAAGGAATGACATCATCATGCTTGATAAGATTGTTACCACTTCTCAGAGTTTTCCCCAGAATAATCTTGTATGACTGAATGTAAGTGCATTGACTAAAGATCTTACCAAATGAGTCCTCAAAGACTATTGTGATATATAAAGTTTTTAACAGATTCATTATACACTAAAGGATTTTCTCTTGTATAAAGATACCGTGGAGTGTAATACTTTATCACACTGACTACATTCATGATGTTTCTCTGAATTATGGCTTTTTCTCATAATTTCAATGACTACTGCTTCATGCAGAGGCTTTCCAACATTGCTTCTCAGTAATCACACATCTTTAGTATGTTCTGTTATGTATTCATAGATACCTGTGTTGTGAAAAGGCTTTATTACACTGATTACATCTGTAGGGTTTGTAACCAGTATGTGTTCTTTTATGTATCTAGAGACCACAATGAAATACAAAGTCTTTACCATATTGGTCACATTCCTAGGGTTTCTCTCCCTTATGATTTTTTTGGGGGGGACAGAGGGGACATATGGGGGGAGGTAACACACATTTTTCACAGAGCTGTCACACAGTATGACTGTCATCAGTAGCAGGCATGGGAAACCAGATAATCAGCTACAGCATGAGGCTGGGTCTTCTGCTATTTTTCAATGTTTTAGAATCTAGCAGGTAGTCAAGTGCCTTTTCTAGAATAGGCCAATGAAGACAACTCCAGTTTGGTGTTTAAGCTTCAGTCAGCTCCCTGGGCAGCAACTCATGCAGAGATAAACAGAGATACCCAGTCTGCCCTGTAGAGGAGTAGCCTTGAGGCCACTAGACGGAGAAGATAAGACAGATTTGCTTGTTTGGGGGAGGGGGTCTCTTTCTTTTTTTTTTTTTTTTTTTTTGGTTTTTCGAGACAGGGTTTCTCTGTGTAGCCCTGGCTGTCCTGGAACTCACTTTGTAGACCAGGCTGGCCTCGAACTCAGAAATCCTCCTGCCCCTGCCTCCCAAGTGCTGGGATTAAAGGCGTGTGCCACCACCGCCCGGCGGGGGTCTCTTTCTTGATCATGTTAAGTCCCTAGATCCTCGGCCAGTTTAATGGTGAGCACACCACCCCTAAAGGAGACATCGTATTCCTCCAGGGGATAGGGCTTGTGTGTAAGGTCTTCAAAGAATGCTCTCAGGGGATCTAGCATCTCTTCTATGAGTCTTTCATAAGCTGTCTTGTATAGAGAGATTGGGTTGTCCAAAGTCCCTAAGTTCCTTAAATGCACCACACAGACACTGCTTTTTGATGTTCAGTATCAATGTCAAGTACTTGAGGTTCAAATGGGCATGGTGGATGACACTGGCTGCTCTGGTTGTGACTACTGGCTCCAATCTGCTTCTTCCTGCTTGAGAGAGGCAGTACTCCATGAGGGCAGCAAGCTAGCAAGTACTCACATGTTGTTCCTGCTCAGCAGTCGCTCTGCGTGTATTTCTTTTTTATTTTTTTAAGTATTGGGAAATGACTGTGTTGTGAAAAGACTTTACCACATTGCTTATATTCATAGGATTTCTCTCCAGTGTGTTTTGTTTTATGTATTAGTTGGTAACTGTGTGGTGAAAAGGGTTTATGACATTGATTACATTTGTAGGGCTTTTCTCCAATATGTATACTTTTATGTCATTGAAGATGATTGTAACATGCAAACATTAGGAAGAAGCAAAAGAAACATGTCCTAAGTACTGCCTTTTTTGATTAGCCTCCATTTCATCATAGGGTAAAACTAAGTTCAACTTCCCAGGCTCTAGGGGAGATAGGGACTTTCCCAAAGCAGATCAGCTTCTGTTCACCAAAACATAACGAATCTTTAAAACCACAGCTTATGTTATTCATCTTTGTTTCTCAAAACATGATCCAAATATAAAAGAACTAGCAGATATGATTACTTAGACTGTAATATCTATATCTGCATCAGTTGACATAGATCAGCTACATAAAGCAAGCCCCTATTCCTGAATCTTGATTGGTCAAAATATGTAGATATGCCTTGGCACAGGTGTTTCTGATATTCAAGTTTAAAACATTTGTAAGACTATGGATCAGGGTTAGGAGGGTTTGTGTGGCAGATCAGTTTCTAAGTTAGATCTTTGGCCCTGATCAGTGAGTAGTAGACTAAAATAAATTCTTGTCATTTTCATTGAACTGGCATTTGAGTAGTGTTGAATCTCAGTGGACTCCATACTGGAGAAAATCTCCATGACAAAGATGCTATGATATTGCTTAGATTCATACAATTTCTCTCCAGTATGAATTCTTTCATGATGATTAAGACTATATAAATGTGCAAATGTTTTCTCAAATTAAATATATTCATAGGGTTTCTCTCTAGCATGAATTCGTTTATGACTCCAAAGATGATAATGACATGCAAAGGCTTTACCACACTAATTACATTCATAGGACTTCTCTCCAGTATGCATTCTTTTATGTTCTAGGAGACAACTCTGACTTAGGAAGTCTTTACCTTATTGATTACATCCATATGGTTTCTCTCCACTCTGTGCTCTTTTATGTTCTGGAAATGATTCTGACTTACAAAGTCTTTACAGCGTTAATTACATCCATAGGGTCTCTTTCCACTATGTTTTATGTTCTGGGAAGTGATTCTGACATATAAAGTCTTTACAGCATTGATTACATCCACAGGGTTACTCTCCACTGTGTCCTTCTATGTAATTGGAGACTACTATGATATGGAAAGGCTTTACCATATTGGTTGCATTCATAGGGTTTCTCTCCAGTGTGTGTGTTTTTTATGTACTTGGAGACTACTATGATATGGAAAGGCTTTACAACATTGGTTGCATTCATAGGGTTTCTGTCTAGCGTGTGTTCTTTTATGTATTTGGAGATTCTGGGAATGTGCAAAGGATTTACCACATTGGTTACATTTATAGGGTTTCTGTCCAGTATGTGTTCTTTTATGTTCTAGTAGAATACTCTTAGTTACAAAGACTTTACCACATTCACTATACCCATAGGGTTTCTCTCCACTATGTTCTTTTATGTGTTTGGAGATTATCATGATGTGCAAAGGCTTTACCACATTGGTTACACTCATAAGGTTTCTGTCCAGTATGTATTCTTTCATGCATCTGAAGATTACTATGATATGCAAAGGCTTTACCACATTGGTTACATTCATAGGGCTTCTCTATAGTGTGTGTCCTTTGATGCATTCTGAGTAGACTGTGATAGACAAAGTCTTTACAACACTGACTACACTCATAGGGTCTCTTTCCATTCAGTATTTAACTGCATTTTTTGGAGATGATTGTTACATGGAAATGTTTCACCACATTGATTACTTTCATAGGATTTCTCTCCTCAATGACTTATTTCATGCCTGCAAAGATAATTGGCACATGTGAAAGCTTTACCACATTCATTACACTGATGAATCTTTGTGTCTATAGTAATTAATTTTACAATTTGGTCTAATGGTTAAGAAGAATCAGATCTTAAGGACTTATCATTTTGTTGACATTCATGGTGTTCCTCGACATCATGGGTTGTTTTGCATCTTTGAAGATACCTGTGATGGTAAGGGCATTTATTACATGGCTCACATTTATAGCATACTTTTTCTATGAGTATTTTCACATATTGAAGAGACCTAGAAAAGCTCAGAGCTTTACTACACTGAGTGCATTCATAAATTTCCCTTTACTGTGAAATACACTACATTTGTATATGGCATTTACAATGTGAACCAGGACAAACAATGAAGAATTTCCACCTTTCTAGTACTATAGGTATTTTCTGCAGTGTGAGTTTGAGGATGATCCCTATGAAATTGGAAAACCAATTAATTGTAACCTTGTATTACTCAGAAAGTCTATTCAATGTGGGGACTACTATATATATTCCAATTGTTCTGGAAGAGAGAGAGAGAGATTGGTTCTTTCACATCTGTATGCTTACATGGTTTGTGTCAATTGTTACATATGATATACCTATTAAAAGAAGAATAACAAGTGAAAAGGTTCCACACTGCATTTCACAAAGTTTGACATTCTGTTCCTCATAGACATGTGGTATAGGATTAAGATTTCTTCAAAACAACATTCTTGACTCTCATAAACTGCCCTTCTCACTTAGCAATGTTACTACAAGTATAAGAATATTTCCAGCTTTACTATGGACCATTTGCCTATTAGAAGGTTTGCCCACATACTTATCACTTTTTCAGTGTGTATACATTTTGCAATACCTAAGGGGTATGAGATTAAACAGATTGCCATTTCTTTTTGTTTTGTTTTTGAGACAGGGTTTCTCTGTGTATCCCTGGCTGGCTGTCCTGGAACTCACTGTGTAGACCAGGCTGGCCTTGAACTCAGAAATCCTCCTGCCTCTGCCTCCCAAGTGCTGGGATTAAAGGCGTGCGCCACCACCGCCCGGCCAGATTGCCATTTCTAACACATAATCTAATGATGCTATGATACAAATGCTGTTATCAGATAAGGCACTGTTTTCTTCTCTTCTTTCATAGAACAATGCATTGCAAAAATAAATCAGATACCTGAGATTGAGGAACATTGTTTTGTGAGAATTTAATAATCATGATATGTGTAAATTAGTCCTTTATTACACAGTCACTTTCTTTAAAATCTTTCAGGGAACATTAAAACTTTTTCAGAGATACATTCAAACCAACCTATCTATGAAAATTACCTTCTATATCTTGTAAAATTTTGTAAATGTTCTTCAATATTGTCATCTTCCCAATTGTATTCTAAAATACAGAAACAGAAAATTTATGACAAATTATTGGATCTTCTGTGAACCATATAACCATGCCTGATTCATTTACCTCATTCTTCCTTATTCTCAATTGAAATTACAGAACAGCTTCAATAAGAAACAATTGTCCCTTTATTTTGAAAAGTGACAGGAAATTCAGTCTTACCTATAGCCTTGAGATTCCTGTCGGTCTCCAGCATCACATCTCTGTAGAGACTCTTCTGTGAAGGATCCAGTAAAGACCATTTATCGCAAGTGAAGTTCACATGCACATCATTATAGGTCACTGCATTCTAAAATATCCCATCCAGGTGTACAACACAGAGCCTGATGCCAACATAATTTTAAAAGTATTCCTCACTGACAATATATTTGTATAATTCTGGTGCCTTCCCCACTGATTTCTTCACCCTGAAGTACTAATGTAATCACCAAATTATTTAAGAAGAAATTAAATAATGAGATTCAATTCTGTCATTTCTGTGTATTTTCAATAGGATACAGCCTTGCAAGAGAAATTCCGAGAGAGAGAGAGAGAGAGAGAGAGAGAGAGAGAGAGAGAGAGAAGGAAACAGTACTGAGCATTCAATGAACTCACAGTTTTTTCACTGGGGCTCTGACTCTGATGAATATAGATGGCCAGAACAGTACTGAACTAAAACCACAAAGAAAGACCACAAGACTTTAAATTTTGCATATTTCTTGTTTCCAGAGCCAGTAAACATGGATCATCTTGCAAAGTTCAACTTCTAAATTGGAATGAACTGTACCATTCTTGGACCACAGTTGCAGTAGGTTTTATATGAAGTTCTTTCTGGAACAAGGATTCAGTTTGCTTATTCATTCTATTAATGTAAAGCATAGCAGGAAGAAGTCTTACTCATGGGAGAGTTCATAGGTCATTTCAGTTTGCCATCTGAAACAACATAATGCTGTTTTTCACAACAAATCATAGACTTTCTATTTGTTTATGCCCCTGTTGCATCTACTGTAGTCCTGAATGAGTCATTAATAATAACCATCAAACAGATTTAATACTGCACTTAAGAAATTAGACAATTTTTTTTAATCCTTAGTTTCTCAGGGCATGGGCAGAATAATAAACCTTTTTTGTCAAAATATCAAACAAATGACCTCTAATTAAATTTATGATGAAGTCCAGTACCCACTGACATCTTCTAACCTCAACTTCTGTCTGCATTATATTCAACACTCCCATCTTACAAGTTTAAAAGAATTAAACTGTGTACAACTCTTTATGCCCTTTGCCTCTCAAGTCCTGATACTTTCTACATTCCTCCAAAAGATAACATTTTCAGGTTCTGGCTAGCAGCAAAATCCCTTTTTTTGTACCTTTTATTTTGTTGTTACAACTTGATTCTCTGATGTTGCGTGTGATTAAATCTTCTAACCAAAAGTAACTCAGGTTATGGCCTTTTTATTTATTTATTTTTTGATGGTTCTATCAGATAACAGTCCATCATTTTGGGAGCTTAGAACAGAAACTCAAGGTAGAAAATGAAGACAAAAAGAATAGAAAAATATGGCTACTGTCTCATGCTCAGCTAGCTCTCTTATCTAGTCCAGGCCTAGTTGCTTAGGATGATATTGCCGTCCTCAGTGGGAGAGCCTTCCCACATCAACCTTCAATCAACACAGTCTCTCAGACATAGTAACCATCCATTCTGATGGGGACACTCCCTCAATTGAGGCTCCTTCAGATAACTGTAGCCTCATAAACATTAAGAACTGAAGCAAGCCAGGCGGTGGTGGTGCACGCCTTTAATCCCAGCACTTGGGAGGCAGAGGCAGGAGGATTTCTGAGTTTGAGGCCAGCCTGGTCTACAAAGTGAGTTCCAGGACAGCCAGGGCTACACAGAGAAACCCTGTCTCGAAAAACCAAAAAAAACCTGAAGCAAATTAAGACACAGACAATAATACAACAAACATTTTATACAACACCAAATCAATGTGTTAACTATATCAATCACTTAAGTAGCAACATAAGCAGTGATGATTGAAAAAACTGGAAAACACAGATTTGCCAAGAAAGGAGGAGAGGCAAAAAAAAAAAAAATTAATATGTTTCTCCACAGAAAGTCTCCAAACTAACAAAATCTCAAGGAACTCATAAGATAATATAGTTGTAGGGCAGTCTGGAGGAGCTGAAGGGGTTTACAGGCCCATGGGAAAAAAAATGATGTCAGCCACCCAGATGACCCAGGACTCCCAGGGTCTAAACCATCAACCAAGGGGTACACATGGTTCTAGCCAAAAATGTGGCAGAGGAATGTCTTGTTGGGCATCAGTGGGAGGAGAGGTCCTTGGTCAGGTGAAGACTCAATAGAGGCCCCAGCAAATGGAAATCGAGGGGTGGGGGAGGTGGGAGTGGGTTGGGTGGAGGGGAATATACTTGGAGGCAGGGGGTGGGAGGAGGGGTTGGGGGGTGTTGGAGAGGGGGGAAACCGGGAAAGGTTTTAGTATTTGAAATGTAAATGAAGATTATATTCAATAAAAAAAATAATAATATAGTAAATTTTCAGAAGACAAAAATAGGTGAAGGTCTATAATGTTTTAGAGAAACAACAATAAAATAAACCTTTTCCTCCTCAACTTGCTTCTTAGACATGATGTTTGTACAGGAATAGAAACCCTGACTAAGACAAGGACACAACAGAAGAAATGGATACATCAGTCAAAAAAAAAGTTAAATCTAAAAGCCTTCTGGCATAATACATCCAGGAACTCTGTGTTACCTCACTCAGGATGATACTTTCTGGTTCCATCCATTTGCCTAAGAATTTCATGAAATCATTGTTTTGTTTTGTTTTGTTTTTTTAAAGATTTATTTAATGTTATATCTAAGTACACTGTAGCTGTCTTCAGACACACCAGAAGAGGGCGTCAGATCTCATTACAGATGGTTGTGGGCCACCATGTGGTTGCTGGGATTTGAACTCAGGACCTTCAGAAGAGCAGTCAATGCTCTTAACCACTGAGCCATCTCTCCAGCCCCCGAAATCATTATTTTTAATAGCTGAGTAGTACTCTATTGTGTAAATGTACCACATTTTCTGTATCCATTCTTCTGTTGAGGGATATCTTGGTTGTTTCTAGCTTCTGGCTATTACAAATAAGGATGCTATAAACAGAGTGGTGCATGTGTCCTTATTTATGTTGGAGTATCTTTTGGGTTTATGCCCAGTAATGGTATAACTGGGTCTTCAGGTAGAACTAGTTCCAATTTTCTGAAAACTGTCAGATTGATTTCCAAAGTAGTTGTACCAGCTTGCAGCTGAAACAACAATGGAGCAGTGTTCCTCTTTCTTTACATCCTAACCAGCATCTCCTGTAGCCTGAAGCTTTGATTTTAGCCATTCTGATGGTGTGAGGTCGAGTCTTAGGGTCTTTTTAATTTGCATTTCCCTGAAGACTAAGGATGTTGAACATTTCTTTAAGTGCTTCTCAGCCATTCAAGATTCCTCAGTTGAGAATTCTTTGTTTAGCTCTGTACCCCATTTTTTATTGAATATATTCTTTATTTACCTTTCAAAGGTTATCCCCTTTCTGTTTCCCCCCTCCCAGAAAACCCCTATCCCATCCTCCCTCCCCTGCTTCTATGAGGGTGTTCCTCCACCTAACCCACTCCCACCTTCCCGTCCTCTATTCCCCTACAGTAGGGCATCTATCATGCCTTCATAGGACCAAAGACCTCTCTTCCCATTGATACCTGACAAGGCAATCCTCTGCTACATATGTAGTTGGAGCTATGTGTACTCCTTGGTTGATATTGTTCTTCCTATGAGGTTGCAAACCCCTTCAGCAACTTTCATCCTTTCTCTAACTCCTCCATTGGGGACTCCATGCCCAGTCCAATGGTTGGCTATGAACATCTGCCTCTGTATTTGTAGGGCTCTGGCAGGGCCTTTTTAGGAGACAGCCATATCAGGCTCCTTTCAGCAAGCATTTCTTGGCATCCACAATAGTGTTGGTGTTTAGTGACTATATAGGGGATGAATCCCCAGGTGGGACAGTCTCTATTTGGCCTTTCCTTGAGTCTCTGTTGTACACTTTATCTCCATATTTGCTCCTGTGAGTATTTTGTTCCCCTTCTCTGAAAAACCGAACCACCCACACTTTATTCTTCTTTCTTGAGCTTCATGTGGTCTATGAATTGTATCTTGGGTATTCGGAGCTTTTGAGCTAATTTCCACTTAACAGTGACTTCTTACCATGTGTGTTCTTTTGTGATTGGGTTACCTCACTCAAGATGGCACTCTCTGGCTCCATCCATTTGCCTAAGTATTTCATGAATTCATCCCTTATAATAGCTGAGCAGTACTCCATTGTGTAAATATACCACATTTTCTGTATCTATTCCTCTGTTGAAGGACATCTGGGTTCTTTCCAGCATCTGGCTATAAATAAGGCTGCTATGAACATGGTGGAGCATGTGTCCTTATTATATGTTGGAGTGTCTTCTGGGTATATGCCCAGAAGTGGTATAGCTGGGTCCTTGGGTAGTACTAGGTCTAATTTTCTGAGGAATCACCAAGCTGATTTCCAGAGTGGTAGTACCAGCTTGCAATTCTACCAGCAATGGTGGAGTGTTCCTCTTTCTCCACATCCTCACCAGCATTTACTGTGACTTGAGTTTCTGATCTTAGCCATTCTGACTGGTGTGAGATGGAATCTCAGGGTCATTTTGAATTGTATTTTCCTGATGACTAAGGATGTTGAACATTTCTTTAGGTGCTTCCCAGCCATTCGATATTCTTCAGTTGAAAATTCTTTGTTTAGTGTTGTATCCCATTTTTAATGGGGTTATTTGATTCTCTGGAGTCTAACTTCTTGAGTTCTTTGTATATGTTAGATATTAGCTCTCTATAAGATGTAGGATTAGTAAAGATCTTTTCCAAATCTGTTGGTTGCTGTTTTGTCATATTTACCTTTGCCTTATAGAAGCTTTGCAATTTTATGAGGTCCCATTTGTCAATTCCTGATCTTAGAGTGCAAGCAAGCTATTGGTGTTCTGTTCAGGAACTTTTACCCTGTGCCCATGTGCTCAAGGGTCTTCCCCACTTTCTTTTCTATTAGTTTCAGTGTATCTGGTTTTATTTGGAGGTCCTTGATCCACTCGGACTTGAGCTTTGTATAAGGAGATAAGAATGGGAAGATTTGCCTTTTTCTGCACAGAATGCAAAATGAGTGAAGACAGAAATAAAGAATGTTAAAGACTTTCTAGAATTCAATGAAAAATAATATACAACCTATTCAAACATATGGGATACAAGGAGAGTAGTGATAAGAGGACAGTTGATAGCACTAATTGTATACATCAAAAAATTAGATCTCTTACTAGCAACTTAATAGCACACTGGAAAACAATAGAACCAAATGAAGAAAGCACAGCTAAAATGTATGGTTTGCTTGCAGACAAGAGAAATTATTGATTGAGGACTGAAATCAATAACAGAAAGAAAGGATGGACACACACCAAAAAAAAAAAAATCAGTGAATCAAAATTGATTCTTTGAAAAGGAAAAAAAAAGATAAACCCTTATTCAAGCTAACTAAAAGACAAAGAATATTCAAATTTTAAAATCAGAAACAAAAAGGATGACATAACAAAAAACAATGAGGAAATCTCAAGAATATAAGAATGTACTTTAACAACCAAGGACTGATTGGTTTTAGTGCATAATTCAAACATTCAAAGGAGACTGAATGCCAATTCAGCTCAAGGTATTCTACAAAACAAAAACAGAAAGAACATTACCCAATTCATTTCATGAAGCCACAATTACCCTGATACCCAAGCATATAAAGACTCAACACAGAATGTAACAGACAAATTTTGCTAATAAGCATAGATGCAAAATTACTCAATAAAATGCTTGAAAACAGAATCAAAGAGCAGATCAAGAAGATCATTCACAATGTTCAAGATGCAGGAACTGTTCGACACGAATATCAGAAAATGTAATCCACAGTATAAAAAAAAAGGTACAGAAAAAAAATTACAGGATCATCTCATTAGACACCAAACAAGCCTTTGACAAAAAGTTCCCCTGAGAATTTTCATACATTTCTTAGATTAAGAGAGATATGAGGGCAGCAAGCAGAGCAAAACTCTATAACAGCATGAAGTTCTCAGTACACATGGTCCACCAGCTCATGCCTCACCAAGGTACAAGCATCATGGTTCTGCTAAAAAGTGTGCTACATTCCAGGAATTCCAAAGCAGTTTGTCATTCCTCCTTCATGCCCCTTAGAAATATTCCATGACAAAACTAAATTTAAACAATATCATTGCCTTGGATAGAACTTCAAATACCAGCTGGGCTGTGGTAGCGCACTCCTTTAATCCCAGCACTTGGGAGGCAGAGGCAGGAGGATTTCTGAGTTCGAGGCCAGCCTGGTCTACAGAGTGAGTTCCAGGACAGCCAGGGATACACAGAGAAACCCTGTCTCGAAAAACCAGAAAAAAAAAAAAAAAGAACTTCAAATACCATATTGAATAGATAGGGAGGAAGTGGGAGGCCTTGTCTTGTCCTTGAGTTTAGTGAATTTGCTTTTAACTTTCTCTCCATTTATTTGATGTTGTCTACTGGCTTGCTATATATTATTTTGATTATATTTGTGTATGTGTCTTATATCCCTGATCTCTCACACTTTAACATGAAGGGGTGTTGGATTCTGTCAAAGAATTTTTCAGCATTTAATGAGATTATCATGTGATTTTTTTCTTTCAGTTTCATCATATATTGGATTACATTGATGGATTTTTTTTTGTTTGTTTCTTAATTTTCTTTTTTTTTCTAAGTTTTTTTATTTACATTCCAAATCATTTCCCCTTTCCTGTTTCCTCCCTCCCCAAAAGTCCCATAAGCCCCCTTCCCTCCCTCTGTTCCCCATTCAACCCCCTCTCGCTTCTCTGCCCTGGCATTCCCCTACATCCAGTCTTTCCAGAACCAGGGGTCTCTCCTTCCATCTTCTTGGAAATCTATTGATATGCGAATTGTGTCTAGGGTATTCCGAGATTCTGGGTTAATATCCCCTTATCAGTGACTGCATACCATGTGTGTTCTTTTGTGATTGGGTTACCTCACTAAGCATGATATTTTCCAGTTCTGACTATTTGCCTAGGAATTTCGTGAATTCATTGTTTTTAATTGCAGAGTAGTATCCAGTGTGTAAATATAACACATCTTCTGAATCCATTCCTCCGTTGAGGGACATCTGGGTTCTTTCCAGCTTCTGGCTATTATAAATAAGGCTGCTATGAACATAGTAGAGCATGTGTCCTTATTGCATGCAGGGGAAGCCTCTGGGTATATGCCCAGGAGTAGTATAGTCAGATCCTCTGGGAGTGTCATGCCCAGTTTTCTGAGGAACCACCAGTCTGCTTTCCAGAGTGGTTGGTTGTATCAGCTTGCAATCCCACCAGCAATGAAGAGTGTTCCTCTTTCTCCACATCCTCGCCAACAACTGCTGTCTCCTGTGTTTTTGATCTTAGCCATTCTGACTGGTGTGAGATGGAATCTCAGGGTTGTTTTGATTTGCATTTTCCTAATGACTAAGGATGATGAACATCTCTTTAGGTGCTTCTCAGCCATTAGATATTCTTCAGGTGAGAACTCTTTGTTTAGCTCTGTACCCCATTTTTTAATAGGGTTACTTGGCTCTCTGGAGTCTAACTTCTTGAGTTCTTTGTATATATTGGATATTAGCCCTCTGTCGGATGTAGGGTTGGTAAAGATCATTTCCCAGTTAGTTGGTTGCCGCTTTGTCCTTTTAACAGTGTCTTTTGCCTTACAGAAACTTTGTAATTTTATGAGGTCCCATTTGTCAATTCTTGATCTTAGAGTATAAGCTATTGGAGTTCTGTTCAGGAAATTCTCCCCTGTGCCCATATGTTCAAGGTTCTTCCCTAGTTTCCCTTCTATTAGTTTCAGTGTGTCTGGTTTTATGTGGAGGTCCTTGATCCACCTGGAATTGAGTTTAGTGCAAGGAGATAAGAATGGGTCATTTTGCATTCTTCTGCATGTTGACACATTGATGGGTTTTTAGAAATTGATCTATCCCTGCATCCCACAATCAATTAATATTTAAGGGGCTGTAGAGGTGGCTTAGTGGTCAAGAGCACTAATTGCTCTTCCAGAGTTCCTGAGTTCAATTCCCAGCAACCACATGGTGGCTCACAATCATCTGTAATGGGATTTGATGCCCTCTTCTTGTGTGTGTTTGAAGACAGCTGCAGTTTACTCATATAAATAAAATAAATAAATTTTTTTAAAAAAAGTTTATTACACAACAAACCATAAGAAGAGATCTTATACAAACAAAACAAAACAAAAAAAAGCAAGCAACCGCCAGGCGGTGGTGGCGCACGCCTTTAATCCCAGCACTTGGGAGGCAGAGGCAGGCGGATTTCTGAGTTCGAGGCCAGCCTGGTCTACAGAGCGAGTTCCAGGACAGCCAGGGCTACACAGAGAAACCCTGTCTCGAAAAACCAAAAAAAAAAAAAAACCAAAACAACAACAACAAAAAAAAAGCCAGCAACCAGCCATACAAACAAAAATCCACCACCTCCAACATCAAAATATCACAAACAAAAAATCATTGCTCACTAATACCTTTAAACATCAATGGACTTTATTCAACAATAAAAGGACACAGGTTAACAGAATGAATGTGAAAATAGGGTCCATCATTCTGTTGCATACAAGAAATACACTTCAGCAACAATGATATACAGGAACTCAGAATAAAGGTCTCAAAAAGGGTTTTCCAAGCAAACAGACTCAAGAAACAAGCTGGCATAGCCATTCTAACTTCTAATTAAATAGACTTTCAACCAAAAGAGATGGGGAAGGATACTTCATAAGCATCAAAGGAAAATCTACCAAAATGACATCTTAATTCTAAACATCTATGCTCCAAAGACAAAGGCAGATACATTTGTAAGAGAAACATTTCTGAAGCTTAAATAAGACATTGAACCCCACACACTAATTGGGGGAGACATCAACACCCCACTCACACCAAGGGCAGATCATTAAGACAGAAACAAAATGACAAAAGAAAAAGAAGAAAGAAAGAAAAAGAAATAAAAGAAAGGATGTATTTGACACAGGTTTTTAATCAAACAGACCTAACAGATATCTATAGAATATTTCACCCAAATGCAAAAGAATATTTATTTTCAGTACCTAATGGAACCTTATCCTATATTTACCATGTATTCACAAAGACGTGAACTCAGAAGAAAAACCTGAGAGAGAGAGAGAAAGAGAGAGAGAGAGAGAGAGAGAGAGAGAGAGAGAGAGAGAGAGAGACTACAAGCTGTCTCTAAGAGCAGTTTCAGAACAGCAATGAGTCACTTTCATTGCCTAAGACTGTGGTTTTGCATCTATCCAATCCTCTCATTCTTAAGAACCCCAAAACAACTGAGGCTGGTCTGTTCGTGGCATCTTACCAAATCAATCTACACAGTCAATGCAATTGCATCAGAATTCCAACACAATTCTTTTCAGACCTTGAAAGAACAAGTCTCACCTTCATATAGAAAAACAAAACAATTGTTTTAGGATACCTAAAAACAATCCTGTAAAGGAACGTTGAAAGGTATCACCATCCCTGATTTCAATCTGTACTAAAGAACAATAGTAATAAAAACTCCATGGTATGGGTATAGAAACAGACAGGTTGATCAATGGAATTGAATTAAAGACCCTGAAATAAACCCACACAACTATGGACACTTGACTTTTCACAAAGAAGGCAAAATCACACAATGGAAAAAAAGAAAGCATTTTCAACAAATATTTCTGGTCTAATTAGAGTTCTGCATTTAGAATAGTGCAAATAGACACATATTTATCACTGCACACAAAACTCAATTTCAAGTGAATCAAAGATCTCATTATAAATCCAGATACACTAAATCTAATAGAATATAAAGAGGGAAATGTCATTAAATGCTTTGATGTCTGATTTCAGACCCTGGGACAAGGGAATGAGGTGTATATTTTACATACCAAAGCAGACCAAGCCTCCAGGTTATCTAGCATCCCTCAGTCCCAACAAGGGATAGCCTGTCTTCTATGCTGAACATTCCAGCCCAGCGGCTGGGCTGCCCTTACCCCAGAGGCTCTTCCTATATAGTCTAGACATTTTAGTCTCCCCATTCTCTCTTCTATTTTCTCCTTCTTTCTCGTCTTTCTTCCTTCCCATTATGACTTGCTGGCCTTGGTCCTTCAGACCAGTGAACTCATGTGAGAACAGCTTCCTTTAATATAATCTAATGTAGATGAAGTTGGATCATTTTACTCATGAAGATATAACTTACCAATTGGTACAGGCCACAGCTTCCTAAACAGAAAACCAATGGATAAGGTACTAAGATCAACAGCTGATAAATGGGAACTCATGAAACTGAAAAGCAAAGGACACTGTCAATATATCAAAACAGCAGGCCACAAACTGGGAAAAGATCTTCAACACCCTCACATCCTACATAGGGCTCATATGCCAAATATACAAAGAACTCATAAAGTTAAATACCAGTTACCCAAATAAGCCAATTAAAAATAGGGTATAAAGCTAAACAAACAATTCTCAACAGAGGAATCTCTAATGCTTAAGAACCACATAAAGAAATGTTCAAGAGCTGGGCAGTGGTGTCACATGCCTTTAATCCCAGCACTAGGGAGGCAGAGGCAGGTGGATTTCTGAGTTCGAGGCCAGCCTGGTCTACAGAGTGAGAGTGATTTCCAGGACAGCCAGGGCTATACCGAGAAACCCTGTCTCAAAAAACAAACAAGAAAGAAAGAAAGAAAGAAAGAAAGAAAGAAAGAAAGAAAGAAAGAAAGAAAGAAAGAAAGAAAGAAAGAAAGAAAGAAAGAAAGAAAGGAAGGAAAGAAAAGAAAGAAAGAAAGAAAGAAAGAAAGAAAGAAAGAAAGAAAGAAAGAAAGAAAGAAAGAAAGAAAGAGAAAGAAAAATACAAATCAGACCAACCCTTGAGATTCCACAAATGGATAAGTTCAAAAACTCAAGTGACAGCACATACTGGTGAGGATGTGAAGAAAGGGGAATGATTCTCCATTACTAGTGGGAGAGCAAACTGGTGTAATGACTCTGCAAATTTATTTAGTGGATTCTAAGAAAATTGGGAATAGTTCTTCCTGAAGACCCAGCTTTACTACTCATAGCCATTTACCTATAAGGTTTTCCACCCTACCACAAGGACATGTGCTCCACTATGTTCATAGCAGCTTTATACACAATAGGCAGAAAATGGAAACAATCCAGATGCCCCTCAATCAAAGAATATATACAGAAAATGTGGCTCATTTACTCAATATATTTAGCTATTAAAAATAAGGACATTGTAAATATTGCCATCAACTAGATAGAAGTAGAAAATATTATGAACGAGGTAACTGAGATGCAAAAGAACATGTATGGTATGTACTCACTTAAACATGGATATTAGCTATAAAGCACAGGATTCACACAGTACACTCCACAGCTAAACAAGAAGGCCCAAGCAAGGATGCTTGAATTTCACTTAGAAATAGTTATAGAACTCAGATGGAGGGAAGGGATTGGGGGTGGGGAGAGGAATGTGGGAGTTGAGAAATCATTTCTGGGGAGAGATGGGAAAGAGGGCCAGAGGACCAAGAGAATGAACAGATATCGGTGACTGGCAAGGCTTGGTGCCATCTCTAGGACTTGCCAGAGATCTGGGATGGGTGAGGCAACCCAGGAGTCTATGGGGGTGACTTTAGCTGAGACTCCTAGCAATGGGGATATGGATACTGAAATGGTCACTTTCTGTAGCCAGGTAGGACCCAAAGTAAAGAGATTAGGACACCAACCTACGTACAAAACTTTTGACTCAAAATTTGTGCTGTGTACAAGAAATGCTGGGACAGAGAATGAGGGAATGGCCAACCAATAACTGGCACAACTTGAAACTTATCCTATGGACAAGCACCAAACCCTGACACGATTAATGATACTCTCTTATGCTTGCAGACAGGAGGCTAACATAATTGTCATATGCAAGACTCCACCAAGCAGCTGACTGAAACAGATGTAGAGACTGACAGCCAAATATTGGATGGAGCTCAGTGACTATTACTGAAAAGTTGAGGGAGGGATTAAGAAACCCAAAGGGTCTCCACAAGAAGATCAACAGAGTCAACCTGGACCCTTGTGGGCTCTCAGAGCCTGGCCCACCAACAAAAGAGCATAGAGTGACCGAACTGAGGACCCTGCACACACAGCAAAGGTGCATCTTGGTCTTAATGTTTATTCTCTAATTTGTTGCCTGTCTGAGGGTCCTCTTCCCCTACCTGTGTTGTATTTTCAGGACACAGTGGGACATGATGAATCTAGTCCTGCAGAGACTAGATGTGCCAGAGTGGGGGTAAAACCAGAGATGTCCTCCACCCTCCCAGAGAAGTGAAGAGGAAATAGAGGGAGGAGGTGGGGGTGGGGCAGCATTCTGAATGTTAAGTAAATACATAAAACCTTCTGGCATGGAGGTGGGGAGGAGTAAGACATCATGAAATTTAAAGGGAAATAGATGCAACTAGGAAAAAAAATTACCCTGAAAAGAGAACCAAGAGCTAAAAACACAAATATGGTAGGCATTCAGCTATAAATGATATCAGCTATTAGATACTGACCAAGCCTGGTCAGTCAGTCAACAGGTTCTCCAGGGCGGGAGTTTGGATTAAAAAGAAAAAAAGAGAATTAAACAACATTGTAGCATGACCCCAGTCAGTTCTGAGGTTTATTTTTTTCCAGTCTGCTTTTTAATTTTTTTTTTCTTTTTGGTTTTTCCAGACTGGGTTTCTCTGTGTAGCCCTGACTGTCCTGGAACTCACTCTGTAGGCCAGGCTAGCCTTGAACTCAGAAATCCACCTACCTCTGCCTCTCAAGTGCTGGGATTAAAGGCGTGTGCCACCACTGCTTGGCTTCCAGTCAGCTTTTAGACCACTTTAAGTACAAGCAAAATGATAACATCAGTTCTGGGTCAAAGAACAAGCAAGGAAATAAACAAAATCCCGGAAACACCTTTCTAGGGGCTAGTCAGCAGGACCAAGACAAAAGGAATGCCATACATGCCCCGGCTGAGCCCTCTCTGAGCTTTGCATTAACTCAAATGTAAATGTTCTTAATCTGGGCCTAATTCCAGACTCCAGCCTTGAGTTTACTTCTTTTGTCCTGGCCGGACCTCAAATTCCAGCCAAGTGTCTAGAAGCAAGCAGGTCCCAAGAAGCTCTCCACAAAATACATGATATTCTAGTACAATCCACAGACCCAGAGAGGATTTAGGAAAAGAGGAGGCCTATAAGGGGGAAGCATGGATCTCCCTAGAACCACGCTTTTCTCTAGAAGAAAACTGAACCTTTCTGGCACTCCAGGCCTTACTGTTGATTGCGATCCGGTAATGCCACATTGAGCACTTGTTACAGCTCTCCAATATGGAGATGGATCAAGTAGCTGGTTATAAATCAGGGTTGTTTCCTTTCTTATGTTTTGGAGCCGTGTTTCTGCATAATCTCGGTGAACAAACATGTGTATCCTAGCACTCTAATCTCTAAGAGGCCTGGTTAGCATACTATTTATCTGTGGAGTGTTTTACAGGCAGTCCTCCCTCAGCTAAATTCTACTTGATGTGACTTAGTATTTCCAAAGCACTAGTAAATCCTTTACATCTTCAATTCTACTCTTTTACAGAGTTTAGTACTGTACTGCTACCTAAAACATGAGATGCAACTTTCACAAAATTTACTCCAAGCAGAGTTTACACCTTAATGTAAAATTCTAAGGGCTGAATATAAAGAAACTAGGGCTCCCCAACTTTGGCATCCTGTAGAAGGATGTTTCTACACAAAAGCCACTATGCAGATGCAGCCCCCACAGTGAACTTATTCAGAGGCTCAGTCCAAGGAGTGGTTAGAACCACAAGGGAACCTATAGAAGGCATCCTGTTCCCACCACACCGGGAAAAGACTCACCAAACCAACTCCCACAGCTCAGGCCCCTGCTCCTCCACACTGTTAGCAGTGACCCTGTGCTCACCATGTTGAAACTTTGGAGCTTGCCTGATTGCACCTCACAGCACCCAGCAGCCGGGATCAGAGCATAGCATGCCAAACCACTCTAGCAGGATCAGCAACTAAGTCAACCAGCTTCCTCCTGGCACCTGGAAGAACCTTCCTCCTCTTTGAGTGGCTGGTCTATTTTAAAGGTTTGATTGGCCAGTGTGTATTCAGTGACAAGATCACCTCCCCTATTGTTCAAACTCTCTGGAGTTCCACAACTAAGTGCTGCCTGGCACCAGTCAAGAGACTGACCTTTTCCGAACCTTCAGGGATTTGCATTTCAGTAGCACTTTTGCATGTCCTCCAGTAACCTACACATCTGTCTTCCTACCCTGGCCCAGGGTGGACCCACCACTCCAGCTTGCACTACTCAGGACCCACCTCCTCCATCTCATGGGAATTCAGTGTATGCTCACCAGGTCCTGACTTTAAAGCTCCCCTCACAGTACTCAGTAGACATTCTCCTTCTTCCTCTAGGAATCAAGGTAGATAGCATGGATAGCCCATTACCAAATTGTAGTGGAGTTATTAATCTGTCCTACAAGTGAAAGGGTGCTCAGAATGTATACAATTAAAGAGAGATCTGAGGAAACAAGTAGTGGGATTTTGTTTGTTTGTTTTTGTTTTTTATGCTTTAGGGTTTTTGTTTGTTTGTTTGTCCATTTCTTTGTTACTGTTGTTTTGTTTTCTTTGTTGTTTCATGGCTTCATGTTGTGTTCATGGAAACTACAGCTACTGAACACCTAGTAGGCATGAGACAAGCCTGGGAGGAAAAACAGGAAATGATGACAAACACTATGGCACACTATTGTTTGCTGGCACATCTTCCCTGTGACAAGGCAATGAGATCATGGGAGTTATTTCCAAGCCAATGATTTCCTTTAAGAAAGGACTCACAGGGATTTTACTGAGGAAGTTTGGATATATTCACATATAGATTTTCTTACTCCTATAAATGCTGAGTCAAATCCTCTGCTGAAAGTTATCACAATTCTCATATATGCAAAGGACAAGTCCTAAAGTACATGTGACATAGCCCCTAAGGAAAGGTAACAGTCTAGGGAAGAATGAAACTGGGATAATCATTCTTAGGAATTTGTCTCTATATCAAAAGGTAGGTGAGGTCTGCCTCCACAGATAGCAAAAGGATCACCAGGTCATCAACAAAATTCACCTTCATACTTTTGGATAGACTGCAAATATTTTATCTCTTTCAAGAAGAATAGGGACTTGTTTATTTGACATTCCTGGTTTTCTTAGTGATCTATGGATACAAGGACTTTTGTGACCCCCATAACCTATTGTTCCTTAAAGAGGGGATTATCTCCTGCAAGCCTCCTGGGAGCATAAGCCTCAGGTAAATAGGAGCTCTGCATTTGGTTATCCAATGAATCTTTGTCATTCCTGAAACCATATAACACAAGTAACAGAAATGTGCTCAGCAAGTTTTCATCATAGTTTTAGGATACTTATTCACACATACTTGACAATGAAGAAATTGACTGGAAAGATTTTGGGGAAAGAGAGGACTGAAAATGGGAAATTGATGTAATATATTTCAATTAAAATGTATAGAAACAAATTTTAAATGAAAAGAGGCTAGAGAGATAGCTTAACATTTAAGAGCAATTGGGTGCTGTTAATGATGACCCAGGTTCCATCCCTAGAAAACACATTGTAGCTAACGTTGTTGGTACTCCATCCCCAGGTATCTCCTGCATTCTTCTGACCTCTGTTGTTACTGCACACAGACACATGCAGGCAAACATCCAGATGTACGTAAAAATAAAACGGAAGCTTAAAATATAGAATTGTATATGGTGATGTCACAGCCCAGAGACGGACAGCAGTCAGAGCTAGTTATGATGAACTCTTTCAAGTCCTTCGTGGGTGCAACTATGGTCTTCCTTTGAGCCAGCCAGCTCAGAGGCTAAAGCAGACTCATTGTGAGGTTAGAATAGCTCAGCAGAGATGTTCCTCTAAGAAAAGTGTCCACAGTTGTGATAGCTGATTTTTCCTTGATGTTTTCTGAATTTATGTTGTCTGTTCTTTTTATATGTGAGAACTGTGGCCTTGATACAACTGTTAGATCGTACATCATAATCAACAGGGAGCAATATCTCTTTAGCAATGTATTTTCTCTGTGTCACTTACAGGATTTTCAGCTAAGACCATGTACTAAAAGTTGAATATTCCAGAGACATTTTTATCGATAATTTGTATATTTTACTTATGTTTCTGCACACTTTGAGCTAAGAATGCCCTTAAGTAGCTCTGCTTTTACATTGTAACCACATTCAGCAGAGGATTTGACTAGGCTTGCATAGGAGGCAAACCTATATGTGAACATATCCAGATTCCCTCGGTAAAATTCCAATGCTTCCTTTCTTGAAGGAAATCATTACTTTGGAAATGACTCCCATGCTCTCCTTGCCTACCATAAGGAAAAAAATTCTTCCATACTTCCAGTGTTTTGGATGATATGATGGCTATTTTTACTAATCAAACTGACTATATGTGGAATTAACTAAAACCAAAAGAGTTTGGTCCTGTGGGGAATTTTTTTTAATTATGCTTTTGAAGTGGAAAAATCCTTCTTTAATCTGGATATTTTGTGGTGACGAGATCCACCTTTAATCTAGACCACAGCTTCTTGTGTCAGCCTAGATATATAAAGGACATTGAAGATGGTATCTCTCTCTACCTCTGGGTAGCAATTTCTTTTCCCCTTGGCATTAGAGCCTACTTCATAGGAATTCTGGTATATTCTGAAAATGAGCTGAGAATCCAGCCACATGGATTGAACAACTAGTGGATTCTTCAATTTGCCCTTGGTAGCAAGCCATTGTTAGACTAGTTGGATCACAGCCTGTAAGTCATTCAAATTATTCCACTTTCTGAATACATTGCAGTTCATTCTATCAGTACTGTTCATCTGGAGAACCTTCAGTAATAATGATGTTTTTTTCACCTTTCCACTGTGGAGGATGTGCCAGCTAACAGAATAGTACTCCAGTATTTATCATCTGTTTTCTGCTTTTCTGCTGGGCTTCACTCATACCTCCCAGGTGAGAAATAGCAGCAATTTACCTGAACCACAAAAAAACAACAACAACAAAAAACCAAAAAACAAAAAAAAAAAAACCCAAAAAAACAAAAGAACAAAAAAAAACCCCTCTGGTTTCCTAAAATCTCTCTTTAATTGTTAATATTCTGATCACCCTTCTGCTTGTAGGACAAATTAATAACTACAAGTTGAGTAATTGTAATGCCTTTATATTACAAAATAAAACCTATGCAAGTTACCTACCTTGATTTTAGGAGGAAGAAGGGGAAGTACCTACTGAGTGCTGTGAAGGGAGATCAGGCAATCTTTGAGTTAGGACCTGGTGAGCACAGGCTCAATGCCCATGAAATGGAGGAGCTGGCTGCTAACAGTGCAAGCTGGAGTGATGTGTCCACTCTGGGCTTGGGTGGGAAAACAGATGGATAAGGTATTGGAGGACAGGCAAAAGTATTACTGAAATGCAAATCCCTGAAGGTCAGTCTCTTGACTGGTAGTCAGGAAACAGCTGTGGACTTCCAGAAAGCTTGAACACTAGGGGAGGTGCTCTTGTCACTCAATACACACTGGCCAATCAAACCTTTAAGACAGACCTGCCACTCAAAGAAAAGGAAGGTTCTTCCAGGTACCAGGAGGAAGCTGGTTGACTTAGTTGCTGAGCCTGCTAGAGTGGTTTGACATGCTATGCTCTGATCCCGGCTGCTGAGTGCTGTGAGGTGCAATCAGGAGAGCTCGAAAGTTTCAACATGGTAAGCACAGGGTCACTGATAACAGTGTGGAGGAGCAGGGGGCTGAGCTGTGAGAGCTGGTTTGGGGAGACTTTCCCTGGCGTTGGTGGGATCTGGCTACCTTCTGTAAGGTCCTTTGTGTTCCAACCACTCTGTAGACTCAGCGGTCCCTCTGTAGTTCACTGTGGGGGCTGCATCTGCATAGTGGCTTTTGTGTAGAAACATCCTTCACAGGATGCCAAACTTGGAGAACCATAGTTTCTACATAGTCTACCCTTAGCATTTCACATTAAGGTGTAAGCTCCATTTGGAGTTAATGTTATAGAAGTTGCATTTCATGTATTAGGTAGCAATGCAGTATTAAACTCGGATGTAAAAAGAGTAGAATTGAAGATGTGAAGGATTTACTAGTGCTTAGGAGATAGTAATTCACACTAAGTAGAATTTAGCTGAGGATGGACTGCCTGTAAGACATTCCACAGATAAATAGTATGCTAACCAGGCCTGTTAGAGAGAGATTAGAGTACTAGGATACACGTTTACTCGCCAGGATTTTCCAGATATATGGCTTCAAACCATAAGAAAGGAAACAACACTGATTTACAACGAGCCACAAGGCCTATCCCCATATCAGAGATCTCTAACAAGCTGCTCAATGTGGCATTACTGGATCACAATAAACATTATGGCCTGGAGTGCCACAAAGGTTCAGTTTTCTTTTAGAAAAAAGCATAGTTCTGCTACATGGGCAAGCTGACATCTGGTGACAATCATTTGAAATGGTTAAAAAAAAAAAAGCACTGTTTTGGTGACTGCTGGCCTGATCGAGGTAGGCTTTCCCTGAGGTCCCCATATATGGAGAATGACAGCTCCTTCTGAAACCCTGGAAAATGCTTGGCAGAGCTAGTAACAGTCTGGGACCTAGTCCTTGGTTTCTTTCCCTAAGGCCCTGAGGTATGGAGATAAAACAGAGCTCCTTTAAAACCATGAATATTCTTGGGAGAGCTGGTAATGGTCTGGGGCCAGATTTTGAGAACACAATTCTTCCCACCACATGGAGCTGTGGATATCTTGACCTCTATAGGCTTGGACAGGAACATTCCTGAGATACCCTGAGTTTCCCTTGTGCATCGCTATTTGATTAAAAATCCTTCTGAGTGTATTGCATTGTATGATAGTTTATGATACTACATAGAAGTCTTTCATATCCTCCATTTCCCCCATGTTAGTAGTATAGAAGATGGTTTTCTTCTTAAGAATTTTATACAGTGCCAGGCAGTGGTGGTGCATGACTTTAATCCCAGCACTTGGGAGGCAGAGGCAGGAGGATTTCTGAGTTCCAGAATAGCCTGTCTGCCGAGTGAGTTCCAGGACAGCCATGACTACACAGAGAAACTCTGTCTCAAAACAAAACAAAACAAAACAAAAAGAATCTTATATAGCATAAGACATAACTTGTGTAAGACCTTCCTACCCCAGTCTTTTTTACTCTTTGTCCTACCTTCAGTCTGAGTTGTTTAGGGATCTCCATTTGACCTCCTCCAAAAACAACTCAACTGAATGTAATCCCTTCCTACCACTGATGTCCTGCCTGAATACAAAGGACTACCAGTTCAGCCACTGTGTTCTCCATTAGAATGAGTCCTCACCAATATCATCCTCTAGATTCTAGAAATTTAGTAGTGCATTAAGTTTCTATACTAACCTGAAATGTTCCCTAATTCCAGCTGTTTTTCTCTGCACTATACTCTCTCCCTCCATCTCCCCAGCTGCTCCTCCACTCCTGTCCTCATTCACCCTCATTCAACCAAAGAATCTATTATATTTTCCCTTTCTAGGGAGATCTGTGTGTTCCCCTTATACTCCTTCTCTTTTCCTATCTTCTCTCTGGGTCTGTGGATTGTAGCGTATAAATATCATTTACCTAATAGCTAATATCATTTATAAGGGAATGTATACCATATTTGTGTTTCCAGGTCTTAGTTCCAACCTTGGGGTGATTTTTTTTCTAGTTGCATCTATTTTCCTGTAAATTTCATGATGTCATACCCCAACCCCAGGGCCAGAAGGTTTTATGTATTCATTTCACATCATGAATGCTGCCTCACCCCCATCTTCCTCTGGGGCTCCACCATATATAGTCTCTCCTACTATTCCTACTCTGCTTCTTCTCTGGGAGGGTGGAGGACACCTCTGGGTGTACCTTGACTCTGGTACATCAAATCTCTGCTAGACTAGGTTTCATCATCACCACTGAGGCCTGAAAATGTAACACAGGGGAACCAGATCCACAGACATGAAACAGCTTCAGGAGGGCCCATATGAAGACTGAGCTTCACCTCTGCTACATATGTGCAGGGGGCCTAAGTTCAGTCCCTGTGTGCTCTTTGGTTGGTGGTCCTGTCTTTGAGAGCCCACAGGGTCCAGATTAGTTGTCTCTGTTGGTCTTCCTGTAGAGTTCCTATCCCCTCTAGTTCTCTCAATCCTTCCTTAATTTTTCAGTAAGACTTCCTGATTTCCTTTTAATATTTTTCTGTGAGTCACTGCATCTTTTTCAGTGGTCATACTGTGCTCAGTGCAGTCTCACAGAGGGTAACTCTTCTAGCCTCCAGTCTGCAAGCATAAGAGAGTACCATTAATAGTGTGAGAGTTTAGTGCTTACCCATGGGATAGGTCTCAAGTTGGTGCAGTTATTGGTTGGCAATTTCCTCAGTCTCTGTTCCATATCTTTCCCAGCATTTCTTATAGACAACTCAAAGTTTTGAGGGTGGGATGGAGTCCTTATCCCCTCCACTGTGGTTCCTGCCTGGCTACAGAAAGTAGACACTTCAGATTCCATATCCCTATTGCTAGGAGTCTCAGCTAAAGTCACCACCATAGACTCTTCGTAGCCTTTCCCATCTGAGATCTCTAGCAAGCCCTTGAAATGGCACCCACCCTTGCCAGTCACCGATTTCCATTCATTCTCTTGAACCTTTCCTGTCTCTCCCCACAAATTATTTTGAACCCCCACATTCCCCTCCCCATTCCCTCTCCTACCCAGGCTCCTCCCTCCATCTGCCTCCTAGAACTATTTTCTTCTCCCTTCTAAGTGAAATTCAAGCATCATTTCTTGGACCTTTTGTTCTTGCTTAGCTTCTTTGGGTCTGTGGAGTATAGTGTGTGCATCCTGCACTTTATGGCTAATATCCACTTTTAAGTGAGTACATACTATGCATGTTCTTTTGGGTCTCAGTTACCTCATTCAGAATGATCTTTTCTAGTTCTTTCTAGTTGCCTGCAAAATTCACAATGTCCTTGTTTTTAATAGCTGAGTAGTATTTCATTGTGTAAATGAACCACATTTTTTGTATGCATTCTTTGATTGAGGGGCATCTGGGTTGTTTCTGTTTTCTGCCTGTTATGAATGAAGCTGTTATGTACATAGTGGAGCACATATCCTTGTGGTATGGTAGAGCATCTTTTAGGTATATGCCCAGGAGTATTATAGCTATGTCTTCAGATATTCCCAGTTTCCTCAGAAATCACTGGATAGATTTGCAGAGTCATTATATAAGTTTGCACTCCTACCAGCAGTGGAGGAGCATTCCTCTTCCTTCACATCCTCACCAGTATGTGCTGTAGCTTGAGTATTTTAACTTGCCCATTTTGATGTGTGTGAGGTCCAATCTCAGACTCATTTTGATTTGTATTTTTCTGATGACTAAGGAAGTTGAACATATCTTTTAAGTGTTTCTTAGCCATTTGAGATTCCTCTGTTGAGAATTCTCTCTTTAGTTCTATACTCCATTTTTGAATTGGGTTATTTGGGTCATTGTTCTCTAACTTCTTGAGTTCTTTATATACTTTGAATATTAGCCCTCTGTCAGATGTAGGGTTGTTGAAGATTTTTTTCCCCAAGTTTATTGAGTGTTGTTTTGTCCTATTGACAGTGTCCCTTGCCTTACAGAACCTTTTCAATTTCATGAATTCCCCTTCTTCATTGGTGTTCTGTTCTGGACATTGTGTTCTGTACCTACTGATAAGTTATTTCATCACTGGTAAATGATCCAATTTATACCACATTAGATTATATTAAAGGAAGATTTATTGGGAAGCTGCTCACAGGCAGGTAAGTTCACTGATCCAAAGGTCCAAGGCCAGGGAAGTCATCATGGGAAGGAAAAGAGAAGAAAGGGGAAAGAGGAAGCACATATGAAGAGGGAGAGGGAGGAGAGAGAGAGAGAGAGAGAGAGAGAGAGAGAGAGAGAGAGAGAGAGAGAGAGAGAGAAGAGCATGGAGAGACCAAAATGTCTAGAGTCTCTGGGTAGAAGGGCAGCCCATCCCATGAGCTAGAATGTTCAGGGTAAGGGGCAGGCTTTGGCAGGTGGGCAGGTGAGACTGAGAAATGCTGGAGGAACCTGGAGGCTAGGTCTGC
The DNA here is from genome assembly GCA_036184795.1 of Tokudaia tokunoshimensis. Taxonomy (NCBI): domain Eukaryota; kingdom Metazoa; phylum Chordata; class Mammalia; order Rodentia; family Muridae; genus Tokudaia; species Tokudaia tokunoshimensis. The sequence continues at coordinate 350,093 of BTHU01000021.1, read as the reverse complement.
TTTGATCTGCAAAAGATGCAGGTCTGTCCCTAGTCACAGGGTCTGAAACCAAATCACAAAGCAGTCAAGACTATTTCCCACTTTCCCTATCAGATTTAGTATATCTGGATTTATGCTAAGATCTTTGATCCACTTGGAATTGAGTTTTGTGTACAGTGATAAATATGGATATATTTTCATCTTCTACATGCAGACCTTCTACAGTTAGACCAAAAACAATTGTTGAAGATGCTTTCTTTTTTCCATTTTATAACTGCCTTCTTTGTGAAAAATCAAGTATCCATAGTTGTGTGGTTTTATTTCTTTGACTTTATTCTATCAGTCAACCTCTCTTTTTCTATACCATTACCAGCTTTTTTTTTTTTAATATTGTTCTGTAGTACAGCTTGAAATCAGGGATGATGATACCTATAGCAGTACTTTTATTATACAGGTTTGTTTTAGGTATCCTTGTTTTGTTTTATTTTTTCCATATTAACTTGAGAATTGTTCTTGCAAGGTCTGTACAGAATTGTGTTGGAATTCTGATGCAAATCATATTGAGTCTGTAGATTGCTTTTGGTAAGATGCCGAGGACTCTTTAGTTTTAGGGTTCTTGAGAATGGGAGGATTGGATAGGTGCAAAATCAGTGTTTTAGGCATTGATGCAGGTGCAAGCTGACAGGTGTCTCATTGCTGTTCTAAAACTGCTCTTGAGACACCTTGTTCTCTCTCTCTCTCTCTCTCTCTCTCTCTCTCTCTCTCTCTCTCACTCTCTCCCTCCCCCTTCCCCTCTCAGTTTTTTCTTCTCTCTGATTTTACCTCAGTCTTTTATTAGTTTCACATTATTTTTTGCTATACAATAATATACAAACAAAAACCTTTTTATAATTTTCCTTAAGCCCATTATTTTTTCTGAAAAACTCTGTGATGATGTCACTAGAAAACATTGTACACACAAAATCACAGTTCAGTGTCTGCTATAGCAAGTTATACATTAACTTTTTACTCTCAGAAAAAGCTCCAAATTATACATCATCTGGGCATAAACCTAAGGTTATAGCATTATCATAAGAACATGAAGGTACTAAACAGGTCAGGGTAATGTTAATATTCTTAACTTGTCTAAATTTGCAAAATCTCTGCATTAATCTCATCCAAGTATCCATTTCTACAGTGCTTTACAACCTCTTTTCCAAATGCTATCTTGATTCCTCTTGCAGCTCTCACCAGGATTCCTTCACAAGCCCAAATTCTCTCTCTAAGAACGTGTACCCTAATTTCCTTAGGCAGGCCAAGCCAGGGAGTCAAATCAGTGTGTTCCATTCTTTCCAGAAGGGTGATTCACTAATCCAAGGACCCCTTGCTGTGTCCAATTATTCTACTCATCCTTTTATCTTTCTTTATTATACATTTATCTTTCAGTTTTCCGTTGTGGGTTGTCCTGATGCTGTTTGTGTTCTGATATTATTTCTGCTTCCTCAAAAAAGGTTACCCTTCACTAGAGGTCCATCACATATTTAGATGATCTCATGTGAACCTTGTCCCTATTTTCACTGATTAATAAAGGGTAGAGTCTGTGATTGGGTGTTGGGGGCCGACAGGCCAACTGCCGGCTACATAGACAGGCCGCCTCTCCCCTCGAGTGAAATTCCTGACCTTCCTGACGGAACATCAAGACCAAGATAAAAATCTGTGACCTTCCCGGGAAAAACCGCAGAATGTCCCAGGCACCTGACCCAGGGCTTGGCCCATAGCTCACTTCCCCATAGTTTCCCCTCCCAACTTCCTCATCCCTACTGCTTAAAACGTGCTGCCTGTGTGACAATAAACGGGGCCTTGACAATGGAATCTTGCTTGGCCTCGTTCTTCTCTCCCCCCCATGACCCTCAGGTAGCGCCTCTTCGGGACCCTGAATAACTAGACCTGCTGGACGGGTCAATTGGGCAGTGGAAGGGAGAGGTGGGCCTGGAGTCTTGAAAATGGAGGTTCAAGAGTGGAGGTAGCGAGGCAGAAGATGATGAGAGGGGAAGGAGAAAGGACTAAAGACAAGGAGGAGGAGGAAGCTATGATGGACCAGAACCCCATGGCCAGGAGAAATGGCACATAGCAAGGTATTTTATAGCTGGGAAATAAGTTAGTATACTCTTGATCTACCCAATCTAGGCTTATAATTATAGCTTAATATAGCTTATAATTATAATAACTGGATTGTGAGGTTTTTTTTTAATATGGCCTTATTGGGGTTGGAAATTCTAGCAATGGTTTTCCCCAACAATATGTCTGAATAAAATTTTCTATTAATAGAGATCTCCCCTCATGGAGGTTCTCACCATTACTCACTAGTTCAGTAGATTAAGCTATTTCTTCCTCCATCTTATCTCTTGTGTTTTCCATGGACATCCATGCCCTTAGTGACCCAGGCCCAGTGTTAGTTTGCCTTGAGATATTCAATGCTCTTAACTACCAAAATGTTAGGTTTCTCAAAAACATTTCTTACTTCAAATGTTTCCTGATACAACTTAATCATCAAGAGTAGGCTAAAATTTCCCAGAGAACAATTGAAGCATTCAGCCTCGGCATCCAGAACCCCTTGTTCCATTATGCCTGGGTTGACTGTATAGCCAGGACCAGAGGAGTTTGTTTTTATACACATCAAAGCCATTTCCTTCTCTAGTAATGGGTCTTAATCCCCTTCCTAGAAATTTTTAACAAGGTTTAATTTCAGGACTAATATGATATAGAAAAAGGCAAAACAGTCAATTATACATGAAAGAACAACACCATCTGTACACTAGAAAACCAGAGATGCATATTTTAAGTTGACTTTGCTTCTGCAGCCAAAACTGTCATGCAGACTCATTGGCAACCATGTCATACCTGATAATAATGTGCCCATTTTTACTTTGTTAATCCTGTCAATCCATGAACATGGAATATCTTTCCATCTTCTGTTGTCTTCTTCAGTTTCTTTCTTTAGAGACTTGAAGTTCTTTGTTGTTTTTTGTTTGTTTGTTTTTTTTTTTGTTTTTCTTTTTCAAGACAAGGTTTCTCTGTATAGCCCTGGCTCTCCTGGAACTCACTCTGTAGGCCAAGCTGGCCTTGAACTCAGAAATCCACCTGTCTCTGCCTCCCAAGTACTGGGATTAAAGGCGTGAACCACCACTTTTCTTAACATACATGTCTTTCACTTGCTTGGTTAGAGTTACACCAAGGTATTTTATATTATTTGTGGCTATTGTGAAGGGTGTTGTTTCCCTGATATCTTACTGAACCCATTTGTCATTTGTATAAAGGAGGACTACTGATTATTTTGAGTTAGTATTGTATTTATCCACTTAGCTGAAGGTGTTTTTCAGCTGTAGTCTCTGGTAGAGTTTTGGGGTGATTTCTATATACCACCATGTCATTTGGGAATAGCAATATGTTGACTCCTTCTTTTCAAATATGTATCCCCTTGATCTCTTTTGGATGTCTGATTGCTCTAGCTAGAACTTAACTACTATATTAATAAGCTATGGGGAGAAAGAACAGCCTTGTCTTGTCCTTCATTTTAGTGGAATTGCTTTAATTTTCTCTTCCTTTATTTGATGTTGACTGTTGGCCTGCTGTAAATTGCCTTTATTGTGTGTAGATATGTACCTTGCATATTAGATCACTCCAAGACTTTCAACATGAAGGGATACTGTATATTTTCAAATCTTTTTCAGCATCTAATGAGATGATAATGTGTTTCCTTCTATTTGTTTATCTGGTGGATTACATTGATAGATTTTCACATATTGAACCACTTCTGCATCCCTGGGATGAACCCTACTTGATCATGGTGGATGATGTATTTGATGTGTTCTTGGATTGGGTTTGCTAGTGTTTTATTGATTATTTTGTTCTACCAATGTTTACAAGGGAAATTGGTCTGAAATTCTTTCTTTGTTGAGTCTTTGTGTGGTTTAGGTATCAGTGTAACAATGTCCTCATAGAATGAGTTTGACAATGTTCCTCTGTTTCTATTTTGTGGAATAGTTTGAGGAGTATTGCCATTAACTCTTCTTTGAAAGTCTGGTAGAATTGTGTGCTAAATCCATCTGGCCTTGGGCTTTTTTTGGTTGGGAAACTTTTAATGACTGCTTGTATTTCTTTAGGGGTTATAGCACTATTTATATAGTTTATCTTGGTTTAAATGTGGTAAGTTTTATCTATCTACAAAATTATCCATTTTTTTTTAGATCTTCTAATTTTGTAGAGTACAGATTTTTGAAGTAAGACCTAATGATTCTCTGAATTTCCTCAATGTCCATTGTTAGGTCTCCCTTTTCATTTACTGATTTTGTTCATTTGAGTCCTGTCTTTCTACCTTTTAGTTAGTTTGTGTAAGGGTTTGTCTATTTTGTTAATGTTGTCAAAGAACCAGTTCTTGGTTTTGTTGATGTTTGTATTATTTTCTTTGTTTCTGTTGGATTAATTTCAGCCCGAGTTTGATTATTTCCTGTTGTCTACTCCTCTTGTGTGGGTTTGCTTCTTTTTGCTCTAGAGCTTTCAGATGTACTGTTAAGTTGCTAGTATGGAATCTCTCTAGTTTCTTTATGAAGACACTTAGTGCTATGAACTTTCCTCTGAGCAGTGCTTTCCTTGTGTCCTATAAGGTTGGGTATGCTGTACCTTCGTTTTTGTTGAATTCTAGAAATTCTTTAATTTATTTATCTCTTTTTTAACCTAGTTGTCATTGCATAGACAGTTGTTGCGTTTCCATGACTTTGTAGACATTCTGTTGTTTCTGTTATTGTTGAAGACCAGTTTTAATCCATGGTGATCTGATAAGATCCAAGGGTTTCTTCAGTCTTGTATCTATTGAGGCTTGTTTTGTGACCAAGTACACGGTCAATTTAGGAGATGCCATGAGGTGCTGAGAAGAAAATATATTGGCATGTATTTGGGTGAAATATTCTGTAGATATCTGTTAGGTCCATTTGATTCAAAATCTCTGTTAGTTACATCATTTCTTTGTTTAGTTCCTGTCTTTTTTTTTTTAAGATGTACCTATTTATTATATGTGAGTACACTGTAGCTGTACTCAGACAATCTAGAAGAGACCATCAGATCTCATTACTGATGGTTGTAAGCCACCATGTGGTTGCTGGGATTTGAACTCAGGACCCTCGGAAGAGCAGTCAGTGCTCTTAACCTATCTCTCCAGCCCCTTAGTTTCTGTCTTAATGACCTGTCCATTGGTGAGAGTGGGGTGTTGATGTCTTTCACTATTAAATGTGTGGAGTTCGATGTCATATTTAAGCTTCAGTCATGTTTCTTTTATGAATGTGGCTGCCTTTGTCTTTGGAGCATAGATTTTCAAAATTGAGATGTCATTTTGGTGGATTTTTTCCTCTGATGCATATGAAGTGTGCTTCTCTATCTCTTGATTACTTTAGGTTGAAGTCTATTTAATTAGAAATTAGAATGGCTACTCAAGCTTGTTTTTTCAGTCTGTTTGCTTAGAAAACCTTTTTCCAGCCCTTTACTCTCAGGTAATGACTCTCTTTGTTGATGAGGTGTATTTCTTGCATGAAGCAGAATGATGGATCCTGTTTTCACATCCATCCTGTTAGCCTGTGTCTTTTTACTGTTGAATAGAGTCCATTGATGTTTAAAGATATTAACAAGCAATGATTTTTAGTTCATGTTTTTTTTTAATGTTGGTGGTTGTTTTTTGTTTTGTTTTTTATTTTTTGTTTCTTTATTTTGACTATGTGTATGTGTGAGACCTCTCATTTTGGATTTGCTGTGCAATTATTTTTTTAAATATTTATTTATTTATTATGCATATGAGTACAGTGTGGCTGTCTTCAGACACACCTGAAGAAGGCATTGGGTCCCATTACAGATGGTTGTGAACCACCATGTGGTTGCTGGGAATTGAACTCAGGACCTCTGGAAGAGCAGTCAGTGCTCTTAACCACTGAACCATCTCCCCAGCACTTGCTGTGTAATTATTAATTTCTTGTGGGATGCAGAGATGGTTCAATATCTGAAAACCCATCAATATAATCCACCATATAATGAGACTGAAAGAAAAAAAAATCTCATGATCATCTCATAGAAGCTGAAAAACCCACAATACCCCTTCACGTTAAAAGTGTGAGAGAGCCGGGCGGTGGTGGCGCACGCCTTTAATCCCAGCACTTGGGAGGCAGAGGCAGGAGGATTTCTGAGTTCGAGGCCAGCCTGGTCTACAAAGTGAGTTCCAGGACAGCCAGGGCTACACAGAGAAACCCTGTCTCAGAAAAACCAAAAAAAATAAAGTGTGAGAGAGATCAGGGATACAAGGCACATACATAAACATAATCAATACAATATCCAGCAAGCCTGAAGCCAACATCAAGCTAAATAGAGAGAAACTGAAAACAAATTCACTAAAATCAAGGACAAGACAAGGCCTCTCACTTTCTCCGTATGTTTTAAGTATGGTATTTGAAGTTCTATCCAAGATAGTGATGTTGCTTAAATTTGGTTTTGTCATGGAATATTTCTAAGGGGCATGAAGGAGGAATGACAAACTACTTTGGAATTCCTGGAATGTAGCACACTTTTTAACACAGCCATTGATGCTTATACCTCGGTGAGGCATGACCTGGTGGACCATGTGTACTGCGAACTTCATGCTGCTATAGAGTTTTGTTCTGCTTGCTGCCCTCATATCTCTCTTAATCTAAGAAATGTATGAAAATTTCCTGGGGAAATTCAACCCCTCACTGTGCAGCATCATTGACCCTTGAAATAGTAATGGTTGATCTCTTTTAGGCATTGCTGCTGGAGCAGATTAATGATTCAATTATCACTCTAGGAAAGAACTTAGAGATGTAGAGTTGTCAGCAATGACCACCACCCTTAGAAAGCATTTGGAAAAATAGAATTGTTAATGAAGGTGGGTAAATGTGTCTTTGCTACTGGCTCTAATATAGAAAATCTTAGGGAACAATTTAAAATTTAGAAAGGCAGGGACTTTTAAAAGTCAGGGATCAAGAAAAACGGCAGCATTGGCTGATGATGTGACTGTCACTGAGGCTGGACTGGTGATGATTGATTTCTTATACCCAGTTTTGCCCTCAGCTTCCTGATATGATTTAATAAGAATTGCTGGTTATAGATGTGCATTCTGATGATTTAAAGTAGATATGACTGATTTTTATATAAAAGTTTAGATTTGTACTTTTAAAAACATTATTAGGTTACTTTTAAAGATAAATAATACAATAATTAGTCCTTTCTTTGTAAATGCAAATTGCTTCCTGCCATTAAGGGAAGATATAGAGTGCCTTATTGGGGTGCCATGCCACCTGGCAGGAATTTGACATTACCAATGTGAAGTTCCTCTCTCAGCCTTTGAGAGGGAACTCCTGTGTTAGCCATAATCCCCTCCACCTGGGGTAGAGCACTCAGAACAAGGTGAAGCCCCTGGTTTTTCAAGCACCTGCAGTTTCCTGAAAAACACTAGCCACCTGTGTAGAAGCTTCCAGCCTTTGGGGGAAGGGTTTTATGGCTAACACAGGAGTTCCTGCTCAAAGGCTGAAAGAGGAACTTCACATTGGTCATGTCAAATTCCTGTCAGGTGACATGGCACCCTAATAAGGCACTCTACAGGAAATTGAGAAAACTACTTTGCTACTCATTCTTTGTTCATATATTACAAGTTGCTTAGTTCTGAAGTGATGTAGGTTCTTGGAAGTGATTTGTTTTCCTTATCTGTACTTCATAATGTTTTTTTCTCATAAGTTATTGGGGAACATACTGTTTTTTCATGGTCATGCACTAGAAGAAAACTAGAACATCATCCCATTGTAATTTCATGCTGCTTGAAAGATTTTGCTGGGATATATAAACTATGGAAAAATCAATAAAGTTGTTGGAACCTTGTTCCATACTTCAAAACTGTATATATGTAAAGTTTTATGGGAATGTCTTGGAACTTTGTTCAATCCATCAAATCTGTATGTTTGTATAAGTATAAAGCTTGTGTGGGCATGGTGGTTGGCATTTGCTCTATCCACCAACTTGTGTGTGTATGTATGCATGTTTATGTGTGTATAGTGCTTATGTGTATATGTGAAATGCTTGGAAGCTGCTTGTTGGAACTTTGTTCCATCCACCCACGAGGTATGTGTGTATATGTATGTGTATATTTGCATATGTATAAATAAGTATATATGAAATGCTTCAAGCCTGCTTATTGGAACTTTGCTCCATCCATTCAATTGTGTAAATGTGTATATGTCTGCCCTTCTATTTGACTGGCTGCCTGACTCTCTCTCTCTATATATATATATATCTATATAGATATATATAGATATATATATCTATATATATATATTTGCATGTATGTATTTATATGTTTGATGTTATTAGAATCTTCATCTTGCTTCAGTCTCTCCGTGGATGTGTGTGTGTGTGTGTGTAAGAATTTTCTCTCTTTCCTTTTCTTTCTCACTGGCCCCTAAGCAAGTTTTTTGCTAGCCATAGGTAGTGCCAGTCCCAGTGCCTCAAACTTTGTTCCCTCAGAGGAAAGTCTGCTGAGTAATTTTTCTAATTGCAGGCTGCCATAACCAGCAACTTCCATTGCTTGGTATCTGGGTGACCCCCTTCAGCCCCTCTTTTTACTGAACACCATCTGCTGCTTACCTTGGTTTACCCTCCCCTGATTGTCAAAGCTGGTCTTTGACATCCCTGACATTTTTTTTTTTTTTGGTCAGAATATTTTGTTTATCCATCTACAGTGATTGAAAGTTTTTTCTGGAGTAATAGAGGCAGAATGGGGGTATGATCTGTGTGAGGAGGTACTGGGAAGAAAGGGGTGCTTATATTGTGATTAAATGAATTAATAAGTAAAAAATAAATAAGTAAATTAGTAAAAAGAAGAATGGTTTGCTAGATAGTCTGTACTGACATCTGTGGTCTCTTAGGGTCTGCAAGAAGAAGGTCTGGGACCTTCTGGCTTTTAGCATCTCTTAGCATCAGGTGTAATTCTGATAGTTCTGCATTTATATGTTACTTGTGCTTTTTCCCTTGCAGCTTTTAATATTCTTTCTTCTGTACATTTAGTGTTTTGATTATTATTTGGTGGGAGAATGTTCTTTTCTGATCCAATCGCTTTGGTGTTGATTATTATTTGGTGGGAGAATGTTCTTTTCTGATCCAATCGCTTTGGTATTCTGTAAGCTTCATGTACATTTATAGCCACCTCTTTGTATAGGTTAAGGAAATTTTCTTCTATGATTTTGTTGAAGATATTTTCTGGGTCTATGATCTGGGTATCTGCTCCTTCTTTTCTGTCTCCTCTCTCAGGATGATATTTTCTAGTTCCATTCATTTGCCAGCAATGCTCATGATGTCCTCGTTCTTGATAGCTGAATAGTATTCAGTTGTGTAAATCAAACACATTTTCTTTATTCATTCTTCCTTTGTGGGACATCTGGGTTGTTGCCAGCTTTTGGCTATCACCGATAAGGTTGCTATGGACATAGTGGAGCACATTCCCCTGTTGTATGGTGGGGCATATTTTGGGTATATGCCCAAAAGTGGTTTAGGTTGGTCTTCAATTTCTTTTCAGTTTTCTGAGGAACCTCCAGATTGATTTCCAGGGGGGTTATACCAGTTTGCAATCCCCCTAGCAAAAATCACATGATCAGCTCACTAGATGCTGAAAAAGCATTTGACAAAATACAACACCCCTTCATGTTAAAAGTATTGGGAGATCAGGAATTCACGGCCCATACCTAAACATAAATAAAGCAATATACAGCAAACCAACAGCCAATATCAAACTAAATGGAAAGATATTCATTTCCTCTTTAAAGGCCTCTACAAGTTAATTTGATTTTCCTGTATTTCATTAAGAGATTTATTTGTTTCCTCTTTAAAAGGCCTCTATCATCCTCATACAATAAGATTTAAGGTCATTTTCTTGCTATGCAAGTGTGTCAGGATATGCAGGGCTTGCTATAGAAGGACAGCCAGGTTCTGATGATGCTTTAGTGCCCTGGCTTTTATTGATTGTGTTCTTGTGCTGGCCTTTAGCCATTTGGTTGTCTCTGTTGTTGCATGGCCTGATAGGCCCTAGTGGTAGTAAGCCTTTGGTTGTCCAGGGTGGCAGTAGGTCTCCATAGAGGTAGGCTGAGTTGTTGCCCAGGGAGTGTAGTGTGCAAATTTAGGAATCAAAATAAATAATTTTTAAAATTTTTTTATACAACTTTTCAAGATGTATTATTGATTTTATATATGTGAGTATACTGTTGCTGTCTTCAGACACACCAGAAAATGGCATCTGATCCCCATTACAGATGGTTGTGAGCCACCATGTGGTTGCTGGGAATTGAACTCAGGACCTCTGGAAGAGCAGTCAATGTTCTTAACCACTGAGCCAGCTCTCCAGCCCTAGGTTTTTGTTTTTATTAATCTATTGAAGACTTTTTGTTTATTGGATAAAAAGTTGTATCTGAACTGGTGAGGTTACTCAGCAAATATCCATTTTGGGCTTAATCTGAGCTCAGATACCAATACCCAACCTAAGTTGGGAGGCTTATAACCACTGGCTACTCTAGATCCAGGGGATTTGATGTTTTCTTCTCTGGTGTCTCATGTGTATTCACATGGAAAAAGATCTCTCTCACACAGACATACATATGCTTAAAAAGTGGAATAGATTTGCTTTCAAAAGTGCTTCTGAGTTATAGATCAGTTACTGCAAGAAAAGCTATTTAGGTGTACAATACAAATACACAGTTTCTTTAAAACTTTGGTTTGTTGTGTTTTATTTGCATAGACTTATATCCAATCATCAGTCATTAGAAACAAAATTGTTTCTAAGTGTTCCTAGTAGACATCCTTTTCTTTATCATAAGAGAATGAGATAATTTTGCTAGTCCAAATCATTTACTCTAATGTTGAATCATTTGTATGCTTTTTGTTCGTTTGGGGACTTTATGTGGAGAAATATCTTAAGTTTTCTCTTTTTGATCCTAAGGAGTTGCCTCTCCTCATTTCTCAGCAAATCTGTGTTTTTCATTTGTTCCAATCATCAATGTTAGCCTTTTTGCTACTTAAGTGATTGATATGGTTAACCCCATTGGTTCTGGGTTTTTAAAACATTTGCTACATTATTGTCTATGTGCTAATTAGCTTCAATTCACAATATTTCAGAGATTCCAGTCATCTGAGGGAGCCTCAGTTGAGGGAGCATCCCCTAAGAATGGTTGGTTGTTAAGTCTGAGAGATTGTGTTGATTGATGATTGATGTGGGAAATCTCTTCCACTGAGGATGGCAATATCCCTAAGCAAGTAGGCCTGGACTGGATTAGAAAGCTAGCTGAGCATGAGACAGTGACCAAACAAGAATTAAAGCCAGAAATCAATGTTTATCCATTCTTTTTGTCTTCATTTTCTACCTTGAGTTTCTATCCTAAGCTCCCAAAATGATGGACTGTTATCTGACAGAATCATCCTAAAAACCCATTCACAACCTGAGATGCTTTTGTTTAGAAGATTTAATCACAACAGCAGAGAAGCAAGTTAGGACAAAAAAAAAAGGTACACAAAAAGTGATTTTTGCTGCTAGACAGACCCTGGAAGTATTCTCTTTTGGAAGAATGTCGAAAGTATCAAGAATTGAGATGGCAAAGAGCATAGAGAGCTTTACACTGAGCTGTTCTTTTAGGATCTGTAAGATGGGAGTCTTGAAAGTGATGCAGATATGGGAAGTTGAGGTTGTAGGATGTCAGTGAAAATAGACTTCATGAAAAATTTCTAGATATTTTGTGACAAAATGTTTCTTACTGTGCCCATACCCTGTGAAATTGAGTAAGACAGAATTAAAAAATAATGGCCTGATTCCTTAGATGAATCTGTTTAATGGTTATTACTAGTGACTCCTTCAGGACTACAGTGAAAAAAAGCAACAAAGGCAGAAACAAATACAATGACTATGATTTGTTGAGATAAACAGCACTAGGTAGTTTCACATGACAGTTTGAAATGGTCTAAAAAGTGTCCTAAGAGTAATACTCCCTCCTGCTAACATTTAAATTAGTAGAATGAGTAAGCAAAGGGAATCCTAGTCCCAGATAGGAACTTCATATAAACCTACTGCAGCTGTGGGCCTAGTGTGGTATATATTCCATCCCAATTTAGAAGCAGAACTTTGCAAGATTATCCACGTTGTACTGGTTCTGTTAACAAGAAAGATGCAAATTTCAAAGTCTTGTATTTTTTCTCTGTGGTATTTGTTCAGCATTGTTCCTGTCATCTATGTTTGCAGAGTCAGAACCTCAGAGTTTTTTGTTTGTTTGTTTGTTTGTTTTGTTTAAAAAACACAAAAAATAAAAAACTGTGAGTTCCTTGCAGGAAGCTATGAGTATGAAGCCGGAGTTGCATTTTGAGAACACAATATGTGGAGATACATAAGCTATGAGAAATCTACTGTGGAGAGATGGATATAGGAAATGGATTTACCCCAATTTGATACTGAAGCCCCATGTGTCTGAGACAGAGCTACAGGATTTGGTATTTGGGCTCCTGGGTTTCTTGCCTTGATCCAGTCTTCCCTTACTATGTACATATTCCTCTTTATTGAAATGGGAAAGGGTATTCAGTGCCACTGTATGCTGGAAAGATATAACTTCTTTTCTGATTTTACAGGTTGTGGTAGTGGAGAGATTACTGTGAGTGTCAGAAGAGATTTTGGACATTTGAACAGTGTACAGGCTGTTGCAGACTATTAGGATCATTGAAGTTAAACTAAATGACTTTTCATCTGGGATGACCGCGAGCCTAAAGTGGCCAGAGGCAGAATGTAGTTGATGGAATCAAGAAGCTTCTGCATAGGATGATGTCTTTGAACTCTTATCTCTCTTTTGTGTCTTTCTTTAGGGACCTCATGGAAACTTTTCTAGGAGCCTTTTTACATTTCTTATTGGGGATGGGATTGGGGTAGCTGTATACTCAACCCATTTCCTGTTTTTTTTGTGTCTACTATGTTGTGATTGTCAGCTTCCTTCTCATGCTGTCATACCTTCATGACATGATAGACTCTATCCCTAAATCACATCATATACAGTAAAAGCAATTGATATGAATGTATAATTCTTTGTAGGAACTTCAGGAAAAACCTCTAACTTTTTTCTATCTTTTTAATTCATTTGATTGATTTTGGCAGGGGAATTAGGGTCTTACTATATATATTGCTCTGGTTGTCCTGGAACTCATTGCATCAACCAGGCTGGTATATAAATCAATGAGATAACACCTGCCTCTGCCTCCAGAATTCTGGGATTAAAGGCATGAGTCAATACACCCAACTTGCCTATCATTTTTCCCTAGTTAGTAATTGTTCATACCATTTCTCTATGTGCTCAATATTGTTGACTTCTCTCTCTCTCTCTCTCTCTCTCTCTCTCTCTCTCTCTCTCTCTCTCTCTCTCATTCTTTCTCTCTCTCTTAATTGGCATTTCTTTCTATTCCAATGGCACAGAAATGACAGGAGTGAACCTTATTATTCAGTTTCCTTCTGAAATAATTTTGTTATTACATTAGTACTTCTGTGTCAAAAATAAATCAGTGGGGAAGAACCAGAATTATACAGATATATTGACAGTGAGGCATACCTTTAAGGTGATCTTGGCATGATGCTTTATATTGTACACCTGTATGGGATATTTTAGAATGCAGTGACCTATGATGATGTGTGTGTGAACTTCACTCCAGAAGAATGGACTTTACTGGATCCTTCACAGAAGAGTCTCTACAGAGATGTGATGCTGGAGACCTACAGGAATCTCACTGCTGTAGGTAAGACAGTGAATTTCCTTTCACCGTTTAAAATAAAAGGACAATTGTTTCTTTGTTATTGATGCTGTTCTGTGGTTTTAATTGAGAATGATGAATAATGAGTTAAATAAATCAGGTATTGGTCTAAGGTTCACTGGAGATACTAACTTAAATTTTGCCTAATTTCCAATAATCTGTTATAAATTTTGATACTATATTTTAGGTTACAATTGGGAAGATGACAATATCGAAGAACATTTTCAAAGTTCTAGAAGACATGGAAGGTAATTTTCATGTGCAAGTTGGTTTGAATATACCTCTGATAAAATGTTAATGTTCCCTTGAAGTTTTAAAGAAAAGTGACAATGTAAGAAAACACTGCTTTAAATGTATCAATGATTATTAAATCCTCACAAAACCATGTACCTCAATATGAGGTATCTGATTTGTGTTTCCAGTGCATTGTTGTAAGAAAGAAGTGAAGGATATAATCAATGCCTTAATTGATACCTGTATTTGTATCATAGCCCCTATAGATTATGCTGTAGAAATTATAATCTATGTGCTTTTATAATTCTATATGTATTTTAATCCCATACTAGTTTGATATTGCAAAATGTATACACATTGAATAGTTGATAAGTATATGTAGAAAATCTTCTAATAGGTAAATAATCCATAGTAAAGCTGGTGCTACTCATATGCTTGTAGTAACATTGCTAACTTTAAGTGAGAAGAGGATAGTTTATGAGAGTCAAGAATGTTGTTTTGGAGAAATCTTAATCCCTATGCCTCATGTCTATGAGGAAGACAATGTCAACCTTTGTAAAATGCAATGTGGAACCCTTTCATTTTTTATTCTTTTAATAGGTATATCCTATGTAGCAATTAATGCAAGTCATGTGAGCATAGGGATATTGAAAGAAGCAATGTATTCCTCTCTCTCCGAGTACGATTAGAAGATATGTAGTAGTCCCTACTTTGAGTAGAGTTTCTTAATGTGATACAAGTTTACAATTATTTGGTTTTCCAATTTCATAGGGTTCCTCCACAATTCACACTGCAGAAAATCCCTGCAGTACCATGAATGTAGAAATTTCTTCTGTTTGTCCTGGTTCACATTGTAAATGCAGTGTACAAATGTAGTGTATCCATACTGAAGGGAAATTTATGAATGTACTTAGTGTGGTAAAACTCTGAGCTTTTATAATTCTATTCAATAGGTGAAAAATTTCATCTAGTTAAAGGATGCTATAAATGTGAGCCATGTAAAAAAAGCTATTACCAACACAGGTATATTCAAAGGTACAAAAAATGTAGGGGAATACCATGAATGTAAACAAAGTGATAAGTTCTCAAGACATGATATTTCTTCACCATTAGATGAAATTGTGAAATAAATTCATGCAGATAGAAAGATCCATCAGTGTAATGAATGCAGTAAACCTTTTACATGTGACAATTGTCTTTGCAGGCATGTAAAAAGACACAGTGGAGAGAAACCCTATACATGTAATCAATGTGGTAAAGTATTTGCATACCACAGTAGTCTCCAAATACATAATAGAACATTTACTGGAAAGAAACCATATGAATGCAATCAGTGTCAATTCCAAGTACATAAAAAAATACATACTGGAGAGAACCCCTATGCATGTAACCAATGTTGTAAAGCCTTTGCATGTCATCATAGTCACCAAATATATAAAAGAAGCCATACTGGAGAGAAACTATATGAATGTAACCATTGTGGTAAAGGCTTTCCATATTCCAGTGCTCTCCAAAAACATAAAAAGACACACAGTGGAGAGAAATCCTATGAATGTTACCAATGTGGTAAAGCCTTTGGCTGTTCCAAGAGTTTCCGAATACATAAAAAAACACACACTGGAGTGAAATCATATGAATGTAACCAGTGTGGTAAAACCTTTTCATATAGCAGTCATCTTCAGAGGCATAAAAGAATTCATAATGGACAGAAACCCTATGAATGTACCCAATGTGGTAAAGCCTTTGCATGTTTCAAGAATCTCCAAATACATAAAAGAACACACACTGGAGAGAAACCCTATGAATGTAATCAATGTGGTAAAGCCTTTCCACATCCTGGTCATCTCCAAATACATAAAAGAATACACACTGGAAAAAAACCTTATGAATGTAAGCTATGTAGTAAAACCTTTGCAAGTCATGCTAGTCTCCAAAGACATAATAGAACGCATACTGGAGAGAAACCCTATGAATGTAAGCAATGTGGTAAAGTCTTTGCACGTCCTGATATTCTACAAATACATAAAAGAACACATAGTGGAGAGAAACCCTGTGGGTGTAAAGAATGTGGTAAAGACTTTGCAATTAAGAGTAGTCTCCTAGAACATAAAAGAACACATACTTGTAAAAAACTCTATGACTGTGGCCAATGTGGTAAAGCCTTTGCATGTTTCAAAAATCTCCAAATACATAAAAGAACACACACTGGAGAGAATCCCTATGTATGTAATCAATGTGGTAAAACCTTTCCATATCACAGTCGTCTCCAAATACATAAAAAAACACACAGTGGAGAAAAACCTTATGAATGTAAAGTATGTAGTAAAAGCTTTGCAAGACCTGATATTCTCCAAAGGCATAATAGAACGCACACTGGAGAGAAACCATATGAATGTAAGCAATGTGGTAAAGTCTTTGCACGTCATGATATTCTGCAAATACATAAAAGAACACATCATGGAGAGAAACCCTATGGGTGTAATGAATGTGATAGTCATTGTAATTAAGAGTAGTCTCCAAGAACATAAAAGAACACATACTGGTGAGAAACTCTATGAATGTAATGAATGTGGTAAAGCCTTTGCAAATTCTGAGTCTCCAAATAGATTAAAAAAAACATGCACTGGAGTGAAATCCTATGAATGTAACCAATGTGGTAAAGCCTTTTTATGTAGCAGTCATCTTCAGAGGCATAAAAGAATTCATAATGGACAGAAACCCTATGAATGTACCCAATGTGGTAAAGCCTTTGCATGTTTCAAGAATCTCCGAATACATAAAAGAACACACAGTGGAGAGAAACTCTATGGATGTAATCAATTTGGTAAAGCCTTTCCATGTCCTGGTCATCTTCAAATACATAAAAGAATACACACCGGGGAAAAACCTTATGAATGTAAGCTATGTAGTAAAACCTTTGCAAGTCATGCTAGTCTCCAAAGACATAATAGAACGCACACTGGAGAGAAACCCTATGAATGTAAGCAATGTGGTAAAGTCTTTGCATGTCCTGATATTCTACAAATACATAAAAGAACACATAGTGGAGAGAAACCCTATGAATGTAATCATGTGGTAAAGACTTTATAAGTCAGAGTTGCCTCCTAGAACATAAAAGGATTCATACTGGAGAGAAAACCTATGAATGTAATGAACGTGGGAAAGCCTTTGCATGCCATTATCATCTTTGGAAGCATGAAAGAATTCTTACTAGAAAGAAACCCTATGAATGTATTTAATATGGTGAAACTTTTTCACATTTATAATATACTCTTCATCATTTTGAAAAATTCATACTGGAGAGAAATTGTATGAATATAAGTAATGTTGTAGGATCTTTGTGTTAATCGAATACACTGAGATTCAGCTCTACACAAATACCAGGTCAATGCAAATGACAAGAATTCATTTTAATCAACCTATTGCTGACTGATCAGGGCTGTGGATCTAACTCAGGAGAAGAACTGAAACACAAACCCTTTTCCCCCTGAAATAGAACCTTACAAATGTTGTAAGCATGAAAATCAGAAACACCTGTGCCACATTATATCTACATTTTTCCACCAATCTGACTTCAGGAATACGGACTTTCCTTATGTAGCTGATCTATGTTAACTGATGCAGAATAAAGATATTACAGTCTATGCTATCATATCTATTAGTTCTTGTGTATTTTGGAATAGTCATGTTTTAAGAAACAAAGATGAATAACATAAACTGTGGTTTTGAAGAGTCATTATGTTTTGCTGAACAGAAGTCATGGTTAGAAAGAGTCTTTATGTTTCTGGAACAAAAGATAAAAAGTGGAAGGTGATCTGCTTTTGAAAAGTACTCATTTCCCCTAGAGCCTGGGAAGAGGAACTTAGTTTTACCCTATGATGAAATGGAGCCTGATAACAAAAAGGCAATACTTATGACAGGTTTCTTTTGCTTCTTTCTAATGTTTGCATATTACATTCATCTACAGTGACATAAAAGGATACATATTGGAGAAAAACTTTACAAACATAATCAATTTCATAAACCATTTTCACCACACAGTTACCTACTGTTACATAAAAGAAAACACACTGGAGTGAAATCTTATGAATGTAAGCAATGTGGTAAAGCATTTTCACAACACAGTCATCGTCTCCTAATACATTCAAGAATTCACACAGAGCTGCTGTTGAGCAGGAGCAACATGGGAGTGCTGCAGGCTTGCTGCCATGATGGAGTACTGGGCTCTGCCTGCCTCAAGCAGAAGGAAGCAGACTGCAGCCAGTGGTCACAACCAAAGCAGCCAGCACAATCCACCATGCCCATTTAAACCTCTACTACCCAAATTAGATACTGAACAGCAAAAAGTGGAGTATCTGAGTGATGCATTTGAGGAACTTCAGAACTTTAAACAACCCAATCTCTCTAGAGGAGACACCTTTTGAAAGGCTTGCAGAAGAGATGCTGGATCCCCTGATAGAGTTCTTTGAAGTCCTTAGAGATAAGCCGCATACCATGGAGGATTATTCTGTTTCCTTTGGGGGTGTTGTTCTCACTATTAATCTGGTTGAGGATCTAGGGACCTTCATGATCAAGAAGCAGACCCCCAAACAAGCAAATATGGCTATTTTCTTTCACTAGTGGCCCCACATGCTAGGACTGTTCAGGGAAGACTGGGTATACTTCCATGAAAGTGTATCTCTGTATGATCTGCTGGCTAAGGAGCTCACTGAAGCTTAGACACCAAATTGGATTTGTCTTCATTGGTCTATTCTGGAAAAGGCACTTGACTACCTGCTGGATTTAAAAACATTAAAATGTATCAGGCGAATACTGAGCCTCCTTATGTAGCTTATTTTCCTTTTTTCCCATGCCTTCTACTGAGGACAATCACACTGCATGTGACAGCTCTGTGAAAAATGTGCATTACCTCCCCAGTACCACTTCCCCCAAAAATACACACTGGAGAGGAACCATAGTAATATAACCAATGTGGTAAACACTTTGTAATTCATTGTGGTCTCTAAATACCTAAAAGAACACTGGTTACAAACTCTACAAATGTAATCAATGTGATAAAGCCTTTTTCACAATACAGGTATCTATGAATACATAACAGAACACATACTGAAGATGTGTAACTACTGAGAAGCAATGTGGGAAAGCCCTCTGCATGTAACAGTAGTCATTGAAATTATGAGAAAAAGCCATGCAGAGAAACATGAATGTACTCAGTGTGGTAAAATTTTGCACTCCTTTGTATCTTTATACAAGAGTAAAAGCTTTTGTGTGTAATCAATCTGTTAAAGACTTTGTGTATCACAATAGTCTTTGAGGACCTGAAAGAACTCATATTGAATGGAATCTACGTATAAAGGGTTTGGTAAGATCTTTAGTCAACACACATACTTTCAGTTATACAAGATTATTCTGGGGGAAAATTCTGACAAGTGTCAACAATGTATCCAAGCATGGTGATGTCCCTTCTTATTTTGTTTGAACTTGCAAGCTCATATGGACAAAAGCCCTATGAATTTAAATAATAAGGTAACCCTTTTAGATTTCACAATTTTCTTTAATTACATAAATTCATCTATGTATAAAGCTTTTATCTTTGGATTAGTGCCTTTTTCTTTTGCTGCTGTAAAATAAAACATCTAAGGCAAGTTATAAAGCAGTTTAATTTGGCTTATGCTTCCAGAGGGAAATGGGATTAGGATGACAATTGCAATGCAACAAGTGTTACATGGCAGCTAAAGCAGGAAGGTCAGAGCTTATATCAGCAAGCTGAAGTATGAAGCAGAGAGTGGGAGCTAGAAATGATGTGTTGATATAAATTCCCAAGCCCACTCCCAGTGACATTTTTACCAGCAGGGCAGTATTTCTTAAATCTCTGTCAATGAAACTACCAACTGAGAATGACTGATTTCTCTGACTTGAAGCCTGCTTGCTTGTTGTTACATGAACCAATACATGATGAAGAAAAACTCTGTAGGTAAGCTTTTAGATGCCTTAACATGTGAGTTACTGGAATGAATCCTTATAAAAGAAAAACATCATGTGATATCAGTGTGTCTCTGTGTGTATATGTGCATGCTGGTTCCCATGAATATTAGAACCACTGATCTTCTTGTAGGAGGAGTTTAAGGACTTTGTCAAAAAGGTGACCCTGGTCCTCGAGATGAACTTATCTTAACTGCTCAGCCATATTTCTGGCCCTGTAAATATTTTAAAGACTTTACATATGATCTTGATGTCAGGAAGTAGGAATGATCTCATGGATCAGAAAAACCCTATTCATGTGAACAATTTGATACAGGCTTTAGACATCATAGTTGTCTTAAGTTTCAAGGGGGAAAAAACCCTCTTTTATCACTTCTTATCATAGCTATGAAGGAAGTGAATGATTTACCATAGTCACTCAAGTATAATGGAGGAAATCACCAATTGTTGTCACATTCTGCATGCCCAAGAAAGGGACAGCTTGAAATGGTTCCCACCACCGGAGCAGAGGAAGCAGGGTGTTGGCCTCCAGAAGTGTTAACATTTGCTCTTGACCTAGGGCTTGTTTGTATAATGATGTACATAATTTACTTCATGTTTCTCATTTTATAAATAGTTTCCCTCCCAAGGTTATTTGATAATTTTCTTCTTGCTGAAGTTATTGAGTCCACGATAATTAGAAACAGAATGAGTCCAGTAGTCAAGGGTGAGACTCTGTTCCTCAGCAAAAATGCTAAATGCCGTGACCTTCAGGGCAGCCCTTAAGGTTGTAGGAAAGAGCACTGAAAACATGAGTTCAAAAATATATAATTTTATAACTGGAAAATATACAGATGCAATGTGAATTGTGTGGGGGACTTCACAGATCTATGAAAACAATAGTAGCTGCAATAATAAATTAGCTTTTCAGAAAGATACAGAAGTGGGGAGATTCCTGAGTTCAAGGTCAGCCTGGGACAGAGTGAGGTTAGGTACAGGTTTGGTGGGAATGGTAATTTCAGGATGGGATCTCACATAGCTAGTTATTGTCTCTGCTTATAAAGTTAGGCAGATCTCTGAATTCAGTTGCTATGTTAAAAAATGTACTTGATGTCATATCTAAGAATCTAAGGGCTAACATTGTAAGATGGTGATTTGTGGGATAATCAAAAGGGAATGTGTGGTGAACAATTGAGTGTATATGAGAATGAAAGATTGTGATTTGGTTTGCAAGAACTGAGTTGTCTGGTGATCTTCACAAAGCTCTCTCAAGCAGAATGCATGGCTGTCAGCTTTTACCCATGATTGACTTTTACTTTGAAGTCCTGCCTTCTAAGGGGATTATCTAGAAATACCAGATAATATAACAGCAATGAGGTTTATATAAGGAAAAATAATTCTGCTGGGGTGTGTGTGTGTGTGTGTGTGTGTGTGTGTGTGTGTGTATGTGTGTATGTAATGTTATTATGGGTTTTTAGTGCCATGATACATATCTGCATACTAGAAGAGGTTTGTGGGGTTTATTTGGACATCTTTATATGATAAGTATTAATTGCCAGCTTTGCACACCACAGACAGTACCCAGTGAGCTATCTCATTGATGTTCGAATAAGATTAGTTGAAACATTACCTCAATAAATTTTGTCTTTTCAGAATGTAACCATTGTCATCTAAGAATGGAGAAAACAAGACAATTTGAATAAATAAATCCTATTTACAAATGAAAAATGGTATATTGCTATCTTTTGGGGGGAATGTGTTTGCTTATTGTCAAGAGTAAACAACTGTTCATGACAAGTGCTCAGAACCACAAATGAATGCCAGAGAATTGTCACAGTAAAGGGTAAAGTTGGTTGTTTCTAAGCCCAATGACCTGAGTTTAATGTCTGGGAGACCCATATTACTCCTACAGATTTTTCTCTTCTTTTCAGATTATAACACTTGGCCTATACCATATGCACACTCACACACTACCACATAAAAAGTAATTTTTAAACCTAAAAAAGGGCCAGTGAGGTCACTTGAACCAAATCACTTTCTGGGATTCATTTGTAGAACTCAAACAGGCAAAATAGATACTAGACACCAATAAGTTGTCCTCTACCTGTCACATGCACACCATGGCGCAGGTGTATATACACAAACACAGCTCAAATATTTTTAATTGGATAAGACTAACAAAGCAAAGTAATACCCTAATTAGTAAGAGTACATGAATTGATTTGCCACTTATTATTTTAGTTGTTTTTTTTTGTTTGTTTGTTTTGTTTTTTTGGTTTTGGTTTTTTGAGACAGGGTTTCTATGTATAGCCCTGGCTATAGACCAGGCTGGCCTTGAACTCAGAAATTTGCCTGCCTCTGCCTCCCAAGTTCTGGGATTAAAGGCATGTGCCACCACTGTCCAGCAGCTGTGAATCTTTATTATCTTTTCATTCTCTACTTCAAAAGATAGGTCATTTAAAAAATACCTCTCAGCTGGCCTTAGCAATGTGTTCCTGTAGTCCCATCATGAGAATCAGCCCAGGCTATATAGAAATATCCTGTCTCAAAAGGATTCCATAAATGAAGAGGATATCTAAATTTTTGAAAATTTTTTCCAATTTAATCTGAATGGACTTCTGACTGGATCAAAAGTAACTTTTTGTTATCTTTAGTCACATAAGAGAACTGTATTAATAATAGTAAGAAGCAGCATGGAGAGTCTACTTACAGAGGCTCATAAAACTATTGAATCCTTCAACAAATAGACTTCATCATCTTCAAGTGATAGGAGATAGAATAGTAATGGAACATCTTCATTCTTTGCATCATAAGCACATGTATGAGAGCTTTAGGTTTAGCTGTAATGCTCCCATTGCATACCCAAGTTTGGTTCCTAGCACCCATATCAGATGGTGCAGAACTGCCTGTATTCTCAGTTCTAGGACATCTCATGCATTCTTCTGACCTCCTAGTGCACCAGTTATGCAAATGGTGAAAAGGCACATGCATATTTGATTCCCTATTGTAGAAAGGGATTTGTGTATGTCATTTAAAAAAATGAAATTTGTTTAACTTAGCTGGGTAAGGTTTTCCACTGTGTATACCAAGTGCATTCCTGGTTTCAGAGTAGGCCAAAAGAGTGTCTGATTCCCTCATGATTGGAGTTATAGACAGTTTTGAACTGTGTTTTGGGTGCTGGAAATCAAAGATAGGTCCTGTGGATGAGGAGTCAGTGCTCTTTGGGTCTGAACCCTCAATTCATTACCATGACTGTGTCACTAATAGCAGTAAAGTGTGAACCATTGCTCCTATTTCATCTTTACTTCAGCCCTGATAACTCAGAAGAAATAAAAAATTTATAACCTCAGAAAGTTGGTGCTTAAACATGTTTCACAGCCCAAGTCTCCACAAAAATAGAGATGAGAAGAGAGAGAGAGAAAGGAGAGAAACTGACAATACAAATCTTTAAATAAATAGTGTTTGACCACTTGACCAAAACCACAAGACATGAGTTTATCTCATATGTTGTAAATAGGCAGCAATAGGAGCTTACAAGGACACATGTTATGTGTACCTCTGCTTTAGTTTATGCCAATTTAAGAAGACAAAAGGAATTTGCAGGCATGAAGACCAGTGTCTCTGAATGGGATTATATTCTGCTTCCTGATGCCTGCAAAACATTCAGTTGGGAGCACTGAACGTTGTTGACTGAAGATAACATCTAGTTGTCAGGAGAATTTGAGATTCAACAAGTCACTCAAAGGTTGGAGAAATCAGGCATTTACAAAGAGCTGCAGAGTTTGGATGACCTATTAGACAGGGAGCTTTGACTGTGAAAGAGGATTAAAAAGAAGATGACACTCTGGCTTCTACTCTGTGTGTGTGTGTGTGTGTGTGTGTGTGTGTGTGTGTGTGTGTGTGTGTGTGTTCCACTCAGCCCCCTCCACCAGGTCTTCCAGTTTTTTGTCTACTTTCCAACTACCTAACCCAAACCATGTGCCCTGCATTATCTGGATACCACGCATATTTACAAGGAGTGGAAACTGAAGGACTTCCCGTAGAAGCTCTGTTGTTAGGCCTTGTTTTTCCTGTTGCTTATCATGGGCCAGTCTGGAGCTGTCCTTTACAACACCTACTGCTCTGCCTACTCTGAATAGTGCCAAACTACACTACCCTGCATTTAAATTCAGCTGACATTATCCATTTATAAAGGCTACAACCTTGTAGCGTTTTCCCTTAGAAATGAGCCCTACAACATTCATGAGAAAATTTCTGAGTCTCTCTCTCTCTCTCTTTGTGTGTGTGTGTGTGTGTGTGTGTGTGTTTGTGTAGCAGAACTAGGAATAGAAGCCAGATTCATGTATGTGCTAGACATACACTCCATCCCAGAGGTACATCTTTGTTCTTCTTTATATTTGATGATACTGTGAGACAGGGTCTAAATATGTTGCTTAAGTTGTTCTTGAACTCACAGTACTCTAGGCAAGCCACCCACTTGTGACACTAACACTACCAAAATAATAGACATATCTCTGCAGGTAAAATCTTGAATTTTACTTAAAAATATGTTACAGCTTATACAGGACTGTAAAAAACAAGTATTTCCTTCTATTAAATTAGAGAGGCAGACCTCTATGTTTCTATTGGTTTACATTGTTCTTCAAGTATAATCTGGGATAAGTTTCTATAATAGTTTGCCTTAATTCTTTCTGGAATTCTTTCAAGACACTAATGTTTTTAAGAAGATAACTTGAAAGGACATTTTATTTACGTTAGTCAAAAGGGTACTCATTCTTATCTTCTCTTATATATATTTTGATTATCTCACAGCAGGAAGATACGTTCTTAGCCTTTTGATTATTGTTTTGTATATCTTTCTAACTTGGTAAGCAAGTTTTAAAACGTTCTGCCCATTCTCTATGCTTTTTATTAATTAATTAGTTAATTAATTCACTTTATCTCCCAAGACCAGCCCCCCTCTCCTCCCAGTCACACCTCTTACAGCTCCTCCCCACATTCTCCCTCCCCCTCCACCTGTGAGTAAGGGGAACCTCCCCATATCACCCTCTTTTCTCCCACCACACATTAGTTACTACAAGACTAGGCACATCTTTCACTGTGGCCAAAAATGGCAGCCCAGTTAGGAGAATTGGATCTACAGGCAGGCAACAAATTCATGAACAGACCCTGCTCCAGTTGTTGGGGGAACCCACAGGAAGACTAAGCTAAACCTGGGTAGTGGGGTTAAGGTCACCTTTTTGATTGATAGTTCAGTTTCTAAGAGCTCCCAAGTGTCTAGGTTAATTGTCTCTTTTGGTCTTTTTATGGAGCCTCTATTCTCTCTGAGTCCTTCAATTTGTTTCCGGAATTCTTCCACGAGACTCCTTCAGATCCATCTACTGTTTGTCTGTGGGACTCTGCATCTGTTTTACCAGCTGTTGGGTGGAGCCCCTTAGAGGGCAGTTATACTAAGATGCTGTCAGCAAACACACAGAGTGTCATTAATAGCATCATGGTGTCTTACTTCGAGTCTCATGCTATGAAGGGAAGCAATGACCAGGGCTTCTCTTCTAAAGGACAACATTTACCTGAGGCTTGCTTACAGGTTTAGAGTTTCAGTCCATTATCATTAGGGCAGTAAGCGTGGCAGCGTCCAGTCAGGAATGGCACAGGAGCTGAAAGTTCAACCTCTTGTTCCGAAGGAAGATAGAAGACTGATTCCAGAAAGCTAAGAGGAAGGACTCAAAGCCTACCCTACAGTGACATACATCCTCCAAGGCCACACCTACCCCAACATGGCCACACCCACTCCATCAAAGCAACTGCACCTGAAAATGACACAACCTAGGTCAAGAATATTCAAACAACCACCACACTCCACTCCCTCGCTTCCATAGGCTTGTTCAAATACATGAGTCTGTGGGTGCGATACCAAGCCAAAGCATGATGAAAAATACATTTAGTCCAACTTCAAATATCCCATAATCTATAAAATTCTGAAGTTCAAAGTCTCATGAGAGTCATGCAATCTCTAAACTGTAATCCCTTAAGAAATCAAAATAAAAAAGCAGATCACATACCTCCAACATCATGCATTCTAAAAGGTCATGATGAAGAAATAATGAACCAGAGTAAGACAGGAAGCCATTTGGCTAACTCCAAACTCCACATCTCAATGATTGATATCAAAACCCTCTTCAAATCTCCAACTCAGTTCATCCTTCTTGACTTCTTGACTGCTGTTTGTAAATCTGACATTCAACAGCAACAAACTTTGTTCTCTTTGTCTGGTTCCACTCCCTGTTAGTAGCTTTCCTTGGCAGGTATCCCACATTTCTGACATCTCTAATACCTTGTGGTATCTAAAGCAACTTCAATATTACAACTTCTGGTTCCAGTGTCTGAGATACACACATGATCTTCTGAGCTCATTGAAAGAGCTTGGATCACTTCTCCAGCTCTGTCCACTGTAGACTACAGGGTCTGGTTGACTAAACTCTATTGCTGCTGCTGTTCTTGGTAATCATCAGCCTATGGTGCTGGCTTCTCCAATAATGTGGAGTCTTCTGCTGCAGCTAGTCTTCACCAGTAAATTCATAAGCTGTGTTCACAGTGACAAGCCTCAACTTCTTTGCATGACCAATTCAGTCCTGGGCCATCAACTGCAACTGAGACTGCACCTTCACCAATTGCCTTCCCTGGCCTCTCACATTGAGAAGCCTCAGCTGCTCTCCATGACCCTTTCATACATTCAAAACCAGTACCACCTGGGTCATTCTTAAACATTACCAAGCTGTAGCATGAGGTTCAACCTTGGCTACCTCTGGAACACAGCTTCTTTATACTCTCAGAAAACACTTCTGAGAAGATTTTACCTGAGTGATGCTGGTCTCTTCTTAATCACAGCTAATTTATTAGCTCCAGCTAACCAGGATCAAATGTCCCAGTAGTCACTTCTATCCTTGAAGCTATAGTTAGAGTCACATGGCCGAAGCTGCCAAGTTCAACTGCTTGATGGGACTAAAACATAGCCCTTCTTGTTATATTATTACCAGTTTTGTTTTCCAACTCTTTCAATGCCTAAGCTTGACTCTCTTGGAAACTTGTTCTATAGATTGACCTTGAACTCAGAGATGTGCTTGGCTCTGTCTCCTGTAATGCTGAGATTAAAAGCATGTGCCACCATACTTGGACTTAAGCTTTCCTTCACTTAGAAACTCCTCTGTTCAAGGATGGCTTTGAGCTCAGAAATCTGCTTGTTTTTGCCTCCTGAGATTACATTATAGAGGTTTTTGCCTTCTTTTGTTTGCTTGGTTTTGTTTTGTTTTTGACTATAATAATGAGGAGTTACATTTTCGTGGAATTTTTTTTGATGAGCATGGACCCCAGTAAACCCATGGCATTTAAATAATGAGCGTAGTAAACATTGTAAGCCACTTACCAAAGAAATTTCTCCAGCTGATTATTTGTTCAATTTCTTTTGTGTTTGTTCATTCACAATTTGTCTTCTACCTAGATGTTCAAAACATATATCTATAAACTTTCTACTATTTGACCACTATGTGTATCTTATCAGTGAATGCAATTTATTAGTTTTTAAAGTCTAACTGACATCATGGTAGTTTAGTTCAATATTTTCTTAGACTTTGTATTAAAACAATCTCATAATAAATTGCTGAGTTGATGGAATTGAGTACTATCTAATAGTGCATAGAAGCCAGTAGCCATATCGTCAATAAAGGTTAACCATTGCCATCACCTCACACCAACTATCCAGTGACACAGGCTTCTCAGGGGAGAGGCCTAGAGATCACCTATTCCATCCATGCCAGGTTTTTGGTTTACTTCGTCTCTTTAGTTCTCCTGTAGTAATCATAGCTGCTGTGAGTTCACAGGTACAAATAACCATATCAAGACGACAGCATATCATAGCATTCTTCCCTGTCTTCTGGCTCTTGCATTCTTCCTGCTTCTTATCCCCTTATTGATAACCTGGGGTGGTATCAATATACATACATATATATGTATATACATATGTGTGTATATATGTATGCCCTGTTTATGGTTTAGTCCTTCTCAGTCCTTTAAAGAGTTATGTATCTCTTCATTTCCTGCTGCCCACTGCAAAAAAAAAAACAAAAACAAAAACAAAAAAAACAACTTCTCTTAATAAGGTTGAGAGCATCCCACTTCTATAGGCATGAATAAAATATATTTAGGAGGCAATTTAACATCTAGACCTACGTAAAAACAATTGCAGATTGTGTATGACCTCTTGAGGTGTGGATATCACACTGGTGTGAAATTCCCTCCTATGATAGAGGACTCAACCTCAATCAGAAAGTTAACCCATGTATTGGTTTACTTATATTTAGATTTGATAAAATGATACCAAAACCAACTTAGGGATTTGTAAAGCATTTTTTTTTTAAACTTACAAGTTATAGTTCATCAATGACAGAAGCCAAAGCAGGGACTCAAGACAGGAACCTAGAGGCAGGATCTGAAAAAATATATATAATACAGAAATGTTTTTTACTGGCTTGCTTTCCACAGCTTGCTTAGCTTGACTTTTTGTACAACCCAAGACCACCTTCCAGAGATGGTATGGCCCACAGTAGTTAGGCCCTCCCATATCAATCATTAATCACTAAATGTCCCAATTGCTTGCCTACAGAGAAATCTGATAAAAAAAAATAATTCTTCATTTGAGGTTCTCACTTTTTGGATGATTCAAGTCTATGTCCAGCGGACAAAAATTAACCAGTCCATAGCAGTTATGTCTTTATTGCACAGTCAGCACCTTCTCCCTGGTATTGCTGCATGCAGAGTCCAACACTGGGAAAGACCACTGCTGTCTGTCTCTTCTCTTCTAGCAAACGCCCCAAGAAGTGTCTGTATCCACCTGGGAGTCTGCAGACTTCTTTCCCTAGCCTCAGCAGGCTAATACCTTTCTTAATCTCTTTGACCCTGCTAATTTAAGGGACAAGAATAAGTGTTCATAGTTCTCTTAGCATAAGTTATAAGGATGACGCAAAATGGTCTTTAGAAGGATCCTTCTATGGAAGCTCAAGTTTGGATAGGTGAGTTCTTAGAATAACAGAGTTTTACTTTGGCTGGGAGGATTTTATAACATTGCTTAAGTTTTGATATTAAATAATTTCACATTAGATTATTAAGGAAAATACATCGTTCCAAGGGAGGTGCCAAGATTTAGAAATTTTTTTTTCAGTAAATGAATGAATGAATGAAAAAACAAATTGTAGTGCTGGAGAACTCTGAGGACATATGAAACACCGTATGAACTGGGTAGTGGGGTAGTATTTCTTGTTCTCCCTGCTGTCTTCTGACCATACGGAAGAAGTGTAGGTTCCTTTGGTCAAGGTAACTTCTCAACAAATTCAGCAAGGATTGTTCTCTTTCTGCCACAAAGTTCTCAGGCACTGAAAGACTGAATCACTTCAAACATTTTCTTGTCAGTAATATCGAGGAACACTAAGATGGATACATATTTTATGTAAATTTGTAATTATGGCCTTTTTCTTCATGCCTTTTGTAAATATTTAGGTACTTTAGATGTAGCTAGTGTGAGTAACAAATGCCAAGAGTTAGAACTCAAATCTCAGTTCTCTTATTTATGGTTTTGAGTTGTATTTTCCTATTAAAATAGAATCAAACAGATTTACTACAAAATGATAGATCCACCCTTGAGAGCTCTTGCAGATGTTTGTCTTTATAAGACCCACACACAGAGTTACTCAATTTTTGGTCAGTTAGTATATTGACAACTATATTATGTGGCAAACTATGATAAAATATTAAATCAATCAATGTAAAATTTTTCTACAAACAATCATTTGTTTTATCATGTTATCAACCTCAAGGAAAAAATAGACTAAAAAAATTTGAAAAATAGACAAATTAT
The DNA here is from genome assembly GCA_036184795.1 of Tokudaia tokunoshimensis. Taxonomy (NCBI): domain Eukaryota; kingdom Metazoa; phylum Chordata; class Mammalia; order Rodentia; family Muridae; genus Tokudaia; species Tokudaia tokunoshimensis. Next base: position 320,167 of record BTHU01000021.1, on the reverse strand, counting down.
GTTGCAAGTTTGATTGAGAGCTCTAATTTCTGCATTCTTTCACATGGTATAAGCATGTGAAAGGGTGCTAGAGAAGAAGCTGCAACTTATATATCTTCCTGGATTTCCTGGATTTTTTGGGTTACACGGTTTTTTTTTTTTGCATTTTGCATTTTCTTTGACTGTTAAGTCAATGCTTTCTATGGTATCTTCAGCACCTGAGATTCTTTCTTCCATCTCTTGTATTCTATTGTTGATGTTTGCATCTATGACTCCTGATTTCTTCCCAAGGATTTCTATCTCCAAAGTTGTCTCCCTTTGTGATTTCTTAGTTGTTTCTACTTCCTTTTTTAGGTCCTGGATGGATTTGCTCAGATCCTTCATTTGTTTGTTTATGTTTTCCTGTATTTCTTTAAGATATTTTTGTGTTTCCTCTTTCAGGACTTCTGCCTGTTGACTCAAGTTCTCCTGTATTTCTTTAAGCGATTTTTGTCTTTCCTCCTTATGGGCTTCCATCTGTTGATCCATATTCTCCTGCATTTCTTTAAGCAATTTTTGTGTTTCCTTTGTAAGGGCTTCTACCCGTTGATTCATGTTCTCCTGTATTTCTTTAAGAGATTTATTTATGTCTTTCTTGAAATACTCTAATAGCATCATGAGAAGTGATTTTAAATCCAGATCTTGCCTTTCCGGTGTGATGGAGTAACCAGGACTTGCTGCTGTCAGAAAGTTGGGTTCGGGTGGTGCCATATTGCCTTGATTTCTGTTAGTAACGTTCCTACATTTGCCTTTTGCCATCTGGTTATCTCTGGTGTTAGTTGGTCCTGCTGCCACTGGCTGTTGCTTGAACCTCCTGTGAGCCTGCAAAGCTATTTCTGCCCCCCCCCTCCCCGGATGACCGGGTTTCCCCTAGCACCAGTTGCTGAGGGGCTGCCCTGCTCCTGAGTGTCTTTGGAGCCCTGGTGTGTCTTGCCCCAAGTGATTTTATACTTGGGAAATCCCTGTGTACCTAGAGTCAGTGTAGTCTATCACCGGAGCACAGGTGAGTGAGTGGAGGCTTCTGTGTTCCCTCCTGGCACGGGTCACTCTGCAGGGCAGATGTCCCACATCAGAGCTGGCACCCAGACAACCACAGAGCTGCCCTACTCTTGGGTGCAGATGGAAGCCTAGCAGGCTGTGTCCCAAGCGATGCTATACTTGGGAGATCCCTGTGTACCTGGAGACTTAGTATAGTCTATCACCGGAGCAGAGGTGGCTGAGGGGAGGCTGCTGTGCTCCCTTCGGTCGCGGGTCACGTCCTTTTGTAATTGTAAATATTTTAAAGTATTTTTCTATTGTATTTCCTTTTAAAGTAATAGAAATCATAGGTGAAGTACTTAGAGACTATGGAAATATTCTGTGTCTCTTCAAAACATTAGGCACTGTTTTCAGTATCTCATTTAATATTCCCCAGCATTTTTCTTTAAAGGTCTTTACTGCATGTAATTAGGCTCAGAATGATGATTCTGAGGAGTAGATAATTATTGTACTTCTGTTTGGATGAACATGCAGTTTTAGTGTAATGGTAAGTTTTTTATTTCTTTAAAACGTTCTGCACATTTAGTTGGAATTTTATCTTTCTTTCATTATACACATAAAGATTCAAGATTATAATTTTATTTTGTGCATTATAATAACTTCTGTCATTAATTGTACTCACAGTGCTTCAACTTTGGCCATTGAAAGCTCTTCCATGTTGGCTCCTGTGTGTTTTCAGCATGTTGTGTGTACTTAATGATTTTGATGGTTTGTTGTATTATTTTTGAAATGATCCTACTACTTCTCTAAGAAACTCTGGTTTCTTTTCTTGTGGAATGACAACCAGAATCCAATTATCTGACACTAGATGACTATTTTATTATTATTATTATTATTATTATTATTATTATTATTATTAATTATTTTCTATATTCTTTATTTACATTCCAAAGATTTCCCCTGTCCCGGTTCCCCCCTCCCCAAAAGTCCCATAAGCCTTCTTCCCTCCCCCTGTTCACCATTTGCCCAAGAATTTCATGAATTCATTGTTTTTAATTGCTGAGTAGTATTCCATTGTGTAAATATACATGGAAAATATCTCGGATAAAATTGAAGAAATATATAGAAAAAAGTTAAGATTGACTATTTCATGGAAAAATTATACAGATAAAATGGTAGGCATAAAAATATTACTAAGTTGATTGAAAGTGGAATTATAATCATTTTCTGATAAAGTAGTAAATCTACAAGGAAAATATTTCTGATAAAACTCAAGAAATATATAGAAAACCATGTTAAAACTGACTATTTCATGAAAAATTATACAGATAAGTTGGAAGGCATCAAATATTCCTAAATTGATTAAAAGTAGAAGTAAAAAGATTTTCTGATAAAATTGAAGATTTACATGGAAAATATCTCTGATAAGATTGAAGAAATTTATACAGATAAATTGGTAGGAATTAAAATATTCCTAAGTTGATTGAAAGTAGAATTATAAACATTTTCTGAAAAAAATGAAGATTTACCTAGAAAATATTTCTGACAAAATTGAAAAAATATGCGGAAAAACATTAAAATTGAAGATTATCATGGAAAATTATACAGATAAAATGGTAGGCATAAAGATATTCCTAAGTTTTTTGAAAGTGGAATAATAAACACTTTCTGATAAAATGAAAGATCTACAAGGAAAATATTCCTGAAAAAATTCAAGAAATATATAGAAAAACATGTTAAAACTATTACATGGAAAATTATACAGATAAAATGGAAGTTATAAAAATGTTCCTAAGTTGATTGAAATTAAAATTATAGACATTGTCTGATAAAGCTGAAGATCCACATGGAAAATACTTCTGAGAAAATTGAAGAAAAAAACAGAAAAACGTTAAAATTGAGGATTATCATGGACAATTAGAGTGACAAAATGGTAGATGCAAAAATATTCCTAAATTGATTGAAAGTGGAACAACAAACACCACCCGCCCCCCGACGAAATCGAAGATCTACATGGAAAACACCTCCAACAAAATTGAAGAAATACACACAAAAAATGTTAAAATTAAAGATTATCATGGAAAATAGTAGAGTCAAAATGGTAGACACAAAAAGCATTACTAAATTGAAAGAGGAGTCACAAACATTTTCTGATAAAGTCGAATAGCCACACGAAAAACATCTCTGTTAGACTATGCTTTTTGTTGGGGAATTGAGTCTATTGACGTTAAAGATATTAAGGAATAGTGATTGTTGTTCCTGTTATTTTTGATGTTCTTTTTATATTTGTGTAGCTGCTTTCTTTTTGGTTTGTTGGAAAAAGATTACTTTTTTGCTTTGTCTAGGATGTAGTTTCCCTCCTCATGTTGGCGATTTCCATCTATTATCCTTTGTAGGGCTGGATTTGTGGAAAGATATTGTGTATATGTGGTTTTATCATGGAATATCGTGGTTTCTCCATCTATGGTAGTTGAGAGTTTTGCTGGGTATAGTAGTTTGGGCTGGCATTTGTGTTCTCTTAGGGTCTGTATGAAATCTGCCCAGAATCTTCTGGCTTTCATCGTCTCAGGTGAGGTCTGGTGTAATTCTGATAGAACTGCCTTTATAGGTTACTTGACCTTTTTCTCTTACTGCTTTTAATATTGTTTCTTTGTTTAGTGCATTTGGTGTTTTGATTATTATGTGCCAGAAGGACTTTCTGGTCTGATCCAGTCTGTTTGGAGTTCTGTAGGCTTCTTATATGTTCATGGACATCTCTTTCTTTAGGTTAGGGATGTTTTCTTCTATAATTTTATTGAAGATATTTACTGGCCCTTTAAGTTGGAAATCTTCACTCTCTTCTATACCTATAATCCTTAGGTTTGGTCTTCTCATTGTGTCCTGGATTTCCTGGATGTTTTGGCTCAGGAGCTTTTTGCATTTTGCATTTTCTTTAACTGTTGAGTCAATGTTTTCTGTGGTATCTTCAGCCCCTGAGATTCTTTCTTCTATCTCTTGTATTCTGTTGTTGATGCTTGCATCTATGACTCCTAAATTCTTTCCAAGATTTTCTATCTCCAGAGATATCTCACTTTGTGATTTCTTTATTGTTTCTACTTCCATTTTTAGATCCTGGATGGTTTTGTTCAGTTCAATCACTTGTTTGTTTGTGTTCTCCTGTAATTCTTTCAGGGATTTTTGTGTTTCCTCTTTAAGGGCCTTTACCATTTGACCCATGTTCTCCTGTATTTCTTTAAGGGAGTTATTTATGTTCTTCTTGATGTCCTCTAACAGCATCGTGAGAAGAGACTTTAAATCCAACTCTTGCTTTTCCAGTGTGCTGGGGCATCCAGGACTTGCTGTGGTGGGAGAACTGGGCTCTGATGTTGCCAAGTAGCCTTGGTTTCTGTTGGTAGGGTTCTTGCACTTGCCTTTTGCCATCAGGTTATCTCTGGTGTTAGTTGGCCTTGTTGTTTCTGGCTGGAGCTTGTCCCTCCTATGGGCCTGTAAGCCTGTGTCTGTACTCCTGGGAGACCAACTCTTCTGGCAAGGTCTGTGCACAGAAGGCTGTGGAGCTCTTTGGTTCCCTGCTGCAAATGGTGGCTAGAAGGGAAGACTCCTGTCCCCGCTGCTCCACTGATCATATGCCCAGTGTGCTCCTAGCTCTACCCCTCCAGAGAGAAGGTGGAGATCTCACCTCCGCACTCAGAAGTGAAATTGCTGCTGGGAGATCCCTCTCTTCTGGTGGGCTAAGCACAGAAGACTATGGAGCTGCCTGGTTCCTTGCTGCAAGTGGCGGCTGGTAAGGAAGACCACTAGGTGACCTTTTATATTAGTCTTCCATCACTAGTATACCCATTTCAATACCTGTATATGGTGTGTGAGTGTGTGTGTGTGTGTGTGTGTGTGTGTGTGTGTGTGTGTGTGTGTGTGTGCATTTATCTAAAACTATTATGTTGAGAATCACCTGTCTGGAGTTCTTTTCTGCTACCCTGCTAGAAATCATATATGGGGGATGGAACTAAAACCGTGTCCACAATGTTAGGTCCTGGGTGCTCAAAGCCTTGAGTATGGACTGACCTAAGGGTACACAGAACAGAGGCTAACATATCACTCCCCTGAGAACTACTTAGATCTTCCAGTCCAATGCAATGAGTTCACATGTGCTCAGGAATATGGACATGTAGAATGACAATCTGAGATCACTTAGAAGTAATTTTAGAAATAATTCGTTGGAAGATCTCCAAAAGTATGTGGATTCATCTGTACATACATAAACTTATAAATTTTAGAAAAATCTTGCAGATATACCAATAAATTTTTATTTGCCTTTGTTTCTTCTCCTGTAATAGCACTAATATTTATTTTAAAGTCATTGACATCTTAGAAAATGCTGACAGTTACTTCTCAGACTTTTCTTTTAATGGTTTGTAGAATATACTTTCAAACATTGACAGTTTGTATTATTGGAATGTTTACATGTTCGGTAAACAGAGTCTACAAAAGAACTATTTAGTTCAGTATTACATGTGAATATAATTATATCTGAACAATTTAATGACTTTCTTGAGAAGAAATACATTGCCTCATAGAACTACTAAGGTGTTAACTGCCATATTTTGAGAACCCTTGTACAGTGCAGAGGTAACAGGCATATCAGAGGAGGGACAATGGCTTTGAATGGATACAGAGAATTTTTAAGACTCCTGAGATATTAGCATGTGATTTTAAACTCTTCCCAGATGAAAATGTTTAAGTACTGGACTAATCTACAAAAGTTATTTAGTAGCAAACATACTCTCCCATTATGTGCAGTTTAAAAATAGTGCCAAGTAAAGAGAATACTCTAAAGTTATTTTTTTAAAAGATTGTTTATGATAGCCAGGAAGAGCACTGTGGTTTTCTTGCTTTATTTTGACAGATTGTGCACCCTTTCAAGAACAATTCAGGATCCTCAGTTAACTATTTCTTATCAGAACTTTCTTTAGGCCCAGAGTTCTCAGTGCTCCCTTTACTTCCTTGTTCCTCAAACTATAAATGATGGGGTTCAGCATGGATGTCACTGCTGTGTAGAAAAGGGCCAAGAATTTGTCCAATCCTGGTGAGCGGCTAGACTTGGGCATCAAGTAGGTAATAGATCCTGAACCATAAAAGAGTGTGACTACAAGTAGGTGGGAGGAACAGGTAGATAGAGCTTTGTGGCACCCCTCAGGTGAAGGCATCACCAGCACTGCAACCAAAATTCTGACATAGGAATAAATGATCAGTAAAAATGGACTAGATATACAGAGGATTGTTACCACAAAGATGGCAGCCTCATTTTGGGATGTATCTCCACAGGCAAGCGCCAGTACAGGTGGAAGGTCACAGAAGAAGTGATCTATCTCACAGGGTCCACAGAAGTTTAAGGAAAAAATAAAATTGGTTTGTCCCAACCCTATTATACATCCCATTCCCCATGAAACTATTGCCAAATGGGCACATACCCCTTGACTCATTCGGGTTGCATAATGGAGTGGGGAGCATATGGCCATGTAACGGTCAAAGGCCATGGCTGCCAATAGGCAGCACTCAGTTATACCAAAAAATGAGAAGAAAAACATCTGTGCAGCACATCCCTCCCGAGAGATCTCTCGGGCCTCACTCACAAGGCACTGCAGCATCTTGGGTATGACAGAGCAAGTGTAGCCAATCTCCAGGAAAGACAAGTTGGCCAGAAAGAAGTACATGGGGGTGTGTAGGGCTGGACTGGTGCAGATGGCAAGGGCTATGAGAGCATTTCCTGTTAGTGATACTATGAACATGAGGAGGATGAGGGTGAAAAGGAAGAAGCATTCTCCAGGGACCTCAGAGAACTTGGCAAATGCAAATCGTTTGACAGACAAGCTGTTCTGCCACAGAGAGCAGTTGACACTCATCTCTGGAAGACAGAACAGTAAGTCATTAGAAGGTTTCTTACAGATGAGGGAAATTTAACCTTTTAATGCTTTTAGAGCCTTAGTTACATCAGACACAGAATCTTTATCTGCAGTCATAAAATCAAAGTTTAGACATGATTTTTCCTCACAGATTTTCACATCTAATACTTTCTTAACATTAGAGAATTTTCCAAAGTGTACTGAACACTGAATAAAGTGTACAAATATTTACAGAAGATGTTGGAAACTTGTAGTCCTGGCAGTGCTGAAGCTCAGGTAGAAGGCTTACCATGGGTTCAGCTCACGTGTTGTGTAAGCTATCCTTCAAATAAAGGAAAGGACAAGCATTAATTGTATCTCAACTCTTTACATAGTCTTCTCATTAACTAGTTATCAATGTTACACAGAAAAATTGATCAACTCACACTCATTTCTATGCTTTCATGTTGCCTCATACACAGTATCTTCAACCATTCTCTGTGTGTACTGGGCCAAGATTATCCTGTGATTGCTATTGCTAGTATTCAGATCCGCACATTAAAAGTATTGCTTCCTCAAGATTCATATATTTTGAAGAGAATGTAAAATCAAATAATAATTTAATAAATAAATAATTACTGTTTTTAATGTATAAGACTTAAGACAGGGGACATACTGATGTCTGCACAGTAATGAGGTGGTCAGAGAAGCTTCTTAAAATGTATAGGTTGAGACATCAGAGAGAAGGATCAATTAAACAACACAATAGCCCTTCATGTCACAATCCTCAATATGGCTGCTGATTTCTGTAACTTAATCATTCCTATAACCTTATAGAACATGTGTTCTTAGTGAAGGTATAACTGCTTTGCATTAAATTTCTGTTTTCTTAATATTGTTCATCATATTCTGTGAATCAGGCTATTGAGTTAAATAAAGAAAAAAAAGAGTAAAAAATATGGTGACTTGGTATATAGTCCAAGCTAACCTGAAAATCCTAATTCCTCTGCCTCAGTCTCTTGAATGCTAGAATTCCTAAGCAAGACATGGTGCCTGGCTTGATAGAAATTTCTTCCAAACCTTCCATAACAACAGACCTTACATTAAAATTCCATCAAACTACCTGTATTTCTTGATACTTATTATCTATACACTTCATTCCTCTTCGCTCATATTTGTACAGGGTAGCTGCTTTGTGCTTGCTTGGTTGCTTACATGAAAAACTGTTAATTCCCAGCACAGCCTTGTCTGTTTTCCAGATATCCTCCATCTCTTCTGCCTATAGTTTCACTCTGTTTTTCACACTATAACTGCTAAACTAGCCTTTAGTATTCTGGTGGTGACTACGTCTCATTTCTTTCACATTGTAGCCTTATACAGAGATTAATTATGGACTTCAATGTTCTTATCATTATGTTTACCATCTTTACCAATCCATGAGTTCTCATGTAATAAGAAATTCCAGTGTTTAGCTTACTCTGGCTCCTTAGGTATTCTGCATGCCCCTGCCCATTATATCCTCTGAAGTTCAGTCCTATTCCCCTCAAATATAGGAGACCCAGTAAACTTATTTTTCTTCCAGACTGATAACATTTTCTTTCAAATGAGATGACCTTAATTCTTTCATGGGGTGTATGTGTCTTTGCTGAAGTTTGGGTTTTCTTGCCAAAAATTCTGAATACACCATATTTTTCCTGACAAGATAGAATAGGAGATATTACCAGGCTATTAGGCTCTCTCTCTATTCACTTGATATAGTAAAATGTCACAGGTTATGCTATATTGTATGTGAGTAGATCAGCTCATGCTTGATCCACAAATCAAATGTGGTTTTCAGTATTTCTAAATTATAAATAAACATGTCACCGAGGTTCATAAACACATATAAGACATATACATATATACATGCCACATACATGTGTGTCTGTATATTCATGCAGAAACACAGACACAGAGAAGCACAATAGAGTAGAGCAAGGCAAGATAGTATGTGAGTTAAAATGTTAGTATTAACAACAGTGCCGGGTAACAGCATTTGTTCATACTCTGCTTCTCCATTTGTTCCCTTATAAAAGGGGCTAAGAAAAAAACATGTTCCCCCATGAGGTAGCTACAGTGAGAATTAAGTTAATTTCCCAAATCACTTAAGTTGATCAGATACTGAATGCTTATCAGCTACATAGGACATGAACATATATGTATGTCTACCCATAACCACTTTAGGTTTACCTTTGTGTATACTCTATTTTAGGGAATTTCTCACCAAAATACAAAATTTTTGTTTGAATTAATTAATTGATCACAAGATTATTTTTCTGTAGGGGATAATGAAAACCACTCCTGACAAAACAAAACAAAACAAAACAAAAAACCAAAACAATACATAGTTTTCTTATACTGGGGGCATTTAGTTGTATATACTAGCATATTGGATCTATTAGATTAGATATGCACCAACTCATGCGAAAGTTCTAAAAATCTAAGTATAGAGAACACAGGGAAGACTGACTTACAGTTCTGACAACTATAAAGCAGTAGGTCTGCTGTACTTACATAATGTCTCTATGGAGTCTGCTCTTGTAAAAGTTTGCTGAAATGCTGAGGATCCTGTTGTGATGCATTTTACACTTACTTTAATGTACTGTAAACATGTCTCTGTACTAAATTAAAACAAAACAAAAACCCACATAAATAACCCTCCCAAAGCCAACACAGAAATGGGGATTTTTTAACCTGAAATATTTTTCAAGCACCTTGCCTTTCATTAGGAGTTTCTGTATTCTGTATACGTAGATTTGTAGTTAGAGAGTATGGCCTTTCCTCTCTCAATAAAATTTCCAGAAACTCAGCTTGAGACCCAGAATGTTATATTTTCATTTAAATTTTTGTCATAAGAATGATTTGCTCAGAAAGAATATCAAGATTCTCGAGAAACAAATGTCACAACACTTTGATGTAGATATTCCATCTGCCTCTCATTTCATATATTTTCTTGACCTAAATTGTGGATGCACTATTTCTTTGTAAGCTCCACATGTTGGAACCCTCCCCATCTTTCTAGTTGAGCTGTTTGAACTGATTACCTACCAATAATCACCTATATTTTATACATAGACTTTCAGGGTTATAAAAAATCAGATGTGCACTAATCATTGATAAGATTCTGAAGGTTCATATTACAAGCTGTGTTTTTATTGGCTACTGTATATATGCAAGAGATGGTGTATGATATGAGAGGACACTGAAATCTTACTGTCTTGGCTTTGCATGATACCTTACATAGCCTGAAGATAAAAGTCAAGCACATCTAAATAGCTTTGCTTTGGAATGGTGCTGGTGAGAAAAATTCTTGTTTTCCATGTTGTCACAAGCTTAGACATGTTCATGGGAGGTTCAGTTCCTTATCTGATCTTTGAAGGCCACCACATACTGTTAGATACTTTTCTGAAACACTGCAGTGTCTGTATGTAAAAATTCTCAGGAAGTGTTCATCTTCTCTACTATATAGTAACTATTTCTAAATTCTTTAACAGCACATACAACTTGTGTAGATTGCTTAGGAAAACATTATTAGGAGGCTCATCCCTGACATTCCAGGTTCCTCCTATTCACTCCTCATTTATGTAGCTGATTGTCATTTTAGCACAACACAATAGAGACTGTGGGATCACTTGACTAGATTACAATGTAGAGTATAACTTGAGTATTACATAATTAAGTGAATTCTAATTTATTATGATATAAGTGGTTAATGCAATACACAGCTGTTTTTTGTAGAGGGATACTGAAGTCTGACTAAACTTTACCAGCTTTCAAAGAAAGAGACAATAATTACTTAGAATAACATAATGGAAAATGTTTTGAATAGTAGATATCCATTTATATACTTTACTCTTCTCAAGCCTAATCTTGACAAATAAATTATGATACCTACCTCAAATCACAGTATATGAAGAGATAATAAGATAATTTCTATTTCTGATTAGCCACTTCTGGATTTCTGTTCATCCTCTCCTTACAACATACATGGAACACACACCATCCCCATCTTCATCTCTACATTGTATTGAAAAGCTTTTGTTACAGTCAGATACCATGCCTGATGTCAAGAAGATTTCTTCTCTCAGGAGAGAGCACTGAGCAATATCCAATATCCCCCCCCCACACACACACACACAGGAGAGAGAGAGAGAGAGAGAGAGAGAGAGAGAGAGAGTGAGAGAGAGAGAGAGAGAGAGAGAGACTCCCCACACATTTAGTTTACTATTTCCATTATATGCATTTTCTCCTTTCCTGGAAAACAATGAGCTATAAGCATATTATTCAAAAATTCTGTCTTCTGAGTCCTTTTCCTCTGACTCTCCCCAGGAGACTCACAATCTTTTCCCACTGATGAGTTTCAGGAGGCTTCTGATTGCCCTCCTGAGAGTCCTTATGCATAGAACCATAGCTCTGTGCAGAGGGGCTGAATTCTGCAACAGCCCTTTCTCCTGAGAAATAGTTCCATCACAGAACATCTGAATTATTCCATGTACAAGGAATTATCACAATAAGCTAATCATCTTTCTACTGAATTAAAATTGCCACACTGATGACAAAGATCCAACATACAGTCTCCCAGAGAAAAAGTCATATATTCACAGCTCTTGTTCATGCCTAGGCATGAGTTTTTTTTTTTATTAGATATATTCTTTATTTGCATTTCAAATATGAAATCTTTCTTTCCTGGATCCCCCCTCCATGAAAGTCCCTTAAACCCATTTCCCTCCCCCTTTTCCCCAATCAACTAATTTCTGCTCTCCTGTCCTGGTATTCCCCTACACTGCTGAATTGAGCCTTTCCAGGACCAGGGGCCTCTCCTTCCTGCTTCTTGGGCATCATTTGATATGTGAATTGTGTCTTGGGTATTATGAGCTTCTGGACTAATATCCACTTATCAGTGATTGCATACCATGTGGGTTCTTTTGTGAAAGGTTCACCTCACACAGGATAACATTCTCCAGTTCCTCCCATTTGCCTAAGGATTTCATGAATTCATTGTTTTTACTGAGTAGTATTCTATAGTGTAAATAAACCACATTTTCTGTATTCATTCCTCAGTTGATGGAATCTTGGTTCTTTCCAGCTTCTGGCTATTATAAATAGTGCTGCTATGAACATAATGGAGCATGTGTCCTTATTACATGCTGGAGAATCCTCTGGATATATGCTCAGGAGTGGTATAGAAGGGTCCTCTGGTATTATTATGCCCAGTTTTCTGAGGAACCACCAGACTGATTTCCAGAGTGGTTGTACCAGCTTGCAATCCCACCAGCAGTAGAGGAGTGTTCCTCTTTCTCCACATCCTTGCCAATACCTTCTGTCTCCTGAGTTTTCGATCTTAGCCATTCTGACTGGTGTGAGGTGAAATCTCAGAGTTGTTTTGATTTGCATTTCCCTGATGACTAAGAATGTTGAACATTTCTTTAGGTGCTTCTCAGCCATTCGATATTCCTCAGGTGAAAATTATTTTTTTAGTTCTGTACCCCATTTTTAAATAGGGTATTTTGGCTTTCTGGAAACTACCGTCTTGAGTTCTTTGTATATCTTGGATATTAGCCCTCTGTCGGATATAGGGTTGGTGAAGATCTTTTCCCAATTTGTTGGTTACTATTTTGTCCTTTTGACAGTGTACTTTGCCTTACAGAAACTTTGTAATTTTATGAGGTCCCATTTGTCAATTCTTGATCTTAGAGCATAAGCTATTGGTGTTTTATTCAGGAAATTCTCCCCTGTGCCCATATGTTCAAGGTTCTTCCCTAGTTTCCTTTTTATTAGTTTCAGTGTGTCTGGTTTTATGTGGAGGTCCTTGATCCACTTGGAGTTGAGCTTAATACAAGGAGATAAGAATGGATTGATTTGCATCCTTTTGCATGCTGACCTCCAGTGGAACCAACACCATTTGTTGAAAAGGCTATCCTTATTCCACTGGATGCTTGTAGCTCCTTTGTCAAAGAGCAAGTGACCATAGGAGTGTGGATTCATTTCTGGGTCTTCAATTCTATTCCATTGATCTACCTGCCTGTCACTGTACCAATACCATGCAGTTTTTAACACTGTTGCTCTTAGTACTGCTTGAGGTCCCGGATACTAGTTTCCCCGAAGTACTTTTACTGTTGAGAACAGTTTTAACTATCCTGAATTTTTTATTATTCCAGATGAATTTGAGAATTGCTTTCTAACTCTATGAAGAATTGTGTTGGGATTTTGATGGGGATTGCATGGAATCTGTACATTGCTTTTGGAAAGATGGCCATTTTTACTATACTAATTCTGCCAATCCATGATCACAGAAGATTTTTTTCATCTTCTGAGGTCTTCTTCTATTTCTTTCTTCAGGGACTTGAAGTTCCTATCATACAGATCTTTCACTTGTTTGGTTAAAGTCACACCAAGATACTTTATATTGTTTGTGGCTATTTTGGAGGGTGTCATTTCCCTAATTTCTTTCTCAGCCTGTTTTTCCTTTGAGTATAGCAAGTCTACTGATTTGTTTGAGTGAATTTTTTATCCGACCACATTGCTGAAGTTGTTTATCAGCTGTAGGATTTCACTGGTGGAGTTTTTTGGGTCTCTTAAGTATACTATCATATCATCTGCAAATAGTGCTAATTTGTCTTCTTCCTTTCCAATTTGAATCCCTTTGACTTCTTTTTGTTGTCTAATTGCTCTAGATAGAACGTGAAGTACTATATTGCATAAATATGGAGAGCATAATGGCAGCCTTGTCTAGTCCCTGATTTTAGTGGGATTGCTTCAAGTTTCTTTCCATTTAGTTTGATTTTGGCTACTTGCTTGCTATATATTGCAGAAGTGTGGGGTGTGCATCTCTAGGACGTGCCAGAGACCTGGGACAGGGAATACCCCAGGTTGTCTATGGGGACGACTCTAGCAGAAAATCCTAGCAGGGGGGGTATGGATCCTTAATTGGCCACTTCCTATAGCCAGTCATGACTTCCAATGAAAGGGATAAGGACAATAGCCCACCCACAAAACCTTCAACCCAAAATGAGCCCTACCTACAAAATCTGCAGTGACAAAGATAGAGGAGAGATGGAAGGAATAGCCAATCAATGACTGGCCTAGATTGAGAACTATCCCCATGTGCAAGCACCAATCCCTAACACTGTTAATGATACTCTATTATGCTTGCAGACAGGATCCTAGCATAATTGTCATTGGAGTGACTTCACTCAACAGCTGACAGAAACCAATGTAGAGATCCATAACCAACATTAGCTGGAGCTTGGGGAGTCTTTTGGAAGAGAGAGGGGGAGGAATTGAGGCTTGGACGAGATTAGGAACTCCACAGGAAGACCAATAGAGTCAACTAACCTTGAACTTTAGCAGCTCCCAGAGACTGAACCACCAACCAAAGAGTGAACATGGACTGGACCTAAGCCCCAGGACATATGTAACAAATGTGTATCTTTGTCTTTATGGGAGTCTCACAAGAATGAGTATGACTTTCCCCAAATCTGTTGCCTGTCTGTGGACTCTGTTCCCTAAATAGGACTCACCTCAGTGAGAGAGGTTTCACTAAGTCTTGTAGATACTGAAGTGTCAGGAGGAAGAGAAGGTTATGATACCCAGAGAGTAGGTCCCTCTTCTCAGATGAGAAGGGGAGGAGGAAGTGGGGGAGGACTTTTGCTAGGGAGTACTGGGAAAAGAGGGAGCACTGATATTGGGATGTAAATTGAGTAAATAAATAAACAAATGCATTTTAAAGGAGAGATATTCCATCTACAGACAAGTTTTGTGATGACCTCCACTCCAGTTGTTCAGGACCCACATGAAGACATTACACATCTGGGATGCCCAGGTCCCACCTATGTATTTTCTTTGATTGGTAGTTCAGTCTCTGAGAGCCCCAATAGTCAAGATTAGTTCTCTGTGGTCCTCCTGAGGAGCTCCTTTCCCCTTAGAGGCCACAATCCTTTTCCTTCTGTTCTTCCATGGGAATCCCCAAGCTCCATCCATGGTTTAACTACGGGTATCTGCATCTGTCTGAGTCAGCTGCGAGTGAAGCTCTCACAGAGAAGCCATGCTTCACTCCTGTCTGAAAGCATAATAGAGTGTCATTAATAGTGTCAGGAATTGGTGCTTGTCCATGGGATCAGTCTCAAGGTGGCCTGATTACAGGTTGGCCATTCCTTCAGTCTCTGCTCCATCCCCTGTCCCTTCATTTCTTGTTGACAGGATAAATTTTGGGTCAAAAGTTGGTGTCCCTATTGTTTCATTAGGGTTCCTGCCTAGCTACAGGAGGTGTCCTCTTCAGGTTCTATATAATCAATGCTGTGAGTCACACCTAAGGAAATCCCCATTGATTCTTGAGCATCTTTCTTATCCCATGTCTCTGTCTCTTCCTGGATATGTCCCCTATCTCCCCACCCCTGTGGGTCTAGGCTGCTTTGTCTGGCCTCAGTAGCAGAGGATGTGATTAGCATCACAGAGACTTGCTATTCAAGGTGATAGAATCCCTTGGGGCTCCAACTTGCTCAGAGGAGAAGGGGGTGGGGGAAGGATGTGGGAGGGGTGAACTGGAGGTGGGGCAGTATGTAAAGTGAATTACATACATACATACATACATACATACTAAATAAATAAATAAATATCAAAATAACTAAATCTACATGAAGGTAAGAAGCAGTTCTATGTGTGTTTAATATTAAATTTTCACCCTAGAGAAAAAAGTGGCCTATGCAGAAGACAGGTCAGCTTAAGCACTATATTTATAAAAATGGCATTTACTGGAGATGGAGAAATAGCTCAGTTATTAAGAGCACTGTCTGTTCTTCCAGAGAAGCTGGGACCAATTCCCAGCTCCCATGTGACATCTCACAACTGGTTGTAATTTCTGTCTCGGGGGATCTGACACCCTCTTCAGCCTCCTGGGCACTTGGCATGCATGTGATGCATAGATAGATATACATTCATACATATTAAACTAAAACTATAAAAACAGAATGACAGTTCTTGGTCCACATTTCATTTACATTAATATTTTTAATGATAATCACAGTCAAATAAACATTTATTGTTCTATAATGCAATCAAGTACATGAAAAGTGATATGATTACCTGAATCACTTAAAATCCATTTATCTAAAAACATGAAATAAATATACAAATTAATAAACATTTGTATATTCACATATAACTGAAAAATAATATTTTCCACATGCTTGTTAAGATTTTATAAATATCGTAGCTTGTGTTTAGTTTGTTGTTTTTGGCACATGTCCTTTTGCAGGTATTACCCCATAAATTCATGCAGAATACACTAAAGGAGCTCAGGATCTGTTCTGTTGCCTCTATTCAGTTGAACATAGGCAGGTTCCTATTTGGTTTTGTTCTTGTCTGATCATTTTTCTCTATGTATGTTACAAGGGCAGTTTTGCTCTTACAGTGCTTTATATTTTCCATATTCATATGAGTTCTCTTGGGAAGAATTTTGCCTTAACTTGTTTATAACCTGAAATGGTATGCTGGGTAAGAAGGGATTCTTCTAGTTTTGACACTATTTTATTTTTGAAGATCTTTTTTGTATCTTTTTCCTGATGTCAGCCCTATCACTGTTGTAGATTTTCAAATTGGCCAAATGAACAGAAGCTATTCAGGGACTAAGCATGCCTTATAATTACTTGAGGATGCCATTTCACTATGTTGTTTGTTCTCTTTGAAAGAAGAAATCAGGAGAAGGGATGGAGGAAGGGGTACTCTTTAAGGGGGGGGGGGCAGAGAGGAGGACAGCATTTGGGCCGTGAATAAATTAATAAAATATATAAGTAAATAAATATAAAATAAAAAAAGCAGAAATCAAACTGTATGGGAAAGTCAGATTTAATTTATAGGAAATAGTACTAATGTTTCACATCTTACCCCAATTCCTGAATTTTGTATTCTATAATCTAATGACTAATTATCAAAATCAGGAAATTAGAAAAAGTACAATATTACAAGTCCCATGATATGTTGGCCTAAATATGACAGCAGTGTTTCTAGTACTGTATATCCTCTATTCCAGTATCTAATCCAGAAATCCAGTTGACATTTAGTTACTATATATCCTAATTTATTGTAGTCTGCTATAGTTCATTAGCATTTGTATCTTCTGTGACCATATCTTTGAAGAGAAATAATTAATAATTTTGCTAGACTGTCTCTGAGATTGGATTCATCAAGTGATTTGTCTTTTTTATATTGAGGTTGTACATATTTGGCAAAAATACCAAAGAATGTTTCCTGCTTTGCTTATCTCAGTTCAAAATTAGGGGGATCCACTGTATCTTAATCACCTGGTTAAGGAGCAATTAAATTATTTTAAACTGTTTTCCTTTTGTAATTGCAAATATTTTAAAGTATTTTTCTATTGTATTTCCTTTTAAAGTAATAGAAATCATAGAAGTACTTAGAGACTATGGGAATATTCTGTGTCTCTTCAAAACATTAGGCACTGTTTTCAGCCTCCCATTTAATTTTCCCCAACATTTTTTCCTTAAAGTTTTTTTTTTTTTTTTGGTTTTTCGAGACAGGGTTTCTCTGTGTAGCCCTGGCTGTCCTGGAACTCACTTTGTAGACCAGGCTGGCCTCGAACTCAGAAATCCTCCTGCCTCTGCCTCCCAAGTGCTGGGATTAAAGGCGTGTGCCACCACCACCCAGCTTCCTTAAAAGTTTTTACTGCATGTAATTAGGCTCAGAATGATGATTCTGAGGAGTAGATAATTATTGTCCTTCTGTTTGGATGAATCCTGCCTACAACAGTACTGCAGTTTTAGTGTAATGGTAAGGTTTTTTATTTCTTTAAAACTTTCTGCACACTTAATTGGAATTTTATCTTTCTTTCATTATACACATAAAGATTCAAGACTATAATTTTATTTTGTGCATTATAATGACTTCTGCCATTAACTGTGCTCAAAGTGCTTCAACTTTGGCCATTGAAAGCTCTTCCATGTTGGCTCCTGTGTGTTTTCAGCATGTTGTGTGTACTTCATTATTTTGATGGTTTGTTGTCGTATTTTTTAAATGACCCTACTACTTCTCCAAGGAACTCTGGTTTCTTTTCTTGTGGAATGACAACCAGAATCCAATTATCTGACACTAGGTGACCTTTTATATTAGTCTTCCATCACTTGTAAACCTATTTCAATTCCTGAATATAATGTGTGTGTGTGTGTGTGTGTGTGTGTATGTGTGTGTGTGTGTGTGCATTTATCTAAAACTATTATGTTGAGAATCACCTGTCTGGAGTTCTTTTCTGCTACCCTGCTAGAAATCATATATGGGGGGAAGAACTACAACCGTGTCCACAATTTTAGGTCCTGGGTGCTCAAAGCCTTGAGTATGGACTGACCTAAGGGTACACAGAGCAGAGGCTAACAATTCACTGCCCTGAGAACTACTTAGCTCTTCCAGTCCAATGCAATGAGTTTACTTGTGCTGAGGAATATGGACATGTAGAATAATAAGTGGAGATCACTTAGAAGTAATTTGTTGGAAGATCTCCAAAAGTATGTTGATTCATCTGCACATACAAAAATTTATAAATTTTAGAAAAATCTTGCAGATATACCAATAAATTTTTATTTGCCTTTGTTTCTTCTCCTGTAATAGCACTAATATTTCCTTTAAAGTCATTTACATCTTAGAAAATACTGATAATTACTTCTCAGATTTTTTTCTGAGAAGAAATACCCTGCCTCATAGAACTATTAAGATGTTACGTGCCATGTTTTGAGAACCCATGTAGAGTGCAGAGGTATCAGGCATATCAGAGGTGGGACAATGGCTATGAATGGATACAGAGAATTTTTAAGACTCCTGAGATATTAGCATGTGATTTTAAACTTTGCCTAGAAGAAAATGTTTAAGTACTGAACTAACCTACTAAAGTTATTTAGTAGCAAGCATGCTTTCCCATAATTTAAAATTAAAAATAGTGCCAAGTAAAGAGAATAATCTAACACAAAGTTGTTTCTAAATGATTGTTTTGAGTCACCCAAGAAGAGTACAGTGACTTTCTTTGTTTACTTTGACAGACTGTGCACCCTTTCAGGAGCAATTCAGAATCCTCAGTTACATATTCATTGTCAGAACTTTCTTCAGGCCCAGAGTTCTTCTCAGAGCTCCCTTTACTTCCTTGTTCCTTAAGCTATAGATAATGGGGTTCAGCATGGATGTCACTGCTGTGTAGAAGAGGGCCAAGAGTTTATCAATTTCTGGTGAGTGGCTAGACTTGGGCCTCAAGTAATTAATAGATCCTGAGCCATAAAAGAGTGTGACTACAAGTAGGTGGGAGGAACAGGTAGATAGAGCTTTGTGGCGCCCCTCAGGTGAAGGCATCACCAGCACTGCAACCAGAATTCTGACATAGGAATAAATGATCAGCAAAAACGGGCTAGATATACAGAGGATTGCTACCACAAAAATAGCAGCCTCATTTTGGGATGTATCTCCACAGGCAAGTGCCAGTACAGGTGGAAGGTCACAGAAGAAGTGGTCTATCTCACAGGGTCCACAGAAGTTTAAGGAGAAAATAAAATTGGTTTGTCCCAACCCTACAATGCAACCTGTTCCCCATGAAACTATTGCCAAATGGGCACATACCCCACGACTCATTCGGGTTGCATAGTGGAGTGGGGCACATATGGCCATGCAGCGGTCAAAGGCCATGGCTGCCAATAGGCAGCACTCAGTTATACCAAAAAGTGTGAAGAAAAACATCTGTGTGGCACATCCCTCCCGAGAGATCTCTCGGGCCTCACTCACAAGGCACTGCAGCATCTTGGGTATGACAGAGCAAGTGTAGCCAATCTCCAGGAGAGACAAGTTGGCCAGAAAGAAGTACATGGGGGTGTGTAGGGCTGGACTGGTGCAGATGGCAAGGGCTATGAGTGCATTTCCTGTCAGTGATACTAAGAACATGAGGAGGATGATGGTGAACAGGAGGAAGCATTCTCCAGGGACCTCAGAGAACTTGGCAAATGCAAAGCGTTTGACAGACAAGCTGTTCTCTTGCCACAGAGAGCAGTTGACACTCATCTGGAAGACAGAACAGTAAGTCATTAGAAGGTTTCTCGCAGCTGAGGAAAATTTAACCTTTTAACGCTTTTAGAGCCTTAGTTACATCAGAGACAGAATCTTTATCTGCAATCATAAAATCAAAGCTTACAAATGATTTATCCTCACAGATTTTTGCATCTACTGCTTTCTCTCTTAACATTACAGCATTTTCCAAAGTGAACTGAACATTGAGCAAAATGTACAAATATTTCCAGATGATGGAAACTTGTACTCCTTGCACTGATGAAAATCAGGCAGAAGGCTTACCATGGGTCTAAGTTCAGCTCACGTGTTGTGTAAGCTATCCTTCAAGTAAAGGAAAGGAAAAGCATTAATTGTATCTTAATTCTTTACACATTCTTCTCATTATCTATTTATAAATGTTACACAAAAAAATTGATCGACTCATACTCATTTCAGTACTTTCCTTTTGTCTCAGATACAGTCGCTTTAAACATTCTCTGTGAGTATTGGGCCCAGATTATTCTGTGATTGCTATTGTTAATACTCAGATCCACACAATAAAAGTATCATTTCCTCAAGACTCATATTTTTTGAAGGGAAAATAAAATCAAATAACAATTCAATAAATAAATGATCACTGTTTTTAATGAATAGTAAAGACAGAGCTCATACTGATGTCTGGGAGGTAATGAAGTGGTAAGAGAAGCTTCTTAAGATACATAAGCTGAGACATCAGAGAGAAGGATCAATTAAACAACATAATAGTCCTTCATGCCACATCTTCAACATGGCAGCTGATTTCTGTAACTTAACAGTTCCTATCTCTTTCTAGAGCATGTTTTCTTAGTGAGGGTATCACTGTTTATGCATTAAGTTTCTGTTTTCTTAATTTTGTTCATGATATTCTATGAATCATACTATTGAGCTAAACAAAGAAAAATAAAGTAAAAGAGATAGTACCTTGGTATGAAGTCCAGGAAAACCTGAAATTCCTAATTCCTCTGCTTCAGTCTCTTGTATACTATAATTCTAAGAGTAAGACAGGGTGCGTGACATGATAGAAATTTCTTCCTAAACTACCATCTCAACAGACATTACATTTCAATTCCATCAAACTACCTGTATTTCTCTATACTTATTATCTATACACTTCATTCCTCTTTGCTCATGTTTGTACAGGGTAGCTGTTTTGTGCTTGCTTGGTTGCTTACATGAAAAACTGTTAATTCCCAGCACAGCGTTGTCTGTTTTCCAGATATCCTCCCTCTCTTCTTTCTTCTCTTTTCTTCTTTTCTTCTCTTTTCAGATATTCTCCATCTCTCTTTCACTCTGTTTTTCACACTATAACTGCTAAATTAGCCTTTAGTACTCTGGTGGTGACTACTTCTCATTTCTTTCACATTGTAGCCTTATACAGAGATTAACTATGGACTTCAATGTTCTTGTCATTATGTTTACCATCTTTACCAATCTGTGAGTTCTCATGTAATGAGAAGTTCCAGTGTTTCACTTATTCGGGCTCCTTAGGTATTCTGCATGCCCCTGCCCATTATATCCTCTGAAGTTCAGTCCTATTCCCCTCAAATGTTGGAGACCCAGCAAACTTATTTTTCTTCCAGACTAATAACTTTTTCTTTCAAATGAGATGACCTTAATTCTTTTGTGGGGTGTATGTGTCTTTGCTGAAGTTTGGGTTTTCTTGCCAAAAATCTGAATACACCATATTTTTCCTGACAAGATAGAATAGGAGATATTACCAGGCTATTAGGCTCTCTCTCTATTCACTTGATATAATAAAATGCCACAGGTTATGCTATATAGTATGTGAGTAGATCAGCTCATGCTTGATCCACAAATCAAATGTGGGCTTCAGTATTTCCAAATTATAAATAAACATATTACTCATGTTCATAAACACACACACACACACATATAATATATATATATGCCACATAAACACAGACACAGAGAAGCACAAGAGTAGAACAAGGCAAGATTGTGTGTGAGTTAAAATGTTAGTATTAAGAACAATGCACGGTAACAGCATTTGTTTACACTCTTCTTCTCCATTTGATCACTTATAAAAGGGATTAAGAAAAAAACGTGTTCCCCATGAGAAGTTAATTTTACAAATCATTTAAGTTGATCAGGTACTGAATGCTTATCAGCTACATAGGACATAAACATGTGTGTATGTTTACCCATAACTACTTTAGATTTACCTTTGTGCATACTCTATTTTGGGAAATTTCTAACCATAATACATAATTTTTGTTCCTATTAACTAATTGATTACTAGATTATTTTTCTATAAGGGATAATGAAAACCACTCCACCCAAAACAAAACAAAACAAAAAAAAACCCCAGAACAATACATAGTTTTCTTATCCTTGGAAGATATAATTGTATATACATGCTTATTGGCTCTATTAGATTATATATGCACCCATTCATGCAAAAGATCTAAAGATCTAAAATCTAAGTATAGAGAAGACAGGACTGACTTAAAGCTCTGACAACTATAAAGCAGTAGGTCTGCTGTACTTACATAATGTGTCTGTGGAGTCCGCTCTTGTAAACAGTTGCTGAAATGCTGAGGATCCTATTGTGATGCATTTTACACTAACTTTAATGTACTGTAAACATTTCTCTGTATTAAATTAAAACAAAACAAAACAAAAACCGGAATAAATAACCCTCCTAAAGCCAACAGAAATGGATATTTTTTAACCTGAAATATTTTTCATGCACCTTGCCTTTCATTAGTAGTTTCTGTGTTCTGTATTGGTAGCTCTGTAGTTAGAGAGTAAGGCCTTATCTCTCTCTGTTAAATTTCCAGAAACTCAGCTCAAAACTCAGAATGTTATATTTTCATTTAAATTTGTGTCCTAAGAATGATTTTCTCAGAAAGAGTATCAAGATTCTTGAGAAAAAAGTGCCACAACATTCTGATATAGATATCCCATCAGCCTCTCATTTAATATATTTTCTTTACCTAAATTGTGGGTGCACTATTTCCTTGTAAGCTCCACATGATGTAATCCTCCCCATCTTTCTAGTTGAGCTGTTTGAACTGGTTTCCTATCAATAACCAGTTCTATTTTATACATAGACTTTCAGGGTTATAAAAAAAAATCAGGTATGCACTAAGCACTGCTAAGATTCTGAAGGTTCATTTTGCAACCTGTGTTTTTATTGGCAACTGTATATATGCAGGACATGGTGTATGACATGAGAGGACATTGAAATCTTACTATCTTAGCTTTGCATGATACCTTACATAGCCTGAAGATAAAAGTCAAGCGCACTCTGGATAGCTTTGCTTTGGAATGGTGCTGGTGAAAAAAATTCTTGTTTTCCATGTTGTCACAGGTTAGAAATGTTCTCTGGTGGGTTTAGTCCCTTATCTGATCTTTTAAGGCCACCACATACTGTTAGAAAATTTTCTGAAACACTGCAGTGTCTGTATGTAGAAATTCTCAGGAAGTGTTCATCTTTACTACTATATAGTAACTACTTCTACGTTGTTTAACAGTACATACAACTTGTGTAGATTGCTTAGGAAAACATTAGTAGGAGGCTCACCCCTGACTTTCCAGGTTCCTCCTATTCACTCACCATTTATGTAGCTGAGTGTCACTTTAGCACAACACAATAGAGACTGTGGGATCACTTGACTGGATTACAATGTCGAGTATAACTTGAGTATTACAGAATTAAGTGAATTCTAATTTATGATGATATAAGTGGTTAACACAATACACAGTTGGTTTTGTAGAGGGATACTGGAATCTGCCTAAACTTTAACAGCCTTTAAAGGAAGAGACAACAATTACTTATAATAACAAGATTAGAAAATGTTTTGAGTAGCAGATATCTTTTTATATACTTTAATTCACTCTCCTCAAGCCTAATCTTGAAAAATTAATTATGATACCTACCTCAAATCACAGTATATGAAGAGATAATAAGGTAATTTCTACTTCTGATTAGCCACTTCTGGGTTCTGTTCATCCTCTCCTTACAACATACATGGAACACACACCATCCCCATCTTCATCTCTACATTGTATTGAAAAGCTTTTGTTACAGTCAGATACCATGCCTGATGTCAAGAAGATTGCTTCTCTCAGGAGAAAACATTGTGTCCTTCAAGGCAATGTCCAACATCACACACACACACACACACACACACACACACACACACACACTCCCCACACTCCCCACACACTTACTTTACTATCGCCATTATATGCATTTTCTCCTTTCCTGGAAAACAATGAGTTATAAACATTATACAAAAATTCTGTCTTCTGAGTCCTTTTCCTATTACTCTCCCCAGGAGACTCACAATCTCTTCTCACTGGTGAGTTTCAGGAGGCTTCTCATTGCCCTCCTGAGAGTCCTTATGGATAGGACAATAGCTCTGTGCAGAGGAGCTGAATTCTGCAACAGCTCTTTCTCATGAG
Organism: Tokudaia tokunoshimensis; assembly: GCA_036184795.1. NCBI lineage: Eukaryota > Metazoa > Chordata > Mammalia > Rodentia > Muridae > Tokudaia > Tokudaia tokunoshimensis. The sequence goes on along the minus strand of BTHU01000021.1, from coordinate 295,757 downwards.
AAATAGTTCCATCACAGAACATCTGAATCATTCCATCTACAAGAAATATCGCAATAAGCTAATCATCTTTCTACTGAATCAACATTGCTACACTGATGACTAAGATCCAACATACGGTCTCCTGGAGAAAAAGTCATATAAACCACAGCTCTTGTTCATGCCTAGGCACTCTGAGTTTTGTGTTTATGTGATGAATATTATATTCTTATCTTGTTAGTGATAGCCGAGTAAAGTTTTCATTTACATCACTGTATGTTTCATCATACTGTGGGTTTGCTGTGGATGGTAATTATTTCTTTTTGTTACTAATTATCACTTTTTTTTAAAAAAATCATGAAAATATTTTGGATTTTATGAAATGAATTTTTCATTATCTACAATAATTATGTGTCACTGATATTATACACCTATAAATTTCTAAGAAAAATCACATAGTGTGTAAATTGTTCTACTATACTGCTGTACTCAGTCCCTATTATTGTATGGTAGGTAATGTTCTTATTGCTTTATCTTTCTTATAGTGAGGATGGTTTGAGTTTTATTTTGAGAGGAGGTGCTATTCACCTGATTTGGGCAACAGAAAGAGAGGGGTTGTTCCATGTTCTACTATATTTTGGAAGAGTTTGAGGGTTATTATTTATCCTGTATTAAGTGGTTGATAGAATCCATCAAAATATGTGGGATGTAAGCCAGATGAGGGAATATAGAGTGCTGACCATATCCGGGACACTATCCTGATAACATAGCAAGAGTGGAGCCACTCTCTACCCTAATAAACCTTGAATCTACTCAACTACATAGAGACTAAAGCCAGGTCATGATAGCACCAGTTAGGCTTCTGTTTCCCCATCAAAGAACTGGCTTCTCAGAAATCATGGGATGGCAGCCAGTCTAACTGATAAGCTTAGAAAATTCCTGACTCCTCAGGAGTGCTTTGGTATTTAAATTGGCATACATTTACATTTACCAGTAAATTAGGTGCATTGTCTTCCCTGTCCTTTTTTTCCCCTACACCCTGTCTCCAGTTCTATGAACTAGCCCTGACATTTCAGTTCAGAAGCTGTCCTCTGATACAGTCTCCTGGAATTTTTATACTAACCACACCCACCACCACCAAGAGCCTGATCCCTAGCTCCTCTAAGCACCCAGAGACCACTGTTGTGCAACAGCTGATCCTGGGTAAGGACCCACAAAAATCTCAGCTGTTCAAAGATTTTACTTCATGAGCACGTTTTTAGGTAAATATAGATCTTGTGTTTCTACATCAATCACTTTTGGTAGCTTTTGTTTCAAGAACTTTGCACATATAATGACATAAGGGAAATATTACCACAAAATAATGAAATTAATTTATTTTATCATATCATATCATATAGTATAATAAAACTAGAAATCAGTAAGAGAATACAGAAACTACAAAACCATTTGGATTCGAACAAGACATATTTGGGAGACTAGTCAATCATTGAAAGGATCAGGAAGTAATTTGAAAGTGCCTAGAATTAAATTCAAGTGAACATATAACTTTCACAATTTTTCACAAACACATAAATGCACTCCTGAGAGGAAATTCTGAGATGGACCTTGCATAGGAATAACTGATTTTAAATCAATCACGGGACTTCTGTTAGGCTGACAGGGTGATACTCCCCAAAATTTCTTGAGTTGAGAATATCTAAGAATTAGTAGTATCTGAAGTTCATCAAGCCCTGTGATAGGAAGGTCTGGCTCAAATTGCTTGAGGAAGCCAAGGCTGAGAGAGTCCCTTCTGGAGCTGATATTGTATTTCAACAGTAAGCAGATGTAATTTTTTGTGGCTTCCTCAAGGCATCAGTGTTTGCAGCATCCGGTTCTGACATGATGGCTGTCCAGTTGGTTGCATGACTTATAATCTTTGCCTTAGTTAGGTTCCTAGTGCTAAAATCAAACACCAGGACCATTAGCAACTTAGGGAAGAGGAGGCTTATTTCATCTTACAATTTTTAGTCAGTATATCATTCAAGCAAATCAGGGAAGGAGCTCAAAGCAAGAATCTGGAAGTAAGAATTGATGCAGGGGTCCTGGCTTACTCAATCATGGTTTGCTCAATCTGCACCCAGGACCACCACCAGTCAAGAGGTGATACCACTCATAAGGGGATGGGTCCTCCCACATCACTTAATCAAGAAAATAAACAACGAGTTTGCCCACAGTTAATCTGGTAGGCCCATTTTCTCAATCGAGGGTACCTCTTCCCAAACAATTATAGCTTGTGTTAAGTTGACATAAAACTCACCAGCACAGTTTTTCACTCAAGGAACCCAGGGCATCAGGAGCATATCTAACAGCTATGATTTCATCAGTCAAAATTTCCCAATGCCTAAAAGTTTATTTAAAAGTATTTTTGAATTAAAGCCTTACTATTAATTTGGACCCTACCTAACACTGATCTAATGATGTTTCAACCCTGCTCCAGAGGCATAAAGGCTGGTACATCCCTTCAATGTCTCAACATGAAAGTTTTTTATTGTGAAATTGTCATCACTTATACATCTCTCCTCCAATGTATATGCCTGCTTTCAGTTTATTTTTAGTTATGGCACCAAATTAGCTGGCCCTTCTTTTTCAGATCTTCTGATTACTGAGAGAATTATCTGTGCTCAGAGCCGTGTTCTTCATGAAACTCATGCTGTTTGTATGTTTATTAGCTGTGATTTATGGCTGATGTCAGTAAGACTTTGTCCTCTCTATTCCTATGTATCTGCAATGATATCTTTCTGTATTTGTCTTATTATCTTGTTTATATAAGTTATTAAGAAATATTACCCCAAAAAGGGATTTTAGGCAAATGAATTGGAAGCAAATAGTAATTCTAGCCTATGTGCTTTGCTTTGTGAGTTTGAAAGAACTACTAAAGAAATTTATGAGGTTTTAAGAGCTTTATATGTGAGGCCTCTCCAACTTATTGACCACAGAACTTTTATAAAAATTGAAGAATGTGATTAACACTGTCAGAATACCTACTATTATTTCTTTCCAACAGATTCCACATATGAAAATACATCCCTGTGACAACAGTTGATATGTCATATATTCACCTATATTCAGATTAGGGAACCTTTAAATTATGTTCTGATTATATACAGACTACAAATTATGTCAATAAAGGCAACTATTCCATGAGAATCAGGTCTTTAATCTTGCTCAGAGTGAGACATTTATTTTCATTTGCTTCACAATCCTAGTTCAGAATGTGACTTGACAGCCTTGTTTTAAAGACCTACCTGTACAAAAACAGTGATTAAAATGCAGGTTCCCAGAAGATTTTGCTCTTGGTCACTCTCATGCCTGATGATAATTGCCCTATTAGGAATATAGAGATCCCTAGGTCCCAGTTTAGACTGATATCATTTCCTGCTGCAGTGACACACATCAGTATCTAGGGCCCTGGACAAAGCACTAACATATGATATTTGGCCTTGAATTCTGAGATTCTTTTTAAGAATCTAGTTTCTGGAAAGCATCATCTTCTCAGCCTGGGAAAGTAATTGAAAGGATGAGGGGACAAAAATTTCAGAGGTGAGGAAATAATAACCATACATTTTTCTTTTGCTCATCTCTCTGTACTACAAACTCTCTAGCTAAGAAAACAATATTATTTTCATCAACTACCAAGTCAGCTTTCTTTAAATGATTCAGCTAATAATTCACATCTTTTACTATGCTAAGCATTTAAAGTGTTTCTGAATAATATAGCAAATTAAATTTGACTATAAAATTGAATTTGAAATAATTCATATTTTACAGTTATCTTTAATCTGAAAAAATATACATTCAGCAATAATAAACAGATATATATAAAAAATCACTTCTATATTTGGAAAGATTTCTTTATTACTTACATTTCTTCAGTTCTTTCCAATTTTACACTTTTCTGAAGAACAAAAATGTGAAGTTCTTTCTGATACAGCAATAGTGTTGGATGTACATGGGCTACTGAAGAGGCAGTCTATGGTTCTTTGTGCTCATGTATATATACAGTAACTATGTTCCCTTGACTTTGAATCATTGTCATTTTGAAAAATATAAAGAATAAAAAACATTGCATTCATATTAAATGCTTACATTTAAAATGGAAGTAAAATAAGATGTCCATGCCCTTGAGTTTCTCAACAAGGTTGAGTTAAATAAATATATTTGGACATGATGACCAGATCAGAGGAAAAACTTGAAAATATGATATATAGTAGTTGCTATCCAAACACTCTAAAATATCTGTGAAATTTTATTTTACATTATTATAATATTTAAATACAGTTTCACACAATTTTTGAGAACATTCAAGAACACTGACTGAAGAATGTGGAGAGCACAAAGCTAGGAATGAAACACATATCTTTTTCAATAAATATGTATGAATGAATGAGTTCAGGTCCCCTAACCTGAATATGGTGAATGTATGAGATGCAAACCATTGTCCAGGGATGAATTTTCATATGTAGATTCTGTTGGAGAGAAATTAGTGTTGCTACTTTAATAGTGTTAGCCACATTCTTCAATTTTAATAAATTGAATTGAAATGTTTACATTTTTAAATTTATTTTTCAATAAATGTGAATATATTACCGTATAAATGTTAGCTTTAAATTAGATAATTTAAAGAACATAATGTTATCACACCATGTATTTAATAGGTGCTTTTAGCAACATTTGCTAGTCAAGAGAGGAAAGTCAAAAGAGGGTAAGAATTTAATAAAATAGTAAAGATATCAGCTTATTAAAAGTACATTTGTGTCTATTCTGTTGTTTTAAAATAATCATTCATTTTAGATAACAAGAAAAGGATTAAAAACAACATTTATACTCATTAAATGTGTCCCTCCCCTTTTAAGACATGTGGCCTGCTCTGTGAAATGGGTTCATATGTAAATTTCCATGGTTACAAACAAAGCAACTGAGGGTTTCAGGAGGGATGCTCAGTGACTGACAGTGCTGCTTGGCAGATGTTCATCTGGAAATAGGTACTGACATCTGGATAGAAGTCGGTAGGTATAAATGAAATAGTGTTAGGAAGAGACACAGGATGAGTAAAGAAGTTAAAACTTGATTTGGTAAGAAGTAACATAACTAGATTATCATTCTGAAAATAGAAAGGAGGATAAAAATTATGCAGAACCTTGAATTAATTGATAGCGTGTGAAGTTGATTACTTTTTAGAAATAATTTTACATTGATGAATGTCCTATTTTTATATTATTCTTATGGCTATAAGAGGTCAAGTAATGAAGAGTTATAGTCAAAAGATAAGTGATCACCTATAAGGCTTCCTATTTAGGATAGTCATAAAAAGTCTTGATAAGAAAAACAAATGAAATAGTAAATTAAGGGGTTTTAATCCAGATACAATATACATTGCTATGAAAATGGTATCATGTAGCACAGCATATATATCAAACATTTAAAAGGATCTAAGTAAAGTAAGTAATCCATTAGGCTTATATTGCCTATTGCCTATATACTATGAAACTAAAATAATATGGAAAATAGTTTATAAAACACAAGTTCAAAGAAAGAGCTATTAAAAATGAAAAATTGAGTCAAAGGTACTGTATACTAAAAACTGCACAAGCCTGATATAATTTTACAACGCTCTAAAATTATTCAAAACTAACAAGAATATTCTACATTGACTGTTAAAACACTCCAGACTGCCTTTTCCATATTTTAAGAAAAATTCTGGCAGAAAAACAACCCACGTATGATATCTAACAGTTAAGTCATTATGATTGTATACTTTGTTCTTAGCATGGTGTTTTTTAAATACACAAGTAAGGTAGAGAAATAGAATAGCTTACAAATTCTCATTTAAGGTAGAGAAGTACAGTTATCATGTCCTTTTGGGTTTTTTTTCTCCCCAAATACATCTTTGTTACTTTTCCTAGGGACACAATTGGATACCTACCAAGTCCTTGTTTATATCTTTGCAATCTGTCTTTCTACCTTTTGCTGATAGTCTTAGAAGGTGAGGAAGAAAAAGGTAAATTTCCTGAAAGAACAACTGAGGCAACTTGGAAGAAATGAGCAATCATTGATTGCTGAGCATTTTCTACATGATCTGTTTTATAGTTGTGAGCCTTTGTGAAACTTTTTTTTTCTTTACTTTTTGAGATTGTAATACAATTACATCATTGCCCCATTCCCTTTCCTTCCTCAGTATCCTCCAATATACTCCTCTTGGTCTCTTTCAAATCCATGACCTTTCTTCATTAATTGTTACATGTATACATACATTTACAAATGTGTGTGTGTGTGTATTCTGCTCAGTCTGTATAATGTTACTCCTATGTGTTTTTAGGACTGATCATTTGGGATTGCTTAACCAATTGGTGTCCACTTCCCTGGGTAAGACTATTTCTCTCACTCTCATTCCTTTGTTGTTTGTTGTTGTATGTGTAGCTTTGTGCCTTCAACAGTTCTCAGTGGACTCTGTATTCTTTGACTTTCCTCCTGGAAGAGTCTCTCTGTCTCTGTCTCTGTCTCTCTGTCTGTCTCTGTCTCTGTCTCTCTCTCTCTCTCTTTCTCTCTCTCGGTCTCTCCGCCCCCCCCCCCCCCGCCTTTCTCCTGTCTCTCTCCCCTGTATAGAACATATCTCATCTTCCACCTTTAGGATCCATAGCTCTCAAGAGGATTTCTGATCCCATTACATTCCTCTTTATCTAACATGCATTTCTGTACCTGTCACCCTCCTTTATGTGAATAGAGTGATGACAATTAACAAGAGCTCGGGTGGTGATTTCATCCTGGTGGGCTTCTCTGATCAGCCACAACTTGAGAAGATCCTCTTCGTGGTAGTGCTGATCTCCTACCTCCTGACACTGGTAGGCAACACTGCGATCATCCTCGTTTCCTGTTTGGATTCTGCACTCCAAACGCCCATGTACTATTTCCTTACCAACCTCTCTTTCGTTGATATCTGCTTTTCCACCAGCATTGTTCCTCAGCTGCTGTGGAACCTCCATGGTCCAGCCAAGACAATTACTGCCACAGGCTGCGCTATTCAGCTTTATGTGTCTCTGGCTCTGGGGTCCACTGAATGTGTCCTCCTCGCAGTTATGGCATTTGATCGCTATGCTGCTGTTTGCCGACCACTTCACTATGCTACAGTTATGCACCCACGGCTCTGCCAGTCTCTTGCAGGTGTGGCATGGCTGAGTGGAGTGGGTAACACGCTGATTCAGGGCACCATCACCCTCCGCCTGCCTCGCTGTGGGAACCACAGGATTTATCACTTCATCTGTGAAGTTCCTGCCATGATCAAGTTGGCCTGTGTAGACATTCATGCCAATGAAGTACAGCTATTCATGGCTTCCTTGGTGCTGCTCCTCCTTCCCTTGATACTCATCTTGGTATCATATGGGTACATTGCCCAAGCACTGATGAGGTTAAGGGCAGCTCTAACCTGGGGTAAAGCTCTTGGAACCTGTGGATCCCACCTGATGGTAGTAGTACTATTTTATGGCACAATCACTGCTATCTATATCCAGCCTAACAGCTCCTATGCACACAGTCAGGGCAAATTTATCACCCTTTTGTATACCGTGGTTATTCCTACTCTCAACCCCCTCATTTACACTTTAAGAAACAAAGATGTAAAGGGAGCTTTGAAAAGGCTGGTAAGAAAAGATAATAGCACTGGAAAGAAAATTCTTTCCAGGTAGAGATGTAGATCTGTCTGTCCTCACAAACATGAAGGTACTGATCCAGATGAATTACCCAGGGTCTCCATGAGACAGATGCTCCAAAACTAAATTCACCAGCCTCTCTGGAATGTTCCAAAACAGAAAACTACTCCCTTAATTATCATACTCAGAGATGTCCCATCTAGACCTGACAATCAGATCAACTAATAAATTGAAAACATTTGCTGTTGTCAAGACTCCTGTAATTCTTTTCTTTTACTTTCTTAATGGTCACTCTTTTATTAAGAATCTTGGTTCTTATGAGATTAAGTATGTCTACTAGTTTATCTCTTTCGTATAAAGATAAAGTATATTCACAGCTAGCTAGAAGTCATTGAGGCATTCTTTACTAGGATGTTTTTGTGAACCCAGTGAAATATGGCCTCTTCTAGTCTTGGACCAATGTCCCTTGTTAATATCCTAATCTAAAATAGACACCTAGGTTTTCCCTCACTGGAAGTAGAGTTACTCCAATGGCTCTAATAGTGGAGTTTTGTTAATTTTTACATCCGGTGCTTTTGCTAAGTGAGATTTTCACTAAAATTTCAATTTTCTCTAAGTATTTTCATTGGATGGTGATTCCTTAGCTTTAATTTTTGTAAAACCAGACATGAAATTTGAGCATAATCTGTTTGGAGAGAGAGAGAGAGAGAGAGAGAGAGAGAGAGAGAGAGAGAGAGAGAGAGAGACCCTTTGAATATTCTAATGTCTGTAGTGAATATATTTTTCCTATGGAAGATTTAGGATTGAGAGATTCTGAGTTATTTGTCCTTATGATTTTTAATGGAATCTTCTTCATGCTTTTGTGTTTGCACTATGATTAATCTCACTGATAATGAAAATCTTCACTCTTCCACAACATTCTTATTTTTTAAAAATAAATATCTGTTATAGGCCCAATATCTGTCAACATCTGAGAAAACAAATTGATGTAACAAAGGCAATCTACTACACCATTATTTCCTATAGATATTTTTCATTTTTAGAAAATATGTACTCAAGAGGAAATATAAGGGGTTTATGAATTCTGAGGTTCTCAGACTCAGCCTTGTCTAGTTAGTTTACAAAATTCTTTAAGTGTCTACATAATATGAAATCCATGTTCTTTTCTGTTTCTATAGTTAGAATAAGTAAAGGAGATGGTAAAACCTTATAGAATTTTCAGTAGAGCTAATTAAGGAGAAAATGTAGCTCTGAAAGCCATACAAACTTAAATCTAAAAGTCACACCAATTATCTTTATTTTTATCTTATTAACATTCAAATATTAAATTAAATTGTCTATTAATATCACTAAAAAGCAAGCTTGATTATTAAAATTGAGTGAATAGTTTTCATAGCACTGTCATGTTTATAGTAGGATTGCTAATGTGCTGGTATTTTCACTTACATCTACAATAGAGTTTACCCAATATTTAGTGCTTCTGTCTTATTCCAAGATTCCAGATATTGCTACACAGCCAACACTATTAACTAAAATCAAAGGGAAGATACCGTAGTTAAGATCCTAATAGGTAAACACATTTCAAATAAAATTAAAGAATTTTCACTTCTGATTTAATATTACTACAAAGATCTAGGAATTGAGACAGTGTGAAGTATTCAGTATTAAGAAAGCAGTGGTTCAAAATAAAGGATCAGCCATGACCTCTATTTTGCTTGACATTCATAGCATCTTTGTCATTGCTTCTTTAGTTTTTGATGTATCCATTTAAAATATGTAATATATTTTATTAATGCATATGTGTATCTATGTGCACATGTATACAGATGCCAGAAGAGTTATTGGTCTCCTTATAACTGGAATTGTCCAGTGTGTGCACTGAGAATAATGTGAACAAAACTCAGGTACTGTGTGAGAGCAGTATACACTCTTAAATGCTGAGGTAATCCCTTGATGGCATTTGACATTATCAACTTCCTTCTTAGAAATGTTCTTGATAAACTCCTAAGGCTTTGGTATATTATGCTTTCCTCTTTATTGTTGTTATTTTGGACAACAAAAATTGTTTTTATGATTAAATTTGTTTTAGATCATTTTGTACATGTATTAACTCACATTAACTACTCTCATTCATTGTAATTTTCATTGGCCAATGGGTAGTTGGAGGAATATCCAGCTTAAATTCCATGTGTTAGTAAATATTAGAGAGATTCTCTTACTATTGATTCCTAGCTATGCCATGGTGTCAGAGAAGATATTTAAATAATTTTAACACAGTTTTTTATTAGTCAAGACATAATTTCTGTCCTAACTTTTTATTTATTCTGGATAATATTTGTGCTAGTCAGTCTTTACAAATTTTAAGCAAATAGAAACACCTGGGAAGAAGGAACCTCAGTAGAGAAGTTGTCTCCATCATACTGTCCCATGGGCACATTTGTGGGGAATTTTCTTGATTTTAATTTATGGAGGAGGACCATTCTGGCAGATGGTAACATTCTAGGCAGATGAGCCTGTGTTTTGTAAGAAATATACCTGAATATGAGCCTAGAAGGAAGCCAACAAGCAACATGCTTCTGTCATTTGTTTTAGTCCCTGTTTTTAGGTTCTAGCTCTGAGTTCCCACTATGGCTTCCCTTGACGACTGACTGTTAGCTGGAAGAGTTAGATGAAATAAAAGATGTAAATGATATTTTTATTTCCTCAGGTGATAAGATAAGATGAGTGGTATACACAAGCTATGTAGAAACATTGCTTGGGCTGAGCCCAGAGCATTTCCTTTTCTGTCCTAGGCCTAGGCCTGAAAGCTTCTAGCCTCCATACTATCGAATCTTCCAAGCTGACTGATTAAATTCACCTTCTCTCGGCTTCTGACTGAATTGTTCTGCTTGACCCCATATTAATTTTAGTCATATGTTCTAATCTTCTGTCTCTTTCTCATTCTGTGGTTCACTCTGTCTTCACCTATGTAATCTGTCTTTGTGAAACTGTCTTGCTAAAACTCTTTACACATACACCTTACCACAACACCACTCCCTTTCTCTTTTGCTGCTTTTTTCCCATTCATTAATTTATTTATACATTTTATATCCTGATACAGCCCCTGCCTCCTCCCACTGCCCTCCTCCCATGCTCCCTCCCCCATCTCTCCCTCCCTTCACCCCTGTCTCTTGATGCTCTTAAGTAGCCTCTCCTTCCATGAGAATTTGGTGGATCTATCTCTGACTTATTCTGTCAAAATTTTCTGATTCTTCACTTTGTCTGCCCTTCGATTAGACTTATATATCACTTTCAGACACAGCTGCTTCCTTCTATAAAATGATCTTACTTTCATTCTTGGGGATAAAAGGTGTTTACCCCATATTCCAGCAAGATCACACTATAATCCAATGCATGCTGCATTCCACCTGGGTCATGTAGACCTAAAAATTCTTTGGATATTTTTCCCTTGCCAAAGCAGTTATGTTGCTGAATTAAAATTCCTCTACTTCTTCCCCCTTTCTATCAATCCTACAAACTTAACACTCGGAATGTCCTCATGAAGATCAGTAGATGAGATGATCCTTTTCAAGAGCAATCCAGATCATCTTTCATTCAGCCAATGTCTATTTCAGCATCAAGGTTTTCCAGTCTGCCAGTGTGATGAACAATCTGTTAGTTTTTAGACAGTTTGTTGAGCTATCTCCATGCTGGAGTTGATGGAATTGAGGGGTGATTGTGATCTGTTTTATGTGTTACCTGCATTGCTCTTTCTGTGTCTCTTTCTTCCTTGAGTTGTGCTATCACTGGAAATTTCTCTTATTCAGTTTGGATCTTTATCAATTTTGATGGAACCCATAGTCTTTCATCACCTGTAGAAATATAGACAAAGCGTCTTCTCCAATGTTACACATTCCCTGACTTCCATTTTGAGGGTAAAACAGCTTTAAAGTACACAGATTGATCTAATTCAGTGTTTTCTTCTATAATCCACTGTCTTTCAGCAGCTTCTTATACAGCAGTGGTTCCTACCTCACTGGTATTTAAATATTGATAAAAGAGTTAATTAAAAAGTTAATAAAGCATTTATTCATTCTGTTTCTGGGATTTCTTATTCCCCTTTTCTGTTTATCAATCATCTCCTTTAAAATACAATTTGATCCTTATGAATCCACACACATCAAGAGGTAGCATCAGCTCCTATCATTGTCCACCAAACCTTCAATTCCAATAGCATTTAATTTTAATTTTGGTCTCTTATCATTGATAACAGCTTGCAAAAAAAAAAAAAAACCCAAAGCAAAAACAACATCAAACACTATCTTTCAGTACTTTCAAACCCTCCTGTTCTTTGTTTTGTTGTTTCTTTGCCTTTGACCTATACAAGAAATAGAAGTTGAGCAATCTTGTCTTCCACTTTAAGCTACAAATTTATTTGTAGAATCATATATTTCTATGATTCCTGGATGCACAATGAATCCTTGAGATGTTAGGCTACTTCTTCCTATAACTATTCCTACTGTCTTTGTGGGTAGAGGTCCATGAACTCCAGTGAGAATTTTACAGCATAGAGTTTTTGGTGATAGCGTGAGATTTTTACTTATGGCTAAGTCTAGGGCAGCACTTCCTTCTGTTGCATGCATTAGATCTCCAAGACATAGTTTAGTTTTCTCTAGTTCTGTGGATTGCTCACAGGAAATACCTGGCTCCTGTTGTTTGTTACTGGGATATGGTGAACCTTCTTAGGGAATTTCCAACATATATATATATTTTTTTTTATTTTCTAAGTTTATTTACATTCCAAATGATTTCCCCTTTCCCGTTTCCTCCCTCCCTGAAAGTCCCATAAGCCCCCTTCCCTCCCTCTGTTCCCAATTCAACCCCCTCTCACTTCTCTGTCCTGGCATTCCCCTACATCCATTCTTTCCAGGACCAGGGGTCTCTCCTTCCATCTTCTTGGAAATCTATTGATATGTGAATTGTGTCTTGGGTATTCCGAGATTCTGGGTTAATATCCCCTTATCCGTGACTGCATACCATGTGTGTTCTTTTGTGATTGGGTTACCTCACTAAGGATGATATTTTCAAGTTCTGACCATTTGCCTAGGAATTTCATGAATTCATTGTTTTTAATTGCAGAGTAGTATTCCATTGTGTAAATATACCACATCTTCTGAATCCATTCCTCCGTTGAGGGACATCTGGGTTCTTTCCAGCTTCTGGCTATTATAAATAAGGCTGCTATGAACATAGTGGAGCATGTGTCCTTATTGCATGCAGGGGAAGCCTCTGGGTATATGGCCAGGAGTGGTATAGCCAGATCCTCTGGGAGTGTCATGCCCAGTTTTCTGAGGAACCGCCAGAATGCTTTCCAGAGTGGTTGTATCAGCTTGCAATTCCACCAGCAGTGGAGGAGTGTTCCTCTTTCTCCACATCCTCAGCAACAACTGCTGTCTCCTGTGTTTTTGATCTTAGCCATACTGACTGGTGTGAGATGGAATCTCAGGGTTGTTTTGATTTGCATTTCCCTAATGACTAAGGATGTTGAACATCTCTTTAGGTGCTTCTCAGCCATTAGATATTCTTCAGGTGAGAACTCTTTGTTTAGCCCTGTACCCCATTTTTTAATAGGGTTACTTGGCTCTCTGGAGTCTAACTTCTTGAGTTCTTTGTATATATTGGATAGTAGCCCTCTGTCAGATGTAGGGTTGGTAAAGATCATTTCCCAGTTAGTTGGTTGCCGCTTTGGTATTGGTACGGTGACAGGCATGTAGATCAATGGAACAGAATTGAAGACCCAGAAATGAATCCACACTCCTATGGTCACTTGATCTTTGACAAAGGAGCCAAAACCATCCAGTGGAAAAAAGATAGCCTTTTCAACAAATGGTGCTGGTTCAACTGGAGGTCAACATGCAGAAGAATGCAAATTGATCCATTCTTATCTCCTTGCACTAAGCTCAATTCCAAGTGGATCAAGGACCTCCACATAAAACCAGACACACTGAAACTAATAGAAAGGAAACTAGGGAAGAACCTTGAACATATGGGCACAGGGGAGAATTTCCTGAACAGAACTCCAATAGCTTATTCTTAAGATCAAGAATTGACAAATGGGACCTCATAAAATTACAAAGTTTCTGTAAGGCATAGGACACTGTCAAAAGGACAAAGCGGCAACCAACAAACTGGGAATTTCTAATATTTAAAAGATTATCTTATAGAAAATTTCCCATCAGTAAGGGGTTGCCTCACATATCTCTTGCTGATCTGCATTCATTAGTCCAATTCCTACCCTTATCACACCTACAAGTCCAGGAAGGCTGAGGTCTTCTAGAGAAGTCTCTAAGAATCATTGCTTACAATCCGTTTTCAAATGACCTCATATCCCACAGTTAAAACAATGGACATTTTTTACATCTAAGATTATTGGCCATTGTTTGCCCAATTACATAGTCATTTTGGTCAATATCAGCAGTAGTTTTAATCCATTCATCTATGGGTACTGACCAAACTTTTAAAGATCTAAGAATTTTTTTTTAAACTCTGTGTTTGCATTTTTAAAAGCTAAAATTTCAATTAATACCTGTCCCCATTCAGATCTGACATTTCCTTGTTTATAGTGGATATTAATCTATGTAAGAAATCAGTAAAGTCTCTCTGGGCTTTTCATAATCTTTGTGAATAACAGGGACCTTTCCCCCTTATTCCTCCACCTTGTCTCAGGCTCTTAAACCTACTAAAGTATAATAATAGTCATCAAATAGCATTTGCTTTCATAAATCAGCATATTGACTTCACATCACAATTTATATTTCACAATATTAACACCTTTAGAGCTATTAAGATTTTTCATAATTCCTGCTTCTTCTCACCACGTCAGTCATTATAATTGAAAATAAGGTTCCAGTACAGATGTTTCTATATCTTTCCCATCTTGGGGGATAATCCTGTTTTAGGTAGCCTATGTACTTAACATCTGTCTCACATAGGGTGAGTGCATTCTATAAGTTACTATTGAGTCTTAATAATGTATAAGGTCTTGTATTTTAACAGGATTTTAGACTACAATTTTTTAATTAGGTATTTTCTTTATTTATATTTCAAATGTTATCCCCTTTCCTGGTTCTTCCACCCAAGAATCCCCCTATCCCATCCCCCTTCCCCCTGCTTCTATGAGAGTGTTCTCTTACCCACCCATCCATGCCTACCTCTCTGCCCTGGCATTTCCCTACACAGGGGCATAGAGCCTTCACAGGACCAAGGGTCTCTCCTCCCATTGATGCCTGGCAAGTCCATCCTCTGCTACATATGAGGCTGGAACCATGAGTCCCTCCATGTGTACTCTTTGGTTGGTGGTTTAGTCCCTGGGAGCTCTGGGGCAGGGGGGGGGGAGGGTCTGGTTAGTTATTATTGTTGTTCTTCCTATGGGGTTTTAATTTTTTTATTTTATGAATTTTCACCATTTTCTCCCATTTGCTCCCAGGTAACTGTGAAAGCTTTTGAGGGTGATCATCTTTCCTCAATTTCATTAAGAGACAGTGCCATAGGTTCAATGGGCTGTCTAAATCCTAAATTAGGTACCAAAGGGGATAGTTTACTCAGTATGTGCCCTAGAACTGATTCATAGGTGCAACAATCCAGGCTAGGGAGCTGATCCATGACCATGAGTTAAGATCCTATAGGGCTTTTAAAGCCAGAGATCTACAAACATCTGTGTCATATAACTCCACCGATCAGGATTTAGGGATGGGGGATTTCCTTAAGAACATGTGTTTGTTGTTAATTAATCCTGTTCTCTTAGGTTGGGGGTATTCAACTGGGTTTTGGGGTCTTGCCTTGCCTACCATACATGTCTTAACTTGCCAAACAGGATGCCAGTTACCCACGTACATGCTTTTTTTTTTTTTTCCAAATAGGATGTCCCAGACAGGTCTTGGGAACTGAAACTGGAAGTCTTATTCCAAATAGTTGCAGATGTCTTTCTTGTGTTGGAGTCCATCTCAGGGGTAACTTATAAAGGCAATAATGCCTTTATAATAATTTATGGTAATGAAAGCTTATACACATGTGCAGGAAGTGCTGCTGGGTGGTTGGTTCAGGTCCAAACTTATTGTGGCTAACTATACAAAGCCATTCTAACTGTCATTTGTTGTGATTGGTTTCCAAGAGCAATAAATATAACAGAATATACAATCAACTTGGAAATGAGAAAGTTTCCTAGTAACAACAGAAACAACATATGAAAAAGTTTCCCTGTAATATTAGTAACAGCCTAAAATGGCAGGCTAGCCGGGTAACAGTTATGTAGGTCTTAACATTTTACTTAGACCTTAACAGTACTATCATAGATAATTTTTCTTGTTGTATATCTATTTTTTCTTATATAGTTTTCAACCTTATTTTTAGGTGAACTATATATGGATTGTAATTGTAAGTAGGGGGGGGATTACTCCAGTGGTCACAGTTGCAATAAGTACTGTGGAGGATTTTTCATGTTAAGTTTCTATCCCCTCAATTCTTACTTTTGCTCTCAAGGGATATGAAATGGTGTTTCCCATTTTTTTAATGCAAGAAGAATCTGTCTATATAATCTATTTCTATCATTAAAATTGTCCTTTGAGGTGACTGTTTCATTATCTCCAATCCTCCTGCAGCTCCAAAGTCTCCCTACTCTTTGGGCAACTCTACACGCCCACATGGAAGCAATAGAAGGCCAAACTCCAGAGAGATTAGAGACAAATAGTTAGAAAGAAGGTAGAGTAAAGAGGTAGATGTTAAATCAGGCTCTAGAATTTAGAATCATATCTTGTGGGTGGCAGAAGCCAGCAAAACTAAATGATATGTACATGCCTTAGTAGAGTTATCTGCAGTATGGAGCAGAAAAATATACAAGCCAGTGAAGGATGTGCTGGGGGTGTATATGCTACGGCTGGCCTACTCCTATACTTTCTTCCCCTCATTTTAGATCTGGCTCCTAGCTCTCAGTTTGCAATAAAATTACAAAACTTTTAGACACAGTGTGAGTGGCAGAGACAAAAAAAAAAAAAAAAAAAAAAAACCTAACAGAGATTGGAGTGAAATAAGGAGAAATAGGGAATGGGGAACTTCCTTCCATTTCCCACAGTTGACTGCAATATTTGTGAAGGTACCAAATTATATTGATATCTAGGATGCCACTAGTCAGCCACATTTGGATTGATTATCTAAATTATATTGAGGCCAGTTTTGATCACAAAGCAAATAAATTTGGAACCCTTCAGGAAGGGTGCCAGGTGAAGAAGATGGAGGCTTTCTAAAAGGTATCCAAAGGGGGGCCAGAAAGTAAGGATGATGTTGTTCCCATGGATGAAGAAGAGAGGAAGGTCCTAAGCAAGGACCTGTCCAGGCTGTCCCCAAGACTCAGGAAGGATTAAGGAAGACACAAACTGTTCAAGGGAAAAAGACTAAGTAACATATAAAGGCAGACCTGTTATAATAACACCTAACTTTTCAGTGGAGGCTCTAAAAATCAAAAGGGTCTGAACAGATGTTCTACAAACTTGAGGATACAACAGATGCTAGCTCAGACTACTATGTACAAAAAAACTATCAATTACAATAGATGAAGAAAAACATTCAATAATAAGATAAAATCAAAGCAGTATCTATCTACAAGTCTATCTATACAGAAGGTTTTAGAATGAAAACTCCAATCTGAAGAGGTTAACCACACCCAAGAAAATCCAAGCAATAAATATTCCTAGAACATAAATTAAAAGAGAGGGCAAAAACTAGCATCATAACAACAAAATAATAAGAATCAATAAATTAGTAACTCTCAACATTGTCTTAAAAGAAGACACAGGCTAACAGATTGGATTAGAAAATAGGATCCACCCTTTTTCTGCATCCACAAACCCAAATTACCATAAAGAATAGGTATCGTCTCATGGTAAAATAATGTAAACATATATCCAAAGAAAACGGACCCGTTTTAATATGTGACAAGATGGGCTTCAAATCAAAATGGATCAGAAGAAAGGACACTATACATATCAAATGAAAATCCACAGATAGGATATTTCATTTCTTAATATCTATGCACCAAACACAATGGTGTCCAAGCCCATAAAAGGAACAAATCAGCTAAAATCACATATTGATTCTCACACAGTGGTATTGTATGATTTTGCTACCCCACTCTCACTAGTAGACAGGTCATCCAGACACAAATGAAAGACAGAAATACTGAAATTAGTAAGGTCCTAAGTCAAATTGATTCACCGGATATCTACAGAACTTTCCATCCAGACCCTAGATATCTTTTCTCTTCAGAAGCCCATGGAATTTTCTCCAGATTTTACATATTAGAACACAAAGCAAGTCTCAAGAGATAGAAGAACAGCTGAAATAATATCCTGCATCCTGTCTGACCTTGGTGGGTTAAAACTGGATATCAAAACAATAGAAATGACAAAACGTATACACACTCATGAAAGCTGAACAACTTTAACATAAAGGCAATATGCCCAAGTCCATAGCTAACACCAATCTAAATGGAGAGAAGCTCAAAACATTTCTACTAAAACAAGGATTGAGAAAAAGTCCACTACCTCCATACCTATTCAGTATAGTGCTTGAAGTCTTAGCTAGGGCAATTAGACAGCTGAGGGAGATCAAGTAGCTATAAATAGGAAAGCCTGATACACAGAGAGATTGTGATAGCATGCAGAAGACCTGAACAGATTTAAACTAGACAAAATCCTAGCAGTGAGAATGAAAGGTTGACACAAAGTCCCACCCCTCACCAATAAGCTGTTTGCAATTGATACTTGCTGGGAAAAGGAAATGAGATTTCCTTCATGAAGCTACCACTCAGTATATCAACCACACTCCAGGGAAGACCTAACACAAAACAGCCTCGCTGTTGGTGTGTGTGTGTGTGTGTGTGTGTGTGTGTGTGTGTGTGTGTGTGTGTGTTTCCGTGTGTGTGTTCACGTGTGTGTGTTCACATGTGTGCATGTTTCTGTGTGTTCATGTGTGTGTTCATGTGTGTGTTCACGTGTGTGTGGTGTGTGTGTATGTTCATGTGTGTTCATGTATGTGTGTGTATGTTTGTGTGTGTGTTCATGTGTGTGTGGTGTATGTGTGGTGTGTGTGTATGTTTGTGTGTGTGCTCACATGTGTGTTCACATGCACGCACATGCACACATGTACTTGTCATTTTGCTTTGTTTTTTACTGAATTTATTCTTTTAGCTTACCTCTTTTCATTTTTCTGGGGGGGATTGTTGCTTTTCTTTGCTTTGCTTTTTTTTTTACAGAAAGGAAGAATTTGAAGGTGGGTGGGTAGGGAAGTAGAGATGATATAGGAGAATTTGGGACTAGGCAAAGAATATGATCAAAATACATTAGAAAAATTAACATCAAAATTTAAAAACCTCCCTGTAAATAAAATAAATGAATATTCCCTCAAAGAAATTGGAAACAGGATAATAACTTAAGCCTAATAATAACCATGATGTTATTAAATAACAAATATTGTAATGGTTAGTTCCTAGAGTGATAATTTCTGTCTATTATCAAGAAATAGGATAAAAATCATTTTAATATATACACAATTATGTTCTTCCATATATTACTTTGTATTCTTTACATGCAAAAAAATCACAATGGAGGCAAATCTAATAAACATTGCAATCTAAAATTAAAAATATATTCTAAGGGAGACTGCAAGTAACATAAACAGTCAGAAACATTTTTGGGGCTCTCTTTACATTACTGTCTTCCACAGCAATGCAGATCATTACCACAACCACTCATTTATCGACAATACAATTAAATGTAAAAATGTATCTTTATAATATGCAAAATATTTGAAAGGAGGAAATGACATTTTCATCTTGGTTGTTTATGGCTCAAAATGACTAAATTTCAAGCAAATGTGTGCTTTTTAATTAAGTTCCTAAAGTACCTCTTCCATTACTTTTAATGTATTAGGGAATAAGAAAGAATATTTTAAAACATTCATTAGCCAGGACATTTATTAACCAAATTTAGCATTTACTCAAATCTGTATTATTGTTTTTTGTACTTGTTGAATTATCAGACCATTCCAATGACCATTAACTATTACATTGATTATATATAATTAATAACTAGTGGTCACAATCAGGTTCTGTTTTTCTGGCTAAAGGAACGAGGGCTATGGGTAATCCTGCTGTGGAACCAAGGATTGGATTGCTATAGGATCTGCTTTTGCCTAATCTAAGTTCTGCCCTTGCTCTTGTTCTCTTCCAAGTACCTTCTTCATTGCTTCCTTGACATCCTTGTTCCTCAACTTATAGATAAGAGGGTTCAGCATTGGCGTTATGAGTCCATAGAACAGTGCCAAAAGCTTGCTCTTCAGTTTGGCTGAGCTGCTCTTGGGTGCCATGTACACATATCCACTGTAGGCAGAGCCATAGAACATGATGACCACCAGAAGATGAGACCCATATGCATTAAAGGTATTCTTTCGACCTTCAGAAGATTGTATCTCTCTGACTGCTCTGACAATGTTGATGTAAGAGAAAAGAATTAACCCAAGAGGAATAAGTTTTATGACAACCACTACAGCATACATCTCTACTTCATTGACCCAGGTGTCAATGCATGAAAACTGAAGCATGGCAGGTACCTCACAGAAGACATTCTCTAATTGGTATTGGTCACAACGAGGTAACAAAGAAGTCAACACTGTTTGCACCAAGGAGTTGCTGAAACCAGTTATCCAGGCTACTGCTGCCAGCTGTTGGCACAGTTGAGAGTGCATGATAACTGTGTAACGCAGAGGCTGGCAGATGGCCACATAGCGATCAAAGGCCATGATGGAGAGAAGCACACATTCTGTAGATCCCAGGCTAAGGAAGATGAACAGTTGTCCTATGCAGCCCACATAGTTGATGCTTCTCTCGTGGCTTTGTATATTTTTCAGCATCTGGAGGACAGTAGAAGTGGTATAGCAGAGATCCAAAGTGGAAAGTTTGGCCAGGAAGAAATACATAGGGATGCGGAGTTTAGGATCAGGTGAGACAAAATGATAATAGCTGAATTCCCAAAGAGGGTCACTATATAGAAGATGCAGATGACCACAAGAAGAGCCATTTCCAGTTGTGGCCATTCAGAAAAGCCTACCAGAATAAAGCCATTGGTGTGATGGGGGGTGGTATTAAGCCTTCTCATTGTTGAAATTCCACTTGCTGGAAATGTCAATATTAGAATTTTTGAGGTCCTGGTTATCATGTTTTTGCAACTTAATACCTCACACAATAAAGAAACTGGATAGGGGGTAATGAAACAAAATCATGAATATATTTCATTTGATTTCCTCAGTGAGTAAAATAGTATTAACAGTTGACTAGTCTGTCAGCTATTCTTTTATTCATAACTTTCATAAGTGAAGAGTTTTAGATAGTCAAAATAGCATATGCATGGTGACTCACACATATAAACATAACACTCATAAGGATGAAGCAAGAGAATTCCTGTGAGAGAGATGCCAGCACAGGCTTAGGAGTGAGGCTCTGTCTCTCCCAATTGCTTTCTCAATCCCCCAAAGCAAACCAAAAATAGCCAAATAAAAATGTAAATATAGTAAAAACGTATATTATAAGATACCATTATCCTATGTTGTATCTGCTAAGACAGAAGAATATGGAAACCTCACTGAAGCTTCATTAAGTTTGTAATTGATCTTATTTTCCTGCAGGTTCCTAATAATTTTGTATAGGGGAATATAGAAATTACAACCTGTGAAAGGCAGTATCAGTTGATGGTGACACCATGTGTCTTTTTATTGTAGGACCTCCTTTCTGTTCATTATAATTAAGTCAATGTGAAAAAACTTCCAGGACACAGGACAATGTGTTTGTGGAATTAATCCACAGTGATGTTTAGTCACAGGCTAATTAGGAGCTAGTGTGACTAAGACTGATGGTATAAAATGTGTTTCTTATTTTGTCAAAATGCACACACACACACACACACACACACAAATACATATATACATATATATAGTAAAATAACACAACTGCAAAAATAATGGTTTCCAAAGATGGACTCATTGTTTCCCATTTAATTATACTTCCACATAAGGAAAGTCTCACAAGTTTTCTTACAATTATGCTTTATCTTCATGTAATTTTATCAATGGTCGAATGTATTTTATATTGAACTTTATGCAACAAAGTGAAAATGGCTATGAAGATATTTTTTTTAAATTCTGGTGCTTGTCTGTGTTACACAAATCAAATATGAGACTAGGTGCACATATGCAATTGATTGCATATATGTGTACGTTGTGCAGTTCATTCTCCTTTATGTAAAATAAACACATGATTCATATGAGAAAATTTCACTGTAATACACAGTTGAAATGCAAGATTATATATATATATATATATATTACTGTTAATTTATCAATCATACATAAAGTGACTCTTGGTAAAAAAAATTGTAACTACTTTACAGGTAATATTTAATGCAGTTTAGGAATAATTTTTATTCTAAAATAAATATATGTGTAATTCTATTCCTTCAGTTACTGTAGAATTTTGGACAGTTTTAAGTGGATTTGTATCTTATTATTATTCTATTTTTACAGATGAAGTTCTAAATATTGCCTATAAGATGACTAAAAAATATGTTGTGCTCTGACTAAATACAGGGACTAAACTTTCATATAATATTAAATCCTTATAATTTTTGTTGAAAACACTTTGCATCTGTTAGCATTTTTCTTTCTTAAAATTTTTTTATTGGTTATTTTATTTCAAATATTATCCCCCTCCCCAGTTTCCCCTCCATAAATCCCCTCCCCTTCCCCCCTACTTCTATGAGTGTACTCTTCCCCCACTCCTGCCTCACCTCCCTAGTATTACCTGCACTGGGGCATCAAGCCTTCACATGACCGATGGCCTCTCCTCTCACTGATGTCTGACAAGGTCATCCTCTGCTACATATGCAGACGGGGCCATTGGTCCCTCCATGTGTACTCTTTGGTTGGTGGTTTAGTCCCTGGGAGCTCTGGGGCATCTTGTTGGTTGATATTGTTGTTCTTCCTGTTTGGTTGCAATAATATAAGGTATTTTATCATCTCTAGTCACCCCCTTTGTATGATATATCACATGTACATGTCTTGTTTCATTGAAATTTCTCACCCTTTGCTCATCATCTCAATTCTTTTCCACCTCTTCAGCACTCCAGTAACCTGTGTTGTACTTCAGTTCTGTCAGGTCTTACATGCTGTTATTGTACAGAAAACAAGTCATTATTTCACTATATCTTATTACATGACACAGACACAATATAAAATATGGAATATTTCTCACATTTTAGAGATACATTCATGAGAAAAACACAAAGATGAAAAATATTGATATTTTCTTTGCCTTTTATATTATTAGCAATTTTATTTTAAAATGGGGTTCCTCTTCTCCACATTTCACTTAGTGATTATGCATTTTCTTCACCTAATCAATTATAATAGTTGTAGTTAAACAGTTGCTATAGAAATATTTAATCCTGTTGAGGGGTTTCTATCCCACCTTAGACCATTTAGCTCCTGGATAAAAGATAAGACACATGTGACCTTAGCTGTGACTGACAGCACTGGGGATATGGAACGTGAAGAGACTACCTCCTGTAGCCTGGCAGGAAACTCAGTGGAGCATTAGAAACACCAAAGCATCCACAAACCTTTCAACCCAAAAATTATCCTGTGTACAAGAAATGCAGACACAGGGGATGGAGCAGAGACTTAGTGAATGGCCAACCAATAACCAGCCCAACTTGAGACCCATATGGGCAAGTACTAATCCTTTACACTATTAATGATATTCTGGTAGGCTTGTAGACAGAAGCAAGTTGTCCTCTGAGGGGCTCCACTCAGTAACTGACTCAGGCAGATACAGACATCCACAGCCAATTGGATTGATTTTTGGGAACTCTATGGAAGAATAGGAGGAAGGATTGCTGGACCAGAGAGGATAGGAACTCCACAGGAAGACCAACAGAGTCAAGTATGAACCCTTTGGGCTCTCATAGTCTGAATCACCAACCAAAGAACATCCATGGGCTAGCCCTAGACCTCCCTGCATATAAGGAGAAGATGAGCATCTTAAACTTCATGTGGATCCTGAAAAACTGGAATGGGGACTATCCCAAAAGGTGTTGCCTATATGTAGGATATATTCTAGCTGGGGTATATTATCTGGCCTTAGTTGGGAGAGGAAGCACTTAGCCTCACAGAGACTTAAAATGCTAGGGTGAGAGTATACAGAGGGTAGCCCACCCACTCAGAGGAGAAGGGGAGAGAGGGAAGCATTGTGGGTGGGGGTGAACAAGAAGTCGGTTAACAGGATGTAAAGAGAATAATTTAAAAAAATTAAATACAATTTGAAAAAAGACACCTATAATTTTTATATTAGTAATAAGCCTTAAACAGCAAAAGATCTTGCCAACTATCTACTCTCTGTTATTAGAATTTACATTCCTCTCAATAACACTGAACTTTGTTTTATCTGGGCCACTCTTAACTTTATTTGGCCAGTCCTCAGGGCCACATTTCATGGCTCGCACAACCCATGGCGGTTTCTTTCTCCTCCTTCAGCTTCTCCTTTCTTGTGGGTTCTCCTCTGATCTCAAGCCCAGGAAATCTAAATTCTACCTATGTCTCCTCTGCCCAGCTATTATTGTCTATTGGTATCTTTTTGTACCAGTTAAACATAACTTGAGGACAGAGTCACAGGTCAATGTTTAGACTCTAGGTGTTGGTGGACTGTACTTAGTATTACAATAGACAGCAAGACCAAACCTCAACAATTGCTTTTTTTATTAGATATATTCTTTATTTACATTTCAAATGTTGCCCCCTTTCCTTGTTCCCCCCTCCCCGTAAAACCCCATAAGCCATCTCCCCTTCCCCAATCAACCCTTTCCCGCCCTCCTGTCCTGGTATTTCCCTACATTACGGCATCAAGTCTTTCCAGGAACAAGGGCCTCTCCTCTAACAAGACCATCCTCTGCTGCCTATGTGTCTGGAGCCATGGGTAACTCCATATGTACTCTTTGGTTGATGGTTATGTCCCTGGGAGTTCTGGGAGTACTGGGTGACTCATTGTTGTTCCTCCTGTGGCACTGCAAATCCTTTCAGCTCCTTGGGTCCTTTCTCTAGCTCCCCCATTGGGGATCCTGTGCTTAGTTCAATGGCTGGCTGAGAGTGTCCCCCTCTGTATTTGTCATACACTAGGAGAGTCTCCCAGGTGATATCTATATCAGGCTCTGGTCAGCCAACACTTGTGGACATGCACAATAGTGTCTGGGTTTTGTAACTGTATATAGGATGAATCACTGGGTGGGGTAGTCTCTGGGTGGTCTTTCCCTCAGACTCTGCTCCACCTGTTGTCTCTGTATCTCCTTTGTGGGTATTTTTCCCCTTTCTACAAAGGACCCAGGGATCCATACTTTGTTCTTCCTCCTTCTTGGGCATCATTTGATATGTGAAATATGTCTTGGGTATTCCAAGCTTCTAGGCTAATATCCACTTATCAGTGAGTGCATGCCATGTGTGTTCTTTTGTGATTGGGTTACCTCACTCAGGATGATATTTTCCAGTTCCATCCATTTGTCTAAGAACTTCATTAGTTCATTCTTTTTAATGGCTGAATAGTATTCCATTGTGTATGCATACCACATATTCTGTACCCATTCCTCCATTGAGGGATATCTGGGTTCTTTCAAGATTGTGGCTATTATAAATAGGGCTGCTTTGAACATGGGGGAGCATGTGTCCTTATTACATGCTGGGGAATCTTCTGGGTATATGCCCAGGAGTGGTATAGCAGGATCCTCCAGTAGTATTATGCCCAGTTCTCGGAGGAACCGCCAAACTGATTTCCACAGTGTTTGTACCAGCTTGCAATGCCACCAGCAGTGGAGGAGTGTTCTTTTTTCTCCACAACCTCTCCAACATCTATTGTCTCCTGAGTTTTTTAATCTTAGCCTTTCTGACTGTGTGAGGTGAAATATCAGGGTTGCTTTGATTTGCATTTCCCTGATGACTAACAATGTTGAACATTTCTTTAGGTGCTTCTCAGCCATTCAATATTCCTCAGGTGAAAATCCTTTGCATAGCTCTGTACCTCATTTTTTAATAGCGTTATTTGATTCTCTGGAGTCTAACTTCTTGAGTTCTTTATATATATTGGATATTAGCACTCTGTTGGATGTAGGGTTGGTAAAGATCTTTTCCCAATTTGTTGGTTGCCATTTTGCCTATCAACAATTTCCTTAGCCTTACAGAAACTGTAATTTTATGAGGTCCCATTTGTCAATTCTTGATCTTAGGGCAAAGGCTATTGGTGTTCTGTTCAGGAAATTTTTCCCTGTGCTCATTTGCTCAAGGCTCTTCCCCAGTTTCTTTTCCATTAGTTTCAGTGCGTCTGGTTTTATGTGGAGGTCCTTGATCCACTTGGACTTGAGCTTTGTACAATGAGATAAGAATGGGTTGTTTTGCATTCTTCTGCATACTAGTCACCAAGTGAGCCAGCACCATTTGTTGAAAAGGCTATCTTTTTCTCACTGGATGGATTTAGCTCCTTTGTCAGAGATCAAGTGACCATACGAGTCTGGGTTCATTTTTGGGTCTTCAATTCTATTGCATTGATCTACAGGCATGTCACTGTACCAACACTATGCAGTTTTTAACACTATTGCTCTGTAGTACTGCTAGAGGTCTGGGAATGTTAAATCCATTTGGTCCGGGAGTGCACCAGCCTCCCCTTGGCGATCTCTGCTCCGGGGATAGACTGTGCTAAGCCTCCAGGTATGCAAGGACTCCCCAATATAACATTGCTTGGGACACAGCCTGTTGGGCTTCCATCTGCACCCAGGAGTGGGACCAACTAACACCAGAGGTAACCAGATGGCAAAAGGCAAACGTAGGAACATTACTAACAGAAATCAAGGCAATATGGCACCATCCGAACCCAACTCTCCAACAGCAGCAAGTCATGGATACCGCATCACACCCAAAAGGCAAGATCTGGATTTAAAATCACTTTTCATGATGCTATTAGAGGATTTCAAGAAGGACACAAATAAATCTCATAAAGAAATACAGGAGAACATGAATCAACGGGTAGAAGCCCTTACAAAACAAAAACAAAAATCGCTTAGAGAAATGCAGGAGAATATGGGTCAACTGATGGAGGCCCATAAGGAGGGAACACAAAAATCGCTTAAAGAAATGAATCAACAGGTAGATGCCCTTACAAAGGAACCACAAAAATCGCTTAAAGAAATGCAGGAGACGATGGATCAACAGATGGAAGTCCATGAGGAGGAAAAACAAAAATCGTTTAGAGAAAAACAGGAGAACTTGGGTCAACAGGCAGAAATCCTGAAAGAAGAAATGCAAAAATATCTTAAAGAAATACAGGAAAATATAAAAAAACAAGTGAAGGATCTGAGCAAATCCATCCAGGATCTAAAAAAGGAAGTAGAAACAACTAAGAAATCACAAAGGGAGACAACTTTGGAGATAGAAAACCTTGGGAAGAAAATCAGGAGTCATAGATGCAAACATCAACAATAGAATACAAGAGATGGAAGAAAGAATCTCAGGTGCTGAAGATTCCATAGAAAGCATCGACTCAACAGTCAAAGAAAATGCAAAATGCAAAAAACATGTAACCCAAAACATCCAGGAATGTTAAAGGTCTTGGAAAGATCAGGAATTCAAGGCTCATATCTAAACATAGTAAAAGCAATTTACAGCAAACTGGTAGCCAATATCAATCTAAATGGAGAGAAACTTGAAGCAATCCCACTAAAATCAGGGACTAGACAAGGCTGCCCTCTCTCTCCATATCTTTTCAATATAGTGCTTGAAGTTCTAGCTAGAGCAATTAGACAACAAAGGAGGTCAAAGGGAAACAAATTGGAAAGGAAGAAGTCAAACTATCACTATTTACAGACGATATGATAGTATACTTAAGCGACCCAAAGAACGCCACCAGAGAACTCCTACAGCTGATAAACAACTTCAGCAAAGTGGCCGGATATAAAATCAACTCAAGTAAACCAGTAGCCTTCCTATACTCAAAGGAGAAGCAGTCTGAGAAAGAAATAAGAGAAATGATACCCTTCTCGTTTGCCACAAACAATATAAAGTATCTTGGTGTGACTCTAACCAAACAAGTGAAAGATTTGTATGACAAGAACTTCAAGTCTCTGAAGAAAGAAATTGAAGAACTCAGAAGATGGAAAAATCTTCCATGCTTACGGGTTGGTAGGATTAATATGGTAAAAATGACCATCTTGCCATAAGCAATATACAGATTCAATGCAATCCCCATCAACATCCCAACTCAATTCTTAATAGAGTTAGAAAGAGCAATTCAAAGATTCATCTGGAATAACAGAAAACCCAGGATAACTAAAACTATTCTCAAGAGTAAAAGAACCTCTGGGGGAATCACTATCCAGGATCTCAAGTTGTACTACAGAACAGTAGTGTTAAAAACTGCATGTTATTTGTATAGTGACAGGCAGGTAGATCAATGGAACAGAATTGAAGACCCAGAAATGAATCCACACTCCTATGGTCACTTGATCTTTGACAAGGAGCTAAAACCATCCCGTGGAAAAAAGATAGCCTTTTCAACAAATGGTGCTGGCTCAACTGGCGGTCAACATGCAGAAGAATGCAAATCTATCCATTCTTATCTCCTTGCACTAAGCTCAATTCCAAGTGGATCAAGGACCTCCACATAAAACCAGACACACTGAAAGTAATAGAAAGAAAACTAGGGAAAAACTTTGAACATATGGGCACAGGGGAACATTTTCTGAACAGAACAATATGATTGAAAATTCTGTAAGAATTATATTTAATCTGTGCTTTGGATAGATTGTACATTTCAATAATACTGAATATTGATAGTTTGTGACCATAGGCTATCTTTACATTTACTGGTCACTTCATTGATTTCTTCTGTTATATCTTACAATTTTCCAGTGTGAAGATAGTTTATCATTTTAGTTAAATTGTTCTAAAAACCAAATTGTTTTAAACACTATTAAGGATTATTTTCCTAATTTCATTTTTGAGTACTTTGCTATTAGTGTATATAAAATAAACTATTTTTATATTTATTTTGTAGTCTGCGATTCAACTGTATCCAATGATTAGATTTAATAATAATTTTCATGGTATTTGCAGGTTTTTCAATAAGATCATTTGCAACCAGGAACAATTTTTTAGGTTTCTTTCCAACTTAGAAAATTTAT
This sequence comes from Tokudaia tokunoshimensis, assembly GCA_036184795.1. Lineage (NCBI taxonomy): Eukaryota > Metazoa > Chordata > Mammalia > Rodentia > Muridae > Tokudaia > Tokudaia tokunoshimensis. The sequence continues at coordinate 266,803 of BTHU01000021.1, read as the reverse complement.
TTCTTCTTCTTACCTAATTGTTCTGGATAAAACATGTAGTTTTATATCGAATATGTATGGTGGAAGGGAACATCTTTTTGTTTGTCCACATACTAAAGTAAAATATCTGAAAATGTCTTTCTTTGTTATGGTGATAATTCTTTGTGTCATATAGCCTTTACTATGTTAGCACATTCCTTCTAAATATATTTGTAGTTTTTAACATGAAAAATTTTACCACATAACTTTTCCACTATTATTTTGATAATACAGTTTTTCTTTTATAATCTGCTAACCCAATGAGACAAATATATTTTGTCATCTGTGCTGAATCATCCTTGCATCTCTGGGAAGAATCCAGCTTGGTCACAATGAATGATCATTTTAATATACTGTTGATACCTTTTAGCATTTTGTTAAGGATTCGAAAATATTTTTACTAAATGATTTTGTTCTTTGACAATTTCATATGTATACATATTATTCCATAGTTTGATTACACTCAATTCTTTTTAATCATTCTCCCATCCCTATCAACAGCTCCCCTCCATCCATAACAGTTGTTTTCCCATTGGTTCATCATTTTTCACTTCGATTTGTAGACTAGATAGCTGAATCAACACAGACTGTGTGACCATTGACTTTTAAAGTGATCACTGGAACCTGGTGGGATCTTCAGTGAGTACACAAATGAAGGCAATGATTTCCTCGATTTGTTGCAGGCCAGCTCTGACACCACAGGGTCAATCATATTGTTTACAGAAATACAAAAATCTCCCCAAACTCACATTTAGCTACAAAATTCTGAAATAATCACAGAAAAAAACTTGAGAAAGGAAAACACAAACAAAAACAAAAGCAAAATCAAAACAATACAAAACAAACACCATACTACCTGACTTCAAAATACATTGCACAACTTTAGCTATTAAAACAACATGGTATCAACATGAAAATAGGCACTTAGAGGAGAGCCACGTGTGGATTTACTGATTTGGGTCAGTGCTAATAGCAACTGATGATCCCCTGCAATCATGCTGCTGATAGGTCAGAACTAGTAGTGCTGATAGGAGCAAAACTTAATTATCTGGGACCAGTAATTTCTGTGACCAGCAAGAAACTCAACTCTTTAAACTCATTGGGAGCCAGTGAGAAAGAAGGAAAGAGAGAAAATCCACACACAAACTTACTATATGAAGCAAAGTAGCCTCCAACAAGCAAGTGTCCAATGCAACCCCACAGGAAGAACAATATCAACTAACTATACCACCCAGAGCTCCCAGGGACTAAACCACCAACAAAATAGTATATATGGAGGGATCCATGGCTCCAGCTCCATATGTACCAGAGGATGGCCTTATCTGGCACCCATGGGAGGGAAGACCCTTGGTCCACTGGAGGCTTGATGCCCCAGCATAGGGCCATGCTAGAGTGGTGAGGTGGGAGTGGGTGAGTGGGTGGAGGAGCACCCTCATAGAGGCAAAGGGGAAGGAGGATGGTCTGGGGGTTTGTGAAGGGGAAATCTGGAAGAGGGATATCATTTGAAATGTAAACTGATAAAATGATTAATAAAAAAAGGAAGCTCCAACAAGCATGCTCCAATAACTTCACACATACACATGCATTCATACATATACATACATACATACATACATACATACATACATACATGCAGACAGACAGACAGACAGACAGACAGACAGACAGACAGACAGACATTCATACATAGGGTGGATGCAGCAAAGCTCCAATGAGTTGGCTCCAACCATTTTACATATTTAAATACACACACCTACCTAATTGGTGGCTAAAGCAAAACTCTGTAAAGAAAGCTCTAACAATTTTTTTCTCTTAGCCTTTTTATATCCCCTAATACAAAGTTCTCTACATAAGAAAAAAATTACTTTATTAATTTCTGAAGAATGAATGAGTTATAGAAGAATTATTACATTTTTCTATTAAAACTCATACCTAACTAAACATTTTGTCTATCTTTTATTCCATAGGTCATTAAAAGTTCAAAGTTCAAAGCAATAGTTTTATCTATCTTCTACTTCACAATTTTATTATAAGTTTAATACAATAATTTTTAGGTTAACAACATTTTAACGAAGAAATAGGTCATCTATCTTATGTCTTATTTTTGATGTCTAGCTAATCATTAATTTGTTCCAAGCCTATTTTTCTTCCTAGTGCAATTTACATACTTGTAACACATGAAAGCTACTGTCCTTTTTTTTGACCTATGCAGCTCTTGCTATTCGACAAGGAAGGGACACATTGTATTCTTGATCCCAACAACTACCTATCAATTCTATCAGTTCCCCTAACTTTCCAAAATTATTTAAATCAAACTAACTTTCTGAAACTATTAAAATTGAATCAAGAATTTCATAAAATCATTGATTCATCTAAACAACATATTTCATAAGAGCCCACTTTCATGTTGATCAGTAGGAAATTTGTTCAACAGAGTGGGCTAATACTCAGGAATCCATCATGGCAGACTGTAGGCAGAAAGGGTCTTTTTGGCACAATCACACTTTGTAAGAAAAATGAGGAATACAGCAATGACAAACATGAGAAGGCAAATCAGCAGCAAGATGCAATCCTGGGAGGAAGTCCCTGAGGTCATGTCTTTCCAGGATACACCCATTGCAACCATTCAAAAAGATGGGCCAGCTCCAGGAAGCTCACTTGCTCACTGCAGCTTCTGCATGACATCTGCCATGTCTGCCTATTGTCCTTTTTTTCTTCTAATATGAAAGGAGAATTTCTATTATTTTACTATTTCTATTATTTTACTATTTCTGTGTAACAAATAAGATAGGCTTTATGTTGGCACATTTTACCAGTTGTGCATTCTTCATGATCCTTACATTCCAAAAATATTTTTATTTTATGTGCTCTTATTTATTTATTTATTTATTTATTTATTTTTACACTCCAGATTTTATTCTGCCGCCCCTCGTCCACCCTCCAACTGTTTCACATCCCATACCTCCTCCCCATGGCCTTTTCCCCACAACCCACCCCCACCCCACCTGATCTCTAAACTCCCTGAGGTCTCCAGTCTCTAGAGGGTTAAGTGCATTATCTCTGATTGAACCCAGACCTGGCAGTCCTCTGCAGTATATGTGTTGGGGGCCCCAAATTAGCTGGTGTATGCTGCCTGTTTGGTGGTCCAGTGTTTGAGAGATCTCGGAGGTCCAGGTTAATTGAGACTGCTGTTCCTCATACATCCCAACCATCCCTTATCCCAACCCTACCACCTCCTTTTTCCTCCAGATCCACTGTTCATCTGTTTCCCTTTTAATAATACAGGCCTCCCAGCAACATAAACTAAACTCAGCATAAGAATATGTAGTAAGACTAGACCCAAAGCCTCATATCAAGGCTGGTCCAGGAACCGAGAAGGAGCCAAAGGGTCCTGAGAGTAGGTAAAAGTCAGAGACACACCCCCACTCCCATTGCTAGGAATCCAACAAAAAAACCCAAGCTAAAGAAGCATATCTTGTATGCAAAGGGTCTGGTTCAGACTCTGTGGTTGCAGCTTAGTCTCTGTGAGTCCCTATGAGCCCCTATTAGTTAATTCTATGGGCCATGTTCTCCTGGTGTTTGCAACCCCTGTGGCTCCTACAATCTTTCTCTAAGCTCTCTTCTTTAGAGTTTCCAGGGCTCTGCCTAATGTTTGTCTGTGGGATCATAATCAAAGAGGTTTGTGATTGGGCTATGCACTGATCCTATAAGTATAGAAAAATATCATTAGAAATCATTTCGTTAACTCTATTTTTTTCAATAAGTTTGGTTGTACCATAGGTGTATGAGCCATTCGGCTTCTGGATATTGGCGATCTAGGTAGTGTCAGGAATGGGCTTGTGGTTCTGTTTTCAACTTCTTTTCTGGGGGTGTGGAAGGGAGGTTGTCCAGGCATTACTCTATGCCACACACAGAAGTATGGAGTAGTGAAGCTGGGTTCAGTTTTCTGTTTTCTCCCTTGGGGTGTTTAGGCATCGCTGCACACAAGTAGGGAAAGAATGAATCAGAGTCCATAATGGGTGTATCAGCAGGATCCTGGTCCAGCAGTGAATACCAACAGAAGATGGTCTTCTTTGAAGATACCAGTGTTACAGTTCTTTTAGATAATATTCAATGATACAGCTCTCCTAAATAATATCCAGTGAAACATCCCTCTTAGAACTATTCTAAATTATATTGCTTTTCTTAAATTTTTTTCTTTTCAAATTAGTTTTTACTAATATGTCAACTATTTTGGAATATTTTGGAATATTGCTATAATATTAATGACCTTGCTAAGTAAGTTCATTAATTCCACTAATTTATATGCAGATTCTTTTTAAAATTTGTCTGCACATAGTGTTTTTCTTTTCAAAATATTTTCATCCTGAGTTTAATCAAATGATTCATTTCCCCCTGTACAGTGCTCATAGAATTGATTATTTATCTGATGGATTGGACCATACTACATAAGTGTTAAGGCTCCTCTTGCTTTGCTGAATAAACGTTACCTTATGGTATATATTTCCTTTTTACAAACCATAGGATTCCTTTTTTATGATGATTTTACATGATTAATAGTTCATTAAAATGGTCTAATTTCAAAAATTATTTTCAATTTATAGATACTTTCTTTCAGTTTATATTCTATTGTTTGAATTATATGTGTTTGTGAGATCCAACTAAACATTTATTTAAAAAATCTTTGATAAAATCCTTGGTAAATATTATATATTTTACCTTTAGTACTTCATTTATTTTTTAAATTTTTTTATAAAGGATAACATTTAATTGGGGCTGGCTTACAGGTTCTAAGGTTCAGTCCATAATCATCACGGCAGGAAGTAGGGCAGCATCCAGGCAGGCATAGCACTTGAGGAGCAGAGTTCTACATCTTGATCTGAAGGCCAACAGGAGAAGACAATCTTCAGGCAGCTAGGAGACAGGTCTCAAAGCCCCCCAACAGTGATATACATCCTCCAACAAGGCCACACTTCCTAATAGTGCCACTCCCTAGGACAAGCATATTTAAACCACCACATTCTACTCTCTGACCCCTATAGGCTTGTTCAAACACATGAGTCTATAGGAGCCATACCTAGCTATAGGATAATTAAAAAAATACATTTAGTCCAAATTCAAAAATCCCATACTCTGTAACAGTCTCAATAATGTTAAAAGTCCAAAGTTCCAAGTCTCTTCCGAGATTCGTGCAATCTCTTAACTGTAATCCCCTATAAAATCTAAAAGCAGATCACACACTTCCAATATCACAGAACATATATTGCCATACCAAAATGACATCGTGAGGAAATCCTGGAAAAAAGCAAGACCAAAAGCCAGTTGGGCAAACTTCAAGATTATGCATCTCCATGTCTGATGTCCAACTCCTTTCTGCTTTGTAGATTGCAACACAATTATTTCTCTTTGGCTGGTTCCACTCCATTAGCAGATTTCCTCAGCAGATATCCCACTTCTCCGACATCTCTAATATCTTGGGGTATCCAAGGCAACTTCAACTTTATACCTTCTTGTTACAGTGTCTGGGATCTACACATGATCTTCTAGGCTCCTCCACAGGGTTTGAGTCTCTTCTTCAGCACTACTCTAGGCTCTGATTGCATCTACTTCACTGCTGCTGTTCTTGGTGGTCATCCCATGGTACTGGCATCTCCAATTCACTGGAGTCTTCCACTTCAACTATGCTTTACCAGTAGCCTCTTATAGGTTCCCTTCATGGTACCAAGCCTTAACTTCTTTGTATAACTCCTTGAGTCCTGAGCCATCAACTTCAAATGAGGCTGCACCTTCACATACATCCTTCCCTGGCCTCTCATAGTATCAAGCCTCAGCTGCTCTCCATGATCCCCTTCATACCTTCCAAACCAGTACCATCTGGGTGATTCTTACATAGTGCTAAGTCCACTGCATCATGAGGTACATCCTTGTCTATATACAGAACACAGCTTCTTTGTGCTCCCAGAAAACACTTTCCAGAAAATTTTACCCCAATGATATGGCTTCTTCTTAATCCTTGCTAATATCTTAGCTCCAGCTAACCAACATCAATTGTCCCAGTAGTCCCTTCTATTCTTGACTCTAAAGACAGAGTCACATGGCCAAAGCTGCCGAATTCTGCTGCTTGCTGGATCTGGAACATGGGCCCCTTGTTCTATTTCATCATCATCACCTTTCCATTTTCCAACTCCTTCACTGCCTAAGTTTGGCTGTCCTGGAACTTGCTCTGTAGACTTTGAACTCAGAGATCAGCATGGCTCTACTCCTAAATGCTGGGATTAAAGGCAAGTATCACCATACCTGGATTTAAGCTTTTCTTATCTAGAACTTGTTCTGTCCCAGGCTGGCCATGAACTCTACCATGAGATCTACCTTGCCTTTGTCTCCTGGGATTAAAGGTATGTACTACCATGCCTGGGCTTAAGCTTTTCATGGCCCTAGTACTTCATTTATATCATTTTTATTCAGCATGTTGACCTTTTCTTTAATGTTTACTCCATTGTTTTTGTCTTCCTGTGTATTTATTTAAAAGAGAAGCATTGCATTTGTTTTATTTTCCTCATTAATTTCCACTCTTAAGTTGTAGTACTTTAATCTAAATTTTCTTTTTTAATCACATATTCTATGAATTTCATATTTCTATGTTATGGGTTCATATAATAGTTTCTTCCTTATAGTTTTTCTTTTATAATGATACATGGCCCTTATCTTTTCCTTAATATTTTAATTCAAAGACAAGTGACACTTGCTTTCTTTTTTCTTATAACATACCCTTCTTTATTTAGTTATTCCTATTATCAAATGTATAGAAATGACATATTCTTTAACATTATGTTTAAATTAATTATTTTTTCTAGAAAATGGTTCTCCAAATACTATTACTAATGATAAACGGAATGCATATTTTTAAAGCATAACAACGATTCTAGAGACCGGGTGTGCAGCACACCTATTATCCAATGTATTCAGAAGGTTGATGCAGAAGGATTGCAATGTAGAAGCCAGCTTGCATAAAACAGTAGATTTTAATTTATCTGTGACAATTTAGTGAGATACTGTCTCAAAAATAAAAATAATATAATCGACACAATAGATGTAGCTCAATGGTAGAGCACTTGTCTAGAACAAATAATGCATTTATATTTCTTCATACCCTAGATTAGTTTTGCAAATGATATATTTTTGCCTTAGATTCTTATGCAGTCAACTGTGAATTTGTATGGCAGATCTATTTGCAATGTAGTCTTACATCTCTGCAATGATCCAACTGTAGACTACATTTTTTCAAACAAAGATTCTTTCTGTGGTTTCTTGTTCATGTGAACAAACAAACAAATACAAAATCAGATGTAAGAACTCCCCTGTTAACATGATTCATCCCTATTGCTGTTGCGTTAAAGATAGCCAGTTACATAACTCCTAGTTTATATTCATAGAGCAGAGCAGAGGGTCTTTGCAGCAATGATCTCTCTCTCTCTCTCTCTCTCTCTCTCTCTCTCTCTCTCTCTCTCTCTCTCTCTCTCTCCCTCCCTCTGTTACATTTATTTTGAGAAAAGTTCTCACTATGTAAGTTCTGGCTTGCTAGGAACTTGCTCTGTAGTCTAAGTTGTCCTCAAACCCACTTGTGTCTTCCTCCCAAGTGCTGAGACTAAAGATGCACTACCACATCCAAATGAATACCCTACAGATGAATACCCCACTTTGTCCATTATTCTATATCTATTTGGCTTTCATTAATTGAAATCCTTTTTGTTCTGTATTAAGATCCATTTTAATGACCAGCTTTTGAAGTGAAATTTGAATTTCAATTTTATTATTCTTTGTGTGTCTTGATTTCTTAAATAGAAAAGTAATTTCTTTTTAACATACTAATAAAAATTTCTAAATACACTTTAGGGTCATTAGCAATCACTAAGAGAAGTAATATGTATTTGTGGAATGAAAATTTCTAGGAAGCATAGTCTTCATGAAAATACTTCAATTAAGTTTAAGTAATGTGGTGTGTTTAGCAAGTTGGTCAAATAATCATCATCAAAATTACCAGTTTTTCAAATCTGTGAGAAGTATCCTAATATCATTCTATGAAATAGATGTTCTTTACAAGAATCAGGAATACAATATTCAATGAGATAGACTAAAAGTAAGCACAAGTTGATGTGGTATCTGCAACTTCTTTCTGTATGAATCAGAACTTTCTCGAAACTGTGACATTGAAACAAAATATAAAAATAAATTGGATACAGAAGCCTATAATATTTCATGTTATTAAATCATCCTTGAATTGAACATTTAAAATCTATCCAGGAGCTATACTCAATTGTTATGTGAGTTGGTAGATGGATGGACAAAGAGCCTTGATATTGAACTTCTCAGTTTGTGCTTTGTCATAACAGCCCAATGTATGTTAGTTGCTGCAAGAAAACTGTCTTTAGAAAGAAATATTATGCTGGCCCTCAGGATTTCAGTCCTTTTCCCTCATCCAATACCAGATCAGGTTCCCACACACACACTCCTCCCAACTCCCCCACCCCTTCCACTTTCCCTCCCAGGTCCCTCCCTCCCTCTCCACTTGTGATTGCTTTCTTCTCCCTCCTAAGTGGAACTGAGACATCCTCACTTGGGCACTTCAGTTTGTTGACCTTAGTGAGTTCTGTGGCTAATATCTACTTATTAGTGAATACATATCATGCATATCCTTTTGGGTCTGAGTTACCTCACTCAGGATGATATTTTCTAGTTCCATCCATTTGCCTGCAAAACTCAGGATGTCCTCGTTCTTAATAGCTGAGTAGTATTCCATTGTATAAATGAACCACATTTTCCCCTCCAGAAAGAACCAGAGACCTGGGAGGTGAGAGATTCTTAGGACTCAAAGGGAGGGGGACCTTAGAGGAAATGCCCAACAGTAGGGAAAGGAAACTTATAGAACCCACCTCCAACAGGAAGATAGGGCATCAAATGAGGGAGAGGGGGACCATCCCACAGTCACAACTCTGACCTATAATTGTTCCTGCCTGAAAGAATTACAGGGATGGAAATGGAGAGGAGCCTGAGTAAAAGAAGATCCAGCAATAGGCTCAAAGTGGGATCCAGCTTAAGGGGAAGTCCCAAGGCCTGACACTATTACTGAGGCTACGGAGCACTCACAAAAGGGACCTAGCATGACCATACTCCGGAAGACCCAACAAGCAGCTGAAAGAGTCAGATGCAGATTTTTGCACCCAACCAATGGACAGAAGCAGCTGACCCCTGTTGTTGAGCTGGAGAAAGCTGAAAGAAACTGAGGAGAAGGGCAACCCTATAGGAGGACCAGCAGTCCCAATTAATCTGGACCCACTACAGATTCAATGCAATCCTAATCAAAATAGCAGCACCATGTTTTTAAAACCTACTGAATCCACTTAATGCAGCAAGTATATGCATAGGAGTAGAATCAACTACTGAAAAATGGATAATGACAACAGGTCAATGTACAGTAAATTTTTTTTTTTTTTTTTGGTTTTTCGAGGCAGGGTTTCTCTGTGTAGCCCTGGCTGTCCTGGAACTCACTCTGCAGACCAGGCTGGCCTCGAACTCAGAAATCCGCCTGCCTCTGCCTCCCAAGTGCTGGGATTAAAGGCGTGTGCCACCACTGCCCGGCAGTGCAGTGAATTTTTAAAAAGCTTTTAAAGGCAACTTTTGCTCTATTCAGTCAAGTTTTTAATAGCTACAAATATCATTGGAAAAATATAAAATTCTAATAGACAGAATCTTTTGGGATATAAAGTCATAAACATCAATAACTCCAACTTTATAATGAGTTCCCTAGGGTCATATGTTTCCTTCATGTGATTAATTTCTTTAGTAAAAATATCTCTTGATACTATTTTAACTTTAAATATCAAATAAGAGTCCATTCCTTAAGAGTTCTTGATCATTTCCCAGTAATACATATAAACAAAAAAAAATCAAACAAATTTATTGTTTCTAAGAAAGTAAGAATAAAACCAAAAGACACATGCCAATAAACAGAAGCATATTCTGGAATATCAGCATTCACAGTGGAAAATTTTTGTTTTGTTTAATGTCAAATTATAAATGTCATCAGGTAAAGGAAACTATTATTCAATGAATGGCATAAAGGTTAAATCAAATTGTGTCCTACTTTTCTCTTGGAAATTAAAAGTGATTGTACTGAAAAAGAAGGAAACCATAAACCTTAAATGACTGTTGATAATTTGTGGCCCATAAGTTTTTCAACTAAAATTTTCTTAGACAATTTCATATATTTTAAGAATTATAATTATTGTTACCACTACCATATTTTATCTCTTTACTACACCTGTCATGAATAATGCCAATAATTTTATGATTTTCAGAATAACAAAAAAAGTTTAGAATAGGTTACTACGAATATGCATATCGTAAAGATCTAATTCATGAAAAAAACAACTTTGGGTCTACTATTAATGAGAAAGTTAGTCAAATAAGGCATAAAACTAGTCAAGTCTACAAAACTTGAAATTATACTACAAACAATATAACTTGAGGAGATACCCTTTAGGTTTTCTGTTTTTTTTTTAAGACATAGTTTTGAAAATAAAATAAAAAATGTTAACTATATTTCTGGTTATTCTGCTTTTAAAAGCAAATCTATTTTGACCTTACCAAATTTCCTGAGATATTGTGAAAGAATAGTAAAGCAATCATTTAAATTTGGCAATAGTGGTGTTTTATGATCAGAAACTTGGGCACTAGCAGCTTTGCAATGCGCAGATTCTTAGCCAAATTTAGAACCTATGAACAATTTCCTATATATCACAAGAACAAGTTAAATTTTTACTGAATGATTTTTTTTTTAGAAAATGTATTTCATGTTCAAGACTAAGAGAGTAAAAATAAATTGTGCTTAATTATTTTCAAGTTTTTAATTATTTCAAGTACTACAGATTCTCCTATTTTTGTATAAATGCTGTATTTTATGATCATAAAGAAAAAAATAATAGAAACTCTCCTAATATAAATCATGCTTCCCCAAACACACCGATATAATTCACAGTTATGCAAAATGTATCACTATTGCATTCAAATATGACTTATCATACAATATGTACAGCATAGGTCTATATATGATTTAAGTAATAGCATGTCTTTCCATTGTTTCTCTTTAAGCGAGTTCATATTTGAGGGATTATGTTAAGCATATGGCATATTTAGTTAATTAGTTTCTTAGTTGTTACCTCTATTATCTCTAGTTTTTCACATTAAAATATTATGGCACAAAACTGGGAAATGATCTTTACCAACCCTACATCCGACAGAGGGCTAATATCCAATATATACAAAGAACTCAAGAAGTTAAACTCCAGGAGGCAAGTAACCCTATTAAAAAATGGGGTACAGAGCTAAACAAAGAGTTCTCACCTGAAGAATATCTAATGGCTGAGAAGCACCTAAAGAGATGTTCATCATCCTTAGTCATTAGGGAAATGCAAATCAAAACAACCCTGAGATTCCAACTCACACCAGTCAGAATGGCTAAGATCAAAAACACAGGAGACAGCAGTTGTTGGCGAGGATGTGGAGAAAGAGGAACACTCCTCCACTGCTGGTGGAATTGCAAGCTGGCACAACCACTCTGGAAAGCAGTCTGGCGGTTCCTCAGAAAACTGGGCATGACACTCCCGGAGGATCCGGCTATACCACTCCTGGGCATATACCCAGAGGCTTTACCTGCATGCAATAAGGACACATGCTCCACTATGTTCATAGCAGCCTTATTTATAATAGTCAGAAGCTGGAAAGAACCCAGATGTCCCTCAATGGAGGAATAGATTCAGAAGATGTGGTATATTTACACAATGGAATACTACTCTGCAATTAAAAACAATGAATTCATGAAATTCCTAGGCAAATGGTCAGAACTTGAAAATATCATCCTTAGTGAGGTAACCCAATCACAAAAGAACACACATGGTATGCAGTCACTGATAAGGGGATATTAACCCAGAATCTCGGAATACCCTAGACAGAATTCGCATATCAATAGATTTCCAAGAAGATGGAAGGAGAGACCCCAGGTCCTGGAAAGACTGGATGTAGGGGAACGCCAGGTCAGAAAAGCGAGAGGGGGTTGAATGGGGAAAAGAGGGAGGGAAGGGGGCTTATGGGACTTTCGGGGAGGGAGGAAATGAGAAAGGGGAAATGATTTTGAATGTAAATAAAAAAAAACTTAGAAAATAAAATTTAAAAAAAGAAGTCATATAAATATACAATGAAACTAATCCTTTTTTCTTTTTGTTTGTTTTTATTTTAGTAGAGCTTAAAATATTGCCTCTTACTATGATACAAACCCAAAATAAGAACAATTTTTAGACATTGGAGTTCATTGTAATAAGGCTGTACTTCAATGTCCCTCACATCACCAAAGGATTTTACCTCCATAGTAGCTAAGCTAAGAATTGACAGTTCTGCTGCGCCAAAGAATGAATTGAAGGCACAATTATTTGGATACAGATTTCCTGCTATGGTCAAAGCTATTTGACATGAGTGATTGTCATCATTCTCAGCACACAGGGAACAGGTTACATTCATTTAAGAAATGGTGTGTGTATTAAGATGGTCTATCCGTGAAGTCATTCATCAACTCTTTCAATGAACAATGGTTCTGACTGGAGGGTGGCACAGGAATTAGGTGAGGGTAAGATTCTGGTTCATTGGCTATGATAATTTTGAAAAGCATTCATCTCAAAAAAGAATAACTTATAAGATCATCTTCTTTAAAATTGGCATAATAATTATAAATATCAAGCAAAACATTCAGTTTCACTCTTGGTTGTTCTCTTATAAGACACCTCCCAAATTAATTGTCTACATTTCTTTTGGATGTATAAATAATTTTGAAATACGTAAGCAGTTCTGAAAACCATAGTATAGTATAAAAGCATCAAATAAACAATCCTTCTTATAGAGAGGCTGAGATAGGAGCAGCATGGTTTCAAGACCATTATGTGGTACACAGCAAGACACTGTCATGTACAAACAAGCAGAAAGTGTATATGGATTGTACAGTATTGGACATATTTCTCCAATTACCAAATTAGAGAGACAACAGGTGAGAGACAACAAATTTCTAATTCTTCATGTTTTTGAATTTCAATTGATTAGGATATGTCGGTAATATTAATTTTCATATTAAGAGATATTAAGGAAAAGTGATTGTTACTTCCTGTTATTTTTGTTGTTAGAGGTGGAATTATGTTTGTGTGGGTTTGTTGAAAGATTACTTCCTTGCTTTTTCTTTCTTTTTTAAAAATTATTTATTTATCTATTTATTTAATATATATATGTACACTGTACCTGTCTTCAGATACACCAGAAGAGGGCATCAGATCTCATTATGGATGGTTGTGAGTCACCATGTGGTTGCTGGGATTTGAACTCGGGACCTCTGGAAGAGCAGTCAGTGCTCTTACCTGCTGAGCCATCTCTCCAGCCCCCTTTCTTGCTTTTTCTAGGATGTAGTTTCCCTCCTTGTGTTGGTGTTTTCCATGTTATCCTTTGTAGGACTGGATTTGTGGAAAGACATTGTGTAAATTTGGTTTTGTCATGGAATATCTTGGTTTCTCCATCTATGGTAATTGAGAGTTTTGCTGGGTATAGTATCCTGAGTTGGCATTTGTGTTCTCTCGTAGTCTGTATGGCAACAGCCCAGGATCTTTTAGCTTTCTTTTTTTTTTTTTTTTTGAGACAGGGTTTCTCTCTGTAGCCCTGGCTGTGCTGGAACTCACTCTCTAGACCAGGCTGGCCTCGAACTCAGAAATTCACCTGCCTCTGCCTCCCAAGTGCTGGCATTAAAGGCGTGCGCCACCACTGCCTGGCATCTTTTAGCTTTCATAGTCTCTGGTGAGAAGTCTGATGTAATTCTGATAGGTCTGCCTTTATATGTTACTTGACCTTTTTCCCTTACTGCTTGTAATATTCTTTCTTTGTTTAGTGCATTTGGTGTTTTGATTATTATGTGACGGGAAGAATTTCTTTTCTGGCTCAGTCTATTTGGAGTTCTGAAGGCTTCTTGTATGTTCATGGGCATTTCTTTCTTTAGGTTAGGGAAGTTTTCTTCTATAATTTTGTTGAAGATATTTACTGGTCCTTTAAGTTGGAAATCTTTGCTCTCTTCTATACCTATTATCCTTAGGTTTGGTTTTCTCATTGTGTCCCAGATTTCCTGGATATTTTGGGTTAGGAGCTTTTTGTTTTTTGCATTTTGACTGTTGTGTCAATGTTTTCTATGGTTTCTTCTGCACCTGAGATTCTCTCTTCTATCTCTTGTATTCTGTTGGTGATGTTTGCATCTATGACTCCTGATCTCTTTCCTAGGTTTTCTAGCTCTAGGGTTGTCTCCCTTTGTTTTTTTTATTGTTTCTCATTCCATTTTTAGAACCTAGATGGTTTTGTTCATTTCCTTTGCCTGTTTGATTGTATTTTCCTGTAATTCTTTAAGGGATTTTTGTTATCCTCTTTAAGGGCTTCTAGCTGTTTAGCTGTGTTCTCCTGTATTTCTTTAAGGGATTTATTTACGTCCTTCTTAAAGTCCTCCATCATTATCATGAGAAATGATTTTAGATTCAAATCTTGCTTTTCTGGTGTGATGCTGTATCCAGGGCATACTATGGTGGTACAATTAGGTTCTGATGATGCCAAGTAACCTTGGTTTCTGTTGCTTATATTCTTACACTTGCCTCCTGCCATCTGGTTATCTCTAGTGCTACCTGCCCTTGCATATCCAACTCAAGTCTGTCCTTCCTGTGATCCTGGTTGTATCAGAACTCCTCAGAGTCAAGTTGTCTCTGTGATCCTGTGATTCTGAGATCCTGTTATCCTGAGATCCTGGGTGTTTCTGACTCTTGGGAGTCAAGCTGCCTTTAGGACCCTGAGATCCTGGTGTGACCAAGATCCTGTGATCCTGTGATCCTGTAATACTGGGCATGTAAAAGCACCTGGGAGTGGAACTTCCTCTGGGTGTTGTGGGACTGGCTCCGTGTTTGCACCCAAGGTCTGCTCAGGGCACTGGCCCAAACAGACTGGAAGGAACCCATGCCACTGTAAGTATTCTTTTAAAGTGTAATTTACTTCAAAAATGATAAAATTATCTGAAGAAGCATTAACAAAGTGTCTTGGTTTGAATATACTTGGCCCAGGAAATGGCACTATTTAGAGGTGTGGCCTTCTTGGAGTAGGTGTGGCCCTTTTGGAGGAAATGTGTCAATGTGGTTATAGGCTTTAAGACCTTCATCCTAGCTGCTTGGAAGCCAGTCTTCTTCTAGTGATATTCAGATGAAGACATAGAACTTTCAGCTCCTCCTGAACCATGTCTTCCTGGATGTTGCCATGTTTCCACCTTCATGATAGTGAACTGAACCTCTGAATCTGTAAGCCAGCCCCAATTAAATATTGTCCTAATAAGAGTTGCCTTGGTCATGGTGTCTGTTCACAACAGTAAAACCCTAACTAAGACATGAAGGAAATATATAAAGCTAATAAATGCATGAAAACTATTTTAATGTCAGTAGCTATCAAGGATGTACAAATTGAACAGATATCACCTTTGATGATATGACTAGAGGAGCTAATAAAAATGAACCACAAAGAACAAATGTTGGTGAGGGTAAGAAAAAAACAGAACTTTCATACACAGTTGGTAGAGAAGTAAATTAATAAGTAATAAAGTTGGAGAGTAGTATGGAAGTTCCAAGAAGGACTGAGAATAAGATTTTCAGATGATCCATCAATCTCACTTCTATATACATACCCCAAAGAAATTAAAACAGCATATCAAAGGGATACTTGAATGCTAAATTTATTGGTGCACACTTGCAATAGCTATGATGTGGAATCAGCCTAGATGCTCAGAAACAGATGAATAAATATACATAACTTATGAACATGGAATATAACAAACTAGGTACCAGAAACAGTCTGTAAGAGATGGCTGGGACCAGATATCTGGAAACTGGAGGAAAAATGTAGTCTAAGTTGATATAGACCTTAACTACTATTACAATTGTTTGTTCCTTTATGAACAAAGAAGTACATGATTCACATGGTACACATTTTGGCTTATGACTTTTCAAATTTTTCTCAACTTTTGCCCTCCAGAAGCCAAACACATTAGAGATTTACACATGACAATTCTTTGTTTTGTGCCTGTGCTTTTATATACTAAGAATGTATTTATAAAAAATAATCATTCATAAATGACTGGTTTTGAGTTTGATAATTTATATCATTTATGAACGATATGTATGTGTGTACATATAAACTATTCAGAAAGATATTATATTCTACTTATATGCCAGGAGTTGATAGATAACGAGGATATGCATGTGGGAGAAGATATATAACTGAATGGGAAGGAGGAAGAAAACTAAGGAGACAGGGAAGATAAGAAGAGAGGGATGGAATGGAGAAAGAAGGGTATGGAAAAGAGACAGGGAGAGAGTAAGGCAAAAAGGTGAAAAGGAGGGATATATATATATATATATATATTGAAGGAAAGAGGGAAAAATGAGAAGGGAGGGAGGGAGAAATAAATGGAAGGGGAAAGAAGAGGGGCAAGGGAGGAGGAAGGAAGAAAGGAAAAGAGGAAAAAGGGAGAAAGAAAGAGAGAAAGGGAGGAAAGAAGGGAGAAGATGCTAAGGCAGAAAGCAGGGAGAAACAGAAACTTCTCTTTTTCTTTACATCCTTTAATCAAGTTTACTTGCTCTAATTCATGATTAAGATTCTTTTGGCATGAACATTCTTTTTGATCCCAAAATGTTTTATATTTTAGAAGAGTTCAATTCTTTACAAGCGGAAGCTTATCCTTCTTGTATTTAGTCAAATCTCCAAGTGTGGGGTAGCAGAGTAGAGGATCTCATTCATATCACTCTTAATTTCTACCTTAAATATCAAATGGAGCAATTATTGAAGAATTGGGGGGAATTTAAAAACATTTGACTATCAAGGATTTGTAATAATGCAATGTTGACTCCATAGTTGGCAACTCTATTTCATGTTTCCTAGTCTAAACATAGAACACAAAAGCTGTTGTTCAGTGCAGTGAAGAATAGAGGCTAGAACTAGCTTCTTGGTTCACAGTGTGTTATGATGCCAGGATTTTACATTCTTGCTATCTCTACCTATTACTATGTATTGGAATTGTAATCTCCTATTCTATGTGGTTCTGGAGTGATTTTGGTTGAGAAACTGATGAGAAAGTGACTCTATGACCTTGATTCAAGTTTTCTTGATCCTTGACTTCAATATTCATATCTATCTTACTCTCCAAAATAAATTTTGTCTGGAATAGGTGCATTATCAAAAGAACTGTATCTCTTGCAGTTCTTGATTAAATATTCAAATTGATCCGGAAGCAGTGTGTTCCTCACTACCCACACCAATGTTCTGGGATCCTGAATCAAAGACACACAGACTTTATATTTTGATATGGTTATAATAGCTCAATGGTTAGGCCATTTCCTAACATCCTCATGTTTAGTCTACCTTCTTCCAATATTCCCAAGTCATTACTTACTAAAATCTATATTCCATCTTTGCTGCCCTGGACCCATTTGGGTAGCCCTCTGCTGACTGTTCTTCCCTGGCTCCTACATGGCAGCTATGCTTGCTGTGTGGCATCTTTCCTCCTCTTCTCCCAGCATGACAGATCTCCCATCTCTTTCCTTCCTTTCTCTCTCTCTTCTTCCCCAAGAAGGCATTCAACATGAAATGAGGTAAGATGAAACAACACATAGCCTAGGTTTATGTGTAAGAGTTACTTTACTCTGTAGACAAGTATCACCAGTGTCTGAATATTTAATTTCTATTAATTAATTAATAAATCTAAAAGTAACTAATACAGGGACATTGCATGCTTTTAAATAACATGGAATGGAAGCAAAAATTTGAGTTGTTACAGTACTCAAAGGTAAAACTGTTGAGCAATTAGATTTTTAAATGTGTTCTAAACACAAAGCATGTGATTCTTCTAGGAGCAGCCCTCCTAGTAGACAAGATATAATTGCTCTAAAGCCCACTTCCCCCACGAAAGCATCTGTCTTCCCTTGCTGCACATGCTGTTTTGAGCATTCCAGATGAAGCACCAGATATGTGTGTGCAGAACATGTGGAACTGGATTTAGGATAAGTGTCCATGAAATATTCATATGTGAATGACAATGCTGTGTTTAAAGGACCTCATTTCCCATGAATACCACGCATGATCTTCCTAATGAAAACTGAGCAACAGTAGTAGAAAAAAAAACTTTATTGAATTTTCTGTCTCAGTTTTCCTCTAGGAATATGTCTTACAGATGTTAAAAGCATCCTATTAAATTCAATTAAAAAGAGAATGAAAGGAGGTAATGGAGAGATCCAAGGGACTCTACAGGAAAACATAAATGTTTACATAATTATGAAATACTCTGAATAAAAATAGGATTGACAAGGTTGACACAGAGTTATAAAGAAGAGAGTTACAATACTCATCTAAGCAGAGTAGAATTGGTTATTAACAAATTGAATGGATTAAATAGAAATTAATGGATGCCATGATTACTTCCTAAAAACTTTAAGAGATTATTTTAGGTGTTTCATTATAAGTAAATAGTGATGTTTACTATGATGGGTATGTTTATCTTGATTTATATATTCTAAAATATATTTTTATTTGTCAAGATTTATAAGCAGATAGTGGTGTGACTAAGATAAATGACCACTGTCAAAGGTGTAGTGGACAAAGGAGCTTTCTTTATTACCCAATTTATTACCCAATTGAAAGTTTCTAGCAGGATTGATATTTCTTTGTGTTTCCAAGTTCAGAGAAATTTGGAGTCCATAGTTCAGAATTTAAACCATGAAAGCATTCGGGAAAAGGTTTAAAGGATCATTGGTATAGGTATAGAGTTTGGAACTCTTTCATCTGATTCTGATACAGGGATGGGTATTGCATCTAACTAGAGAGTTTATCTCCTATGTAATATTGTAAAGAAAGACATATATAAAATTTACCTTAAAGCAATGTTAAATAGAAGCCAGTCATATTTTCTGAATTCTAATCACATAGAGTAGAACAGAAGTCAGAAAGCTGATATGGGCACATTGTCTATGTTGTGTCTCTACATAAGGAAAGGACGGGTATCTATGATAAATGCTTGCAGCAGCTACCTGACCCACAAATGTTAGGATTTTTGGATTATAATTGTATTGACTTCTAAGGGTACTAATTAATATTGTTGGAGATTAATTTAAAGTGGTTATGACTGAAAGGCATAATGTGCCATAAACCTAAAATACTCATGATATTTTAGGAAATTATCAATTCTAAGGAAGACAATACCTAAAGGAGTTCTACAGTAAAATGAAAAACTGCTTTCTCTAAGAGAATATTATGAGAAGAATGTAAGAAGCAGCATTGCATCTATGAACAGCAAGTTGTTTTTTCCCATAAGACTAACTTCAGAATCATTTGAAATATGGTTAGTACCTGTTTCCTTTTTCCACAGTGGTCTGGAATTTATAATTCCATTTGTTTGTTTATTTGTTTTTTAGTTTTTTATTGGATATTTTCTTTATTTACATTTCAAATCTTATACCCATTCCTGGTCTCTCCCCCAAAAAATCTCCCTATGCCATCCTTCCTCCCCCTGCTTCTATGAGGGTTTTCCCCACCTACCCACCCACTCCCGCCTCACTGCCCTGGTATTCCCCTACACTGGGGCCAAGGGCCTCTCCTCCTATTGATGCCTGACAAAGCCATCATCTGCTACATATGCAGCTAGAGCCATGGGTCCCTCCATGTGTGCTCTTTGGTTGGTGGTTTAGTCCCTGGAAGCTCTGGGAGGTCTAGTTGGTTGATATGATACTTGTTCTTCTTAGGTTGCAAACCCCTTCAGCTCCTTCAGTCCTTCCCCTAACTCCTTCATTAGGGTCCCCATGCTCAAGCTGACAAAGCCTATCAGGAGACAGCTATATCAGGCTCCTGTCAGCAAGTACTTCTTGGCATCAGCAATAGTGTCTCGGTTTGGTGTCTGCATATGGGATAGATCCCCAGGGGATCAGTCTCTGAATGGCCTTTCCTTCAGTCTCTGCTCTACTCTTTATCCCCATATTTCAGGAGCAATTCTGGGTTAAAATTTTTGAGATGGGTGGTTGGCCCCACCCCTCAGTCAGGAGCCATACCTAACCCCTCGATATGGTCTCTACAGGTTCTCTCTCCCCTTTATTGGTTATTGGTTATTTCAGCTGTCATTCCCATTGGGTCCTGGGAGCCTCTTGCTTTCCTGGCATCTGGGACTTTGATGTGGCTACCCCTAGTCCCCATCTCTCTTGCTACATAGTTCTTTTCAATTTTCTATACATCTCCCCCATCTCTTCCCACACCTGATCTTACCCCCTTTCCCCCTTCCCCTCCTCTCTTCCTTCCAAGTCCCTACTATCCTCTATATCCCATGATTATTTTGTTCCCCCTTCTAAATAGGACTAAAGCATCCACACTTTTTCTTCTTCTTGAGTTTCTTCTTCTATGGTCTGTGAGTTGTATTGTGGGTATTCCAAGCTTTTTTCCTAATATCCACTTGCTGTGAGTCATCATGCAGTTGCTGGGAATCGAACATGAATCTCTGGAAGAGTAGTCAGTGCTCTTAACCTCTGAGCCATCTCTCCAACACTATACCAGACTTTTGAAGAAGAGTTAACTCCAACACTTCTCAAATTATTTCACAAAGTAGAAATAGAAGGCATTATTGATGGTGTCCTTTGCCTTACAGAAGCTTTAAAGTTTCATGAGGTCCCATTTATTATTGATTTTAGTGCTTGAACTATTGGTCTTCAGGAAGCTATCTTCTGTACCAATCTTTTTAAAGTAGTTGCCCATTTTCTTCTTCTGTTACATTTCCAGTTTTATATTGTGGTCTTTGATCCACTTGGACTTGAATTTTGTGCAGAGTGATAAATATTGATCTATTTGCATTCTTCTCCATGCAGACATGCAGTTAAATCAGCACAATATGTTAAAGATACTTTCTTTTTTTCCAGTGTATGGCTTTGGATTCTTGGTCAAAAATCAAGTGTAGTTAGGTATGTTAGTTTAGTTCTGGGTTTTTGTTTTCATTACATTGACCAACCTGTGTGTTTTTATGCCAACACCGTGTCCTTTTTATTACTATTGCTCTATAGTACAGCTTGAAATCAGGGATAGTGATACCTCCAGAAGTTCTTTTATTATATAGGGTTGTATTAACTATCCTGGGTTTTTTGTTTTTCCAAATGAAGTAGAGAATTTTTTTTCTTTCAAGGTCTGTGAAGAATTTTGTTGGAATTTTGATTAGAATTTCTGAGGATAAGGGGAAAGGATAATGAGAGCGTGGTTTGAGAGGTTGGGATTGAGAGGAAAAGAGTAGAGGAGCTGATATCTGGATGTAAAGTGAAGAAAGAAAGAAGAAAAAAAGAAAAAAGAAAGAAAGAAAGAAAGAAAGAAAGAAAGAAAGAAAGAAAGAAAGAAAGAAAGAAAGAAAGAAAGAAAAAGTAACTGAAGGAACATTGCCAAATTCATTTTATGAGGCCAATGTCACCCTGATACCCAAACCACACAAAGATTCAACAAAGAGAATTACAGAACAATTTCTGTTATGAACATACACGCAAAAACACTCAATGAAATACTTGCAAACCAAATCCCAAGAACACATCATAAGATCATCCACCATGATCAAGTAGGCTTCATCCCAGAGATACAGGGATGGTTTAACAAAAATCAGTCGATGTAATCCACCATATGAGCAAAGTAGAAAACAACAGACAAACAAACAAAAGATCATCTCAGGAGATGTTAAAAATGCCTTTGATAAAATCCAACACACCTTCATGATAGAAGTCTTGGAGAAATTAGTGATTCAAGACACATACATAAATACAATAAAGGCAATATACAGCAAACTGAATGCCAAATCAAAATAAATGGAGAGAAATTCAAAGCAATCACACTAAAATCAAGAACAAGACAAGGCTGTCTACTCTCTCCATAATTATTCAATGTACTACTTTAAGTTTTAACTATAGCAATAAGAAAACAAAAAGAGAACTGTAGTGGGTATAGTCCTGCCCTGCCAGGCCTCTGCTCCAAGTCCCAGCAGGTCTCTTTCTCCTGCCCAGCACCCACTCCTTCCAAGTATCCGGCAAAGCATGACTCTTAAACTTGAATAGTTAACCAAATATATTTATGTATATGAAACTCCCAATTACATAATGCCAATTTACAATGATAAAATTTTATCCCAATATTTCTAACCTCTTAGCACACCAGAAACACATCTGACGCCATCTGGATCTGCGAATCTCCTCCTCTGCTCCCTCATGCAGCTCCCAAGCTCCCTCTCTCTCCACCCCTCCTTCTCTTAGCTCCTCCTCCTCTCTCCCCTCCAGTCACTTGCCTCCCACTGTCTCAATGTGAATGGATAGGAAATATCTTGCATCAGAGAACAAGTGGATACAAATTGGAAAGGAAGAAGTCAAAATATTGCATTTTTAGTTTATAAGTAACCCCCAAAATTTCTACCGGGTATCTCCTATAGCTGATAAACATCTTCAATGTGGTTGGTTACAAGGTTAACTCAAAAAATCAGTATCCCATCTGTATATACAAATGACAAAAGAACAGAGAAAGAAATCTGGGAAACAACACTCTACACAATAGCCATAAACAATATAAAATATCTCAAGGTAGCTCTAACCTCCCAAGTGAAAGACTTGTATGACAAAATGTGAAGTCTTTGATGAAAGAAATTGAAGATAATCAGGAAATGAAAAGATCTCCCATGCTCATGGATCAATAGAACTAACAGAGTAAAAATGACCCTCTTGCAAAAAGCAATCTACAGATTCAACACAACCCCATCAAATTCTGTAACTGATCATGCTGTTTCGTGGGTTCTTCTTTTTCCCACCCTTTATACCCCTGGTATCATCCCCTAACACTAGAGTAGAAAGAAACAAGAATAAGAAAAAGACAAATTTGGAAAACCCCTGATCTAATTTCTTTCCTTTTGTTTCTTCTTTGACCACGGACAGTAACAGAATGCAGCTAACCTCTCTAAATGACCAACAATTGTTGAGCCCTACCTCTTGGAACCTTACTATTTATAATCTTTTTGAAAATGTCTCAGGATTTCAAATATCACACAATCACAGAAACTGTATACAGCTGGCAACACTATGACTCTACTGGAGCACAAGTCAAATTATAGTCAGCTGCTGCAGTCAGTCCAAAGCTGCCTTATATTCCTACACCTGGGATTAAAACAGAAAACACATTCTTATAACAATTCTGTGTTTTTAAAATAAAAACAAAATTGTACAATTGTCACTACATTTCCCCACTTCTCTTATAAGCCATTAAGTGTGCCATGTATAGTTGGAAATTAGGAACAGAGGCATTTATAGAGATAAGTGCTTTTCGGCTCAGTAGCCAAGGTTTTCAGAAGAGCTCTCCTGCTCAATTCTATACTTTATCACTTTTGATGGTATCTACAGTCTTTTATTTCCTGTGGATATATAAACAAATATGCACTGCAATACAAAACCTTAACTGGATTCCATTCTGATGTTAAAACATCTTTGAAGAATGTAGGCTGATTTAATTCCACTTTTTTTTTTTTTGAAAACAGTGTCTCTAAATTGCTATTGTTCCTTTTCAATAACACTGAGACAATTTAAAGTTAATAGAGTGTTATTTAGTTCATCACTGGGGATCTTTATTCTTCCTTTTTGTTTTATAATCATTTCTTTTAAGGTAAGATTAGAACTTTCTACAACTCTTTGTCCTTTATGATTGTATGGTACCTACAATATGTTGTATATTTTAATTTACAAATAATTGCTTCTTCTTACTTGAGACATATGAAGGTGCATTGTCAGTCCCTATTTGTACATATTTACCTGTTAAGGCCTAAGTAAAATATTAAGGTATTAATGGAATGTTTAGGCCTAGATAAAATGTTAAGGCCTAGTAATTGTTACTTGGCTAGCCTGCCATTTTGTAAAGAAACATTTGCTTTTATAAGCTGCCATATGAATGGACCTCAACATAAAAGAGATACCTGCATCAATGTAAGAAATTATTTTGGTTAAGACTTTCCTTTTCAGTAGTGGTCAAGTAAAGTTTAAGTTTCCAAGACCTCCCTGGGAACTGACATCATACTGAGCAGAAAAACACATACATTGGCAACTGACTTCCAGGTTGGCAAGTTCAGACATGAATGTTAGAACAGGTAAGTTGAATCTCTCAACAAATGGAAGCAGGATAAGTGTACAACAAAGACATATTCCTAAGGAAATCTCCCAATCCCTAAATCTTGATTGATGGAATAATTTGGGACAGATGTTTGTAGATTTAGGCTTAAAAGCCCTGTAGATCTTTTTTTTTTTTTTAATTTTATTTTCTAAGTTTTTTTATTTACATTCCAAATCATTTCCCCTTTCCCGTTTCCTCCCTCCCCGAAAGTCCCATAAGCCCCCTTCCCTCCCTCTTTTCCCCATTCAACCCCCAGCCACAGTTCAGCTCCCACACCTGAATCCTGTCTCAGATCTATCAATCTTGGGGTGTGGTATTTAATAAACCATTTCTAGTTGACGGAGATCTATGTCTGAGTGGTTTGTGTGGTGATTCCCAGAAACTAACAATCCCCATAAGAGCCATTACTTCCAGTAAGTGGATAATTACAGAATCTGCCTGTTCAGAAGTCAAAGCAGTTGCCCATTGAAACTCTGAATACATATCAATTGTATGGTGTACAAACTTTAATTTTCCATATTCTGCAGAATAAAACATATCCACCTGTCAGATTTCCTTACTTCTGGTACACCTAGGATTAATTCTAGTGGTCAATGGAGTTTGGTTCCATAAAGACAAAGTATGACATTTTCTTATAATTTCCTTGGCTTGTTACCATGTGATAGAAATTTTTTCTTTAAACTTTTACTGTTGCCGGGCAATGGTGGTGCATACCTTTAATTCCAGCACTTAGGAGGCAGAGGCAGGCAGATTTCTGAGTTTGAGGCCAGCCTGGTCTATAGAGTGAGTTCCAGGACAGTCAGGGCTACACAGAGAAACCCTGTCTTGAAAAACAAAAAAACAAACAAACAAAAACCCTTTACTATTAACATCATATTTCTAATGAAATTTTAGGACTTCTAAATCATTTCCTATTAATAATGGTCACATTTCCATGTGCTAATCGACCTAGTAAGCTGAATATAGGTGATATATAATGGATAGTTTCTATTTCTGATTGTCTGTTGTAGCTGTATAAGTAACAAGGTTCATTCCTGAATTATCTGGAATAAGTTGAGCAATTTCTACACATAAAACAACTCTTTCTGCATATTGAGATTAAGTAACTATATTAAGAATTTCAAGAAAATCTAATAATACCATAAGAATTACGTACGACTATGGTTTTTGAACTGAAGTATGAGGGCTTTGAATTACTTTGCTCATTTTGTCTGACTTATAGCCTGCCATTCCCAATTCATTTTCATCAGTGTAGAACATAGGCACAATAGGAATTGGTTTTTGTTATTGTTGTTGTTGTTGTTTTACAATACAGAGGAGAATCCAATTAGATTTTTTTTCTCATAAACTGAAGGTGCTTGCTTTTAGGATATTTGTTGTTAATATCTCCAGATAGTTGCTTAACACTCTGCTAATCATCACTGATTATCCATAACGACATGATCTCAGCATTAGTATAAGGTACTATGATATAGTCATATGCTACCTTATTCTATGATCATGTCAATTTTCTTTCATTGTAAATCTTTACTATTTTACTTTGGGTGCTAAGAAAATCCACTCTATAATACCATTTCCTTTGCATAATGAGCTCAATAGGAGAATGAATTGAAACAAAAATAATCAAAATACAATCAAGTTTGGGACCTATGTGATCCACATATGCATCTTCTCTTTTCTACTAAAGTTGACTTTATTTGATTCCTTTGCTAATTGTAGGCATAATATTATTGTGCACTATGTGAAGATTCAAATGTTGATTTCTGTCTCTCTTATATATGGTTACAATCTGTATTCAAAGACTCTAATGTTTCAATCTTGTGTAAACAGCAGCTATCCAATTGTTTCCTGAAGTATCAATAAAGAAATATTAACAGTCACTGACTGAGCAGGGCAGAGAAAAGGGCTAAACTTCCTGCTGACCAGGAGAGTGGGTGAGGGAGAGAGGAAATTGGGGCTTAGCCATGGAAAAAGAGTCCAGGAGAGACCATGAGAAAACAGCTTGAGTAGAAAAGGCCATAAAATGCAACTATCTTGTGAAATTTTGTGGGTAGTAGCCAGATTATCTTAGAATATTAAAATAATACTGCTCAGATGCTGTACCTTTAAAGCATGTTAAAGAAATATAATGGTCCAATATTAATTATTTGAGAGATAGCTGGGTAAGACACTGTTTAAAAGCTATTGACAGCTGTCTTGAACTGTGTAAGTCTGAATCTCCCTATAATATTTGAAACTTAACTCTTGAGTAGTTAATCCAATGGTGGACAATAGCAATTATTTTTAATTTTTTTATTAGATATATTCTTTATTTACATTTCAAATGTTGTCCAATTTCCTGGTTTCCCCCCACCCCAAAAATCCCCTAACCCATCTCCCCTCCCCCTGTTCACCAATCAACCCACTCCCACTTCCCTGTCCAGGTATTTCCCTACACTGTGTCATTGAGCCTTCCCAGGACCAAGGGCCTCTCCTCCCTTTGATGTCCAACAAGGCCATCCTCTGCTGCCTATGCATCTGGAGCCATGGGTCCCTCCATATGAACTCTTTGGTTGATGGTTTAGTCTCTGGGAGCTCTGGGGAGTACTGGGTGACTCATATTGTTGCTCCTCCTATGAAGCTACAAACACCTTCAGCTTCTTTGGGTCCTTTCTCTAGCTCCTCTATTGGGGACCCTGTGCTCAGTTCAATGACTGGCTGAAAGTGTCCCCTTCTGCATTTGTCATGCACTATCAGAGCCTCCCAGGTGACAGCTATATCTGACTCCGGTCAGCAAGCACTTGTGAGCATCCACAATAGTGTCAGGGTTTTGTAACTGTATATACGATGGATCCCTAGGTGGAGCAGTCTCTGGATGGTCTTTCCCTCAGATTCTGAACCACTCTGGAAATCAGTTTGGCGGTACCTCAGAAAGTTGGGCATAATACTGTCAGAGGACCCTGTTATACCACTCCTGGGCATATACCCAGAGGATTCTCCAACATGTAATGACACATGCTCCACTATGTTGATAGTAGCCTTATTTATAATAGCCAAAAGCTGGAAAGAACACAGATGTCCTTCAATGGAGGAATGGTTACAGAAAATGTGGTATATTTACACAATGGAATACTACTCAGCTATTAAAAACAATGAATTCATGAAATTCTTAGGCAAATGGGTGGAACTGGAAAATATCATCCTGAGTGAGGTAACCCAATCACAAAAGAACACACATGATATGCACTAACTGATAAGTGGATATTAGCCTAGAAGCTTGGAATACCCAAGACACAATTCACAGATCAAATGAGACTCAAGAAGAAGGAAGAACAAAGCATGGATACTCTGGTCCTTCTTAGAAGGGGAAACAAAATATCCACAAGAGGTGATACAGGGATCATAGCAAATTAATATCTCCCATTAATTTTTAAAAATCACCAAGGGTTTCCAACTAATCTCTTCTGATCTGTACCTTTTGTAGTTGAATTTTGTTGACTTATTTTATAATCCAAATAGTTAATAGAACCTCCTCACTGTCATTTTTCAGGAGCAATCTGTAACTACTAGCATGGCAGAATTTTTTCTGTGCCCTTAAATATTTTCTCTAAAGTATATGTGTCAGAATCAGTCAAAAAAAATATCACCCATGATAAATAATGAATTGAAGAAATGGCCTGTGAATTAGTTCTAGTGGTTTTTGCACAAAATACTGACACGAAGTTGGACTGTTTAACATTCCCTGTAACAGAAAATTCCACCGGTACCATTTTACAGGTTGGGTAATATTATGAGTAGGCACTCTGAAAACAAACCTTTCTCTATCTTGCTCATGCAAGTGAATAGTAAAAAAAAAAACAAAAAAAAAAAAACAATCCTTTCAATCAATTATTATCACAGATTGCGCCTTAGGTAATAAGGTAAAGAAAGTCCAGGCTATAATGGAGCTACTGTTGGATTACTCTATGCACTGCTCTTAAATCTATGGATACTCTACATTTTCCTGATTTCTTTTTTTTTATAGCAAATACAGGGGAATTCCATGGGTTGGTAGACTCTTCTATATGTTGAGTCTCCAGCTGCTCTTGTACCACCTGCTCAGGTGCTTGTAATATTTCCTTAGTTATGGGCAATAGATCTACCCACCCAGACTTGTCAGTAGACCATTTTAACAATAGAGACTTTGGTATTTCAACAGTGCCCCTCTCCCTTATAAGTTTGGAAACTCAATGTTAGCTATGTCCTGTGTTTGGATAATTGCTTTTAATGACATATATCATTATCTTCACCAGGAGAATTTACCATTTCGCCCTTTTTTATTTTTCTTTTTTTTTGTTGTTCTTTTTTATTGAATATTTTATGTATTTACATTTCATATGTTATCCCCTTTCCAAGTTTTCCCTTCGGAACCCCCGTCTCCCCTCAGTCCTCCCCCTGCTTCTATGAGGATGGTCCCACTCCCAACCACCCATTCCCACCTGACATTCCCCAGTTCCCCAACACTAGGGAATCGAGTCTTCACAGGACCAAGGGCTTCTCCTCCTATTGATGCCAGACAATGCCATACTCCACTACATATGCAGCTGGGGCCTTGGGTCCCTCCATATGTAGTCTTTGGTTGGTGGCTTAGTCCCATGGAGCTTTGGGGGTTCTGGTTGGTTGATATTGTTGTTCTTCCTCTGGGTTTGCAAACCCCTTCAGCTCCTTCATTCCTTTCTCTGACTCCTCCATTTGGGACCCTGTGCTAAGACCAATCCTCCTCTGTATTTTTCAGGCTCTGGCAGAACCTTTTGGGACACAGCTATAACAGGCTTCTGTCAGCAAGCACTTCTTGGCATCTGCTATAGTGTCTGGGTTTGGAGTCTGTATATGGGATGGATCTCCAGGTGGGGCAGTCTCTGGATGACCTTTCCTTCAGTATCTGCTCTACACTTTGTCCCTGTATTTCCTTTAGACAGGAGCAATTCTGGGTTAAGAATTTGGAGATGAGTGGGTAGCCCCCTCCCCCAACCGGAGCCTTGCCTAGCCTCTGGGTATGGTCTCTACAGGCTCTCCCTCCCCTTTGTTGGGCATTTCAGCTAATTTCATCCTTTTGGGTCCCGGGAGCCTCTTGCTTTCCTGGCATCAGGGACTTGCTTGTGGCTATCCCCACTTCCCTGACTCCCATTACTACACACTTCTGTTCAAATTCCTGACCCTCTATATATCATCCCTGTCTCCTTTCATACCTGATCATCTCCCCTCCCCAGTTCCTCTCAAGTTCCTACCACCCTCTACCTCCCGTACCATTTCACCCTTTATTTCATCATGGACTGGTCTCTGAAATAGCAGGAATATTAATTCGAGTAAACCACTGTTATAGAAGATCCTTTCCTCATAAAATTTATCAGTATATCAGCCACATAAAGCATTAACTTTCCTATTTGACCATGCAGTTGCACACATTTAAAGCATCTCAGACTTTGTTTATCTAAGATAACTTTTCAATTCTTAGAATCTATGTATAAACCTTCTGAAGTGGCCATTCTGAATTTCAATCATTTTGCGAAATGATAGTTACATCAGCTCCCATATCCACCAAATTTTCTATATCAATGCCATGTACTTGGAATTTTACTTTTGGCCTCTGATCATTAATAACTTTGCCAGATCATACATTTTCCAGTACATCCAAATCCTTCTATCATTTCAACATTAATGTATTTACCCTTGATGCAAAAGAACATTAGCAGCTGAGTAGTCATATCACCTGCATTAAATTGCATATCTCTCTCTCTCTCTTTTTTTTTTTACATAGGCTATACTTTTAATTTCTCCTCTGAAATCTTTATCTATAATTCCTGGACATACAGTGAGTCCTTGCAGAAGTCAATCCACTCCTTCCTAAGATCATAACTCCAGTAGCTATTTTATAACATTGAATTTTGGGGGATACAATAAGAGCTGTGGCCAAGTCCAGAGCTCTGCTCCCTGTGATAGCCTGAATTGTATTTCCAATGTTGAGTGGAGGCTTTTTGGTCTGCTTGTTACACTGAAATGGCCTATGACTTTTGCTGTGGGGCCTCGAGTCATGCCCCTAAGGACATTTCCTGACAGTAAGAAATTACCTTGAATATCTCTTTTGGACCTATACTCATTGGTCCAATGGGAACACTGCCATATCACCTGCACACCCCTGGAAACCTAGTCCTTCTTTGTGGTTTATATTTAGAAAAACTATTGCTTATGGAGATGTCTTGTGTGCAATTTTGTTGCAAATTACCATATTTCTCACACTTAAAGCAACAGGCATTTTGAGATCGGAGACCTCTAACTATAGCTTGATATATTATAGTAACAATATGAGTTTATCTGTTATCTAATCATCCATAGGCAGTACTGGATGCTTTAATGGTCTAGTAAATTTTTTACATTTGGTACTAGAATTTTCACACACCACACCTCTATTAACACCTGCCTTGTATCAGGATCTGATTTGGCTCAGTCCACACTTGAAAGTAATCTTTATAATCTTTAAAAAGAAAATCAGAGAAGGGCTATCCATAATATTATATAGTAGGTATAAATGTAACTTTTTCCCGGGGTCCTCAACTTTGCCCCAAACTCTTAAAACTATTAAATGATATTGTTCTATAGTAGCATCATCAAATTAAATCTGTCCTTATATATCAGAGTACTACCCTTCATCCAGCAACTGGTATTTTCCTATATTCATTTCTGTCAGTCTACTTTGCTGTTCAATATTTGTGGCCCCTTTCCTCTACCATGTTATCCATTGCAATTGTGGAATAGCTTCTAGTACAACTTACCAATCCCTTACAGTATTGGGGAATAATTCTATTTTGGGTAGCCTAGTTATGTAGAATTTGTTTCAGATAAATCAAGTGCATCTTGTATGAAATCATAACCTCTTTAAATATCCTTAGATCTATCTTTTCTCTAGGACATCATCCTATTTTGTAATAAGCTTGTTCCACACCATTAGCAGACATAACGTCTTTAACTACTGGAAAAGCTGATGATGATCTCACAACCTCAGGCATCCCTTGCTATAACTCTGCTGGTAAGGTTGGTTTAAGCTTGAGTCTTTCTCTCAAAACTGCTAATTCATCACACTGTCCTCCCAATTTTTCATCTTTTCTCTGAACCAACCTTCCTCCTCCCCAATTCCATTTCCTCTTTTCTTCTGCAGGAAGCTCCCATTCTTTTGCTCAGTCACTAGGACTGGGCCTTTTTGTTCTCTCTTTCCAGTGTGCCTTGTCTCCCAAGTGCTTCCATCTCCACCTACAGTCTTTTTAGTTGCACAGACAACGCTGCAACTCTTTTAGAAAAGAGAGTAGAGTGACAAACTTCTTTCCCATTTCAGCAACTTATCATTTCTCAAGCACTTCCATTTCCACCTGCAATTTTTCAACTGTGCAGTCATTCTTCCAACATTTTTTGAAACAGAGTATAGGAAGAAGAAAAGCAAGCAAACAAACAAACAAAAACAATAAAACAGAAAATTCTTTTGGGTTCAAAGCTGGAATATTTCAGTGGTTGCAACCACAATAAATTTTTTGCTGGCATCCTGAAAAACAATCCATTCCTTCATCAAATGCCATTTGCTGTATGTCTTTTGAAACCAAACTTCCCTATTTATCATTAATTTTATGCACCATTTGTAGCTGGTCTTGCTATTTTGTGGGTTTTTTCTTTCCCACCCTTTATTCCCTCTGGTTTCACTCCTAAAACTAGAGAGGAGAGAAAGACGAGTAGAAGGAGAGGGGAATTAGGAAAATCCCTGAATTTTTTTCCTTGTGTTTCTTCTTTGAGCATAGCTAGTAACAGGCTACAAACAACCTCCCTAAGTGAACAATAATCGCCAAGCCCACCTCTTGGGGCCCTACCATTTATATCCTCTCTGAAAGTTTCCTATAATTTCAAATGTCACACAATCACAGAAATTGTCTTCAGTTGGCAAAACTATGACTTGGATGGAGTACAAGACAAATCATAATCAGCTGCTGTGGTCAGTCCAAAGTAGCCTTATATCTCTACACTTGGGATTAAAACAAAACCACATTCTTATAATATTTCTGATTTTTTTTTAAAAATCCAAAATTCCAAAATTGTCACCACAAAATTTCAAGACAATTCCTTACAAACCTTAAAAGGACAATATTCAATTTCATATGAAAAACAAAAAACAAAATTTCAAGATAACTAAAACAATTCTGAAGAATAAAAGATCTTCCAGAGGTATCACTATCACTGATTTCATGCTGTACTACAGAGATATAACAATAAAAACTGAATGTTGTAGGCATAAAAAAAAGGCATGTTGTCAATGGTATTCAATTGAAGACCCAAACAAAAATCTGCATACCTACAGACACCTGATTTTTTTTTTATAAAGAATCCAGAAATACCCAATGGAAAAAAGAAACCACTTTCAACAAATGGTACTAGTCTAAGTGAATGTCAGCATGGAGAAGAGTGCAAATACATCTATATTTATCACCCTGCACAAAACACAAGTCCAAACGGATCAAAGACCTCACCTTAAAACCAGACACACCAAACATGATAAAAGAGAAAGTAGGGAATAACTTTGAATACATTGGCACAGGTGTTCTGGAAAGAACACCAATAGCTCAGGCACTAAACCCAACAGCTAATAAATGGGACCTCACAAAACTGAAAAGCTTCTGTAAATTAAATGACACAGAAGTGACAACTCATACTGGTGAGTATGTGGAGCAAGGGGATCTCCTCCACTGCTGACGGGAATGCAAAGCTCATGACTATGGGAATCAATATGGCAGTTTCTCAGAAAATTGGGAATTGACATACTTCAAGATCCTTCTATGCCAATCTTCTGCAGATATACCAAAAGATACTCCATCCTAACATAGGACACTTGCTCACTTGTGTTCATAGAGGCTTTATTCATAATAGCCAAACTGGAAACACCCTTGGTGTTTCTCCACCCAAGAATAGATTTTTAAAAATCTTTTGTATTTCCATACTGGAGTATTATTCAGGTATTAGAAAAAATACATCAGAATTTTGCAGGCAAATAGATGGAATTATAAGAAAACTAAGTGACAGAACACAAATACTCACTTAGAAGTGAATATTAACTGTTAAATAAAAGATAATTAAGCTACAATACACAGACATAGAGATTTTCTATAAAAAGACTGGCTTGTGGGAGTGCTAGGATCTCACTGGGAAGGGGAAATAGAATTGTTTTTGTGGGTAGACTTGTGGTGGTTGGGGATGGGAATAGGATGAATCAAGTGGGTGAGGCCATAGACCTATGGAAAAATCAAACACAACTGACAAAAAAATAATTCTTAATGATATTCTGTTATACTCTGTATCATAGTTCTTAAGAAAATGACTACCAAAATAATTTAATTACCACATTGTACTTTAATCACCACTTTGAAGAAATGGATGGTCTAATCAATACCTAATGAATGAAGCTACCATCTCACCCCAAACAAAATGAAACTATTCTTGATTTTGTGGAGGCCAACCTCAAGGTTTTTGAGTTAAGATGGTTCTGCCTTTTCAAGTAAAGAAACAGAAACTCATACGCCAGCATCCTTAGTTATCTTTGTGAAATCCAAGTCTTCCACCACAGTCTTACCACTGCTTCTTTTACCTCCTTGTTCTTCAGTGTATAAATGAGAGGGTTAAGAGTTGGAGTTATTACAGTGTAGAAAAGAGTGAGAAACTTGCCCCATTCATGAGCATAGTGAGTCTTAGGTTGAAGATAGACACCCGTAACAGTACCATAGAACAGGGAAACAACAAGAAGGTGAGAAGTACAGGTGCCAAATGCTTTTTTCTGCCCTGCAGGTGACTTTATCTTCAACACAGATTTCACAATAGCACCATAGGATGAAAGGATGATGGCCAAGGGTAACACTAGGAGGATAACACTGGCTATGGACATCTGCACTTCATTGTAGGTAGTATCTGCACTGGAAAGCTGAATCAGGGCTGGAACTTCACACACAATGTCATCTACTACCCTCTGAGAGCAAAAGGGCAACTTGAGGGTAGCAGTAGATTGGATCAGAGACTGAATCAAGCCTGAACCCCAAGCAAGGAGAGCCAGCTGCAGACAGACTTTAGGGTGCATGACAGTTATGTATCTCAGGGGATGGCACACTGCCACATAGCGGTCCACAGCCATGACAACAAGAAGGACACATTCAGTGGCACCAAGCCACAGGAAGATATAGAGCTGAGTGGCACAGCCACTATAGGTGATAGTTTTCTTTGGACTTCTCAAATTAACCAACATCTGAGGAACACAGCTGCTGGTGAAACAAATATCTAATAAGGAAAGATTGGAAAGGAAAAAATACATAGGGATCTGCAGTTTTGGGTCCTTCAAGGAAACAAAAATTATGATTGTATTTCCAGTAAGAGTCAAACAATAAAAGACCAAAATTACCCCAAAAAGTACCTTCTCTAAATATGGCTTTTCAGAGAAGCCACGGAGGATGAAATCACCATGGGTGTCATTGCAAACTGTGCCCATGCTCTCTGTGAGAATGGCTTCTTCAGGAGATGACATGAAAGCAGTTGCTCAAAAGTCTGTGAAGTCCGGAGCTAGCAGGAACCAAGGCTGGGCAACTTGTTTGATTCCTTTTTACTTAAGAGTATGATGTTAACCTGTAATATTTATGGGGAAAATACTTGAATGAGTGAAGAAGTTTAATATTTGAGATCTGCCATTCATTCTTTTCCTTTTCATTTTTTTCTCTGATGCTTTATGTCTATTTATAGCTCTGCAAGGTAAACTGGGTAAAATACACTGACTTTTTAAGAAGATCACATTGCAAAATATAAATATGCTGCATATTTGTTATTTAAGATTTAGCATTTACTACACTAACTGAATATACAGATTGTTCAACGCTTATCATCTTTTATACTTTCTCTTGCCTTTTTTATTTCTGTGCATCTCCATTCATCTGGCTATTGTCTTCTGATTTCTATTTTTGATCTATATTTTTTCACTTTTTCTTCTTTTAGGCTTCTTTTCACATCTCATCTTTTTGCATCCCTCCTTTATTATTTTATCTTTCAATTTCTGATCTTGATTCATCACTTAGTCATTTTTATGCTGTACAATTTTGTGAGTGGATTAATCTTCTGCTTCTTATGTTTATAATTGTCTTAGAGCAAAATATTGTCTTAGAGCAAAAATAAACCTTAAAATAAATGAACTCACTCCTACTCCAAGTAAATTCTAAGTGTTTATTATATAAACAGACACGCCTGTATTTAATGTGTTTTTCTCCCAGTGAAGAATAACACTTGATCATTCATATAAGAATTCCACATTCTCCATTTGAGGACAAATTTGACACTGAAATAGTAATGCCTAAATTTTATTTATTTATTTATTTATTTATTTATTTATTTATTTATTTATATTAGATATTTTCTTTATTTACATTTCAAATGCTATCCTCTTTCCTTGTTTCCCCTCCAAAAACCCCTATCCCATTCCCCCTCCCCCTGCTCACTAACCCACCCACTCCCACTTCCCTGACCTGGCATTCCCCTACCATGGGGCAATGAGCCTTTACAGGTCCAAGGGCCTCTCCTCTCATCCTCTGCTACCCATGTGGCTGGAACCATGTTTTGCTCCATGTATACTCCTTGGTTGGTGGTTAAGTCCCTGAGAGCTATGGGGTTACTGGTTGGTTCATATTGTTGTAAATTTTATATAGTAAGGTATTCATATATTTTTAAGAAGAGATGATGATAACAAAAAAGAACTGAATAAACAAAAGACTTAGAATTAGTACTAAAATATTTCAAATCAGTAAAACCAAAATCAGTACAAATAATTAAGGGCCATATATAAAACTTTATCCTTGATTCTGGGAACAATTGTATGAATTAATATTTAAAGTGTGTTACATTCATATTTTTTATTTTACTCATATGCTAGAAGCAGATTTAGCTGACGGTTTCACCATTAGTACTTATTATAATTAATGGATTTACTAAAGTACAGGCTAACTGCAGAACAAGTTTTTTTTTCAGAGCACTTGGATGAATAATTCAAATTTTACCATCTTTATTTACTTTATTCATATTTTTACTGTACTGTGAATTCTAGAAAGATTGTATACTGTCTTTGTGACTGTGATTTTTCAGTCCTATTCATCCTTTATATCCTCTAAAATTTTGAACTGTAGTGATGTTCCTACCTTTGTCGTGAATATGAGTATAATGTACTCACAGAGGGCTAATTGATGTTTTAAGGAACTTTGTTTCCTGTGTCCAAATCTACAACCTCATTCTATTCTTCGAGTTCTGTCATCTTTTATGGTCCCTCTTTACTAGTCTCTGTTCTTCCAACTCTCTCTTTGTTTCCTCTGTAGAATAGCAGTGTCTCCATTTCTGCTCAGATTCTATATATCAGCTTACCTACTGACCATCTCCCATTTCTTAATTAACTACTAATTATTTCAAGAGATATACTTTTCCTGGATCAACTGTTTAGACACTGTTTTTTACTGGTGGGCAGTCTTAGTCTAACTGATTTTCATTATGCAAAATTCAAGAATTCCTGTTCATATTGTCATTTTTTAGAAAATATTAATTATCATTTGATTGTTGTTTCAACTCACCATTTTTACTCTTGTAAGCATTCTTCAAAGGGTTCATGAAGACACATGGTGCCCCTTTGACCCTTATGGTCACAAAAGCAAAAGGCAGCATTTGTATGTTTCTCTTAAAGCTGTTGTCTCTGTTTCAGAAGTATCTCATTCTTAAGACCAGTTCTTATTTCAGAAGAACTACAATGCACAGTCCTCTGCGAACTCACATGTATTGCAGATAAGTTAATATCACTCTGCTTTAAGAACCCGGTATATATACTCTTCTCTGTGTCCTGAGATCTCAGCCTGACTATAAAAACTCTATATTGTATTTCCTACTTACTATCTCATTCTCTTTTTCCCTCTTATATTTGCCTATGTTAGATAACTACACCTACTTCTCCATCTAAATTTGTGCTTTAAGGAGAACCTAAATAAAACAGTCATTGCTGTAAATCCACTTAGAAGTAAGTGCCTTAGAAGAATAATCTGGAAATAGATTATGCATCAGTCAGATTACCAAGTACCCTGTACTGTTGAATAATCATGGTAACCCCTAGCATGCACCAACATAACCATCATTCATAATCTGTCTTATTTGTAGCATTAGATGGGGAAGTTGAAGGGGATCTAGCAGGCCTGATCATGACAAATGTAGACTCAAGCATGACAAACATAGCAAATAGGTTTTGCTCTTTTCCTCTCCCTTACTAAAAACATTATATTTTAAAAACTAGCCCCCAAGGTCCATTCCCTCATTTGGCCACTGATTCATTTCTGATACCAAACACCAAATGTAGACATGTTTTTTTCCCCCAACTCTACCTTTTTGTTTTGTTTTGTTTTTTTTGTTCGTTTTTTTCAACTCTACTTTTAATATTGGTTTGTAAATGCTTTAATTTCCCTTCTAGCCTGTCACCTATCAGAGGTAGTAGAAAATAAAGGGGGATGTGGACCTGTTTAGAAATGGTTCTCTGGAGCAAACCCCATCTAAGTTGTCAGGAAATCCACAGTTCAGTTCACCAGTGAGCAGCAGCAGCTCAATCCACTCACGTTTACTTCCCAGATATACCAGCAGTCCAGTTCAGTTGTGTTGAGATAGCAGCAGTACTGGAACAACCTAGCAGGAACATCCAGGCCTCAGCCAAGTAAACAGAAGGGACCAAGATCACAAGGGATGCCAGAAGAATTTCTCAGCTGTGCCTCTCTCAACAAAGTGAAGATCAGCAAAGACAGGAGACCAAGAAGTGTTGTAAAGCAAGCTCTACAAGCAAGCCCCTCTCATAGTCCATGGAGACCTATTTATAACTCCCTTCAAACATCACGTGGTGTTCACAGGCCTTGCCTCACCATGTGTTTTGGCTCAGCATGTTTGTCTTTGCAAAACTCCACATGAGCACATGAGTCTGTAACAGTTGACCCCACTCTGCTAATAGGCCTAGGTCTGAGGAAGTGGCAAGATGCTGCCAACACATCACCAGAAGGTCTTTTATAAAAATGTGTTTCTCTCTATGGAGTCATGACAAATGGAGCTCAACAATGCATGTAAGGTCAAACAATATATTCATATCATTGCCAAAGAATCCTTCATCAAGTACCTTTTCATGTGCTTGCTTTAGCAAAACACCCTTTCATCTGTGTCTGCTTCAGGAAAACATTCCTTCAGGTGTCTGCTTTAGCAAAGCATTCTTTCACTTGCACCTGCTTCAGGAAAACACTCCTTCATGTGTTTGCCCCAGCAAAATGCCATCTGCCAATACAAATGACTTTACAAAGAACCCTTAAGTTTCTATTTCACATCAAGCTCCAACAATTAAAATTTATTATTTGACTATGTCCTATCAGTATTTACCAACTCACCCTAGCACAGACTCTCCTTGTTTCCCCTTAAAAACTCCACTTCTTGCTTCTCTTGTCCACTGATGCTGCTACCTTTGTAGCCTTTCCACACACACTTGCCTCTCCATAGTAATAAATATTCCCTGTGATGAGAATTTGCTGTCTGGATATGTCTTGTACCAATTACATGGAGTCAACATCCCTTCAAAAGTAAAAGTGCAACAAGAAACATGGAGTTCTGTTGTACATTTAACCTTTAAAAAGCACACGAGTGTGGTAATTAAGTTGACTGACTTTTATTCATTGTTCTAGAAGTCTTTGAGAAAAAGTAAATAATAGGATACAGTAAGTCAACTATCAGTGGTTCTCAGATATCTTGTTAAAACATATGTTGGAGAATCAGTTCCAAAGTTTCTGATTCCATATGAATGAAGTTGAGGAATTACAATTTGTAACAAGGTTAATGTGGTGGTGATGATTATAATCATGAAATAGTGCTAGCATAGAAACCATACTCTGAAAAGCATCTACTTAAGGAATGCTGTGAAAAGAAGAGATTTTACACAACATTTGGAGAGGCTATCAATTTTTTTAGACCTAGGGACGTAATTGTTAGAGCCAAGTAACTCAAATGAAGTCCAGCTAAACAACCAGCAAAACTTCACAGAGTCTCAACAGACATTTAATGATAAGTCCAAGGCTCTGTAAAGGATACAAGACACTGAAATGTAATATGGTGGTCATCTTCATTGTTTCACTTCAAAAACTGGAAATGGGGGCAAGAGAGACAATTTAACCGTTCAGAGTTTGCTGTTTGTCAGAGGATATGTGTTAAATTCCCAGAATCCACATCTGGAAAACTCACAACTGCCAATTGTCTGTAAATCTAATTCCAGAAGATCTGACAACCTCCTCTGTCCTCTACCAGAACTCACCTGTGAATATAGATCCAGACCCACACCATCCACTCACACCTACACACACTGACAACTACTACCCACCCAACTGGAACTTCCTGCTTCTAAAATGGCTAAAGCTGTCTCTTACAAGATTTTACAATAATCAGTATGTACTTACCGATTAATCAGACAAAGCAAATTAAGTGCAAGATGGTGTAGTCTTCAAAATCTCCCCTGATTTTATTATGAATTCTAGAGCAATGACTATATTATATTTTGTGTATAAGAAAAAGCAACATCATCAGCAACATCTTACTCTAAGTCAGCAGGACATGTTTAAAATTAACCATGAAATAGATTCTGTAGTGGGACCCAGGTTATAAATCTGGATATTAGAAAGTTTAAAGTTAGGTAAACACTGCTATGATTTAATAAGTAAACACTTGCAAAGCAATGCTGGATCCAATTTTAATATACTTCAGAAAAATATTATTAAAATTGTGATACCACAATATCTACATTGAATGAAATAATATTTGTTGCTTTAATTGTGTTGGCAGAATTTTAAATTGAATGTCAGAAAGATCATGTACAAACAGAGCACCTATCATTTTACTGCAACTTCTGTGATACCCCAGAAGGCACAGCCTTTATTTAAAAAATGAAGAAGGAAGGCATGATAGTGCATCAATATAATTCAGTTCGAGGAACACTGAGATAATTTCATCCTGAAGACCTTTGAAGGAATAGCCAAATGATCTAAATAATTCAACAAAATACAAAGCAAGAAAATTTAACTCATCTGATTCCTTGTAGGTGAAAACATTGTTGATACTTGGATACAATCTGGAGAAATTTTATTTACCATATACATATCTTAAACCAACACAATATTGTAGTTTGTGTTAAGATCTAACATTAGACATTGTGTGTAAGAAAGTATGATTATAAATATTAGACTAATACATATTCTAAGCAATATTGCTCTTGAGTATTTGGACACGTCTAAGCAGTATAATATTAGCTTAGTATCCAATTGTATTCAAATGTTTTGATTTCATAACATTTTAAAACTGTACTAGTATTTTCAAATTTTTTATTTTTTATAGCAAGAAGTGAACTATGCTTCATAATTTGATTCATAAGAACACACATTTGTTCACACATTTAAAGTAAAAAGAAATTAATCAATTACCATATTAACAATTAATTGTAGGATGGATTACAACTCAGTCCAAATGTACTACTATAATGTGTGGATATGCGGACTTTTATATTTAGCTTTTGCAATAAATTAATGTTTGCCTTATTTCTCAAATTTTAGTATATTTTAAGAAATCATCTTTACCCAGTGGTACACTTATTTTCAAAATCAACTTTAATTTGGTCTTGGGGAATGGCTTGCTAGGGAAGAGTACTTCCTGTGAAAGCGTAATGGCCTGTGTTGAATCTGCATTGTTCATATAAAAATTGGATATGGGCTCCAGTGACCAGGTAGTTGGGACCGCCAGGCTCAGAGACAGACAGGCATAATATCGCTTCGGTTTCAGGCAGCTTGTGTGTAACCTGCTCCCAGGTGCTGGGCTGATCTGCAGTAACCAGCGCGCCAGTTCCGCAGTGGGACCTTCTGCCTGGTGGAGGGACCCCGCACAGGGAGGGAGCCTGCCAGCTTCCCTTCCGCGACCTCTGTTCCCGCGGACTGCGCTGGAGAGACCGGTACCCAGGCTCTCCCCCCAATATAACATCACTTGGGACACGGCCTGTTGGGGCTTCCTTCTGTGCCCGAGGGCGGGTTGGTGCTGTGGTCGTCTGGGTGCCAGATCGGCGGGCCATCGTGACCACAGGGTGAGCAGCGCCACGGAGAGTGCCCTCCGCCATCTTTGCTCCAGTGACCAGGTAGTTGGGACCACCAGGCTCAGAGACAGACAGGCATAATATCGCTTCGGGTTCAGGCAGCTTGTGTGTAACCTGCTCCCAGGTGCTGGGCTGATCTGCAGTGACCAGCGCGCCAGATCTGCTGTGGGACTTCTGCCTGGCAGAGGGACGCCCCCTCCCCCCCCAGGAGAGATCACACACCCCTGCACAGGGCAGGAGCCTGCCAGCCTCCCTTTGGCGACCTCTGCTCCAGGAATCCACTAGGCTGAGCCTTTAGATGTGCAAGGCCTCCCCAATATAAGATCACTTGGGGCAAAGCACATTAGGGCTCCAAAGTCACTCAGGAGCAGGCAGGCCCCAGAAATCGGTGCCAGGGGAATCCTGGTAATCCAGGGGGGGCAGAAATAGCTTTGCAGGCTCACAGGAGGTCCAACCAACAGCCAGTGGCAGCAGGACCAACTAACACCAGAGGTATCCAGATGGCAAAAGGCAAACGTAGGAATGTTACTAACAGTAATCAAAGTAATGTGGGACCATCCGAACCCAACTCTCCAACAGCAGCAAGTCCTGGATACCCCACCACACCCGAAAGACAAGATCTGGATTTAAAATCACTTCTCATGATGCTATTAGAGGATCACAAGAAGGACACAAATAAATCTCATAAAGAGTTACAGGAGACCATGAATCAACGGTTAGAAGCCCTTACAAAGGAAACACAAAAATCGCTTAGAGAAATGCGGGAGAACATGGATCAAAAGATGGAGGCGCCCAAGGAGACAACACAAAAATCGCTTAACGAGATGAATCAACGGGTAGATGCACTCACAAAGGAATCACAAAATTTGCATAAAGAAATGCAGAAGAATATGGGTCAACAGACGGATGCCCATAAGGAGGCAACACAAAAATTGCTTAAAGAAATGAATCAACGGTTAGATGCCCTTACAAAGGAAACACGAGAACTGCTTAAAGAAATGCAGGAGACGATGGATCAACAGATGGAATCCCATGAGGAGGAAACACAAAAATCGCTCAGAGAAATGCAGGAGAACGTGGGTCATCAGGAAGAAATCCTGAAAGAGGTAATGCAAAAATACCTTAAAGAAATACAGGAAAATACAAACAAACAAGTGAAGGATCTCAGCAAATCCATCCAGGAACTAAAAAAGGAAGTAGAAACAACTAAGAAATCACAAAGGGAGACAACTTTGGAGATAGAAAACCTTGGGAAGAAATCAGGAGTCATAGATGCAAACATCAACAATAGAATACAAGAGATGGAAGAAAGAATCTCAGGTGCTGAAGATTCCATAGAAAGCATCGACTCAACAGTCAAAGAAAATGCAAAATGCAAAAAACGCGTAACCCAAAACATCCAGGAAATCCAGGACACAATGAGAAGACCAAACCTAAGGATTATAGGTATAGATGAGAGTGAAGATTTGCAACTTAAAGGGCCAGTAAACATCTTCAACAAAATTATGGAGGAAAACTTCCCTAACTTAAAGAGAGAGATGCCGATGAACATACAAGAAGCCTACAGAACTCCAAACAGACTGGACCAGAACAGAAATACCTCCCGTCACATAATAATCAAAACACCGAATGTTCTAAACAAAGAAAGAATACTAAATGCAGTAAGAGAAAAGGGCCAAGTAACATACAAAGGAAGACCTATCCGAATCACATCAGACTTCTCACCAGAGACTATGAAAGCCAGAAGATCCTGGGCAGATCTCATGCAGACACTAAGACAGCACAAATGCCAGCCTAGACTACTATACCCAGCAAAACTCTCAATCACCATAGATGGAGAGACCAAGATATTCCATGATAAAACCAAATTTTCACAATATCTTTCCACAAATCCAGCCCTGCAACGGATAATAGGTGGAAACCTCCAATACAGGGAGAGAAACAACAC
Source organism: Tokudaia tokunoshimensis (assembly GCA_036184795.1). Taxonomy (NCBI): domain Eukaryota; kingdom Metazoa; phylum Chordata; class Mammalia; order Rodentia; family Muridae; genus Tokudaia; species Tokudaia tokunoshimensis. The sequence continues at coordinate 223,340 of BTHU01000021.1, read as the reverse complement.
CCTGGAAAAAATGAGATAATAACCTTCTTGAATCAAACCCAAAAGTAGATAACCACTCAAACATAAAGATAGCGTCAAGAATGGCAGATGGCAATAATCACTATGCCTTAATCTCTCTTAATATCAATGGTCTCAATTCCCCAATTAAAAGACATAGACTAGCAGACTGGATACGTAAACAGGACCCAGCTTTTTGCTGCATGCAGGAAACGCACCTCAGTGTCAAAGACAAACACTACCTCAGAGTAAAAGGCTGGAAAACAATTTTACAAGCAAATGGCCCCAAGAAACGAGGTGGAGTAGCCATCCTAATATCGGATAAAATTGATTTTCAACCCAAAGTCATCAAAAAAGACACAGAAGGACACTACATACTGATCAAGGGAAAAATCCACCATCAAGAACTCTCAATCCTGAATATCTATGCTCCAAATGCAAGGGCACCCTCATTCGTAAAAGAAACTTTACTAAAACTCAAAGCACACATCGCACCGCACACAATAATAGTGGGTGACTTCAACACCCCGCTCTCTGAAATGGATCGTTCAGGAAAGCAGAAACTAAACAGGGACACAGTGAATCTAATTGAAGCCTTGGACCAAATGGAACTAACTGATATATATAGAACATTTCATCCTAGAGCTAAAGAATACACCTTCTTCTCAGCTCCTCATGGTACCTTCTCCAAAATTGACCATATAATTGGTCACAAATCAGACCTCAACAGATACAAGAAGATAGAAATAATCCCATGCCTCTTATCAGATCACTATGGAATAAGGGTGGTCTTCAATGGCAACAAAAACAAAAGAAAACCCACGTACACATGGGGGCTGAACAATGCTCTACTCAATGATAACTTGGTCAAGGTGGAAATAAAGAAAGAAATCAAAGACTTTTTGAAAGTTAATGAAAATGAAGGCACAACATACCCTAACTTATGGGACACAATGAAAGCAGTGCTAAGAGGAAAATTCATAGCCCTGAGTGCCGCCAAAAAGAAACGGGAGACAGCATACACTAACAGCTTAATGGCACACCTGAAAGCCCTGGAACAAAAAGAAGCAAATACACCAAAGAGGAGTAGAAGGCAGGAAATCATCAAACTCAGGGCTGAAGTCAATCAAGTAGAAACAAATAAAACCATACAAAGAATCAACAAAACGAGGAGTTGGTTCTTTGAGAAAATCAACAAGATAGATAAGCCCTTAGCCAGACTAACCAGAGGGCACAGAGATAGTATCCAAATTAATAAAATCAGAAACGAAAAGGGAGAGATAACAACAGAAACTGAGGAAATTCAAAAAATCATCAGATCCTACTACAAAAACCTGTATTCAACACAACTAGAAAATCTTGAGGAAATGGACAATTTCCTTGACAGATACCAAGTACCAAAATTAAATCAGGATCAAATAGACCATCTAAACCGTCCTATAACCCCTGAAGAAATAGAAGTTGTCATTGGAAGTCTTCCAACCAAAAAAAGCACAGGTCCAGATGGTTTTAGTGCAGAATTCTATCAGACCTTCAAAGAAGACCTAACACCAATACTCTTCAAACTGTTGCACAAAATAGAAACAGAAGGAACACTACCCAACTCGTTCTATGAAGCCACAATTACGCTAATACCAAAAGCACACAAAGATCCGACAAAGAAAGAGAATCTCAGGCCAATCTCTCTTATGAATATCGATGCAAAAATACTCAATAAAATTCTTGCCAACCGAATCCAAGAACACATCAAAACGATCATTCACCACGATCAAGTAGGCTTCATCCCAGGGATGCAGGGATGGTTCAATATAAGGAAATCCATCAATGTAATCCACTACATAAACAATCTCAAAGAAAAAAACCACATGGTCATCTCATTAGATGCTGAGAAAGCATTTGACAAAATTCAGCATCCTTTCATGCTAAAGGTCTTGGAAAGATCAGGAATTCAAGGCCCATATCTAAACATAGTAAAAGCAATTTACAGCACACCAGTAGCCAGCATCAATCTAAACGGAGAGAAACTTGAAGCAATCCCACTAAAATCAGGGACTAGACAAGGCTGCCCTCTCTCTCCATATCTTTTCAATATAGTACTTGAAGTTCTAGCTAGAGCAATTAGACAAGAAAAAGAGGTCAAAGGGATACAAATTGGAAAGGAAGAAGTCAAACTATCACTATTTGCAGACGATATGATAGTATACATAAGCGACCCAAAGAACTCCACCAGAGAACTCCTACAGCTGATAAACGACTTCAGCAAAGTGGCCGGATATAAAATCAACTCAAGCAAGTCAGAAGCCTTCCTATACTCAAAGGATAAGCAGGCTGAGAAAGAAGTAAGAGAAATAATACCCTTTACGATAGCCACAAACCATATTAAGTATCTTGGCGTGACGCTAACCAAACAAGTGAAAGATCTGTATGACAAGAACTTCAAGTCTCTGAAGAAAGAAATTGAAGAAGACCTCGGAAGATGGAAAAATCTGCCATGCTCATGGATTGGCAGGATTAATATAGTAAAAATGAGCATCTTACCAAAAGTAATACACAGATTCAATGCAATCCCCATCAAAATCCCAACTCAATTCTTCATAGAGTTAGAAAGAGCAATTCAAAAATTCATCTGGAATAACAGAAAACACAGAATAGCTAAAACTATTCTCAAGAGTAAAAGAACCTCTGGGGGAATCAGTATCCCGGACCTCAAGCTGTACTACAGAGCAATAGTGTTAAAAACTGCATGGTATTGGTACAGTAACAGACATGTAGATCAATGGAACAGAATTGAAGACCCAGAAATGAATCCACACTCCTATGGTCACTTGATCTTTGACAAAGGAGCTAAAACCATCCAGTGGAAAAAAGATAGCCTTTTCAACAAATGGTGCTGGCTCAGCTGGAGGTCAACATGCAGAAGAATGCAAATTGACCCATCCTTATCTCCTTGCACTAAGCTCAATTCTAAGTGGATCAAAGATCTCCACATAAAACCAGACACACTGAAACTAATAGAAGGGAAACTAGGGAAGAACCTTGAACATATGGGCACAGGGGAGAATTTCCTGAACAGAACTCCAATAGCTTATACTCTAAGATCAAGAATAGACAAATGGGACCTCATTAAATTACAAAGTTTTTGCAAGGCAAAAGACACCGTCAAAAAGACAAAGCGGCAACCAACTAACTGGGAAATGATCTTTACCAACCTTACATCCGACAGAGGGCTAATATCCAAGATATACAAAGAACTCAAGAAGTTAAACTCCAGAGAGGCAAGTAACCCTATTAAAAAATGGGGTACAGAGCTCCACAAAGAGTTCTCACCTGAAGAATATCTAATGGCTGAGAAGCACCTAAAGAGATGTTCATCATCCTTAGTCATTAGGGAAATGCAAATCAATACAACCCTGAGATTCCATCTCACACCAGTCAGGATGGCTAAGATCAAAAACACAGGAGACAGCAGTTGTTGGCGAGGATGTGGAGAAAGAGGAACACTCCTCCACTGCTGGTGGAATTGCAGGCTGGTACAACCACTCTGGAAAGCAGTCTGGCGGCTCCTCAGAAAACTGGGCATGACACTTCCAGAGGATCCGGCTATACCACTCCTGGGCATATACCCAGAGACTTTACCTGCATGCAATAAGGACACATGCTCCACTATATTCATAGCAGCCTTATTTATAATAGCCAGAAGCTGGAAAGAACCCAGATATCCCTCAACGGAGGAATGGATTCAGAAGATGTGGTATATTTACACAATGGAATACTACTCTGCAATTAAAAACAATGAATTCACGAAATTCCTAGGCAAATGGTCAGAACTTGAAAATATCATCCTTAGTGAGGTAACCCAATCACAAAAGATCACACATGGTATGAAGTCACTGATAAGGGGATATTGACCCAGAATCTCAGAATACCCTAGACACAATCAGCATATCAATAGATTTCTAAAAAGATGGAAGGAGAGACCCCTGGTCCTGGAAAGACTGGATGTAGGGGAACGCCAGGACAGAGTAATGAGAGGGGGTTGAACGGAGAAAAGAGGGAGGGAAGGGGGCTTATGGGACTTTCGGGGAGGGAGGAAACGGGAAAGGGGAAGTGATTTGGAATGTAAATTAAAAAAATAAAATAAAATTAAATTAAAAAAAAATGGATATGGTTTCATAGTCTTGAAATTTCAGTGCCAAGGGTCAGTTGGCAATAGGAGGATTGGGGGCATTTCTGGCCTTACAACTTTTGTGTGAGCAGCTATGTATGATGGAGTGCTGTGTGGTGATGAACCCCAGGTTCATAAGAAAGTCCCTATATCAACGAAAAAAGAGAAGAAGACACCAATGGCCACTACTGATATTCACAGGCATGTTCATAGGCTCAGGCTCATACCTGCACACATATATGTACACATGAGCAACATACACAGAAAGAAGGAAAGAACAGAAAAAGAGAGGGATGGAGGGAGGGAATAAAGGAGAGAGAGAGAGAACACTAATAGAGTAAAAGTCAGTCTCAGACTTAAACATCAGAATAAAGGAAGTGCAGTATATGTTATTTCTGTGCAAATCATACTGAACAACATGGTGGAGCTCTATGTTCTCTACTCAAGTGAAACAAGCTATAACAAAGCCAGAGCCTGAAAATGGCTAGGAATTTATGGATTGAAAGAGTGTACACATATGGTAAGTCATTGACATGGTCTCTGTGCATTCTTTGTTTTTAAGATTTATTTATTTATTTATTGTATGTAAGTACACTGTAGCTGTCTTTAGACACACCAGAAGAGGGTGTCAGATCTCATTACAGATGGTTGGGAGCCACCATGTGGTTGCTGGGAATTGAACTCAGGACCTCCAGAAGAGCAGTCAGTGCTCTTAACTGCTGAGCCATCTCTCCAGCCCCTCTGCGCATTCTTATTAACTATTCATTTACCATGTTACCTGAGTAAGATTGTCTGACTTTTAATTGCCTCATGATTATTTCACAAAAATTCATGATACTGAATTTTGAAAAACTTCAAATTTGAAATTCCTTGCTTCAGAAATGACCCTGGACCCTGGCCTCTTTTAATTTTATTTTTTCATAATAATGTTTTATTTTTTGAAGTTTAAGATAATTACACCATTTCCTCCTTTCCCTTTCACCTCTCCACCCTGCCATGTACTCCCCTTCCACTCTTTCAAATTCATGGCCTTTTTTCTAAATTACTGTTACTATATGTACCTAAAAGCATAATTCCATGTGATTGCCCTTCTATGTATATGATCTCAGAACTGATTACTCAGTATTGGTTGAACAGGTGGGGGATTCTTCCTTAGGGAAGAATTTTTTTTCACTCTTGCATTCCCCCATTGCCTGAAGTTGTTTGTGTAGACTCTAGGCCTTATGAACTCTACCCCTTCCCTGTTAGTATGCCCTTTGGTGTTGCTTTAATTCCAGTGTTGTTTTAGCCATCTATGCTGATGAGACTACTTGGGTGTAGTCTCACTGCAATTACTAGGAGACACCATCCCATGAAAAAGTTCTATTCTTTTGGCTTTTACAATCTTTTTCTCACCTCGCCTGTAATGTTATCTGAGCCATTGGTCCAAAAATCTTATTGGAGAGGTACAATTGGAACTGGGTATCATAGATACCCATTCTCTGTATTTTGATACATTGTGATTTTCTATAATGGCCCTGGTTGCAAAAACAGCTTTCTTGGACAAAGAGTAAGAAGTACTTTTTATATGTGCATTGTCTTAGTTAGGAGTATTATTGCTATAATGAAACACCATCACTAAAAAGAAATTGGAAAAGAAGGAGTTTATTTGGCTTGAACTTCCTCACAGTAGTGCAGTGTAGTGTAGTGAAGGAAGGCATTACAGGAACCCAAATAAAACAGGAATCTGGAACAGCAGCTGATGCAGAGGCCATAGAGAAGTGCTATTTACTGGTTTGCTTATCATGGTCTGGTCAGTCTGCCTTCTTACAGAACCAGCACTATCCACCTTGGAATAGGCCCTCCCATATCAATCATTAATTTATAAAATGTCTTATAGCCAGATCTTACTGAGCCATTTTCTCAATTGAGGTTCTGTCTTCTTAGATAACTCTAGCTTATGTCAAGTTGACATAAAATTAGGCAGCATATGCATAAAGGATAAATATTTAGAATGCAATTGGGGTGGTTTGAATAAATTGACCCAGGGAGTAGCACTTCCCTTGTGGGAATAAATGTTGACTTGTTGGAGGAAGTATGTCACTGTGGGGGTGGGATTTGAGGCCTCCTCTTAGCTGGCTGAGAGTTTTCTTCTGGAACTCTCAGCACTTCCAGTGCCATGCCTGCCTGGACACCTCAATGCTTCTGCCTTGATAAGAAATGACTGAACCTCTGAAGATGTAAGCCAGCCCCAGTGAAATGCTGTTTTTTATAAGAGTTACCTTGGTCATGGTGTCTGTTCAAATGAAAAAAATCCTAAGAAAATAATTAAGGATGATAGTAGTTTAGTAAATTGGCAGTTGTAGGTTCTCCTCCAAAATTAATGACCTCAATAGCCCCTGGTAGTTCTAGTACCAGGCATGGTTTCCCTGTATACATAAAGTTATTGTCTTGTTTTTTGGTTTTGTTTTGTTTGTTTTGGGTGTGCATATGTGTGTGCACACACAAATATAATTTAAAAGAAATCTTCTTATCTGGGCTGACAATTGCTCCCATAAGAGCCACAGACTATTAAAGAACTCCACACCAAGAATGAAAAGCTTCCTCTTGAGTGGTTGATTGGAGTTTCTCAAGCAACTCCCCAAATATTATAGGCTATTGCTATTGCCCTTGATTATACCCCGGAGGTGGAAGGTAAGTCCCTATTGCTGAAGACACCATGCAACACAGTCACTGAACCTGGAGGATCTGAAAGCCATTACCCTGAGGGCCAACTTTCATTGTACCAGAAGATTCTATGTAATCTTCCAAGGGAGGAAAACAGTCACTTGAAGATCCCCTTTGATGTTTATGAATCACAACATCAACCAGTATGGCATAATAAACCTGAGGGAGAAATAGTGGCACATAATCCTTGATAGTAAGTAAAATCTCTCTAATTTGTTTTGGTCTCTTTTTAATGGATTTTCACATGATCCATTGACCATAGATGGAGTATGTCAAATGGGACAGGAGAGGAAATTTAGCAAAGGAAATCTTTTAATTGAGGTGGGGAAAGATTTTTAAAAAACAATGAATTTATATGTCTTTGGTATGTGTTAATTAGCGTAAGACTAGCACTAACTGAAAGCCTGTTCACAACACAGTCTGAAGTAGCAAAGGGAAGTGTGTGCAATCCAAATGTACTCTGTAGAAATGAGAATTCATATTGAAGCTTGTAGAAAGTAATGCATGGGTATAACCACTACTATAGAATCTGTGAACATACGCCGCCAGAGTTTCTGCTTGGGCACCACTCCAAACCAGCTGCAATTTCACTGTCTACTTTTTCTCTGAAAGTCTCCTCCATCTATGTTCAACAAGAAAGCAGATCATGCTTATTCTGGAACTAATATTGAGTGGTACTGATATGTTAAAAATACCAGTGAATTGGGTGCTAGAAGAAAGGAGCATAGGACACACAACACATGCATTGAAAAGGGAGTCACTAAGATATCAGTGAATTCCTTCAAGGGAAGGACCATGAAATAGGTTGACAAAGTAGAAGGTGCTCTTTTCCTTGTACTTATTATTCAAAGTGTTTAATGTACTTCTCAAATTAATGTACATTTGGATTATTAAAAGCTTGTCATGCATATTGAAATATTCCAAGTCCCACAGGACTTATAATGTTGTGGCCAGGACAGAATGAGTACAATCATTGTTGTTAGATGCATGAATTTATGGAGTCAGAATCCTAAAACTGTTGCATGGCCTATGTGAGCAAGTTGTAACAACAGAATGGAAGAATACACAGTATCTATTATTCAGTAAGTAGCAAGGAGATTGTTTTTTTATTATTGCCTTTTAATTGTGATAAAATACTAAATAATTAGAATTTTTCTTAGTATTGGTAGAGTATTTACAGTGGGTATAAATTAATTGTATATTGTTTTTATTATTCTCATGGTTTTAATTACCCTTCTTTCTTATACTAGAGATATTTAAAATCTTACATGATATCCTTGAATAAGGTAACATACAAAAATTCTCATTTAAGTTCCTCAGAATAACTGATTCAAACTTGCTCATATTTAACTGTGTACTTTTTTGTGGGTGTTCAGAGTGTTGGGAAATGGAATCAATTTATTTCAAATGCTTCCCACTGCAGCAAAGATTGTCTTCTATCCTCAGCACAGCAGATAACTAACTGTGCATGAGAAGCATGTCCTCAGAGAACTCTTTCCCAGGGAACTTTCTCTGTCTAGTCACAAAGGACAAGGGTAAATGAGTTGTCTATGAAAACAAGGCACAGGACTCTTGAGAATAGAAAAAAAACCCCATGATGACATAAAAGCCATCTTGATGTTTTCTATTATTGTCTTCCTAACTAGAGCTATCCCTCCTTTTGACTTCTTTGTATGAACTGAAAACTTGAGCATTCTGAAGCAAATCTTAAACTCTCACTTTCATACCAGAATCTCTCTGTCCTCTGAAAAGGAAAAACTAAATACCTTCCTTTATAATTATTTTTAAATCAAATAAAGGGGGTTTATCAAAATAAGGTAAGTGAAGAGACACCTGTTTGACAGGCATGCATTCCTAGGAAAGGTGAAAAATGTAGGCTACAATATCTAATTAGTGCACAGAAAAGACAAATTCATTTCAAAAAGACATTCATAATTATTGGCTGTATCTATTTTAATGACTTTAGGAACAACTAATTTCTTTCTTAGTCTATCACTGAAACCAAACTTAGAAGCACTTAAGTTTCTGTAAACACTATATTTCTCAGATGTTGATTAATGTTTAGTCATTTGATCTTATAAAAACACGTTTAAAAAAACATGTTTAAAACAAGATTAATCTTGTTCTTGTGTTTCATCTAAAGCTTTAGTCTATGATAAAAATATTATTCAATGAAGGGTGTTCAGATTTTTGCAACCTATAAAGCCAAAGTACTGTAAATATAAATAAAATGATGTGTCTTATCAAACGGAATGTAAATATAAGATGCTGGTGTGAAAATACAAGCAGACATATGGGCAGAATGCCAAGACAAACAGCCTGCATTTGATCAGTGATTTTACACACTGATTCCCTGTATTTTGAAATTATGGCACATCACTGAATAAGAAAATTAAAAGCCTCTCTCCTTTCTCCCATTCCAGTCCACCCACAAAATATATTCTATTTCCCCTTCCCAGGGAGATCCATGCACCCGCCTTAGACCACTCCTCTTTATCTAACTTTGGATCTGTGGATTGTAAGTGTGATTATTCTTTACTTATAAGTGAGTACGTATCATGTTTGTCTTTTTGGGTCTGGGTTGCCTTTCTTGGGATGATTTTTTTCCCACCTCCATCCACTTTTTGTTGAACTCCTAATAGTAGGGATGGGGTATCTCTGACTCTCTACCTGCCTGTGGGACCCTTTTTCTCCTACTGGGTGGCCTCGTCCAGTCTTGATGTTAAGGTTTGTGCCTAGTCTTATTGCATCTTGTTCTCAGGGGTCATTGATATCACTGGAAGGCTTGCTCTTTTCTGAAAGGAAAATAGGAGGAGTGGATATGGGGGAAAGGGAAAGTGTGTGTGTGAAGAATTGGGAGGAGGGAAAGAAGAGGAGGTTATATATCTTAAAATACATAAATAAGATTTTCTTCTTTGGGAACAAGTGCTAAAATACTTTAAGAGTGGGGAAAGCTTGTTAGAGTGCTCATTAAATAAATAACTCATTAGGAAGTTGTGTGAGGGATTGGATAGATGGCTCAGCAGTTAATAATATTGACTGCTTTTCTAGAGGAACTGGGTTCTATCCCCAGCATTCACATGGAGGCTCACAATCATCATTAATTTCAGTTCTAGGTATCCTTTGCCATTTTCTGGATTCTGTAGGCACCAGACACACATGTGGTACACATACATATATGGAAGCAAAACACCCATAGCAATAAGATAAGGTTTAAAAATTGTATTAAAAATAAGGTGTGGGAATTATTAATTTTCTAACATACAGGACTTTTTTCTTTCCTGGTTTTTTAAATTTGTGCATCTTACATAATGTGTAGTTGTAGAACATGATTCATATCTTGGTCTGAGTGGCTCTTTTGGAAACTCACAAGATGGCCCTGAGGTTTCAATGAACAAAAGACTGAGATCTGCTTCTACTTGCAAGAAAATAGTCTGCTATGAAGCTGCTGATTGGCTAGAGAAGTAACTCAGATTTGGGCAATGGAATGTTATCTTAGCATTACATTTGAATATTCATTTTATGTCAGATATGAGTTTGTACAAAACACTCATAAAAATATATAAGTCAACTTTTATAGCTTTCAAAACATTTTTTATTCTGTTCCTTGATCTTATTGTGTCAGCATTTTCTGTAGCTATGAAGTACTGGCATACATCCAGGAAATAGAAAATTTATAGTATTTGAATGTCACAATGTCTGAATTCACGTATCTGTAGACAAAAGATACTTGGAGGTAAAATATACTTATAATATCAATGTGAATAACAAGAAAAACAATATGTTCTGATTGTTGACCCAATTTTTATAATGAAAGAGAGCCTACATCTAAAAGATGAATGAGTTATTAAGAACTTATCACAAATTATTGAACATCAAAACTTCCACTAAATAGTTATTCAATAAAGCACATACATGCCACAAAAGAACAACACTGTAATTCAGGCTTAACTCATTTGGCTTATAAATAGAGGATTGTTGCTAACTGTACAGATATGAAGAAAAATGTCAACAGTTATTTTAATTCCTCAAACTAAAGTACATAAAGGAGGTCTGTATATACCTCAAATGTATTCATTACACATGCAGAACATTTGGAAATTCAGCCCAGAATAAAGAAATGTACTAGCCAATTTTCCATACTAAGATCTCAGAGCTCTTTCTTGCATCTTCTCTGACTGATTCCTGGAAATATTTCTATGATGTTTCAGTAATGCCTTTATCACTGTCCTTAAAATTAGTTCCTCACCTTTATGTCATATGTATACTCAGATAATTCAAAACTCCCTTTCAAATTTTGTATCAGAAATTGAAGTTAAATCACCAGTTGCTACAATATTTTGTGTGCATGTAGGATTATATTTGTGTATGAATGTGTGTGAGTCCATGTTTCTATTCTGTGGATGTGTCATGCATATAAAATTCAGAGTCTATGTCAAATTTCTCTATATTTGATTTCTACTTTGTTTAGAGACTATGCCTCACATTAAACTTGAGTTCATCAATTCAGCAAGCTCCAGAAAAATAATGAGTTATTTTATTTTTCAGTAGAGCTGGAATTATAGAAACGTGTATCACTTGCCATCATTTTTACCTAAGTGCTGAGGTGAAACCCAGGTCCTCATGCTTTGGCACAGAGCTCTATATGGACTGTGGTGTCTCCTAACAATCACCCATGACATTTCAAATGTGGAATGCCAGCCCTGGTTTCCATACTCATAACCAATGAATCATGAGGCTTTGCTATTCCTATAATACTAACTTTCTTGATACGTCTTTACTATAGGAGAGTCAGATTGCAGAAAATGTCGTTGATCAATAAAAGTCATCCAGAAGAGTTTATTCTACTTGGTTTTGCAGACTGCCCTTGGTTGGAACTTCCTCTCTTTATTATTCTTCTGGTGACATACCCCACAGCCATGATTGGAAACATTGCCATCATTCTGGTGTCCACATTAGACCCCTGTCTCCACAGCCCTATGTATTTCTTCCTCACCAACCTCTCCTTTCTGGACATGTGCTACACTACAAGCATTGTGCCTCAGATGCTAATTAACCTTTGGGGCTCCACAAAGACCATCAGCTACATGAGGTGCGTAGTTCAGCTTTATTTCTTCCACACAATGGGGGGTACAGAGTGTGTCCTCCTGGCTCTTATGTCCTTTGACCGATATGTGGCCATCTGCAAACCGCTGCACTACACCCTTATAATGAATCGACGTACCTGTCTCCTGTTAGTGTCTTCTGTGTGGCTGACTGGAATTTCCTATGCTGTTTCAGAGGCCACTGTGACACTGCAATTGCCTCTATGTGGCCACAATAAAATGGATCACTTGGTGTGTGAGATTCCAGTTCTGATAAAAACTGCTTGTGGTGAAAAAGAGACAAATGAGCTTGCTCTCTCTGTGGTTTGCATTTTTCTTTTAGCTGTTCCTCTGTGTTTAATTCTTGCTTCCTATGCTAGTATTGGACATGCTGTCTTTAAAATCAAATCTGCAGAAGGAAGGAAAAAGGCCTTTGGGACATGTTCCTCTCATCTCATTGTAGTTCTCTTGTTCTATGGTCCAGCCATTAGCATGTATCTTCAACCTCCCTCCTCTATTACAAAAGACCAACCCAAGTTCATGGCTCTCTTCTATGGAGTAGTAACTCCTACACTGAACCCCTTCATCTATACTCTGAGAAATAAAGATGTAAAGGGGGCATTAGGTAACCTTTCCAGGAACATTTTTATATCAAAGTGAATGCTTGTGGATATCATATAAAATAGTTAACAAATTAGAGATTCTTCCTATAATTCATTCCCTGTACAAAACCCATCTTTCTTTTTTGTTTTACATGCTCTTATAAAACATGTCTTGTTATTTGTGTTTCTTCTAATCATGCTAGGCAATGGTTAATCTTGGATAGTATTAACCAATATGGATGCTCTGTTTAGAAAAAAAAATGTAAAAATCCCTGGTGTTGCTACATTTACAAATAGTTACTTTATTAAGTGATAAAACAATCTTTTAGTTTATAATACAATTATGTTGTTTCAAGCTAATGGCATGAAAATTACATGGTACACATTCTTTTTTTTTTTAAATTTGTGACTTGTGAAATGAATCCTTACATTTTTTCAATTCTTGTGGGAAGACTGACTATACACTGTTAAGTAGGAACTGCTCTTAATAAACTATTCTTTTAGATTATAGACTTTACTTATGTGTATGTTTTTTAAATGCCCTGTTAATTTTTTTAAACATAACTATGCATGTATCCTATATGAGCGATTGAGGAACTCATCATTAAATACCAAAAAGGAGTATAATAAATGATGAAAAAATTATTTTCTTAAACACTTGTTTTAAATATTTTGTTCAGTTAAATAGTAAAAATAGTAATATATAATGACAGCCTGGAAACATTTATATGCATATACTTGCAGCTAGATAGAATGTCTTTTTGTTTAAAGAATGATTGTGCTTTATTTATTTATTTTATTTACACTTCGTATTTTATTTCCCCTGACCCATCCACACACCCCATATCCCATACCTCCTCCCCAACCCTCTGTCTCCACATGGAATTCCTCACCCCCCACCCCAACTGACCTCTAAACTCCCTGGGGCCTCCCAGTCTCTTGAGGGTTAGGAGCATCATCTCTGAATGAACACAGACACAAGCAGTCCTCTACTATATGTGTGTTGGGGGCTTCATATCAACTGATGTATGCTGCCTGTTTGGTGTTCCAGTGTTTGAGAGATCTCAGGGGTCCAGCTTAATTCAGACTGCTGGTCCTTCTACATGGTCGCCCTTCTCCTCAGCTTCTATCAGCCTTCCCTAATTCAACAAAAGGGGTCAGCTGCTTCAGTCCATTGGTTGGGTGCAAATGTCTGCATCTGACCCTTTCAGATGCTTGTTGGGTCTTCCGGTGTGTGGTCAGGCTAGGCCCCTTTTTCTGAGCACACCATAGCCTCAGTAATAGTGTCAGACCTTGGGACCTCCCCTTGATCTGGATCTCACTTTGGGCCTGTCACTGGACCTATTTTCCTCAGGCTTCTCTTCATTTCCATCCCTGTAATTCTTTTAGACAGGAACAATTATGGGTCAGAGTTGTGATGGTGGATTGGACACCCTCTCCCTCATTTGATGCCCTGTCTTCCTGCTGGAGGTGGGCTTTATAAGTTCCCTCTCCCTACTGTTGGGCACTTCATCTAAGGTCCCTCCCTTTGAGTCCTGAGAGTCTCTCACCTCCCAGGTCTCTGGTACATTCTGGAGGGTCCCCTCAACCTTCTATCTCCCAAGGTTGCCTGTTTCCATTCTTTCTGATGGACCTCAGGACTTCAGTCCTTTTACTTCACGCAATACCAGATCAGATTCTCCTTTTTTGTACATTACTGACAGACTGACAGCAGTCAGCGTTAAGGACTTAGTAAATATTTCTCTTTCTGTCCCAAGGTCTCAAACCAGAGAAACAAATTTACATATCAGCAAGTTTCTCAGAAACACAAAGACATATTGACCCAAGGAAATTTCCAACTGAGGATAGTAACAAGTAGATTAGTGTTGTAGCCAGTTCTCCTTCAGTTATACATGTTGTTCTTCAGGATGGTCTAAAGAAAATATGTACCCAATCCAGAAAACCTATCAAAAATCTATATTGTATTTCTTACATACCTATCTCATTCTTTTTTTCCTCTTATATTTGACATTGATATCACTGCCAAAGTTAGTTGAATTCACCTACATTTTTTATTCTATTTTTATTGAAAAGGGAAGTAAAAGCATTTTAAGATAAAATTACAGATTTACATGGAAAATGTTTCTGACAAAATTGAAGAAGCATATAGTAAAACACATTAAGATTGACAATTTTCATGGAAAATTAAAGAGTAAAATGGTAGACATAAAAACATTGTTAAATTAATTGAAAAGGAAGTAGAAACATTTTGATAGAATCAAAGATTTACATGGGAAATATTTCTAATAAAATTGTAGAAAGATATATAAAATAACATTAAAATTGAAGATTATCATGGAAAATTACATATAAAATGGCAGGCATAAAAATATTTCTAAGTTGATGGAAAGTGGAATTATAAACATTTTCTGATAAAATTGAAAATCTACAAGGAAAATATTTTTGATAAAATTCAAGAAATATATAGAAAAATGTGTTAAAATAGATTATTTCATGGAAAATTATACAGATAAAATGGTAGCTAGAAAAATATTCCTAAGTTGATTGAAAGTAAAATTATAGATATTGTCTGATAAAATTGAAGATTTACATGGAAAATATTTCTGATAAAATTCAAGAAATATATAGAAAAACGTTAAAATTGAAGATTATCATGGAAAATTATACAGATAAACTGGTAGGCATAAAAATATTTATAAGTTGATTGAAAGTGGAGTTATAAACATTTTTGGATAAAGTTGAAGATTTATATGGAAAATATCTCTGATAAAATTGAAGAAATATATAGAAAAACACAGTAAGATTGACTATTTCATTAAAAAATTATACAGATAAAATGGTAGGCATAAAAATATTCCTAAGTTGATTGAAAGTGGAATTATAAATATTTTCTGACAAAATTGAAGATGGAAAATATTTCTGATAAAATTGAAGAAATATATAAAAAATGTTAAAATTAAAGATTATCATGGAAAATAATATAGTTAAAATAGTAGACATAAAAACATTACTAAATTGATTGAAAGAGGAATCACAAACATTTTCTGATAAAGTTGAAGATTTACATGAAAAATATTTCTGTTAGACTATGTTTTTTGTTGGGGAATTGAGTCCATTGATGTCAAAAGATATGAAAGAACAGTGATTGTTGCTTCTTGTCATTTTTGATGTTCTTTTTATGTTTGTGTGGTTACTTTCTTTTGGGTTTGTTGGAAAAAGATTACTTTCTTGCTTTTTCTAGGGTGCAGTTTCCCTCCTCCTGTTGGCATTTTCCATTTATTATCCTTTGTAGGACTGGATTTGTGGAAAGATACTGGGTAAATTTGGTTTTATCATGGAATATCTTGGTTTCTCCATCTATGGCAATTGAGAGTTTTTCTGGGTATAGTAGTTTGGGCTGGCAATTGTTTTCTCTTAGGGTCTGTATGAGATCTGCCCAGGATCTTCTGGCTTTCATCGTCTCAGGTGAGGTCTGGTGTAATTCTGATAGGCCTGCCTTTATAGGTTACTTGACCTTTTTCTCTTACTGCTTTTAATATTCTTTCTTTGTTTAGTACATTTGGTGTTTTGATTATTATGTGCTGGGAGGACTTTCTGGTCTGGTCCAGTCTATTTGGAGTTCTGTAGGCTTCTTATATGTTCATGGACATCTCTTTCTTTAGGTTAGGGAAGTTTTCTTTTTTAATTTTGTTGAAGATATTTACTGGCCCTTTAAGTTGGAAATCTTCACTCTCTTCTATACCTATAATCCTTAGGTTTGGTCTTCTCATTGTGTTCTGGATTTCCTGGATGTTTTGGCTCAGGAGCTTTTTGCATTTTGCATTTTCTTTGACGGTTGAGTCAATGTTTTCTATGGTATCTTCTGCATCTGAGATTCTTTCTTCTATCTCTTGTATTCTGTTGTTGATGCTTGCATCTGTGACTCCTGAATTCTTTCCAAGATTTTCTATCTACAGAGATATCTCACTTTGTGATTTCTTTATAGTTTCTACTTCCATTTTTAGATCCTGGATGGTTTTGTTCAGTTCTTTCACTTGTTTGTTTGTGTTTTCCCGTAATTCTTTAAGGAATTTTTTGTGTTTCCTCTTTAAGGGCCTCTACCTATTCACCCATGCTCTCCTGTATTTCTTTAAGGGATTTTTGTGTTTCCTTTTTAAGGGCTTTTACCTTTTGACCCATGTTCTCCTGTATTTCTTTAAAGGAGTTATTTATGTCCTTCTTGATGTCCTCTAACAGCATTGTGAGATGAGATTTTAAATCCATCTCTTGCTTTTCCAGTGTGTTGGGGTATCCAGGACTTGCTGTGATGGGAGAATTGGGCTTTGATGTTGCCAAGTAGCCTTGGTTTCTGTTGGTATGGTCTTGCACTTGCCTTTCACCATCTGGTTATCTCTGGTGTTAATTGGTCTTGCTGTTTCTTGCTTGAGCTTGTCTCTCCTATGGGCCTGTAAGCCTGTGTCTGTACTCCTGGGAGACCAACTCTCTTCTGGCAGGGTCTGAGCACAGAAGGCTGTGGAACTGTCTGGTTCCCTGATGCAAATGGCAGCTGGAAGGGAAGACTCCTGTCCCAGCTGCTCCACTGATCATATGCTCTTTGTGCTCCTACTTGTACCCCTCCACAGTGAAGGTGGAGATCTCACCTCTGCACTCAGAAGTGAAATCGCTGCTGGAAGATCACTCTCTCCTGGTGGGCTGTGCACAGAAGGCTTTAGAGCCACCTGGTTCACTGCTTCAGATGGCAACCAGAAGGGAAGACTCCTGTCCCAGCAGCAACACTGATCATATGCCCTGTGCGCTTCAAGCTGTTGCCCTCCAGAGAGAAGGTGGAGATCTCACCATCGTACTCAGAAGTGAAATCATTGCTGGGAGATCTCTCTCCTGGCGGGCTGTGCACAGAGGCTTTGGAGCTGCCTGGTTCCCTGCTGCAGAAGGTGGCTGTCTCTTACATTTTTATCTAAATTCCTGCTTTTAGGAGAACCTAAATAAAATGTGATTGCTCAAAATTTATGTAGAAATAAGTGCTTAAGAAGAATAGTCTAAAAATAATATATACATGAGCCAGATTACCAAGTACTCCGCATTGTTTTTTTGTTTTTTTTTTTTTTTTAGTACTCTGCAATAATCAAGAAAACTCCTGTCATTCACTGCCATTACCATCCTTCATAATATGTCTTACTCCTGGCATTAGATGAGGAAGTTGAAGGAGCTCTCACAGGTCTGAACATGGCAAACGCAGATCCAAGCATGCCAAGCATAGAAGACAGGTTTTGCCCTTTTACCTCTTTTCTTCCCCTTACTAAATTTATTGCATTTTCCAAACCTGCTCACAATTTCTATTCCCTTATGTGGCCAGTGAATCATTTCTGAGACAAAACACCAAGGTCCAACAATCAAAATTTATTCTTTGACTAATATGTCCAATCAGGTTTTACCAATTCACCATAAGAAAATCTGTCCTGCTTTGTCCTTAAATGCCCACTCCTACACTGTGGCATTGAGCTTTCACAAGACCAGTGGCCTCTCCTCTCATTGATGTCCAACAAGGCCATCACCTGCTACATATGCAGCTGGAGCCATGGGTCCCTCCATGTGTACTCTTTGGTTGGTGGTTTAGTCCCTGGGAGCTCTGGGGGTATTGGTTGGTTCATATTGTTCCTCCTATGGGGCTATAAACCCCTTCAGCTCCTTGGGTCCTTCCTCTAGCTCCTCCATTGGGGACCCTGTGCTCAATCCATTGGTTGGCTGTGAGCATAAACTTCTGTATTTGTCAGGCACTGGCAGAGCCTCTCAGGAGACAGCTATATCAGGTTCCTGTAGCTAGCACTTGTTGGCATCTTCAATAGTGTCTGTGTTTGGTAACTTTATATGAAATGGATCCCCATGTGGGCCAGTCTCTAAATGGCCTTTCCTTCAGTCTCTGCTCCATACTTTGTCTCTGAATCTCCTCCCATGGGTATTTTGATCCCCCTTCTAAGAAGGACCAAAGTATCCACACTTTGGTCTTTCTTCTTGAACTTCATGTGGTCTGTGAATTGTGTCTTGGGTATTCTGAGCTTTTGGGAATGCCAGGACAGGAAAGTGGGAGTGAGTGGGTTGGTGAGCAGCAGGGGAGGGGGAATGGGATAGGGGGTTTTCAGAGGGGAAATGAGGAAAGGGGATAACATTTAAAATGTAAATAAAGCAAATATCCAATAAAAAATTTGAAAAAAATAAAAAACAAAACAACAAAAAAAACAACAAAACAAAAAAACCACTCCTGCAGAAGCATATACTCTTGCTTCTCTTGTATTGCTTCTCTTGTTTGCTTCTGCTGTTACTTTTACAGCCCTTCTACACACACTTGTTCCTTCATAGTAATAAATATGGGCTGAGAAATTGGTATCTGGGTATGTCTTGTACCAATTCCAGGGAGCTGACTTTCTTTTCAGAAGTGAAAGTGTAACAGGAAACATGGGTTTCTGTTGTACATTCAACCTTTGTAAAGCACAGGAGTATGGGAATAAAGTTCGCTGGCATTTATGAATTGTTCTAGAAGTCTTTAAGAAAAAGTAAATGGTATGATAAACTAAGCAAGCCATCAGTGGTCCTCAGATTTCTTTTAAAAACATATGTTGGCAAATCAATCCCAGAGTTTCTGATTCCATATGACTGAAGTTCAAGAATTATAAATCGTAGCAAGGTTAAGGTGGTGATTACGATAATAATCATGATGATAGTGTTAGTATAGAAATCATACTTTGAGAAGCATTTATATTAGGAATGCTATGAAAATAAGAGTTTTCACATAGCATTTAGAGAGACTATCACCTTTCATATTTAGGGACTTCATTGATAGACTCAAGATACTGAAACGAAGTCCAACTACTTACCCAACCAACTAACCAACCAGCAAAATTTCAGAGTCTCAATAGACATTTTATGATAAATCCAAGACTCTAGAAGGGAAACAAGACACTGAAATGTAATATGGCCACATCTGATAGACACACAACTGCCTATAGATATAATTATTAAAGATCTGATACCCACCTTTGGCCTCTACAGGAACTTATGTGTGACTCAGACCCACACCCTCCACACACACAAGCACACATTGACAACTACAACCACCTCCCACCCAACTTGAACTGCCTGCTTCTAAACTGGCTAAAACTGTATCTTACAAGATTCTAGAGTAATTAAATCTGTACTTTCCTATAAATCAGGCAAAGCTTTTATCTAAGGCAAATTTTGAGCAAGATGATATAGTCTTCAAATCACTCCTGATTTTATTACAAACTCCAGAGAAATAACTGTATTATAGCTTCTGTATAAGAAAACAGCAACATCACCAACTATACCTTATTCTAAGACAGCGGGATATGTCTAAAATTAACCATGAAACAGATTTTGTAATGGGAACCATGTTATAAATCTGGACATGGGTATAGGGAACCACTGGAGTCAGACATGTCTTTCTCAGGGCTGAGCGGAATCAAGGTGGGGGCATTAGCCATGGGAAGTGGTCTGGTCAGTCTGAAACTGTTGCTGCTGACTGTACCCTGAGCTCTCGATGAGACACAGTGTGCTGACATATACTTTAGATTAGATTCTCTGTGAAGGTCAGGTTGTTTGTCTTTGCTGGTCGCTTACCACATCCTGTTTTATTTTTCACTGCCAAATGTTTTACCATATAATGGCTATGTGAACATGCATTAAATTAGACTTGATCAGAATCTTGTTTTGTCTCCATTTCTCTTGCCTCTTATCCCCAGGTCCTCATTCCACCCCTCAGGAACCTCTTCGAGAATCCGAGGATGGGTTCACTTGGTGCCCGAACGAGGGACCTGTAGTACAGTGGATTGTGTGAAGGACTTCTGAGAAAGCACAGTAAAGTAATTGCTAACCTAGCAATTTCTTTTGTGTCATAAATTATGCGGCAAGACATAAGTCAGCAGGAAACGTACATGAGACAGTTAAATGAAACTCTTCAGACATGAGGAGTAAGGGTTAAAATTAAGGATTTAAGAAAAAATTTTGAATTTGTTAAGGAAACATGTCCTTGGTTTCCCAATGAATGTACAATTGATCCAAAACATTGGAAGCAAGTAGGAGACGCTTTTCAAGATTATTATAGAGTTATGGGACCTGATAAAGTCCCTGTAACAGCCTTTTCCTATTGGAGTCTAATTAATGACTTTTTGAATAATCCATCTGTTTCAGTCTAGGCAGATGTAGCAGAGGGTCAGAAATTATTACAGAAAAAGTGGTTGACTTCTGACTCGAAAAAAGATTTAGATTTAATTAGTTTAGATAGTGAAGATGAGGCTGTCATGAAGAGCCAGTTTAACTCTGTGGAATCAAAAAGGGGAACTGAGAAAAAGAAATCAAAACAAAATATTTACCCTGATTTAAAAGAATTGGAGGTTAGTCTTAAGGAAGAGCTCTCACGAACTTCAAAGGGTAAAAATGAAGATAATGTTAGTAGGAATGTTGGCACCAGGGAAGGCAAGCAGATTTCTAACATTAATAAGGAAAAGAAGACAGCTGCTGAGCCCATTAAGGACTCTGAAACTTCAGAAGAAAGTGACTTAGACCCAGGAAATGCAGAGGAATTAGAAGAAGAGACTTTCAGATATCATAATGAAGATTGGCCTCCTTTTAATTGGCCACCTCCTTATAGCCCTCATGGGCTGGTGGTGAGAGCTGTAGACTTTCATAAAGACTCTGTCAACAAAATCAGCAGCTCCGTATGCAGATCCAATTAGAAAAGGAGAATCAGGCATTACTTGAAGAATTATATGATCTTTGCAAAGGTAATGCTGCTAGTAAGGAGCCAGAACAGAAGGGTGCCACTCAAACCACTAAAAGTAGACATCAGAATCAGCTATTCTTCCCTGTTGTGGATACTGTTCAGACAGATGGCACAGCAGTCTGAGAGGTTCATGGATTCAATTTTAAATTCATAAAGGAATTAAAAACTGCAGTCTTTCAATATGGTCCCAATGCTCCTTTTGCTATGGCCCTGTTGGAGAGTAGCACAACTGAATGGCTCACACCTCAAGATTGGTATACTTTCGTTAAGGCTATCTTGAGTGGGAGTGATTTTCTTCTCTAGAAATCAGAATATTATTATTCATGTAAGGAAGCAACTAAACATAACATACAGGCTAATAATGGGTGGACATTTGATGCCTTAGTCGGAGAAGGTCGCTTTGATCAGAATGCTCAAGGTCTGTATGATCCAGGACTTTATGCTCAAATTCAATTAGCAGCTCTTATGGCACGGAGGAAACTGCCAGCCAAGGGAGAGACTGGCTCTTCCCTTAGTGGTATTAGGCAAGGTACTGGTAAGCCTTTCCAAGAATTTGTCAATCAACTTTTGACAACAGCATCCCTAATTTTTGGCAATCCAGAGACTGGTGTAGATTATGTCAAACAATTGGCATTTGAAAATGTTAATGCAGCCTGTCAAGCAGCTATTAGGCCTTATCGTAAAAAAACTGATCTCAGTGGATACGTTCACCTCTATGCAGACATTGATCCATCTTTTCATCAGGGCATTGCTTTTTTTTGTGTGTGTGTGTGTGTGTGTGTGTGTGTCTGTTCTCAGATTGACTTTTATTTTATTCTATTTTATCCTATTTTACTTTTTTTTATTTACATTCAAAATCATCTCCCCTTTCCCGTTTCCTCCCTCCCCGAAAGTCCATAAGCCCCCTTCCCTCCCTCTTTTTCCCATTCAACCCCCTGTCGCTTCTCTGTCCTGGCGTTCCACTACATCCCGTCTTTCCAGGACCAGGGGTCTCTCCTTCCATTTTCTTGGAAATCTATTGATATGCGAATTGTGTCTAGGGTATTGCGAGATTCTGGGTTAATATCCCCTTATCAGTGACTGCATACCCTGTGTGTTCTTTTGTGATTGGGTTACCTCATTAAGGATGATATTTTCAAATTCTGACCATTTGCCTAGGAATTTCGTGAATTCATTATTTTTAATTGCAGAGTAGTATTCCATTGTGTAAATATGCCACATCTTCTGAATCCATTCCTCGGTTGAGGGACATCTGGGTCCTTTCCAGCTTCTGGCTATTATAAATAAGGCTGCTATGAACATAGTGGAGCATGTGTCCTTATTGTATGCAGGTAAAGCCTCTGGGTATATGCCCAGGAATGGTATAGCTGGATCTTCCGGGAGTGTCATGCCCAGTTTTCTGAGGAACTGCCAGACTGCTTTCCAGAGTGGTTGTACCAGCTTGTAATCCCACCACAGTGGAGGAGTGTTCCTCTTTCTCCACATCCTCGCCAACAACTGCTGTCTCCTGTGTTTTTGATCTTAGCCATTCTGATTGGTGTGAGATGGAATCTCAGGGTTGTTTTGATTTGCAATTCCCTAATGACTAAGGATGATGAACATCTCTTTAGGTGCTTCTCAGCCATTAGATATTCTTCAGGTGAGAACTCTTTGTTTAGCTCTGTACCCCAGTTGTTAACAGGGTTACTTGCCTCTCTGGAGTTTAACTTCTTGAGTTCTTTGTATATATTGGATATTAGCCCTCTGTCAGATGTAAGATTGGTAAAGATCATTTCCCAGTTAGTTGGTTGCCGCTTTGTCTTTTTGACAGTGTCTTTTGCCTTGCAAAAACTTTGTAATTTAATGAAGTCCCATTTGTCAATTCTTGATCTTAGAGCATAAGCTATTGGAGTTCTATTCAGGAAATTCTCCCCTGTACCCATATGTTCAAGGTTCTTCCCTAGTTTCCTTTCTATTAGTTTCAGTGTGTCTGGTTTTATGTGGAAGTCCTTGATCCACTTGGAATTGAGCTTAGTGCAAGGAGATAAGAATGGGTCAATTTGCATTCTTCTGCATGTTGACTTCCAGTTGAGCCAGCACCATTTGTTGAAAAGGCTATCTTTTTTCCACTGGATGGTTTTAGCTCCTTTGTCAAAGATCAAGTGAACATAGGAGTGTGGATTCATTTCTGGGTCTTCAATTCTGTTCCATTGATCTACATGCCTGTCACTGTACCAATACCATGCAGTTTTTAGCACTATTCCTCTGTAGTATAACTTGAGGTCCAGGATACTGATTCCCCCAGAGGTTCTTTTACTCTTGAGAATAGTTTTAGCTATTCTGGGTTTTCTGCTATTCCAGATGAATTTTTGAATTGCTCTTTCTAACTCTATGAAGAATTGAGTTGGAATTTTGATGGGGATTGCATTGAATCTGTATATTGCTTTTGGCAAGATGGTCATTTTTACCATATTAATCCTGCCAATCTATGAGCATGGCAGATTTTTCCATCTTCTGAGGTCTTCTTCAATTTCTTTCTTCAGAGACTTGAAGTTCTTGTCATACAGATCTTTCACTTGTTTGGTTAGAGTCACACCAAGATACTTTATATGGTTTGTGGCTATCATGAAGGGTATCATTTCTCTTACTTCTTTCTCAGCCTGCTTATCCTTTGAGCATAGGAAGGCTACTGACTTGCTTGAGTTGATGTTATATCTGGCCACTTTGCTGAAGTTGTTTATCAGCTGTAGGAGTTCTCTGGTGAAGTTCTTTGGGTCGCTTAAGTATACTATTATATCGTCTGCAAATAGTGATAGTTTGTCTTCTTCCTTTCCAATTTGTATCCCTTTGACCTCTTTTTGTTGTCTAATTGCTCTAGCTAGAACTTCAAGTACTATATTGAAAAGATATGGAGAGAGAGGGCAGCCTTGTCTAGTCCCTGATTTCAGTGGGATTGTTTCAAGTTTCTCTCCATTCAGATTGATGTTGGCTACCGGTTTGCTGTAAATTGCTTTTACTATGTTTAGATATGGGCCTTGAATTCCTGATCTTTTCAAGACCTTTAGCATGAAAGGATGCTGAATTTTGTCAAATGCTTTCTCAGCATCTAATGAGATGGCCATGTGGTTTTTTTCTTTGAGATTGTTTATATAGTGGATTACACTGATGGATTTCCTTATATTGAACCATCCCTGCATCCCTGGGATGAAGCCTACTTGATCGTGGTGAATGATCATTTTGATGTGTTCTTGGATTCGGTTGGCAGGAATTTTATTGAGTATTTTTGCTTCGATATTCATAAGAGAGATTGGCCTGAGATTCTCTTTCTTTGTAGGATCTTTGTGTGCTTTTGGTATTAGCATAATTGTGGCTTCATAGAACAAGTTGGGTACTGTTCCTTCTGTTTCTATTTTGTGGAACAGTTTGAAGAGTATTGGTGTTAGGTCTTCTTTGAAGGTCTGATAGAATTCTGCACTAAAACCATCTGGACCCGTGCTTTTTTTGGTTGGAAGACTTCCATTGACGATTTCTATTTTTTCAGGGGTTATAGGACGGTTTAGATGGTCTATTTGATCCTGATTTAATTTTGGTATTTGGTATCTGTCAAGGAAATTGTCCATTTCCTCCAGATTTTCTAATTGTGTTGAATACAGACTTTTGTAGTAGGATCTGATGATTTTTTGAATTTCCTCAGTTTCTGTTGTTATCTCTCCCTTTTCATTTCTGATTTTATTAATTTGGATACTGTCTCTGTGCCCTCTGGTTAGTCTGGCTAAGGGCTTATCTATCTTCTTGATTTTATCAAAGAACCAACTCCTTGTTTTGTTGATTCTTTGTATGGTTTTATTTGTTTCTACTTGATTGACTTCAGCCCTGAGTTTGATGATTTCCTGCCTTCTACTCCTCTTTGGTGTATTTGCTTCTTTTTGATCCAGGGCTTTCAGGTGTGCCATTAAGCTGCTAGTGTATGCTGTCTCCTGTTTCTTTTTGGCGGCACTCAGGGCTATGAATTTTCCTCTTAGCAGTGCTTTCATTGTGTCCCATAAATTAGGGTATGTTGTGCCTTCAATTTCATTAAATTTCAAGATGTCTTTGATTTCTTTCTTTATTTCTACCTTGACCAAGTTATCATTGAGTAGAGCATTGTTCAGCCTCCATGTGTATGTGGACTTTCTGTTGTTTTTGTTGCCATGGAAGACCACCCTTATTCCATAGTGATCTGATAGGAGGCGTGGGATTAGTTTGCTCTTCTTATATCTGTTGAGGTCTGATTTGTGACCAATTATATGGTCGATTTTGGAGAAGGTACCATGAGGTGCTGAGAAGAAGGTGTATTCTTTAGCTCTAGGATGAAATGTTCTGTATATATCTGTGAGTTCCATTTGGTCCAAGGCTTCAATTAGATTCACTGTGTCCCTGTTTAGTTTCTGCTTTCCTGAACGATCCATTTCAGAAAGCGGGGTATTGAAGTCACCCACTATTATTGTGTGAGGTGCGATGTGTGATTTGAGCTTTAGTAAAGTTTCTTTTATGAATGAGGGTGCCTTTGCATTTGGAGCATAGATATTCAGAATTGAGAGTTCTTCTTTGTGGATTTTTCCCTTGATCAGTATGTAGTGTCTTTCTGTGTCTTTTTTGATGACTTTAGGTTGGAAGTCGATTTTATCTGATATTAGGATGGCTACTCCGGCTCGTTTCTTGGGACCATTTGCTTGTAAAATTGTTTTCCAGCCTTTTACTCTGAGTTGCGTTTCCTGCATGCAGCAAAATGCTGGGTCCTGTTTACGTATCCAGTCTGTTAGTCTATGTCTTTTTATTGGGGAATTGAGACCATTGATATTAAAAGAGATTAAGGCATAGTGATTATTGCCACCTGCCATTCTTGACGCTATCTTTATGTTTGAATGGTTATCTACCTTTGGGTTTGATGTAAGAAGGTTACTATCTCATTTTTTCCAGGGTGTTGTTTCTCTCCTTGTATTGGCGGTTTCCACTTATTATCCTTTGCAGGGCTGGGTTTGTGGAAAGATATCGTGAAAATTTGGTTTCATCATGGAATAGCTTGGTCTCTCCCTCTATGGTGATTGACAGTTTTGCTGGGTATAGTAGTCTAGGCTGGCATTTGTGCTCTCTTAGTGTCTGCATGAGATCTGCCCAGGATCTTCTGGCTTTCATAGTCTCTGGATAGAAGTCTGATGTGATTCGGATCGGTCTTCCTTTGTATGTTACTTGGCCCTTTTATCTTACTTCTTTTAATATTCTTTCTTTGTTTAGAACATTTGGTGTTTTGATTATTATGTGATGGGAGATATTTCTGTTCTGGTCCAGTCTGTTTGGAGTTCTGTAGGCTTCTTGTACGTTCATCGGCATCTCTCTCTTTAGGTTAGGGAAGTTTTCCTCCATAATTTTGTTGAAGATGTTTATTGGCCCTCTAAGTTGCAAATCTTCACTCTCATCTATACCTATAATCCTTAGGTTTGGTCTTCTCATTGTGTCCTGGATTTCCTGGATGTTTTGGGTTACACGTTTTTTGCATTTTGCATTTTCTTTGACTGTTGAGTCAATGCTTTCTATGGAATCTTCAGCACCTGATATTCTTTCTTCCATCTCTTGTATTCTACTGTTGATGTTTGCATCTATGACTCCCGATTTCTTCCCAAGGTTTTCTATCTCCAAAGTTGTCTCCCTTGTGATTTCTTAGTTGTTTCTACTTCCTTTTTTTAGATCCTGAATGGATTTGCTGAGATCCTTCACTTGTTTGTTTGTATTTTCCTGTATTTCTTTAAGGTATTTTTGCATTTCCTCTTTCAGGATTTCTGCCTGTTGACCCAAGTTCTCCTGTATTTCTCTAAGCGATTTTTGTGTTTCCTCCTCATGGGTTTCCATCTGTTGATCCATCGCCTCCTGCATTTCTTTAAGCAGTTCTCGTGTTTCCTTTGTACGGGCATCTATGCGTTGATTCATTTCTTTAAGCACTTTTTGTGTTGCCTCCCTATGGGCATCCATCTGTTGACCCATATTCTTCTGCATTTCTTTATGCAATTTTTGTGATTCCTTTGAAAGTGCATCTAACCATTGATTCATTTCTTTAAGCGATTTTTGTGTTGTCTCCTTGTGGGCCTCCATCTGTTGATCCATGTTCTCCTGCATTTCTCTAAGCGATTTTTGTGTTTCCTTTGTAAGGGCTTCTACCCCTTGATTCATGGTCTCCTGCAATTCTTTATTAGTTTTATTTGTGTCCTTCTTGTGATCCTCTAATAGCATCATGAGAAGTGATTTTAAATCCAGATCTTGTCTTTCAGGTGTGGTGGGGTATCCAGGACTTGCTGCTGTTGGAGAGTTGGGTTCGGATGGTGCCATATTACTTTGATTTCTGTTAATAACGTTCCTACGTTTGCCTTTTGCCATCTGGTTACCTCTGGTGTTAGTTGGTCCTGCTGTCACTGGCTGTTGGTTGGACCTCCTGTGAGACTGCAAAGCTATTTCTGGACCCCTGGATTACCAGGATTCCCCTGACACCGATTTCTGGGGCCTGCCCTGCTCCTGAGTGACTTTGGAGCCCTGATGTGCCTTGCCCCAAGTGATGTTATATTGGGGAATTCCTGCACATCCAAAGGCTCAGCGTAGTGGATTCCCAGAGCAGACGTCACCAAAGGAAGGCTGGTAGGCTCCCGCCCTGTGCAGGGGTGTGTGATCTCTCCGGGGGGGGCAAGGGGGGGCAGGGCAGAAGTCCCACAGCAGGGCTGGCGCATCGATTACTGCAGACCTGCCCAGCTCTTGGAGCAGTTTACACACAAGCTGCCTGAGACTGAAGCAATATTATGCCTGTCTGTCTCCGAGCCTGGCTGTCACAAGTACCTGGACACTGGAGCAAAGATGGCGGAGTGTACTCTGCACTCTCTCTGCGGCAGCGCAGGTCACCCTGCAGGGGGGATGGCCCACAGCAGAGCTGGCGCCCAGACGACCACAGCGCTGTCCAGTTCTTGGGAGCAGATGGAAGCCCCAACAGGCCCTGTCCCAAGCGATGTTATATTGGGGAGAATCTGGGTACCTGTCTCCTCAGTGTGGTAGATCCCGGAACAGAGGTCGCCAAAGGGAAGCTGGTAGGCTCCCACCCAGTGCGGGGTCCCTCTGCAAGGCAGAAGTCCCACAGCAGAGCTGGCACGCTGGTTACTGCAGATATGCCCAGCTCTTGGGTCAGGTTACACACAAGCTGCCTGAGACCGAAGCGATATTATGCCTCTCTGTCTCTGAGCCTTGCGGTCCCAACTACCTGGACACTGGAGCAAAGATGGCGGAGTGCCCATCAGGGCATTGCTATAGCTGAAGCTTTCAAGGGTATGACTATCCATGAGTGGTTTGAACACAAACAAAAGAAGTCGAGTAAAGGGTGTTTTAAATGTGGTCTTGAAGGACATTTTGCTTGCAGTTGTCCAGGAAGCAATAATATTCAGAAAGGGCCACGTGCTCCTGGGCTTTGTCCTAGGTGCCACCGTGGTAATCACTGGAGAAATGATTGTCACTCTAGGAGAGATGATAAAGGCACTCCTTTAGTGTCACAGGGAAACAGGAGCAGGGGCCAGGTCCAGGCCTCAAATCCTACCAAGCAAATTTACAGGACCACTCTGAACAAGAATCCATTCGTGACCTCAAAAGTGCAATCCCAGGAAGCACAGGATAGGACCTTTGTGCCTCCTCCTACACAGTACTAACCCCAGAAATGGGACCTCAGGCTTTGTCTACAGGAATCTTTGGCCCTTTAAAAGAAGGAGTTTTTGGTATTATCTTAGGTAGAAGTAGCTCCACCATGAAGGGATTGAAGGTGTTTCTTGGAGTCATTGATCAAGGCTCTAAAGGGGAAATTAAAATTATGGCCACTGCTACTAAAGACATTAACTATTAATGCTGGTCACCGGGTTGCACACTTATTATTGCTGCCTTTACTACCCTCAGAACTTAACCATGTTAAACCCACTCAAGGTTGTGGAGGATTTGGATCCTCAGATGTTTATTGGGTTACTTAAATTGGATTGGAAAAGCCTCTATTGAATATCTGAATTAATGGAAAAAGATTTCTGGGCTCGTTGACACTGGAGCTGATGTCACAGTAATAAAGGGATCAGAATGGTCCTCTTCTTGGCCTTTAACACCGACTATTACTCACCTTAAAGGTATTGGTCAGAGTCAAAATCCTCATCAGAGTGCAGAATTATTAGTATTAAGGGATGCTGAGGGAAATCAGGGATCCATTCAAACATATGTGCTGGATGGACTGCCCATTAACCTTTGGATAAGAGATCTTTTATCTCAACTGGGTTTTATTATGGAAAGTCCCAGTGATGTAGTTACAGCTCAGATGCTTAAAACAGGATTTGTTCCTGGAAAAGGACTTGGCAAGGACCAGAAAGGGATTACTGAGCCTATTTTTCCTTCAGGTCAAATTGATACCAAAGGACTTGGATATCCATTCTAGGGGCCACTGACATTCCTGTACTCCATGCTGATCCTATAATTTGGAAAAGTGATGATGCAGTGTGGATTGACCAATGGCCCCTAACTAAAGAAAAACTAGAAGTTGTTCATATGTTAGTGCAGGAACAATTGGCAGCTGGTCATCTTGAAGTTAATAACTCCCCCTGGAATACACCAATTTTTGTCATTAAGAAAAAGTCTGGTAAATGGAGATCGCTTCAGGATCTTCGAGCTGTGAATAGCACCATGGTTCTCATGGGTACTTTGCAGCCAGGGTTGCCCACACCTGTTGCAGTTCCTGAAAATTTTCACAAAATTATTATAGATTTAAAAGACTGCTTCTTTGCTATTCCTCTTGCTGAAGAGGTTAAGAAGATATTTGCCTTTTCTTTACCTGCTATAAATTTTAAAGAACCTATGCATAGATTTCAATGGAAAGTATTGCCTCAAGGGATGGCTAACAGTCCTACCCTCTGTCAAAAATTTGTTGCTGCCGCTATTCAACCAGTTCGTGAAAAATGGAAAGATGCATATATAATTCATTATATGGATGACATATTACTAGCTCATCCTAATTATGATGATCTACAAACATGTTTTAAGGACCTGAAATTTCAGTTAGCCGAATTTGGGTTAATAGTTGTTCAAGAAAAAATTCAGTTACAATATCCTTATTCATATTTAGGTTTTCAGCTTTTTCCCCAAGATATACAATCTCTTAAAATTAAGATTAGAACTGAGCATTTACATACTCTAAATGACTCTCAAAAGTTGTTAGGGGACATTAATTGGTTAAGACCTTACTTATAATTGTCTACAGAACAGTTACAGCCTTTATTTGACATTTTAAAAGGCAATTCTGATCCTTTATCTGTTAGAACCCTGACCACAGAAGCTAAGCAGGCTTTAGAGTTAGTAAATCAAGCTATTCAAAATCAATGAGTCAAATATGTTAATTATGACCTCCCCATCATATTAATTATTTGCAAGACAGAAACCTTACCCACAGGACTTATGCCAGGAGGGACCTTCATCTACTATAGCTTCATCTACCTTCCTCACCTAAGAGAGTCATTTATCCCTATTATTTATCAGTTTCTGACCTTGTTATTATGGGCAGAATTGAGAGTGTAAAATATTTTGACAAAGAACCAGCAAAAATCATTGTGCCTTTTAATAAAGAACAAGTACAATGGCTTATAGTTAATGATCAGCAATGGTTGTTATCTTGTTTCAGTTTTTATGGTGATAATGATAATCATTACCCTCTGGATAAATTAATTCAATTTGCTAATGAACATTCCTTTTTATTTCCTCTTATCACTTCCTTTTCTCCTTTGGAAAATGCTTTGACAATATTTACCGATGGCTTTGCTAATGGCAAAGCTGTATATCATTATGAAGAAAATCCTTTTTTTAGATGTTCCTACATCTTGCTCAAATAACTGAACTCTATGCAGTGTTGGAAGTTTTGAAACAGTTTGCTGATACCATTGTTAATATCTATTCTGATTCTCATTATGTAGTCCATTCCGCTCCCTTTTGGAGACTTTAGGCAATTTCTTTTTGTTTGTTTGTTTGTTTGTTTTTACACTGGTTCCAGGTAGTTTTACTTTTTATTTTTTATTACTATTATTTTTATTTTCTATATTCTTTATTTACATTCCAAATGATTTCCCCTTTCCTGCTTCCCCACTCCACGAAAGTCCCATAAGCCCTCTTCCCTCCCCCTGTTCCCCATTTGCCTAAGAATTTCATGAATTTATTGATTTTAATTGCTGAGTAGTAGTCCATTGTGTAAATATACATGGAAAATATCTCTGATAAAATTGAAGAAATATATAGAAAAACACGATAAGTTTGAGTATTTCGTGGAAAAATTATAAAGATAAAATGGTAGGCATAAAAATATTGCTAAGTTGATTGAAAGTGAAATGATAAACATTTTCTGATAAATTTGAAAATCTACCAGAAAAATATTTCTGATAAAACTCAAGAAATATATAGAAAAAAATGTTAAAACTGATTATTTCATGAAAAATTATACAGATAAAATGGTAGGCATAAAAATATTCCTAAATTGATTGAAAGTAGAAGTAAAAACATTTTCTGATAAAATTGAAGATTTACATGGAAAATATCTCTGATAAAATTGAAGAAATTTATACAGATAAATTGGTAGGAATTAAAATATTCCTAAGTTGATTGAAAGTAGAATTATAAACATTTTCTGATAAAATTGAAGAGTTACATGGAAAGTATTTCTGATAAAATTGAAAAAATATATGGAAAAACATTAAAATTAAAGATCATGGAAAATTATACAGATAAAATGGTAGGCATAAAAATTTCTAAGTTGATTGAAAGTGAAATTATCAACATTTTCTGATAAAATTGAAGATTTACATTGAAAATATCTCTGATAAAGTTGAAGAAATATATAAAAAACACATTAAGATTATTTCATGGAAAAATTATACAGATAAAATGGTCGGCATAAAAATATTCCTAAGTTTTTTTGAAAGTGGAATTATAAATACTTTCTGATAAAATTGAAGATCTACAAGGAAAATATTCCTGAAAAAATTTAAGAAATATATGGAAAAACATGTTAAAACAGACTATTACATGGAAAATTATACAGATAAAATAGAAGGTATAAAAGTGTTCCTAAGTTGATTGAAAGTAAAATTATAGACATTGTCTGATAAAACTGAAGATCCACATGGAAAATACTTCTGACAAAATTGAATAAAAATACAGAGAAATGATAAAATTGAAGATTATCATGGACAATTATACCGACAAAATGGTAGGCACAAAAACATTCCTAAATTGATTGAAAGTAGAACTGCAAACACCCCCAACCCCAACGAAACCGAAGATCTACATGCAAAACACCTCCGACAAAATTGAAGAAATACACAGAAAAAATGTTAGAATTAAAGATTATCATGGAAAATAAAACAGTCAAAATGGCAGACACAAAAAGCATTACTAAATTGAAAGGGGAGTCACAAATATTTTCTGATAAAATCAAAGATCCACATGAAAAACATTTCTGTTAGACTAAGTGTTTTGTTGGGGAATTGAATCTGTTGATGTTATAAGATATTAAGAAATAGTGATTGTTGTTTCCTGTTATTTTTGATGTTCTTTTTATGTTTGTGTGGTTACTTTCTTTTGGGTTTGTTGGAAAAAGATTACTTTCTTGCTTTTTCTAGGGTGCAGTTTCCCTCCTTGCATTGGCATTTTCTATCTATTATCTTTTATAGGGCTGAATTTGTGGAAAGATACTGTGTAAATTTGGTTTTATCATAGAATATCTTGCTTTCTCCATCTATGGTACTTGAGAGTTTTGCTGGGTATAGTAGTTTGGGCTGGCATTTGTGTTCTCTTAGGGTCTGTATATGAGATCTGACCAGGATCTTCTGGCTTTCATCATCTCAGGTGAGAAGTCTGGTGTAATTCTGATAGAACTGCCTTTATAGGTTACTTGACATTTTTCTCTTTCTGTTTTTAATATTCTTTCTTTGTATAGTGCATTTGGTGTTTTGATTATTATGTGCTGGGAGGACTTTCTCGTCTGGTCCAGTCTGTTTGGAGTTCTATAGGCTTCTTGTATGTTCATGGACATCTCTTTCTTTAGGTTAGAGAAGTTTTCTTCTTTAATTTTGTTGATGATATTTACTGGACCTTTAAGTTGGAAATCTTCACTCTCTTCTATACCTATAATCCTTAGGTTTGGTCTTCTCATTGTGTCCTGGATTTCCTGGATGTTTTGGCTCAGGAGCTTTTTGCATTTTGCATTTTCTTTGACTGTTGAGTCAATGTTTTCTATGGTATCTTCTGCATCTGAGATTCTTTCTTCTATCTCTTATATTCTGTTGTTGATGTTTGCATCTATGACTCCTGAATTCTTTCCAAGATTTTCTATCTCCAGAGATGTCTCACTTTGTGATTTCTTTATTGTTTCTACTTCCATTTTTAGATCCTGAATGGTTTTGTTCAGTTCCTTCACTTTTTTTGTTTGTGTTCTCCTGTAATTCTTTTAGGGATTTTTATGTTTCCTCTTTAAGGGCCTCTACCTGTTCACCCATGCTCCCCTGTATTTCTTTCAGGGATTTTTGTGTTTCCTCTTTAAGGGCCTTTACCATTTGATCCATGTTCTCCTGTATTTCTTTAAGGGAGTTATTTATGTCCTTCTTGATGTCCTCTAACAGCATCGTGAGAAGAGACTTCAAATCCAACTCTTGCTTTTCTGGTGTGCTGGGGCATCTGGGACTTGCTGTGGTGGGAGAACTGGGCTCTGATGCTGCCAAGTAGCCTTGGTTTCTGTTGGTAGGGTTCTTGCACTTGCCTTTTGCCATCTGGTTATCTCTGGTGTTAGTTTGTCTTGTTGTCTCTAGCTGGAGCTTGCCCCTCCTATGTGCCTGTAAACCTGTGTCTGTACTCCTGGGAGACCAACTCTCTTCTGGCAGGGTCTGTGCACAGAAGGCTGTGGAACTGTCTGGTTCCCTGCTGCAAATGGCGGCTGGAAGGGAAGACTCCTGTCCTAGCTGCTCCAATGATCATATGCCTTGTACGCTCCTAACTGTACCCCTCCAGAGAGAAGGTGGATATCTCACCTCTGCACTTAAAAGTGAAATCGCTGCTGGGAGATCACTCTCTCCTGGTGGACTAAGCACCGAAGGCTTTGGAGCTGCCTGGTTCCCTGCTACAGATGGTGGCTGGAAGGGAAGACTCCTGTCCCAGCTGCTCCACTGATCGTGTGCCCTGTGTGCTCCTAGCTTTTGCTTTCCAGAGAACGTGGAGATCTCACCTCTGCACTCAGAAGTGAAATCACTGCTGCGAGATCATTCTCTTCTGGTGGGCTAAGCACAGAAGTCTGTGGAACTGCCTGGTTCCCTGCTGCAAATGGTGGCTGGAAGGGAAGACTCCTGTCCCTGCTGCTCCACTGATCGTATGCCCATTGTGGTCCTAGCTGTACCCCTCCAGAGAGAAGGTGGAGATCTCACCTCTGTGCTCAGAAATGAAATCGCTCCTGGGAGATCACTCTCTCCTGGCAGGCTAAGCACCGAAGGCTTTGGAGCTGCCTGGTTCCCTGCTACAGATGGCGGCTGGAAGGGAAGACTCCTGTCCCCGCTGCTGACTTTAGGCAATTTCAAGTCTGATAATCCAGCTGCTCCTATATTTTTGCAGTGTGTGGATGCTATTAGAGCATGTACTAAATGTTTTTCTTGGGACATCTTAGAGCCCACACTAATCTCCCAGGTGTCTTATCTCTTGCCAATGCTAAAGCTGATGCTGCTACTAGAAATACTTTTCTTGTTAAATTACAGGAAGCTCAAAAGGCTCAT
This sequence comes from Tokudaia tokunoshimensis, assembly GCA_036184795.1. Taxonomy (NCBI): domain Eukaryota; kingdom Metazoa; phylum Chordata; class Mammalia; order Rodentia; family Muridae; genus Tokudaia; species Tokudaia tokunoshimensis. The sequence continues at coordinate 188,181 of BTHU01000021.1, read as the reverse complement.
AAATTGCATCATTTAAATTCTAGAGCATTATGGCTTTGATTTGGGTTTCCTAGAGATCAAAGTCTTCAAATTGTTAAACAATGCACAAATTGTGCTAAATTGTTACCTGTCCCTCATTTAGGAGTTAACTCTCAAGGACTGATACCCAATGCTTTATGACAAATTAGTGTTACTCATGTTCCTGAATTTGGACAATTAAAATTTCTTCATGTCTATGTAGATACCTTTAGTGGATTTGTTTTGGCCTCTCTACATACAGGAGAGGCAGTGAATAATGTCATAGCAAATCTTTTATATTGTTTTTCCATAATAGGTCTACAGTCTTATATTAAAACTGATAATGCACATGCTTATTGCTCTCGTAGTTTAAAGAACTTTTGTAGTAAATTACAGATTACTTTAAAAACAGGCATACCTTATAATCCACAGGGCCAAGGTATTGTGGAAAGAGCCAATGGCATTTCAAAATGTCTTTTTATTAAATTAAGAAGGGGGGATGGTACTCCTGAAGAAGACCTCAAAACATACTTCATCATTCTCTTTTCATTTTAAATTTTTTAAATGTGGACAGATATGGTAAATCTGCAGCTGATCATTTTTGGTATGCAGATTCCAAATCCACATATGCGAAGGTCATGTGGAGGGACCCATTGTCTGGAGTTTGGAATGGCCCCTCCCTGTTCTTATATGGGGTCAAGGGTCTGCTTGTATTTTTGATCATCAGGCTAACTCTGCAAGATGGCTACCAGAAAGATTGGTGAAACAAATTAATCCAGGGATAAGTCCCTGAGAAAATATCTTTTATGTGTTTTCAAATGAAGAGCATCATGCTAATGGTCATGATCCAGATGGTTGTGGAGACTGCCCACCTACCTGCACTGCATGAACCAATGGAGCTGACATGAATCGTAGAAGATGGAAAGGGAAGAAAACTTACATCAGTGACAAGAACAACGACTCCTGGAACCTGGTTTCCAGAAATCACTCTCTCAGAGAAGGACTTGTTTAGCTGTGCCACAGGGACTCAGTCACCCAAAGGACATTTTTACATATGTCCAGCTCATGATTCGGATGAAAATACTTGTGTCTCTACTGACTTTTTATTGTGCATCTTGGTGCTATGAAACTTCTGGGCACATCTATTGGAAGGCTAAGCATGGAGACTTGATTACTATGTATCTCACGGGACAAGATTCTGGCATCTCTATGAGATGTAAGTGCTTCGTGTCCATCAATAATGTCTATTCTTGTAAAGGAAGCAACACTGTCTATCCCACTTTAGGTATTTCATTCACTGACAGGGGTTAGAGACTTAATTGGTCAAGGGGTTTTGTGGGGGGTATTTGAGTCTACATATCAGGAGGTTATGATGTTGGTAATACTTTTAGAATTAGACAGATCAAGAAGACTGTTCCAGCTATGCAGGGCCTTGGTCTGAATGAAATTCTTGTTCCACCTTTACTGCATCCAGATTAGGTTACTCCAAATCCATTTTCTGTGAGGCATCCTACCCCGATCCCCTCTCAGACACCTTTGGCCTCTTCCCATGAGGGATTGTTTAAGCTTGTCAGTGGATCCTTTTCAGCATTGATTTTTTTTTCTCAACCTAACTTTACTAAAGACTGTTGGCTCTGCCTTTCCTCCAATCCCCCATTTTATGAAGCTCTAGTCTCTAATGGAACTATCAGGCTGGCTTCTGATCAGGCTGCTTGTCGATGGTGTCAATCTCGTGAAAGAGTTACCCTTTTGCCTATAGTGGGGACTGGTTTATGCATTGGGCATATACCCAGAGCCTATGGTCATTTTTGTGCCATCTATAGGGTGTTCAATACTACTGACTATTTCTGGTGCCACCAGAAAATTTCTGGTGGGCTTGCAACAGCGGCATTATTCCCTGTTTCTTTGGATTTTTTGAAAACTATGATTTTTGTGTTCCATGTGTAACTGTTTTTTCTGGTCAAACCTTTTAAGATGCCTGGGACCCCCCCATGACACCCTGATCCTTAGTAGAAGGACCAGAGAACCTGTCACTGCTGTGACTATGGCTGTTTTGCTGGGATGGGAGTCATTGGAATTGGCACTGATATTTCCTCACTTGTTCTGCAAAACAAACATTAAAATAGTCATAGATGAAGATTTAGAAAATTTAGAAGTAGCTATGTCTCTCATGAGATATTCTATAACATCCTTATCTGAGGTAGTTCTTCAAAATAGAAGGGGTTTAGATTTATTATTTTTGCAGCAAGGAGGTTTATGTACTACCCTAAAGGAAGAATATTGTTTTTATGCTGATCACACTGGAGTCATAGAAGATTCTCTAGCCAAAGTACGCAAAGAGTTAGAGGCTTGTTAGAGGTTAAGGGAAATGGATGCAGGATGGCCGTTTTGGACTTGATTCAGCACTTCCCCATGGCTGACTACTCTTCTTGGGCCATTGTTAGGTCTGCTCATCCTATTGTCCCTTGGTCCAGTTTTATTCAATAAACTGATGAACTTTCTGAAACAACAGATTGATCAAATTCAATCTAAACCTCTACAAGTTCATTATCAGCATCGAGCCTTAGCTGATGAGCAGTCAATGACGGTTAATCCTCATGGTGAGAGCTTTACAGGGGGCATCATGTTTTTGAGCTAAGACAGAAGGCATCCCTGTCATTGAATGGATGTTCATTCAATGACAGCTGCAAACATGACCTGAGGTTGATTGCACCACGGAACCTAAGACGGGCTCTCATCCATTGGCTTTTATTTTATTTTACAGAAGGGGGACATGTAAGGGACCACTTGAATCAGACATGTCTTTCTCAGGCCTGAGCAGGGTCAAGGTGGAGACATTAGTCACGGGAAGTGGTCTGGTCAGTCTGAAACTGTTGCTCCTGACTGTACCCTGAGCTCTCGATGAGACACAGTGTGCTGACATATACTTTAGATTAGATTCTCTGTGAAGGTCAGGTTGTTTGTCTTTGATGGTTGCTTACCACATCCTGTTTTATTTTTCACTGCCAAATGTTTTACCATATAATGACTATGTGAACATGCATTAAACGAGACTTGATCAGAATCTTGTCTTATCTCCATTTCTCTTGCCTCTTGCCCCCTAGGTCCCCATTCCACCCCTCAGGAACCTCTTCAAGAATCTGTGGATGGGTTCACATGGGAATGTTTATGGTCATGTAAACACTCCTATGACTTAACAATTAAATTGCTCCATAGCAATGCTAGATCCAATTTTAATATATTGCAGAAAAATATTATTAAAATAGTGATACCATAAAATCTGCATGGAATGAAATGGTATTAGTTGCTTTAATTGTGTTGGCAGAATATTAAATTGAATGCCAGAAAGATCATGTACAATAATTTTACTGCAACCTCTGTGATATCCCAGAAGACACAGATTTTGTTAAAAGAATGAAGAAGGAAGGCATGGTAGTACATCCATGTAATTAAGTCTTAGGGATGCTGAGGTTAAATGATGAATTCAATGTCATCCTTAAGACCTTTGAAATAGTTGCCAAATGATCTAAGCAATTTAACAAAATAGAAAGCAAGAAATTTTAATTCTAATTCTTTGTTGATGAAAATACTGTTGATACTTAGATACAATCTGAAGAAATTTTGTTTACCAGATCTTGCTGTAGACGATTAATCTGCTCTGATCTCCCCAGCAGCAACTGAGACAAAATTCCTTGCTACCTGCCCCAATGTGCTGGATTCTCAAATGAAACACACACACACACACACACACACACACACACACACACAGCCTTATATTTAAATATTCCTTAAACAGCTCAATGTCTGGGCCACTCCCAAAGTTCCAAATTGTTAATGCCCCCCCCATACTCCTTAATTACCACTTACTAAAATATGTATTCCATCTTTGCTACCCTAGACTCAATGGGGGGGGGGGCATCTGGGGCTACTCTTCCCCAAAGTCTTACATGATTGGTACTCTGACTTCTGCAGCTCTCAAACCTGCATCTTATTCCTTTTGGAGCATGGTGATCGTGTTTCTTCTCTTGGTCCCCTTGCCCTCAAATTCTAAAGTTCTGTCTCTGTCTCCTTGCTCAGCCATTGTCTGCCAGCAACTTTATTTATCAATCATAACACACTAGGAGAAGGGACCCGCCGATTCTTACATGTGGGATTCTTGTGTAATTTTGGGAACCCAACTAACATAATACAAGCAATAAACCAAATCTACAACAACCAGGTACATATTTAAAATGTATTTATAACTAACAAAATATCATATTTTGTGTAAAAATGTAACCCACATTAGATGCTGTGCACAAGAATATATGGTTATAAATATTAAGCTAATAAACTTTCTTTTTTTTGCTAATACATTTTCTAAGCAATATGTCTGAGGATTGCTCTGATTATTTGGGCATGTTTAAGCAATATAATATTAGTTTAGTATCCAATTGTATTCAAATGTTCTGATTTCATAACTTATTTTATTTTAAAACTGTACCAGTATGTTAAAATTCTTTATTATTCTTTATAGCAAGAAGTGGACTATGCCTCATAATTTGATTCATAAGAACATACATATGTACACACATATAGAGTGAAAATAAAGTAGTAAAATAATATGTAACAATTACTTGTAGGCTGGATTAAAACTCACAATCCAAATGTAATAACTATACTGTGTGGACATGTAGCTTTTTCAATTTAGCCTTTGCAATAAACTAATGTTTGTCTTGTTTCTCCAATTTTAGTGTATTTGAAGAGATCATCTTTACTCATTGGTATACTTCTTTTCATACTAAACTTTAATTTGGTCCTGGGAACATGGCTTGTTGGTGAAGAGTACTTTCTGTTAAAGCAAAGGACCTGCATTGAATCTGCATCGTCCATATAAAAATTGGATGTGATTTCCTAGGCTTGATATTTCGGTGCCAGGGATCAGTTGACAATAGGAGGATCAGGGTGGGGGAAGATTGCTGGCCTTAAAGCCTTTGTGTGTGCAAGTGTGTATGTCAGGGTGCTGTGTGGCGATGAAACCCAGGTTCATAAGACAGACCATGTATCAAGGTAAAAAGATAGAGAAAAAGACACTAATAACCACTACTGATATTCATAAGCATGTTTGCAAACTCAAGCTCATACTGGCACACATATATGTACACATGTGCAACATACACAGAGGGAAGGAAAGAAGGGTAAAGGGAGCAATAGAGGGAGGGAGTAAAGGAGAAAGAAGACAGTAAAACTCAGACTGAAGTAACAAACAGAAGTGTGTGCAATCCAATGTATTCTGGGGAAATGAGAATAACTATAGAAGCTTGTAGAAAGAATTGCATAGGCATAACCACTACTATAGGATCTGTGAACATATACCACCACAGTTTCTGCTTGGGCAATACACCAAACCAGCTGTAATTTCACTGTCGATTCTTTCTCTGAAGGTCTCCACCATCTATGCTCAACAAGAAGACAGATCATGCTTGTTCTGGAATTAATATTGAGTGATAAGGATATATTAAAAATATCAGTGGATTGAGTGCTAAAGGAAAGGAGTATAGAACACAAAACACATGTGCAGTGAAAAAGGAGTCACTAAGGTATCAGTGAATTCCTTCAGGGGAAGGACCATGAAATAGGTTGACAAAGTAGAAGGTGGTATTTTCCTTGTACCTATTATTCAAAGTGTTTAATTTATTTATCAAATTAATGTACATTTGGACTAATTATTAAAAGTTTGTTATGTATATTGAAATATCCCAAATGTCACAGAACTCATAATGTGGCCAGAACAGAGTACAGTCATTGTTGATAGATACATTGATTATGTATAAACCCATGGAGACAGAATTCTAAAACTGTTGTATGGTCTATGTGAGCTAGTTAAAACAAAAGAATGTAAATATACACAGTAGTTAGCATTCAAGAAGTAGCAAGCAGATTGTTTTCTTGCAATTTCCTTTTAATTGTGATAAAATACTAAATACTTCGAATTTTTCTTGGTATTGGTATATTTACAGTGGGTATGAATTCATTGCATATTATTTTTATTATTCTCATGGTTTTAATTACCCTTCTTTCTTATACTAGAGATAATTACAATCTTATATAATATTCATGAATGAGGTAACATACAAAACAATTCTCATTTAAATTCCTCAGAATAACTGATTCAAACTAGCTCATCTTTAATTGTATACTTTTTAGTGGGTGATCAGTGTGTTAGGAAATGGAAACAATTTATTATAAATACTTCCCACTGCAGCAAAGATTGCCTTCTATTCTCAGCATAACAGGTAACTAACTATGCTTGAGAAGCATGTGCTCAGAGAACTCTTTCCCAGGGAACTTTGTCTAGTCACAGAGGACAAGGGTAAATAAGATGTCTTTGAAGACAATGCACAGGACTCTCGGGAATAGCAAAGAAACATGATGACATAAAAACCTTCTTGATATTCTCTATTATTATTTTCCTAACATGAGCTTTCCCTGATTTTGCTTCTTAGTATGAACTAAAAATCTGAGAGTTCTGAAGCAAATCTTAAACTATCAACTTTAGACTAGAAACTCTCTATCCTGTGAAAAAGAAAAACTGAAATATCTTACCTTATAACTATTTTTTAATCAAATAAAGGGGGTTTATCAAGATAAGGTAAGTGATGAGACACCTGTATTGACAGACATGCATGTCTAGGAAAGATGGAAAATGTGGGCTGCAATATCTAATTAGTGCACAGGAAAGACAGCTTTATTTCAAAACCCCTTTCATAAACCTTGGCTATATCTATTTCAGTGGCTTTATGAACAACTAGACTTTAAGCTTTAACTCATTTCTTTCTCGTTCTCTCACTGAAACCAAAAATAAAAATCACTTAAGATTCTATAAGCAATATACTTCTCAGATGTTGATTACCTGAGAGAAGTATTAATGTTTAGGCATTTGTTCATATAAAAACATCTTTAAAATAGGATTAATCTTGTTCATGTGTTTTATCAAAAGCTTTAGTCTATGGTAAAAGTTTTATTTAATGTAGGGTGTTTAATAATAAAGGCAGATTTTTACAACCTATAAAGGCCAAAGTACTGTGAATATAAACAAAATGGTGTGTTTTATCAAACTGAATATGAATATGTTGGTATGAAAAAGCAGGTTGACATATGGACAGCATATTAACAGAAACTCAGCCTGCTTTTAATCAGTGATTTTAAACAATTCTGGATGGATATATCCCTGTGAGTTGAAATTGCATTACATCACTAAATAAGAAAATTAAAGCCTCTCTTCTTTTCTCCATTCCAGTCCACCTACAAAATCTATTCCATTTCCCATTCCCAGGGAATATCATGCTTAGACTATTCCCCTTTATCTATCTTCTCTGGATCTGTGGATTATAAGTGTTATTATTCATTACTTTACGGTGAATATCCACTTATAAGTGAGTACATATCATATTTGTCTTTCTGCTTCTGGATGGTCTTGCTTGGAATGACTTTTTTTTTTCCTCCATCCATTTCTGGTTGGAGTCCTAAGAGTGGGAGCAGAGTGTCTCCGACTCTTTGCCTCCCTGTAGGACTCTTTCTTACTGGGTTGTCTTATCCAGCCTTAAGATGAAGGCATGTGCCTAGTCTTATTGTACCTTGTTATGCAGTTGTCATGGATATTACCAGGAGAATTGCTCTTTTCTGAAGGGAAACATAGGAGCAATGGATCTGGGGAAAATGGGAAATGTGTGTGTGTGTGTGTGTGTGTGTGTGTGTGTGTGTGTAACTGGGAGGGGGGAGGAAGAGGAATTTATGTATCATAAAATATAGAAATAAGATTCTCTTATTTGGGAACAAATGCTAAAATGTTTCAAAGGTGAGAAAACCCTGTTAGAGTGTTTATCACAAAAAAAATACCAAACAACAACAACAACAAAAAAAAAACTCATTAAGAAGTTGCTTAAGGGATTAGATAGATGACTCAGCAGTTAATAATACTGACTCCTCCTCTAACGGAACTGGGTTCTATCTCCAGCATTCACAAGGAGGCTCAAAATCATCATTAATTTCAGTTCTAGTTATCTTTTCTATTTTTGGCCTCTGTGGATACCAGACACATATATGGTACACAGGCATATATGGAAGCAAAACACCTAAACAAGAAAGATAAAGTTTAAAAATTAGGTTAAAAATAAGTTGTTGAAATTATTACTTTTCTAGCATATAGAAATTTTTTTTCTGTTTTTTAATTTATGCATCTTACCTAGGAAAATGTGTAGTCATAAAACATGATTCATATCTTAGTCTGAGTGGCTCTATTGAAACCTCACAAGATGGCCCTGAGGTTTCAATGAACAAAAGACTGAGATCTGCTTCTAACTGTAACTGGGCAATGGAATGTTATCTTAACATCACATTTGAATATTCATTTTATGTCAGAGATGAGTTTGTATGAAACACTCATAAATAAAATGGATTCATAAACCTGTATAGCTTTCAATACATTGTTTAACTCTGGTCCTTGATTTTATTGTATTAGCATTGACTGTAGTTATTAAGTACTAGCATACATCCAGGAAATACAAATGACTGGGATGTAAATATTACACTGTCTGAGTTGTGATATCTGTTGACAAAAGATACTTGGAGGTAAAATATGCTTACAATACCAATGTGAATAACAAAAAAAAAATGTGTCTATGATTTTTGACCCAATTCTTATAATAAAAGAGAACCTTGAACTCAGATGACAAATAAATGCATCCAGAAAATGAATGAGTTAATAATTTATCACAAATTATTGAAAGTCAAAACTTCCATTAAATAGTTACACAATAAAGCACATACATGACAGAAAAGAAAAACCTTGTAATTGAGCCTTAATTCATTTGGCTTGTAAACAGGGGACTTTTTGTAACTATACACATATGAACAAAAATGTCAACAGTGTTTTAACAACTTGCTCAAACTCAAGTACATAAAGGAGGTTTGTATATATCTCAAATGTATTCATTACACATGCAGAAGATATGATAATTCAGTCCAGAACATAGAAATGGAAAAGTCAATTTTCAATGCTAAGATTTCAGAACTCTTTTGTCCAACTTCTATGACTGATTCCTGGAAGTTACTATGATGTTTCAGTAATGCTTTCATCACTGCTCTTAAAATTCACTCCTAAACATTATGCCACATGTACAGTCAGATAATTAGAAATTCCTTTCAAATTTTATATCAGAAGTAGAAGCTAAATCCCCAGTTGTCACATTATTTTGTGTGCATGGAGGAAAATGTATGTATATGAATGGGGTATGCATACATGTTTCTATTGTGTGGGTGTATCATGCATATAAAATCCAGAGTAAGTGTTAATTTTTTTCTATATTTGATTGCTACTTTATGTTTGGAGACTGTGCCTCCCACAAAACATGGAGCTCACCAATTCAGCTACACATCAGCAAGCTCCAGAAAAATAACCAATTTTCTCTTAACTAGAGCTGAGATTATAGAATTGTAGATAATAGATTATTGTTTCCCTTGCCAATATTATTACCTTATTACTGAAGATAAAATCCAGGTCCTCTTGCTTTGGCACAGAGCTCTATATGGACTGAGATTTCTCTTAAATATCTCCCATGACATTTCAAATGTGGAATGCCAACCCTGGTTTCTATAGTTATAACCAATGAATTATGTGGCTTTGCTATTACTATAATACTAACTTTCTTGAAACTTCTTTACTATAGGTGAATCAGATTGTAGAGAATGTCATTGATCAATAAAAGTCACCCAGAAGAGTTTATTCTACTTGGTTTTGCAGACCGTCCTTGGCTGGAACTTCCTCTCTTTATTATTCTTCTGGTAACATACCCCACAGCCATGATTGGAAACATTGCCATCATTCTGGTGTCCACATTAGACCCCTGTCTCCACAGCCCCATGTATTTCTTCCTCACCAACCTCTCCTTTCTGGACATTTGCTACACCACAAGCATTGTGCCTCAGATGCTAATTAACCTTTGGGGCTCCACAAAGACCATCAGCTACATGTGGTGTGTAGTTCAGCTTTATTTCTTCCATATAATGGGGGCTACAGAGTGTGTCCTCCTGGCTCTTATGTCCCTTGACCGATATTTGGCCATCTGCAAACCGCTGCACTACACCCTTATAATGAATCGACGTACCTGTCTCCTGTTAGTGTCTTCTGTGTGGCTGACTGGAATTTCCTATGCTGTTTCAGAGGCCACTGTGACACTGCAATTGCCTCTATGTGACCACAATAAAATGGATCACTTGGTGTGTGAGATTCCAGTTCTGATAAAAACTGCTTGTGGTGAAAAAGCAACAAATGAGCTTGTTCTCTTTGTGGTTTGCATTTTTTTTTCAGCTGTTCCTCTGTGTTTAATTCTTGCCTCCTATGCTAGTATTGGACATGCTGTCTTTAAAATCAAATCTGCAGAAGGAAGGAAAAAGGCCTTTGGGACATGTTCCTCTCACCTCATTGTAGTTCTCTTGTTCTATGGTCCAGACATTAGCATGTATCTTAAGCCTCCCTCCTCTATTACAAAAGACCAACCCAAGTTCATGGCTCTCCTCTATGGAGTAGTAACTCCTACTCTGAACCCATTTATCTATACCCTGAGGAATAAGGATGTAAAGGGGGCATTAGGTAACCTATTCAGGAACATTTTTATGTCAAAGTGAATGCTTGTAGACTTTATATAAAATAGTTAACAAATTAGAGGCTTTTCCTATAACTCATTCCCTGTACAAAACTAATCTTTCTTTTGTTTTTACATGTTCTCATAAAACGTGTCTTGTTACTTGTGTTTCCCCTAATCATGCTAGGCAGTGCTTAGTCTTAGGTAATATTAAACAATATGGATGCTCTGTTTAGAAAAAAGTGTAAAAATACATGGTGTTATTTCATTTACAAATATTTACTTTATTCAGTGCTAATACAATCATTTAATTTTTAATAGAAGTATCTTGTTTCAAGCTAATTTGCATGAAAATTACATAGTAATCATTCATCAGTTTTTTTTTTAATTTGTGACTTGTGAAATAAATCCTTACATTTTTTCAATTCTTGTGGGAAGTCTGACTATACACTGATAAGTAGAAACTGCTTTTTATGTTCTTTCGGTTATAGATTTTATTTATGTGGTTGCATTTTAAATACCCTGTTATTTTTTCTTAATCATAACTATGCCTGCAATTACATTGAATGGTTGACCTGGAAGGGGACAACACTTGAAATATAAATAAAAAATATATCTAATTTTTTTTTGAAAAAAGCAAGTATCTTGGGAAATATGGCCTAGTTAAAAAAAAATGGTAGCCATATTATTTTAGAGGATTAAAATTGAGGATCTTTGGTCCTGTGACTGAGCTGACAGGTGCAGCCAGGAACACAGGGAACACCTGAGTGTCAGAACAGCTGGGACACAGTCTGCCAGGGCCCCACCTGCACCTAGGAGCTCTATTCACCTATCCTGCCAGGGGAGATCTGCTCTGCAGGGAGCCCTGCATTTAGAGGGAGTCCCACCTTTAGAGGTGATGTCACCTTCTTTGCTCCTGTGACTGAGCTGGTGGGTACAACCAGGAATGCAGGGAACACTGGAGTGTCAGAACAGCTAGGGAAGGGTCTGCACCCAAGAGCTGGGCAGTGCCACAGCACTCTGTGCCAGAGGAGAGCAAGTCACCCAGGGGTGCTGAGACAGGCTTGCAGGCACACAGGAGGGACAAACACCAGCCAGAGACAGGAGGATCAAGTAACACCAGAGAAAACCAGATGGCAAAAGGCAAGCATAGGAATGTTACTAACCAGGCATTGCAGATGTGGCTGCTCTGTCCCGGTTGGCAGAGAAAAGAGCCTATGTCTATGTTCAGTGTCCTGGCCTGCAACATCTGAATGATTAGTAGTCTAACATTCCCTGAAAGAAGCAAGCCTAAGACAAGCACCAGTCTAGTGCTGCACAGACCCCGATGGGCTCCCAAGGAGCAAGTCAGAGATGAGATGAACCCCTACCTGGGGCCATATGGCACAGTGAGAGAGCGCCAGAGATTAGAAGAACCTTGCTTGGAACCATTGCCCATCCCCCTGCAGGGGTGATCCTGAGACAGATGACCCCCACATAGGGCCATATAGGGTGGCCAGGGTGAGGAGCAAGTCCAAAACAATCACTTGTCCTGCACCATGGGGCCCGGACAGGGAGATATAAAAAAAAAAAAAAGGAATGTTACTAACTGAAATAAAGGCAATATGGCACCATCCGAACACAATTCTCCCACAACAGCAAGTCCTGGATATTACAACACACCAGAAAAGCAAGATTTGTATTTAAAATTACAGCTCATGATGCTAATAAAGGGCTTCAAGAAGGACATAAATAACTCCCTTAAAGAAATACAGGAGAACACAAGTAAACAGGGAGAAGCCCTTTAAGAACTAAAGGAAAGCACAAGAAAACAGGTGGAAGAATTGAACAAAACAATCCAGGATTAAAAATGGAGATAGAAACAATAAAAAAAAATCACAAAGGGAAAGAACTATGGACATAGAACACCTAGGAAAGAAGTCAGGAGTCATGGATGCAAGCATCAACAACAGAATACAAGAGATAGAAGAGAGAATCTCAGGTTCAGAAGCTACCATAGAAAGCATTGACACAAGAGTCAAAGAAAATGCAAAAAGTTCCTGACACAAAACATCCAGGAAATCCAGGACAAATGAAAAGACCAAACCTAAGGATTATAGGTATAGAAGAAAGTAAAGATTTCCAATGTAAAGGACCAAGAAATGTCTTCAACAAAATTATAGAAGAAAACTTCCCTAACCTAAAGAAAGAGATGCCCATGAACATGCAAGAAGCCTTCAGAACTCCAAATAGACTGAACCAGAAAAGAAATTCTTCCCGTCACATAATAATCAAAACACCAAATTCACTAATCAAAGAAAGAATATTAAAAGCAGTAAGGGGAAAAGGTCAAGTAACATATAAAGTTAGACCTATCAGAATTACACAAGACTTCTCACCAGAGACTATGAAAGCCAGAAGATTCTGGGCAGATGTCATACAGACCCTAAAGAAACACAAATGCCAACCCAGACTGGTATATCCAGCAAATCTCTCAATTACCATAGATGGAGAAACCAAGGTATTACATGACAAAAACAAATTATGCAATATCTTTCCACAAATCCAACCCTTCAATGGAAAATGAATAGAAAACACCAACAAAAGGAGGGAAACTACACACTAGAAAAAGCATGAAATTAATCTTCTTTCAACAAATCGAAAGAAGATAACCACACAAACATAAAAACTACATCAATAATAATAGGAAGCAATAATCACTATTCCTTAATATCTCTTAACATCAATGGTCTCAATTCCCCAATAAAAAGACATAGACTAACAGACTGGATATGTAAACAGGACCCAGAATTTTGCCACATACAAGAAATGCATCTCAGTGTCAAAGACAAATACTACCTCTGAGTACAAGGCTAGAAAACAATTTTCCAGGCCAATGGTTCCAGGAAACAAGCTGGAGTAGTCATTCTAATATTGGATAAAATTGACTTTCAACCAAAAGTCATCAAAAAAAACATGGAAGGACACTTCATATTCACCAAAGGAAAAATCTACCAAGAAGAACTTTCAATTCTGAACATCTATGCTACAAATGAAAGGGCACCTTCATTTGTAAAAGAAACTTTATTAAAGCTCAAAGCACACATTGTCCCTCACACAATAATTGTGGGTGACTTCAACACCCCACTCTCTTCAATGGACAGATCAGAGAAACACAAACTAAACAGAGACACAGTGAAACTAACAGAAATTTTGGACCAAATGGATTTAACAGATAACTATAGAACATTTCATCCAATATCAAAAGAATATGCCTTCTTCTCAGTACCTCATGGTACCTTCTCCAAAACTGACCAAATGATTGGTCACAAAACAGACCTCAACAAATATAAGAAAATGGAGCTAATCCCATGCCTCTTATCAGATCACTATAGAGTAAGGGTGGTCTTCAACAGCAACAAAAACAACAGAAATTCCACATACACATGGAAGTTGGGAAGTTGAACAATGCTCTACTCAATGATAACTTGGTCAAGGAAAAATAAGGAAGGAAATCAAAGACTTTTTAGAATTTAATAAAAATGAAGGCACAGCATAGCCAAATTTATGGGTCACAATGAAAGCAGTGCTAAGAGGAAAACTCATAGCTCTGAGTGCCTCCAAAAAAAGCTGGAGAGAACATACACTAGCAACTTAACAGCACACCTGAAATCTCTAGAACAGAAAGAAGTTAATATACGCAAGAGGAGTAGAAGGCAGGAAATCATCAAACTCAGGCCTGAAATCAACCAAATAGAAACAAAAAGAACTATACAAAGAATCAAGTAAAACAGGAGCTGGTTCTTTGAGAAAATCAACAAGATAGATAAACCCTTAGCCAGACTAACCAGAGGGCACAGAGAGAGTATCCAAATTCACAAGCTCAGAAATGAAAAGGGAAATATAACAACAGAAACTGAGGACGTTCAAAAACTCGACAGGTCCTACTACAAAAGCCTATATTCACCACAACTGGAAAATTTGGATGAAATGGACAATTTCCTAGACAGATATCAAATGCCGAATTTAAATCAGGATCAGATAGACCATCTAAAGGGTGTCATAACCCCTAAGAAATAGAAGGGGTCATTGAAAGTCTCCCAACCAAAAAAACCACAGGACCAGATGGTTTTAGGGCAAAATTCTATCAGACCTTCAAAGAAGACCTAACACTGATACTCTTCAAACTTCAAAGAAGTCAAATTATCACTATTTGCAGGTGATATCATAGTATACTTAAGTGATCCAAAAAACTCCACCAGAGAACTCCTACAGTTGATAAACAACTTCAGCAAAGTGGCTGGATACAAAATTAACTCAAACAAATCAATAGCCTTCCTATATTCAAAGGATAAACAGGCTGAGAAAGAAATTAGGGAAATGACACCCTTCACAATAGTCACAAACAATACAAAGTATCTTGGTATGACTCTAACCAACCAAGTAAAAGATCTGTATGACAAGAACCTCAAGTCTCTGAAGAAAGAAATTGAAGAAAACCTCAGAAGATGGAAAGATCTACCATGCTTGTGGATTGGCAAGATTAATATAGTAAAAATGGCCATTTTGCCAAAAGCAATCTACAAATTCAAAGCAATCCCCATAAATATTTCAAATCAATTCTTCATAGAATTAGAAAGAGCAATTCTCAAATTCATTTGGAATTTAAAAAAAACAGGATAGTTAAAACTATTCTAAACAGTAAAAGAACTTCTGGGTAAATCAAAACACCAGACAACAAGCATTACTACAGGGCAAAAGTGTTAAAAACTGCATTCTCTTGGTACAGTGGCAGGCAGGTAGATCAATGGAATAGAATTGAAGACCTAGAAATGAACCCACACACCTATGGTCACTTGATCTTTAACAAAGGAGCTGCAACCATCCAGTGGTAAAAATATAGCCTTTTCAACAAATGATGCTGGCTCACTTGGCGACTAGCATGCAGAAGAATGCAAATCAATCCATTCTTATCTCATTGTACAAAGTTCAAGTCAAAATGGATCAAGGACCTCCACATAAAACCAGACACACTGAAACTCTTAGAAAAGGAACTGGGAAAGCACCTTGAGCACGTAGGCACAGGGAAAATTTCCTGAACAAGACACCAATAGCCTATGCCCTAAGATCAATAATTGACAAAAGGGACCTCATTAAATTACAAAGTTTCTGTAAGGCAAAGGACACTGTCAATAGGACAAAATGGCAACCAACAAATTGGGAAAAGACTTTTACCCAATTCTACATCCGACAGAGGGCTAATATCCAATACATACAAAGAACTCAAGAAGTTAGACTCTAGAGAACCAAATAACCCTTTTAAAAAAATGGCATACAGAGATAAACAAAGAATTTTCACATGAGGAATATCAAATGACTGAGAAGTACCTAAAGAAATGTTCAACATCCTTAGTCATCAGGGAAATGCAAATCAAAACAACCCTGAGATTCCACCTCACACCAGTCAGAATGGCTAAGATCAAAAACTCAGGAGACAGCAGGTGCTGGAGAGTATGTGGAGAAATAGGAACACTCCTCCACTGCTGATGGCATTGCAAGCTGGTACAGCCACTCTGGAAATCAGTTTGGCAGTTTCTCGGAAAACTGGGCATAATACTACTGGAGGACCCTGTTATACCACTCCTGGGCCTATACCCAGAGGATTCTCCAGCATGCAACAAGGACACATGCTCCACTATGTTCATAGTAGCCCTATATATAATAGCCAGAAGGTGGGATGAACCCAGATGTCCCTCAACGGAGGAATGGATACAGAGAATGTAGCATGTTTGCATAATGGAATACTACTCAGCTATTAAAATCAATGAATTCATGGAATTCTTAGGTAGAATGTGGAACTGGGAAATATCATCCTAAGTGAGGTAACCCAATCACAAAAGAACATACATGGTATGCACTCATTGATAAGTGGATATTAGCCCAGAAGTTTGGAATACCAAGACACAATTCACACATCAAATAATGCCCAAGAAGAAGGAAAAAAAAAAGTTTAGAGACTCTGGTCCTTCTTAGAAGAGGGAACAAAATACCCCCAGAAGAAGATACAGAGACAAAGTATGGAGCAGAGTTTGAGTTAAAGACCATCCTGAGACTACACCACCTAGTGATGCATCCTATATACAGTTACAAAATCCAGACATTATTATCAATGCTCACAAGTACTTGCTGACCCGAGTGGATATAGCTGTTACCTGGGATGCTCTGCTAAGACATGACAAATACAGAGGGGGACACTCTCAGCCAGCCACTGAACTGAGCACAGGGTCCTCAATGGGGGAGCTAGAGAAAAGACCCAAGGAGCTGAAGGTATTTGCAATGTCATAGGAGGAACAACAATATGAGCCACCCAGTACTCCCAGAACTCCCAGGGACAAAATCTTCAACCAGAGAGTTCACATGGTGTTACCCATAGCTCCAGATGCATAGGCAGCAATGGATGGCCTTGTTGGACATCAAAGGGAGGAGAGGCCCTTGGTCCTGGAAAGGCTCCATGCAGCAGTGTAGGGGAATACCAGGACAAGGAAAGCTGAGAGTATTGATTGGGGAACAGGGGGAGGGGATTTTATGGGATTTTTGGGGAGATGAACCAAGAAAGGGGAAATCATTTGAAATGTAAATAAAGAATATATCTAAATAAATAAATAAATAAATAAATAATATTGAGAAATACTGCTCGGTTGTTATCCCTTCAAAGTATGTTAAAGAAATGTTATGTCCAATCTCAATTATTTGGGACCTAGCTGAGTAAGACGCCAATTAAAATGCCACTAATAGTTAGCTGTCCTAGATTGCCTAAGTCTCAATCTCCTTGCAGCATTTGAAAAAAATTGCTTAACTCTTGAGTAGTTAATCCAGTGATGGGCCATTGGAAATTAATATCTCCCATAAATATTTGAAAATTCTGAAGACTTTGCAATGCATATCTTCTGATTTGTTCCTTTTGTGGTTGAACTTTTTGTTGACTTATTTTAAAACCCAAACAATAGAACCCCATTTCTTTCATTTTTCAGGAGCAATCAATAGCCCCCAGCATGGCAAAATTCTTTGTGTTTCCTTAAACACTTTTTCTAAGGTATCTGTGTCAGAATCTTTCCACAAAATATCTTCCATGTAATGACAAATAATGGATTGAGAAAATACCATGTAAATCATATGTAGTGATTGTTGCACAAAATTTTGACACAAATTTGGACTGTTTAACATTCCCTGTGGCAGAATGTTCCACTGTTATCTTTTTTTTTTTCTGAATAACCTTATTTTGGGCGAGTTCCCTAAGCATTAGGAACATATATAAAATGACACACACTGTTGACAATGAAAAAGAACAGCATTTCATCACTTCCAGCTTTATAAAGAAAAATGATTCAGTTACAACAACAAAAAATGTTTAGATATTTTAGCAAGTATCACACTGCAGGACCATAATCACATTTAAGCCACTGACTTACTGTTAATGTACAAGTTTCACACTGCATCTAGGTACTGTATTATTTCTAAGCATAATCACAGGTGATTTGAATGCAATGTGATATATGCCAAAATCCATATGGATGTCACATGGTGACAGCATTGTACAAATAACATTAGTGAATTCCAACAAGCATATGTTAAAATTAGGCTAGTCAAGCTAATTGGAATGTTGGAGCCAAACAGAAATGTAGTGGAATTAGGATTGTCTAGTGAGACCTGAAAATATACACTAGAATGATATAAAAACTAAGTACTCGTGGAAAACTATCAAAATACTAGCAGCAACTGTTAAAGCCCTCCGAAATGACTAAGAAAATCTAGCAAATAGAGATAATACAATTTGTTGAAGAATATAAAAGTTTTCATACTGTAAGCATTTCAGCTTTGTGTGAGGCATTAAATCTGCTTCATTTCAAACAACTGTTGGAATATATTCCCACTCTTAAATGCCTCACTGATATCTTTTTATGAATTGAGCATTATTGTGAGTAGGTGCTGTGAAAGCAAACCTTTCCTTATCTTGCTAATGCAAACGAAAATAAAATTATGATCATAGGCCATTCCTTAAGTAATGAAGAAGGTAAAGAAATTCTAGGCTGTAACAGACCCACTCCTTGGATTACTCTATTCACTGTTCTTAAATTTGCTGACTTATCAGCTCCCATATCCACCAAATCTTCTATTTCAATACCATTTACTTGCAATTTTAATTTTGGCCTAAATCACTAACAATAGTTTGTCAGTACACAGTTTTCAGTACTTCTAAGGCCCCTAATCTCTCTTCATAAGTAGTTTTACCCTTGATGTAAGAAAAGAGTAACAACTGAGAAAACATATCATTTGCATTAAATTGCAGTTCTCATTTTACATAGGCTATAATTTTAATTTCGCTTTTGATATCTTCACCTATATTTCCTGGGTGTACAATGCATCCTTACAAAGTCAATCCACTCCTTCTGAGATCATCCTTCTAGTACGGGAGGGCAAAAGATCATAAACAAGCAGTTATTATTTTTTTTAAAGAAGAAATGTAATTTTATTTTTTTTTTATTTTCTAAGTTTTTTTTATTTACATTCAAAATCATTTCCCCTTTCCCGTTTCCTACCTCCCCGAAAGTCCCATAAGCCCCCTTCCCTCCCTCTTTTCTCCATTCAACCCCCTCTCGCTTCTCTGTCCTGGCGTTCCCCTACATCCAGTCTTTCCAGGACCAGGGGTCTCTCCTTCCATATTCTTAGAAATCTATTGATATGCAAATTGTGTCTAGGGTATTCCGAGATTCTGGGTTAATATCCCCTTATCAGTGACTGCATACCATGTATGTTCTTTTGTGATTGGGTTACCTCACTAAGGATGATATTTTCAAGTTCTGACCATTTGCCTAGGAATTTCGTGAATTCATTGTTTTTAATTGCAGAGTAGTATTCCATTGTGTAGATATAACACATCTTCTGAATCCATTCCTCCGTTGAGGGACGTCTGGATTCTTTCCAGCTTCTGGCTATTATAAATAAGGCTGCTATGAACATAGCGGAGCATGTGTCCTTATTGCATGCAGGTAAAGCCTCTGGGTATATGCCCAGGAGTGGTATAGCCGGATCCTCCGGGAGTGTCATGCCAAGTTTTCTGAGGAACCGCCAGACTGCTTTCCAGAGTGGTTGTAAGAGCTTGCAATTCCACCAGCAGTGAAGGAGTGTTCCTCTTTCTCCACATCCTCGCCAACAACTGCTGTCTCCTGTGTTTTTGATCTTAGCCATACTGACTGGTGTGAGATGGAATCTCAGGGTTGTTTTGATTTGCATTTCCCTAATGACTAAGGATGATGAACATCTCTTTAGGTGCTTCTCAGCCATTAGATATTCTTCAGGTGAGAACTCTTTGTTTAGCTCTGTACCCCAGTTTTTAATAGGGTTACTTGCCTCTCTGGACTTTAACTTCTTGAGTTCTTTGTATATATTGGATATTAGCCATCTGTCGGATGTAAGGTTGGTAAAGATTATTTCCCAGTTAGTTGGTTGCCGCTTTGTCTTTTTGACAGTGTCTTTTGCCTTGCAAAAACTTTGTAATTTAATGAGGTCCCATTTGTCTATTCTTGATCTTAGAGTATAAGCTACTGGAGTTCTGTTCAGAAAATTCTCCCCTGTGCCCATATGTTCAAGGTTCTTCCCTAGTTTTCTTTCTATTAGTTTCAGTGTGTCTGGTTTTATGTGGAGATCCTTGATCCACTTGGAATTGAGCTTAGTGCAAGGAGATAAGAATGGGTCAATTTGCATTCTTCTGCATGTTGACCTCCAGTTGAGCCAGCACCATTTGTTGAAAAGGCTGTCTTTTTTCCACTGGATGGTTTTAGCTCCTTTGTCAAAGATCAAGTGACCATAGGAGTGTGGATTCATTTCTGGGTCTTCAATTCTGTTCCATTGATCTACATGCCTGTCACTGTACCAATACCATGAAATTTTAACACTATTGCTCTGTAGTACAGCTTGAGATCCGGGATACTGATTCCCCCAGAGGTTCTTTTACTCTTGAGAATAGTTTTAGCTATTCTGGGTTTTCTGCTATTCCAGATGAATTTTTGAATTGCTCTTTCTAACTCTATGAAGAATTGAGTTGGGATTTTGATGGGGATTGCATTGAATCTGTATATTGCTTTTGGCAAGATGGTCATTTTTACTATATTAATCCTGCCAATCCATGAGCATGGCAGATTTTTCCATCTTCTGAGGTCTTCTTCAATTTCTTTCTTCAGAGACTTGAAGTTCTTGTCATACAGATCTTTCACTTGTTTGGTTAGAGTCACGCCAAGATACATTATATGGTTTGTGGCTATTGTGAAGAGTATCATTTCTCTTACTTCTTTCTCAGCCTGCTTATCCTTTGTGTATAGGAAGTCTACTGACTTGCTTGAGTTGATTTTATATCCGGCAACTTTGCTGAAGTTCTTTATCAGCTGTAGGAGTTCTCTGGTGGAGTTCTTTGGGTCGCTTAAGTATACTATCATATCGTCTGCAAATAGTGATAGTTTGACTTCTTCCTTTCCAATTTGTATCCCTTTGACCTCTTTTTGTTGTCTAATTGCTCTAGCTAGAACTTCAAGTACTATATTGAAAAGATATGGAGAGAGAGGGCAGCCTTGTCTAGTCCCTGATTTTAGTGGGATTGCTTCAAGTTTCTCTCCATTTAGATTGATGCTGGCTACCGGTTTGCTGTAAATTGCTTTTACTATGTTTAGATATGGGCCTTGAATTCCTGATCTTTCCAAGACCTTTAGCATGAAAGGATGCTGAATTATGTCAAATGCTTTCTCAGCATCTAATGAAATGACCATGTGGTTTTTTTCTTTGAGATTGTTTATGTAGTGGA
This sequence comes from Tokudaia tokunoshimensis, assembly GCA_036184795.1. NCBI lineage: Eukaryota > Metazoa > Chordata > Mammalia > Rodentia > Muridae > Tokudaia > Tokudaia tokunoshimensis. The sequence continues at coordinate 166,731 of BTHU01000021.1, read as the reverse complement.
TTACATTGATGGATTTCCTTATATTGAACCATCCCTGCATCCCTGGGATGAAGCCTACTTGATCGTAGTAAATGATCGTTTTGATGTGTTCTTGGATTTGGTTGGCAAGAATTTTATTGAGTATTTTTGCATCGATATTCATAAGAGAGATTGGCCTGAGATTCTCTTTCTTTGTCGGATCTTTGTGTGCTTTTGGTATTAGTGTAATTGTGGCTTCATAGAATGAGTTGGGTAGTGTTCCTTCTGTTTCTATTTTGTGGAACAGTTTGAAGAGTATTGGTGTTAGGTCTTCTTTGAAGGTTTGATAGAATTCTGCACTAAAACCATCTGGACCTTTGCTTTTTTTGGTTGAAAGACTTCCAATGACAACTTCTATTTCTTCAGGGGTTATAGGATGGTTTAGATGGTCTATTTGATCCTGATTTAATTTTGGTATTTGGTATCTGTCAAGGAAATTGTCCATTTCCTCAAGATTTTCTAATTGTGTTGAATACAGGTTTTTGTAGTAGGATCTGATGATTTTTTGAATTTCCTCAGTTTCTGTTGTTATCTCTCCCTTTTCGTTTCTGATTTTATTAATTTGGATACTATCTCTGTGCCCTCTGGTTAGTCTGGCTAAGGGCTTATCTATCTTGTTGATTTTCTCAAAGAACAAACTCCTCATTTTGTTGATTCTTTGTATGGTTTTATTTGTTTCTACGTGATTGATTTCAGCCCTGAGTTTGATGATTTCCTGCCTTCTACTCCTCTTTGGTGTATTTGCTTCTTTTTGTTCCAGGACTTTCAGGTGTGCCATTAAGCTGTTAGTGTATGCTGTCTCCCGTTTCTTTTTGGCGGAACTCAGGGCTATGAATTTTCCTCTTAGCACTGTTTTCATTGTGTCCCATAAATTAGGGTATGTTGTGCCTTCATTTTCATTAACTTTCAAAAAGTCTTTGATTTCTTTCTTTATTTCCATCTTGACCAAGTTATCATTGAGTAGAGCATTGTTCAGCTTTCATGTGTACGTGGGTTTTCTTTTGTTTTTGTTGCCTTTGAAGACCACCCTTATTCCATAGTGATCTGATAGGAGGCATGGGATTAGTTCTATCTTCTTATATCTGTTGAGGTCTGATTTGTGACCAATTATATGGTCAATTTTGGAGAAGGTACCATGAGGTGCTGAGAAGAAGGTTTATTCTTTAGCTCTAGGATGAAATGTTCTATATATATCTGTTAGTTCCATTTGGTCCAAGGCTTCAATTAGATTCACTGTGTCTCTGTTTAGTTTCTGCTTTCCTGAACAATCCATTTCAGAGAGCGGGGTGTTGAAGTCACCCACTATTATTGTGTGCGGTGCGATGTGTGCTTTGAGCTTTAGTAAAGTTTCTTTTACGAATGAGGGTGCCCCTGCATTTGGAGCATAGATATTCAGAATTGAGAGTTCTTGTTGGTGGATTTTCCCCTTGATCAGTATGTAGTGTCCTTCTGTGTCTTTTTTGATGACTTTAGGTTGAAAATCAATTTTATCTGATATTAGGATGGCTACTCCACCTCGTTTCTTGAAGCCATTTGCTTGTAAAATTGTTTTCCAGCCTTTTACTCTGAGGTAGTGTTTGTCTTTGACACTGAGGTGCGTTTCCTGCATGCAACAAAATGCTGGGTCCTGTTTACGTATCCAGTCTGCTAGTCTATGTCTTTTAATTGGGGAATTGAGACCATTGATATTAAGAGAGATTAAGGCATAGTGATTATTGCTATCTGCCATTCTTGACGCTATCTTTATGTTTGAGTGGTTATCTACTTTTAGGTTTGATTCAAAAAGGTTATTATCTCATTTTTTCCAGGGTGTTGTTTCTCTCCCTGTATTGGAGGATTCCACCTATTATCCATTGCAAGGCTGGATTTGTGGAAAGATATTGTGAAAATTGGGTTTTCTCATGGATTATCTTGGTCTCTCCATCTATGGTGATTGATAGTTTTGCTGGGTATAGTAGTCTAGGCTGGCATTTGTGCTCTCTTAGTGTCTGGATGAGATCTGCCCAGGATCTTCTGGTTTTCATAGTCTCTCGTGAGAAGTCTGATGTGATTCGGATAGGTCTTCCTTTGTATGTTACTTGGCCCTTTTCTCTTACTGCTTTTAGTATTCTTTCTTTGTTTAGAACATTCGGTGTTTTGATTATTATGTGATGGGAGGTATTTCTGTTCTGGTCCAGTCTGTTTGGAGTTCTGTAGGCTTCTTGTATGTTCATTGGCATCTCTCTCTTTAGGTTAGGGAAGTTTTCCTCCATAATTTGTTGAAGATGTTTACTGGCGCTTTAAGTTGCAAATCTTCACTCTCATCTATACCTATAATCCTTAGGTTTGGTCTTCTCATTGTGTCCTGGATTTCCTGGATGTTTTGGGTTACACGTTTTTTGCATTTTGCATTTTCTTTGACTGTTGAGTCGATGCTTTCTATGGAATCTTCAGCACCTGAGATTCTTTCTTCCATCTCTTGTATTCTATTGTTGATGTTTGCATCTATGACTCCTGATTTCTTCCCAAGGTTTTCTATCTCCAAAGTTGTCTCCCTTTGTGATTTCTTAGTTGTTTCTACTTCCTTTTATAGTTCCTGGATGGATTTGCTGAGATCCTTCACTTGTTTGTTTGTATTTTCCTGTATTTCTTTAAGGTATTTTTGCATTACCTCTTTCAGGATTTCTGCCTGTTGACCCACGTTCTCCTGCATTTCTCTGAGCGATTTTTGTGTTTCCTCCTCATGGGAATCCATCTGTTGATCCATCGTCTCCTGCATTTCTTTAAGCAGTTCTCGTGTTTCCTTTGTAAGGGCATCTAACCGTTGATTCATTTCTTTAAGCAATTTTTGTGTTGCCTCCTTATGGGCATCCATCTGCTGACCCATATTCTTCTGCATTTCTTTATGCAATTTTTGTGATTCCTTTGTGAGTGCATCTACCCTTTGATTCATCTCGTTAAGCAATTTTTGTGTTGTGTCCTTGTGCACCTCCATCTTTTGATCCATGTTCTCCTGCATTTCTCTAAGCGATTTTTGTGTTTCCTTTGTAAGGGCTTCTAACCGTTGATTCATGGTCTCCTGTAATTCTTTATTAGATTTATTTGTGTCCTTCTTGTGATCCTCTAATAGCATCATGAGAAGTGATTTTAAATCCAGATCTTGTCTTTTGGGTGTGATAGGGTATCCAGGACTTGCTGCTGTTGGAGAGTTGGGTTCGGATGGTGCCATATTACTTTGATTTCTGTTAGTAATGTTCTTACGTTTCCTTTTGCCATCTGTTTACCTCTGATGTTAGTTGGTCCTGCTGTCACTGGCTGTTGGTTGGACCTCCTGTGAGCCTGCAAATCTATTTCTGCCCCCCCCCTCGGTTTACGAGGATTCCCCTGGCACAGATTTCTGGGGCCTGCCCTGCTCCTGAGTGATTTTGGAGCCCTGATGTGCCTTGCCCCAAGTGATGTTATATTGGGGAGTCCTTGCACATCCAAAGGCTCAGCATAGTGGATTCCTGGAGCAGAGGTCACCAAAGGGAGGCTGGTAGGCTCCTGCCCTGTGCAGGGGTGTGTGATCTCTCCTAGAGTAGGGGGGGAAGGGGGCATCCCTCTGCCAGGCAGAAGTCCCACAGCAGAGCTGGCACGCTCATTACTGCAGATCTGCCCAGCTCTTGGGAGCCACGTACACACAATCCGCCCGAGACCCAAGCAATATTATGCCTGTCTGTCTCAGAGCCTGGCAGTCCCAACTTCCTGGCCTCTGGAGCAAAGATGGCGGAGTGCACTCTGCACTCTCTCCGTGGCGCTGGTCACCCTGCAGAGGCGATGGCCTGCAGATCTGGCACCCAGACGACCACAGCGCTGTTCAGTTCTTAGGCTCAGGCGGAAGCCCCAACAGGCCGTGTCCCAAGTGATGTTATATTGGGAAGAACCTGGGTACCTGTCTCTTCAGTGCAGTCTACCAGAACAGAGCCAATCAGTTATTTTTTAACATTGAATTTTTGGCAATTGGAAGAGGTGTTTACCTTTGGCCAAGTCAAGAGCTCTGCTACTTGCAGTAATGTACATTAAATCTTGGATGCCAAGTGGAGGCTTTTTACTCCTTGGCAGCAATAGCTCCTAATTTTTGCTTCATTGCCCTGAACCAGGCCCCCAAGGCCATTTCCTGACAGAAGAGTTTACCTTAAATGTCTTCTTTGGACTTTCATTCATTTGCCAAGTGGCCTCATCACCTGTACAACCCTGGAAACCCAGGCCTTCTTTCTGATTTTTATTAGGAAACCCATTGCCCTTACAAATGCCTTGTTCACAATTTTGTTGCCAATAATCACATTTTCCATAATTAAAGCACCAGGCACTTTGAGATTGGAGACCTTTGGTGGCTTGGTCACAGTCCCCTTGCACGTGACCATACTTCCTGCAGTTAAAGCACTAGATATTTTGATATCAGATACCTTTAATTATAGCTTTGAGGGAAAACTCTGCTAATTAAAGTCAAAGCCTATCATGGCCTGAATAGTCTTCTGGGGCTCTTCACATAATGGAGAACTTACTTCGTTAACAGAGTTTCTCCTTCACTGACCTTGTCTGGGATATTCTAAGCCCCCACACTCAGCTCTACCTAAGAAATGTCATATAACCTCAACTAGTTTATAGGATCACTGTTCAGCCAGTACCTGATTCAAGAAATTAGCTTCCCTATGCTAATGAGGTATGCCACATTGCCAAAACCCCAAAGTTTTTTGCCCTTCCTGGATGTCCCTGTCTTCAGTCTCCCAAAATTTTATAAGCCTTTAATTATCCTAAATAGAATTGATCCACCTACTGACAAGGTATCTCTGTGTGGTCATTCATTGTATGTACTTACAGGACTCTGAACCTCCTGGTCTACATCTTTACTCCCAGTGCCCTCATAGAGTATATCACTTACCAAACTCTGAAAGAAAGGAAACCCACAAAGTTTAACCTATTATATTAGCATGGTACACATTAGAACCAATATTGTTCATATCCCTTTTTCACTCATCCATTGGCACTACCTGCAGATTTAATGATCTATAACTTTTTTCATTCAGTATTGGAATTTTCAAACGCCAAGGTCTCTAACAACACTTGACTAACTAATTTGGCTTTGTTCACAGTTGAGACTAATCTTTGTAAAATTTTAGTAAAGGCTTCTCTAGAGCCTAATATAATCTTGTAAATGAGGTGGACTATTTTCCTGGGTCCCTCATCTTTGGCCCAAACTCTTAAAGTCACTAAGTGATATTATTCTATGGTAGCATCTACAAACTGAATCTGCTCTATATCAGAGTACCACCATTCACCTAGCAACTGGTCTTTTCTTATATTCACTTCCTTCAATCTACTTTACTGTTCAATTTTTGTGGCTTGTTCCCTTCACCTTATTACCTATTGCAAATGGGGACCAGCCAATAGTATCCCCAGTCTTGTGGAATAATTCTATTTTGAGTAGCCCAGTTATTTAGAATTTATTTCAGATAAGGCTAGTGCAGTCCAAATGAGACCATGACTTCTTTAAACTGCTTTAGATCTATCATTTCTATAGGACACTCCCTTATCTTGTCATAACTTTGTTCCACACCATTACCAGGCATATGCTGTGTGACTACTGGAAAAGCTGATGATGATCTCACAACACCAGGCCACGCCTCCTCTAAATCTGGTGGGACAACTGATTCAAAATTAACCCCTTTTCTTGAAACAGGTGTTTATCACTCTGTCCTCCCAATTTTTCTAACCCAACCTCCCTCCTGACCAGTTTCATTCCTTCTTTCCTCCTGTTGGAAACTCCCATTCTCTTTCTCAGTTGCTGCTGCTGAGACATTTTGTTCTATCTTTTTCCAGTGCTCCTTGCTTCTCAAGTACTTCTATCTCCACCTGGAAACTCTCCAGTTGCAGAGCCAAATTCTGCAACCATTTCAGAAAAGAGTAGAGTGACCACTTTTGTTTTCCCATTTCAGCCATTTTGTTTGTTTCTTAAGCACCTCCATTTCTACCTGCAATTTTTCCAACTGCTCAACCATTCTTTCAACATTTTTCAAAACAAAATATAGGTGTCAGGAGCCAAACTGACCTTACTTTATGTTTAGATTCCATTTTAAAGATAGGCTTAGGGTTTGACTTCTCCTCAGCTACAGACCTTGGAGAAATCGGGTGATCAACGGTCACTGCACCCTGCCAGAAGAAGAAAACATCTTACAGCTGCCAGAGATTCACCTTGGCAGAATGCCCAGGCTTTGTGGGAAGTCCCACTTGCCTTACTTCTTCCCTTACCTGTATATATTCCCTGAGAAAATACAATTTGGGGGGCTTTGAACTGAATCTGGTTTGGCCTTGTTTTTCCATGTCTCATGCCCTTTCCATTTTCTGCCTTTGTCTCTTAGGGTCTCCCGGTGAAAACCCCCCACAGGCCAGGGCAATAGGGAAAAAAAAGAAAGAAAAAAAGTAGAAGTTCCCCTCTTTGAGCATAGCTTGGAGAATCCCTGGGGTTACAGCCACAGTACATTTTCTACTGGCAACTTGAAAAAGAATCCATTCTTTCAATCCCTGCCATTTTCTCTATGGTATTTGAAACCAAGTTCCCCACTTTTATCCTATCTTTCATGCACCACTTGTAGCTAGTCTTTCTATTTTATGGGTTCTTCTTATCATTCATGGTTTTATCCCTAACACTAGAAAAGAGAGTAACTACGAATATATGGGAGAGAATTATTAGGAAAATTCCTGAATCTAATTTCTCTTCATTTGTTTCTTCTTTGACTATAGCTACTAACAAACCAAAGTAAAGCACCCTAAATGACAAAAAATAGCCCATACTTACCTTTTGGAGCCCTAGTATTTATAGACCCTCAGAAAGTTCCAAACCTCACACAATCACAGAAACAATCTACAAATAGCAAAACCATGCCTTGGCTAAAATACTAGGCAAATCACAGTCTGATGTATTGGAGAGATTGAAGCACCCCCAAATTCCTATCCCTATGACTGGGATTGACAAAAAATAAAAATTAAAAAAAAATTCTTATAATATTTCTGTTTTTTAAAGAAACCAAAATTTCAAATTTAGAGACCTTGAAAGGACAATACTCAATTTCATGTGGCAAAACAAAAAAGCTCAAGATAGCATAAATAATCCTGAACAATAAAAGAACATCCAGTATCACTATGTCTGATACCAAGCTGTAGTACAGAAATATGGTAATAAAAACTGCATCATGTTGTCATGAAAAAAAGACATGTTCATCAGTCATTTTAAATTGAAGACCAAACATAAATTCACACACCTATGGATGCCTGATTTTTTTTAATTTTTTTAATATTTTACAAAGAAGCCAGAAATACACAATGGAAAAAAGAAAGCACCTTCAACAAATGGTGCTTGTCTAACTGAACATCAACAAGGAGAAAACTGCAAATAGACTCATAATTAGCACCCTGCATAAAACTAAAGTCCAAGCGTAGGAAAGACCTCAACATAAAACAAGACACAATGAAACCAAGAATAGAGAAACTAAGGAATGACCTTAAATGCATTGGCACAAAACACAAATTTCTGGAAAGAGCACCAGGCACTAAAATTAACAATTAATAAATGGGACCTCATGAAACTGAAGAGCTTCTTTAAGGTCTATGACACACAAATGACACCTCATACTGATGAGGAATGTCAAGCAAAGGGAGCACTCATCCATAGCTGATGGTAATGCAAAGTTCAAGACTATGGAAGTCAACATGGCAATTTCTCAGAAAATTGGGAATTGGCATACTTCAAGATCCATCTATACCAGTCTTAGGTATGTATACCAAAAGATGTTCCATCCTATCACAAGGACATTTGCTCACTTCTGTTCACAGAGGCTTTATTCATAATAGCCAGAAACTGAAAAGAGCCTAAGTGTTTCTCAATTTAGGAATGGATAAAGAAAACATGGTATATTTACTAAATGAAGTAATATTCAGGAATTAGGAAAAATGATATAAAATATGTAGACAATGAGTTAAAACTAAAAAAAAAAAAATTGTCCTAAGTGAGAGAACACAGGCCCAGAAAGACAAATATAATAAATACTCACTTACAATGGATATTAATTGTTAAATAAAAGACAATCAAGACACAATCCACAGATCCAGAGATGCTATGTAAAAAGACAGGTTTGGAGGGTGGGGGAGTGTGCTTGGCTCTCAGTGGGAAGAGATATAAAATGAACTATTTGGGTGGACTTGTGGTGGGTAGGGATGGAAGTGGGAGGGATCAATTGGGTGAGGGAAGGACAAAGAGTATAAGGAAAGATAACCAGAATAAACAGCATTTAAAGGGCATATTGGAAACCTATGGAAGAGGAAACTTCCTGGAAACTATGAGGGTTACCTTTGCAAAGACTCCTATTAATGGAGGATAAGGAGTATGAACTGGCCATCTTTTTAAACCAGGCAAGGCTTTTCAGTGGACTAGGATAGCAACACAGCCACAAAATCCTCAATACACATTTAAAATTGCATCTCATGATGCTAATAGGGGACTTGAAGAAGGATATGTATAACTCACTTAAAGAAATACGGGAGAACACAGGTAAACAGGTTGAAGTCCTTAAAGAGGAAACACAAAAATCCCTTAAAGAATTACAGGGGAAAAAAACCAAACAGATGAAGGAATTGAACAAAACCATCCAGAATCTAAAAATGAAAGTTGAAACAATAAAGAAATCACAAAGGCAGACAACCCTGGAGATAGAAAATCTATGAAAGAAATCAGGAGTCATAGATGCAAGAAACACCAACAGAATACAAGAGATAGAAGAGAGAATCTCAGGTGCAGAAGACAACATAGAAATCATTGACAAAACAGTGAAAGAAAATACAAAATGCAAAAAGCTCTTGACCAAAACATCCAGGAAATCCAGGACACAATGAGAAGACCAAACCTAAGGATAATAGGGATAGAAGAGAGCGAAGACTCCCAACATAAAAAGTCAGAAAATATCTTCAACAAAATTACAGAAGAAAACTTCCCTAACCTAAAGGAAGATACCCATGAACATACAAGAAGCCTAGAGAACTCCAAATAGATTGGCCCAGAAAAGAAATTTCTCCCATCCATAATAATCAAAACATCAAATGAACAAAACAAAGAAAGAATACCAAAAACACTAAGGGAAAAAGGTCCAGTAACATATGAAGGAAGATCTACCAGAATTACACCAGACTTCTCACCAAAGACTATGAAAGCTAGAAGATCCTGGGCAGATGTCATACAGACCCTAAGAGAACACAAATGTCAGCCCAGGCTACTATACCTAGCAAAACTTTCAATAACCATAGACAGTGAAACCAAGATATTTCATGACAAAACCAAATTTACAAAATATCTTTTCACAAATCCAGCCCTTCAAAGGATAATAAATGGAAAACTCCGATGCAAGGAGGGAAACTACACTCTAGGAAAAGCAAGAAAGTAATTTTCCACTAATAAACCATTAAAAAAACAGCCACATAAACACAAATCTAACAATAACAATAACAGCAGGGAGCAACAAACACTTTTCCTTAATATCTCTTAATAACATTGGACTCAATTCCCCAATGAAAAGACATAGGCTAATGTAAACAGGACCCAATATTTTGCTGCATACAAGACACCCACCTCAGTGACAAAGACAAACACTACCTCTAAGTAAAAGACTGGAAAACAATTTTCCAAGCAAATGGTAGTACATCATAAAATTGGACATAGCAGTGGAGGACCCAGCTTTACCACTACTGGGTACATACCAAGATGATTCAACATGTAATAAGGACACATACTCTACTATGTTCACAGAAGTCTTATTTATAACAGCCAGAAGCTGGAAAGAACCTCAGATGTCCCTCAACAGAAGAATGGATACAGAAAATGTGGTACATTTACACAATGGAGAACTACTCAGCTATTAAAAACACTGAATTGATGAAATTCTTATGAAAATGGATAGAACTACAAAATGTCATCCTGAGTAAGGTAACTCAATCACAAAAGAACACACATGGTATGTACTCCCTGATAAGTGGATAATAGCCTAAAAGCTCGGGAATACCCAAGATAAAATTCACAGACCACAGGAGGCTTAAGAAGGAAGACCAAAGTTGATCCTTCTTATGTGGGGTACAAAATACCCGTGGGAGGAAATACAGAGACAAAGTGTGGACCAGAGACTGAAGGAAAGACCATCCAAAAACTGCCCTACCTGGGGATCCATCCCATATGCAGTTACCAAACACAGACTCTATTATGGATGCCAATAAGCGCCTGCTGACAGGAGCCTAATATAGCTGTTTCCTGAGAGGCCCTGCCAGTGCCTGACGAATACAGAGGGGGATTCTCTCAGTCACCCACTGAAGTGAGCACAGGGACCCAAACGGAGGAGCTAGAGAAAGGATCCAAGGAGTAGAAGGGGTTTACAGCACCATAGGAGGAACAGCAATATGAACCAACCAGTACCCCCCAATGCTCCCCGGGACTTAACCACAAATCAAAGAGTACACATGGAGGGTCCCATGATTCCAGCCACATGAGTAGCAGAGGATGGCCTGTTCAGACATCAATGAGAGGAGAGGCCCATGGACCCATGAAGGCTCATTGCACCAGGGGTTCCCTAAACTCTGAGTCAGGGGGATTTTTATGGAGACATCGCATTTAGAGCTGACTGTTCTAAGATTTCTCATTCTCTGCATAATGATTGGCTGTGAGTCTCTTTATTTGCTATCATTTGCTGAAAGAGGAAGGTTCTGTGATGATGCTTAAGAAGGCAATGACCCAGACTGAGAACGGGAGACCCCAATGGAGAAGTTAGGGCAAGGAGTGAAGGAACTGAAGGGGTTTGCAACAATACCAACCAACCAGAACTTAGAGCTCCCAGGGTCTAAACCACCAACCTAAGAGTACTTGTGGAGCAGCCCATGGCTCCTGCTGGATGGGTAGCAGAGGACTGCCTTGTTGGGCATCACTGGGAGGGGAGCCCCTTGATCCTATGGAGCCTCAATGACCCAGGGTAGGAGAATGCTAGAACGCCGAGGCAAGAGTGGGTAGGTGGGTAGGGGAGCACCTTCATAGAGGCAGGAGGGACTGAGAAAGGGATAGGGGAGTTGTAGATGGGAAATTGGTAAGTAGAATAGTATTTTAAATATAAATAAATAAAATAACCAATTTTAATAAAAGAATATAAGAATACACAGTAGTTATTATTCATGAAGTAGGAAGCAGATTGTTTTCTTACCATTGCCTTTTAATTGTGATAAAACACTACATACTTAGAATTTTTCTTGGTATTGGTAGGTTATTTACAGTGAGTATGAATTCATTGCATATTATTTTTATTATTCTCATGGTTTTAATTACCTGTCTTTCTCATACTAGACATAATTAAAATCTCATATGATATTCTTGAAGAAGGTAACATACAAAACAATTCTCATTTAAATTCCTTAGGATTAAGGAATTCAAAAAGCTCATATTTAACTGTGTTCTTTTTAGTGATTGTTGAGTGTTTTGGAAAATTAAATCAATTTATTTCAAATGCTTACCAGTGCAGCAGGTAACTAACAATGCATGAGAAACAAATCCTCAGAGAACTCTTTCCCAGGGAACTTTGTTTAGTCACAGAGGACAAGTGTAAATAAGATGTCTTTGAAAACAACACACAGGACTCTCGGGAATAGCAAAGAAACGTGATGACATAAAAGCCTTCTTGATATTCTCTATTATTATTTTCCTAACTTGAACTTTCCCTCCTTTTGGCTTCTTTGTATGAACTAAAAATCTGAGAGTTTTGAACCAAGTCTTAAACTATTATCTTCATATGAGAATCTCTCTGTCCTCTGAAAAGGAAAACCTGAAATATCTCCCCTTATAACTATTTTTAATCAAATAAAGAGGGTTTATCAAAATAAGGTAAGTGATGAGACACCTGTATTGACAGACATGCAGACTTAGGAAAGGTAGAAAGTGTGGGGTGAAGTATCTAATTAGTGCACAGGAAAGACAGCTTCATTTCAAAAATTTTTTCATAAATCCTGGCTATATCTATTTCAGTGGCTTTAAAAACAACTAGACTTTAAGCTTTAACTCATTTCTTTTTCGTTCTCTCAGTGGAACCAAAAAAATCACTTAAGATCCTATAAGCAATATATTTCTCAGATGTTGATTACCTGAGAGAAGTATTAATGTTTAGGCATTTGTTCATATCAAAACATCTTTAAAATAGGATTAATGTTGTTCATGTGTTTCATCTAAAGCTTTAGTCTATGGCATAAATATTATTTAACGAATGGTGTTTAAAAATAAAGGGAGCTTTTTACAACCTACAAAGGTCAAAGGACTGTAAATATAAACAAAATGCTGTGTCTTATCAAACTGAATATGAATATAATATGTTGGTATGAAAAAGCAGGTTGACATATGGACAGCATGTTAACAGAAATACAGCCTGCTTTTAATCAGTGATTTTAAACAATCCTGGGTGGATATATTCCTGTGAGTCAAAATTGTGTTATAACTCTGAATAAGAAAATTTAAGCCTCTCTTTTTTTTCATTCCAGTACATCTTCAAAACCTATTCCATTTCCCATTCCCAGGGGATATCATGCATCCCCCTTAGACCACTCCTCTTTATCTAATTTTTTGGCATCTTTGGATTATAAATGTTATTATTCAGAAACATTAGCTGGTCAGCAAGCTCCAGAAAATAACAAGATTTTTTTTCTTAAGTAGAGGTGAATTATAGAAATGTGTATCACTTGCCATCATTTTTACCCAAGTGCTGAAGGTAAAACCCAGGTCCTCATGCTTTCACATAAAGCTCTATATGGACTGAGGTGTCTCCTAACCATCACCCATGACATTTCAAATGTGGAATGCCAGCCCTGGTTTCCATACTCATAACCAATGAATCATGAGGCTTTGCTATTCCTATAATACTAACTTTCTTATTACGTCTTTACTATAGGAGAGTCAGATTGCAGAAAATGTCGTTGATCAATAAAAGTCACCCAGAAGAGTTTATTCTACTTGGTTTTGCAGACCATCCTTGGCTGGAACGTCCTCTTTTTATCATTCTTCTGGTGACATACCCCACAGCCATGATTGGAAACATTGCCATCATTCTGGTGTCCATATTAGACCCCTGTCTCCACAGCCCTATGTATTTCTTCCTCACCAACCTCTCCTTTCTGGACATGTGTTATACTACAAGCGTTGTGCCTCAGATGCTAATTAACCTTTGGGGCTCCACAAAGACCATAAGCTACATGAGGTGTATAGTTCAGCTTTATTTCTTCCAAACAATGGGGGCTACAGAGTGTGTCCTCCTGGCTCTTATGTCCTTTGACCGATATGTGGCCATTTGCAGACCTCTGCACTACACCCTCATAATGAATCAGTGCAACTGCCTCCTGTTAGTGTCTTCTGTGTGGCTCACTGGAATTTCCTGTGCTGTTTCAGAGGCCACTGTGACACTGCAATTGCCTCTCTGTGGCCACAATAAAATGGATCACTTGGTGTGTGAGATTCCAATTCTGATAAAAACTGCTTGTGGTGAAAAAGAAACAAATGAGCTTGCTCTCTCTGTGGTTTGTATTTTTCTTTTAGCTGTTCCTCTGTGTTTAATTCTTGTTTCCTATGCTTGTATTGGACATGCTGTCTTTAAAATCCAATCTGCAGAAGGAAGGAAAAAGGCCTTTGGGACATGTTCCTCTCATCTCATTGTAGTTCTCTTGTTCTATGGTCCAGCCATTAGCATGTATCTTCAACCTCCCTCCTCTATTACAAAAGACCAACCCAAGTTCATGGCTCTCTTCTATGGAGTAGTAACTCCTACTCTGAACCCCTTCATCTATACTCTGAGAAATAAAGATGTAAAGGGGGCATTAGGTAAACTTTCCAAGAACATTTTTATATCAAAGTGAATGCTTGTGGATATCATATAAAATAATTAACAATTAGAGGCTTTCCCTGTACAAATCTCATCTTTCTTATTTGTTTTACATGCTCTTATAAAACATGTCTTGTTACTTGTGTTTCTTCTAATCATGCTAGGCAATGGTTAATCTTGGATAGTTTTAACCAATATAGATGCTCTGCTTAGAAAAAAATGTAAAAATACTTTGTTTTTTTTATATTCAGAAGTCCTTACTTTATTAAGTGCTAAAACAATCATTTAGTTTATAATACAATTACATTGTGCCAATCAAATTGCATGATCACCATTCATCATTCACTTTTTATTTTATCACATTTGAAATAAATCTTCGAGTTTTTCCAAGTTTTGTGGGAAGGCTGGCTCTACACTGTCAACCAGGAACTGCTTTTAATAAACTATTCTGTAAATTTATATAATTTATATGTATGGATTTACTTAATACCTTGTTAATTTTTCTTAAATATAAAAATGCATTTATGTATTCTTTATGAGAAATTGAGGAATTTTCATTAAATACCAAAAAGATGATAAAGATGAAAATATTATTTCCTTAAACATTTATTTTAATTATCTTTATAGTTAAATAGCGTACACACAAACAGAACACACACACATACAAACACACACACACACACACATTTTCTATTTATATTGTGACAGCCTGGAAATATTTATAGAAATATACTTGTAGCTAAATGAAGTGTCTTTTAAGCATGAAAGAGTTAATAATTTAAATTTTGGATTGAATTACAATTTGGTTATTTTCTTCTAAAATATGGGTTTTTATAAATATGTTAATTTCATATAAGATGTTCAAAATGTTCATAATTATTGGTTGAAATATCTAAGACAGTTGTGGGAATAACAGAGATTTATATGGTCAGTTTTGAAGAAGATACCATGAGGTGCTGAAAAGAAGGTATATTCTTTTGCTTTAGGATAAAAGGTTCTATAAATGTCTGTTAGTTCCATTGCCTTAATAACCCCTGTTAGTTTCACTGTGTCTGTTTAGTTACTGTTTCCATGATCTGTCCATTACTGAGAGTGGAGTATTAAAGTCACCCACAATTATTGTGTGGGGTGCGATGTGTGCTTTGAGGTTTAGTAAAGTTTCTTTTATGAATGTGGGTGCCCTTGCATCTGTAGCATAGATGTTCAGAATTGAGAGTTTATCTTGGTAGATTTTTCCTTTAACCAGTATGAAGTGTCCTTCCTTGTCTATTTTGATAACTTTAGGTTGAAAATTGATCTTATTCTATATTAGAATGGCAACTCCACCTTTTTTCTTGGGACTATTTCCTTGGAAAATTGGTTTCTAACCTTTTACTCTGAGGCAGTGTCTGTCTTTGTCATGGAGGTGTGTTTCCTATATGCAGCAAAATGCTGGGTCCTGTTTATACATCCAGTCTGTTAGTCTATGTCTTTTTATTGGGGAATTGAGTACATTGATGTTAAGAGATATTAAGAAATAGTGGTTGTTACTTCATGATATTTTTGTTGTTAGACATGGAATTGTGTTTGTGTGACTATCTTCTTTTGGGTTTGTTGAAAGATTATCTTCTTTTTTTTTTTTTTAAGTGTAGTTACCCTCCTTGTGTTGGTGTTTTCCATATATTATCCTTCCTAGAGCTGGATTTGTAGGAATATAATGTATAAATTTAATTTTGTCACGGAATATTTTGCTTTCTCCGTCTATGGTAATTGAGGGTTTTGCTGGGTATAGTAGCCTGGACTGACCTTTATGTTCTCTTAGGGTCTGTATGACATCTGCCCAGGATCTTCTAGCTTTCATAGACTCTGATGAGAAGTCTGGTGTAATAGCTCTTCCTTTATATGTTGCCTGACATTTCCCCCTTACTGCTTTTAATATTCTTTCTTTGTTTAGTGCACTTGGTGTTTTGATTATTATGTGACAGGAGGAATTTCTGTTCTTGTTCAGTCTATTTGGAATTCTGTCAGCTTCTTGTATGTTCATGGGCATCTTTTTCTTTAGGTTAGGGAAATTTTCTTCTATAATATTGTTGAAGATACTTACTGGCCTTTTAAGTTGGGAGTCTTCATTCTCTTCTATACCTAGAATCCATAGGTTTGGTCTTCTCATTGTGTCCTGGGTTTCCTGGATGTTTTGGGTCAGGAGCTTTTTGCATTTTTCTTTTTCTTTGACTTTTGTATCAATGTTTTCTATGGTATCTTCTGCACCTGACATTCTCTCTTCTATCTCTTGTATTCTGTTGCTGTTATTTATGTCCTTCTTAAAGTCCTCTATCATCATCATGAGAAGTAATTTTAGATCTGAATCTTGCTTTTCCGGTGTGATCGTGTGTCCAGGACTTGCTATGGTGGGAGAATTGGGTTCTGATGATGCCAAGTAACCTTGGTTTCTACTGCTTATGTTCTTACACTTGCCTCCTGCCATCTGGTTATCTCCTGTCATCTGCTACCTGTTCTTTCTATATTTGACTGGAGCCTGTCCTCCCTGTGATCCTGGTTGTGCCAGAAGTCGTCAGAGTACAGATATATCTGTGATCCTGTGATTCTGGGCTCCTGTGATCCTGAGATCCTTGGTATGTCAGAGCTCCTGGGAGTCAAGCTGCCTTGGAGACCCTGAGATCCTGGTGTGACCAAGATCCTGGGATTCTGTGATCCTGTGATCCTGTGTGTGTTAGAACACCTGGGAGTGGAGCTTTGTCTGGGTGTTGCTGGACTGGCTGCAAGAGTTTTTGCCCAAGGTAAACCATCCCAGACCAGAAGATCCAGAAACTTTCTATGTAAGTCTTTAAATTTTTTCACTTTGAGAAAATCTATTTGATAATACTATCTTTCCAGTAAGAGAATGTGTTTAAAAAAATAACCAAAATGCAATCATTTGTGATCTATGAGATCCACATATGCATCTTGCAGTCTCTTTTCTACTAGAGTCTACTGTTTACCCTGCCACATTTTTAGTGGTAGGCATAATGTTATTGTGCATTTTGTGACAATTCAAATATTGATTTCATTTTCTCATCTATCTAGTTGCTGTTCTTATTCAAACATGCTCCTGTTTTAATCTTGTTTAAACACCAGTTACTCAATTGTTCCCTAAAGCACCAATAACGAAAGGGAGCAGGGAGAGAGAATAGGGCTGGACTTCCTGCCAGCCAGGAGATGAGGTGAGAAAGAGAAAATAGGAATTTAGCCATGGGGGTGAGAGTTCAAGAGAGACCCTAAGAAAACAGCCTGAGAAGAAAAAGCTATAAAATGCTTTGGAATTTTGCCCAGAAGTTAGCCACATTATTTTAGAGGATTAAAATTGAGAAATACTGCTCAGTTATTGTCCCTTTAAAGCATGTTAAAGAAATATAATGGTACAATCTCAAATATTTGGGAGTTAGCTGAGTAAAACACCAATTAAAAAGTTACTAATAGGTAGTTGTCCTAGATTTCTAAGTCTGAATCTCCTCACATCATTTGAAACTATTTACTTAACTCTTGAGTAGTTAAGCCAATGATGGGTCATTGGAAATTAATATCTCCCATTAATTTTTGAAAATCATGAAGACTTTTCAATGGATCTCTTCTGATCTGTTCCTTTTGCAGTTGAATTTTTTGTTTACTTATTTTAAAACTCAAATAGTTAATAGAACCTCCTCTCTGTCATTCTTTCAGGAGCAATTTGTAACCCCCAGAATGGCAAAATTTTTTGTGTGTCCTTAAACATTTTCTCTAAAGTATGGATTGAAGAAGTACCCTATGAATTATCTGTAGGGGTTGTTGCACCCAAAATTGATACAAACTTAGACTGTTTAACATTCCCTGTGGCAGAATGTTCCACTTATATCTTTTTACGGATTGAGCATTATTATGAGTAGGTGCTATGAAAGCAAACCTTTCCTTATCATGTTCATGCAAGTAGAGAGTAACAAAATTATGATCATAGGCCATTCTGTAAGTAATGAAGAAGGTGAAGAAATTCTAGACTATAACAGACCCACTGGTTGGTTTGCTTTATTCACTGCTCTTAAATATTCTGACATTCTTCTTTTTCTTGATGTCTTTTTTTAATATAACAAATACAGAAGAATTCCATGGGCTATGTATGTTGAGCCTCCAATTGCTCTTGTACCAGCTGCTCAAGTACATGTAATTTTTTTCTTAGTTATAGACCATTCATCGGTCTACACAGGCTTGTTAGTAAACCATTTTAAGGATAGAGCCATTGTTATTTAACCAATGACCTTCCACAGAAAAATTGGAAACCCAATGTCCATTTTATCCTGTGTTTGGACAAGGTGAACATCTTGGGATAGTTTTTGATGACATATATCAATACCTTCCCCAGGAAGCATCTAATATTTTACCCTTCATTTCATCATGGGCTGTCTCATAGATTGAGTAATCCACTGTTTTAAAAGATCACTTCCTCATAAATTTATGGCTATGTCAGCCACAAAAGGAATTAACTTTCCTATTTGATCTTCCATTCTCACACATTTGACCCATCACATGATTTGTTTTATCTAGAATAACTTTTCAATACCTAGAATCTATATATAAACCTTTTAAACTGGCCATTCTGAATTCCATGCTTTTTGTGATAAGATAGGTACATCAGCTCCCATATCCACGAAATATTCTATTTCAATACAACTTACTTGCAATTTTAATTTGGGCCTCTAATTATTAACAATGGTTTGTCAGAACACACATTTTTCCAGTACTTCCAAGGCTCCTATTCTTTCTACATGAGTGGTTTTGCCCTTGATGTAAAGAAACCTTAACAACTGAGAAAAAATATCATTGGCATTAAATTGCAACTCTTTTTACATAGGTTATAATTTTAAATTCTCATTTGAAATATTCATCTATAATTCCTGGGTGCACAATGCATCCTTGCAAAGTCAATCCACTCATTCCAAGATCGTTGTTACAGTACCTGAGGACAGGAGTTATTTTATATTAAATTGTTAGCAATTGAATGAGAGAGAGATGTTTGCCTGTGGCCAAGTCAAGAACTCTGCTGCTAGCCGGGCGGTGGTGGTGCATGCCTTTAAACCCAGCACTTGGGAGGCAGAGGCAGGCAGATTTCTGAGTTCAAGGCCAACCTGGTCTACAGAGTGAGTTACAGGACAGCCAGGGCTACACAGAGAAACCCTGCCTCGAAAAACCAAAAAAAAAAAAAAAAAAAGAACTCTGCTGCTGCAGTAGTGTGCATTAAATCTCCAAAGCTGAGTGAAGGATTTTTGGTCTGCATGCTACTCCTTGGCTGCAATAGCTCATAATTTTTGCTGCAGGACCCTGAGCCAGTCCACAAAGACCATTTCCTGAGAGGAAAAGTTTACCTTGAATGTCTCTTTTGGACCTATACTCTTTGGCCCAGTGGCAACCCTGCCACATCACCCTTACAGCACTAGAAGCCTAGACCTTTTTCCTGGTTTTTATTTAGAAAAACCATTGCCTTTACAAATGCCTTATTCACATTCTTGTTGCCACTAATCACATTTCCCACAAGTAAAGCACCAGGTATTTTGGGATCTGAGACCTTTGGTGGCTTGGTCACAGTCCCATTGCAAGTGACCATATTTCCTGCAATTAAATCACTGGATATTTTGATATCAGATATTTCTAAATATAGCTTTGTGAGAAAACTCTGCTAATTAAGGTCAAAGCCTATCATTGCCTGAATAGCTTTATGAGGCTCTTCAAATAATGGAGAACTTCCTTCATTAACAGAGTTTATCCTTCTCGCACCTTGTCTCGGGTATTCTAATTCCCCACAATCAATTCTACCTAAGGAATGTCATATAGCCTCAACTAGTTTATAGAATCAATTTCCTTCCTCCTCTAAAATCCTTTTCTACCAGCACCTGAGAGTCCTGAGATGCTTCCCTATTCTAATGAGGTATGCCAGGTACCCTAAACTCCCTGCCATTGACCTTTGCCCATCCTGAAAGTCCCTCAAAATTTTGTAAGCCTTTAATCACCCTAAATAAAATTGATCTGCCTATTGACAAGGTATCTCTGTGTGGTCATGCACCATATGTACTTACAGGGCTTCTGAACCTCCTGTTCAATATCTCTTTTTCCAATGCCCTCATGGAGTATATCAGTGCCCAAAACTCCAAGAGGCAGTAAACCTATATAGCTTAAACTATAAATTAACAGGGTACATGTTAGAACTAATATTGGTCATATCCCTTATTCACTCATCTATATTTGTTACATTTTGCTTTAATGATCTAATAATGCTTTGCATTCATTATTTGAATTTTCAAACACCCAGTTCCCTGTCAACACTTGCTTTGTGTGAGGATCTGATTTGGCTTTGTTCACAGCTGAAACTAACCTTTGTAAAAATTCAGTAAAGGCTTTGCCAGAGCCTTATATAATATTTGCAAATGAGGTGGACTGTTTTTCTGGCCTCCTTAACTTTGCCCCAAGTTCTTAAAGTCACTAAGTGGCATTACTCTATAGTAGCATCTACAAATTAAATCTGTTCTTATATATCAGAGTATCACCATTCTCCTAGAAACCACTTTTCTTACATTCATTCCCTTTGATCTACTTCACTGTTCAATATTTGTGATGTATTCCCTCCACCATATTATCCATTGCAGTTGGCGACCAGTCTTTTGTATATCTTACCAATCCCTTCCAGTTTGGGGGAATAATTCTATTTTGAGCAGTCCAGTTACTTAGAATCTTTTTCAGATAAGGCAAGTGAATCCCATATAAAATTATGACCTCTTTAAACTGCCTTAAATCTGTAATTTCTATTGGACATTCTTTATTTTGTCATAACTTTGTTCCACATCATTAACAAGCGTAGGCTGTATGACTACTGGAAAATCTAATGATGATCCCACAATGCTAGGTCTCCTCTCCTCCTTTTTTTTGAAACAGGCTGTTTAATCACACTGTCCTCCCAATTCCTCTGATTTCTTTGACCCAGCCTCCCTCCTAACCAGTTTCTTTCCTTCTTTTCTCCTGTTGGAAACTCCCATTCTCTTGCTCAGTTGCTGGTGCAGAGGTGTTTTATTCCATCTTTTCCAGTGTCCCTTGTCTCTCAAGTGCTTCCATCTCTACCTGTAAAATCTCCAGTTGCACAGCCAACTCTGCAACCCTTTTAGAAGAGAGTAGAGTAACCACTTCTGTTTTCTTATTTAAACCATTGTTTGTTTCTAAGCACCTCCATTTCTACCTGCAATTTTGCCAACTGCTCAGCCATTCCCCAACATTTTTGAAACAAAAAAAGGAGAAAAAATAAGAAAGAAAAAAACAGAAAATCCCCTCTTTGAGAAAAGCTAGGAATATTCCAGTGGTTACAGCCATAATACATTTTTCTTTTTTTACTGACATCTTGAAAAACATCCATTCTTAACTGCTGCCATTTTTTTCTCTATGGCATTTTAAATAAATTTTCCCATTTTTATCCTTAACATTCATGGACCATTTGTATCAGCTCTTTCTATTTTGTGGGTTCTTCTAATCCCCACCCTTTATTCCCCATTTTTTATGCCTAACACTAGAAAGGAAAGAAACTAAGAGAGAGGGGAGAGAGTTATTATGAAATTCACTGATTCTAATTTTCTTTCTTTTGTTTCTCTTTGACCACAGCTAATAAACCAAAATCAAGCTCTCTAAATGACCAACAATCACCCACACTTACCTTTTGGGACCCTAGCATTTATATACCCTCTGAAATTTTCAGAAAATTCCAAATATCACACAATCAGAGAAACTATCTGCAACTGTCAAAACCATGCCTTGGCCAGAGTACAAGGCAATCACAGTCCAATGCTGTGGTCAGTCTGAAGCACCCACAAATTCCTATGACTGGGATTAACAAAAACAAATTCTCATAGTATTTCTGTGTTTTTTAAGAAACCAAAATTCCAAAATTGTCACTACAAAATTTCAACACAATTCTTTACAGAACTTAAAAGGATAATACTCAATTTAATGGAAAAA
Organism: Tokudaia tokunoshimensis; assembly: GCA_036184795.1. Taxonomy (NCBI): domain Eukaryota; kingdom Metazoa; phylum Chordata; class Mammalia; order Rodentia; family Muridae; genus Tokudaia; species Tokudaia tokunoshimensis. Next base: position 144,820 of record BTHU01000021.1, on the reverse strand, counting down.
CAGAAAAAGACTCAAGATAGCAAAAATAATTTGGAACGATAAAAGAATTTCCAGAGCTATCACTATGTCTGATATCAATCTGTACTACACAGATATAGTTATAAAAACTACATCATGTTTTCATGAACAAAAGATATGTTCATCAGTCATATTGAATAGAAGACCCCCCCAAATCCACACATCTATGCACACCTGATTTTTTATAAAGAAGACAGAAACACACAATGGAAAAAAGCAAGTACCTTCAACAAATGGTGTTGGTCTAACTGAATATCAGCACAGAGAAGAGTGCAAATAGACTCATATTTAGCACCCTATATAAAACTCAAGTCCAAGTGGATGAAAGACCCCAAAATAAAACAGGACACACTAAACCCAAGAATAGAGAAGTTAGGGAATGCCCCTAAATACATTGGCACAAGATACAACTTTCTGAACAGAACACCAGTAGCTCAAGCACTAAAATCAACAATTAATAAACAGGATCTCATGAAACCAAATAGCTTCTATAGGGGACATATCACACAAGTGAAAATTCATACTGATGAGGATTGTTGAACAAAGGGAGCACACCTCCATTGCTGAAGGAATGCAAACTTGTTCATAATACCATTTAAATCTATATGAAATGAAGTGATACTAAGTGCTTTAATTGTCTTGGCAGAATATTGAACTGAATTCAAGAAAGATCATGTACAAACAGAACACCTATCACATTAGTGCAGCCTCTATATCCCAGAAGACATAGACTTTGTTAAAAGAATAAAGAAGGCAGGCAGAATCTAGTTCAGTCCTAGAAATGTTTAGGTGAAATAATCATGATTTCAAGGTCATCTTGAAGACTCTAGAATGATCTAAGTAATTTAACAAAATAGAAAACAAGAAAATTTAATTCTTCTGTATCCTGGTAGATGAAGACACAGTTGATATTTTCATACAATCTTGGAAAACTTTGTTGACTAGACACATGTTTATAACCAACACAATACTGTATTTTATGTTAAGATCTAACCTACAATAGACATTGTGCATCATAAAGTATGGTTATAAATACTGAGCTAATACATTTTCTAAGCAACATGTGTCGGGATTGCTCTGAGTATTTGGGCATGTCTAAGCAGTATAATATTAACTTAGTATCCACTTATACTCCTCCCAGATACCCCCTCTCCTTCATTTCTGAGAGGGTGCCCCCAGGGCATCCTCTTTCCCTGGGACAGCAAGTCTCTACAGGATTAGAAGCCTTCTCTCCAGCTAAGGCCAGACAAGGCAGTGCTTTTGTACATATGTGCCCAGGGCCTTGGATCAGTCCATGCATGCTCATTGGTTGGTGGCTTAGGCTTTGGGAGCTCTCAGGGGCCCAGGTTAGTAGACACTGTTGGTCTTCCTGTGGAGTTGCCAGCCCTTTCATTTCCTTCAGTCCTTCCTTAACTCTTTCATAGGGGTTCTAACCTTAGTCCAGTGCTTGACTGTATCTCCATTTGTCTCAGTCATCTGCTCCTATTGCCTTTGAGAAGACATCCATGCAAGACTACCGTCTGCAAGCACAGCATAGCATTAGTAACAGTGTCAGGATTTGGTGCCCACCCATGGGATGGTTCCCAAGTTGGACCAGTCATTGGCCTGCCATTCCTTCAATCTCTGCTCCATTTTTGTCCCTACACCTTTTAGTCAGGAACAAATTTGTGTCAAAAAGTTTGAAGGTGAGATGGTGTTCCCATTCCTCCACAGGAGGCCTGTCTATCTACTGGAGGTGATCTCTTCAGGTTCCATCCCCCCACTGCAGAGCACTTTGGCTAAGGTTACCCTCATTGAGGATGGGCCTCTCCTATACCAAGTCTCTGGGACTTTCTAGAGTTTCTCTGTGCTCCCCCACCACTGACAGCTGCATATTTCCATTCATTCTCCTGGCCCTCTGGGCTTCTCTCCCATCTCTTTGAATACCTGATCCTGCCCCCCATTTTCTCTCTCCCTCTATTCTCCTACCCAACTCTCTCCCTTCATCTGCCTCACGTGATTATTATTCTAAGTGGATTCTAAGCATCCCTCCTTGGACTTTCCTTCTTGTTTAACTTCTTAGGGCCTGTGGGTTGTATTATGGGGATTCTGTACATTTTGACTAATATCTACACATATTACCTAGTACATAGCATGCATGTACTCACTCAGAATGGTATTTTCTTGCTCTATTTATTTACAAATTGCATGGGTACTCATTTTTAAAAGTTGAACAATATTCCATTGTATAGACATGTCATATTTTCTGTATCCATTCTTTGGTTTGGGACATCTGGTTTGCTGCCAGTTTCTGGCTAATACAAATAAAGCTGCTATGAACATAGTGGAGCATGTGTCCTTGTAATATTATGGAACATCTTTTGGATATATTCCAAGGAGCTATATAGCTGTGTCTTCAGGTAGAACTGTTTCCACTTTTCTGTGGAACTTCCAGAATAATTTTGAGAGTTGTTGTAGCAGTTTCCAATCCCACAAGCAATGCAGACGTGTGAAGCTTCCCGGGAATTACACACGAGGGTTTTCCGTGAATGAAGAGCTGAGGAATGAAATGACGGGGGTCGAGAGAAAAAGAACACACAGAGACATTAATGCATGGCTGTACAAAATCTCTCTTTGCTTAGGGGATAAGAGTGACAATATATGTGCTGTGGGCATGACCCTCCCTCCCAGAGTTGCAGAGTCTTTTCAGCGCTTCTCAGCAGGCCCTTGACTCCACGGTTCCTCAAGGAAGTTGACCTCATAGGGTCTGTTGCTCTGCTGAGGTGTGACAAAAGGCTTGATCCTGGAGCTCTGCCAGCTCTGCCAGCTGGGGGGAGGTGTAGCTCACTAGTGTTTGCAGCTGAGTGAGAGCTGCCATGTGATAAAGCACTTCAATATGACTCTCTACAGAAGTGTTCTCTTTTTTCCACATCCTTGTAATCGATGTGGAATCACCTAAGTTTTTGATCTTAGCCATTCTGATTGGTAGAATCTCAGGGCCAATTTTATTTTCCTTTCCTTGATGACTAAGGATGTTGCACATTTATATATATATAGATAGATAGATAGATAGATAGATAGATAGATAGATAGATAGATAGATAGATAGATAGGTAGGTAGATAGATAGCTAGATAGATATTATCTACATTCAAAATAATTTCCCCTTTCCCCTTTCATCCCTCCCCAGAGTCCCATAAGCCCCCTTCCCTCCCTCTTTTCCCCATTCAACCCCTCTCACTTCTCTGTCTCGGCATTCCCCTAAATTCAGTCTTTCCAGGACCAGGGGTCTCTCCTTCCATCTTCTTGGAAATCTACTGATATGCATATTGTGTCTAGGGTATTCTGAGATTCTGGGTTAATATCCCCTTATCAGTGACTGCATACCATGTGTGTTCTTTTGTGATTGGGTTACCTCACTAAGGATGATATTTTCAAGTTCTGACCATTTGCCTAGGAATTTCGTGAGTTCATTGTTTTTAATTGCAGAGTAGTATTCCATTGTGTAAATATACCACATCTTCTGAATCCATTCCTCCGTTGAGGGACATCTGGGTTCTTTCCAGCTTCTGGCTGCTATAAATAAGGCTGCTATGAACATAGTGGAGCATGTGTCCTTATTGCATGCAGGTAAAGTCTCTGGGTATATGCCCAGGAGTGGTATAGCCGGATCCTCCGGGAGTGTCATGCCCAGTTTTCTGAGGAACTGCCAGACTGCTTTCCAGAGTGGTTGTACCAGCTTGCAATTCCACCAGCAGTGGAGGAGTGTTTCTCTTTCTCCACATCCTCGCAACAACTGCTGTCTCTTGTGTTTTTGATCTTAGCCATTCTGACTGGTGTGACATGGAATCTCAGGGTTGTTTTGATTTGCATTTCCCTAATGACTAAGGATGATGAATATCTCTTTAGGTGCTTCTAAGCCATTAGATATTCTTCAGGTGAGAACTCTTTGTTTAGCTCTGTACCCCAGTTGTTAATAGGGTTACTTGCCTCTCTGGAGTTTAACTACTTGAGTTCTTTGTATATATTGGATATTAGCCCTCTGTCGGAGGTAGGGTTGGTAAAGATCATTTCCCAGTTGGTTGCCGCTTTGTCTTTTTGACAGTGTCTTTTGCCTTGCAAAACTTTGTAATTTAATGAGGTCCCATTTGTCAATTCTTGATCTTAGAGCATAAGCTATTGGAGTTCTATTCAGGAAATTCTCCCCTCTGCCCATATGTTCAAGGTTCTTCCCTAGTTTCCTTTCTATTAGTTTCAGTGTGTCTGGTTTTATGTGGAGGTCCTTGATCCACTTGGAACTGAGCTTAATGCAAGGAGATAAGAATGGGTCAATTTGCATTCTTCTGCATGTAGACCTCCAGAGGAACCAGCAACGTTTATTGAAAAGGCTATCTTTTTTCCACTGGATGGTTTTAGCTCCTTTGTCAAAGATCAAGTGACCATAGGAGTGTGGATTCATTTCTGGGTCTTCAATTCTGTTCCATTGATCTACATGCCTGTCACTGTACCAATAACATGAAATTTTAATACTATTGCTCTGTAGTACAGCTTGAGGTCCGGGATACTGATTCTCCCAGAGGTTCTTTTACTCTTGAGAATAGTTTTAGCTATTCTGGGTTTTCTGCTATTCCAGATGAATTTTTGAATTGCTCTTTCTAACTCTATGAAGAATTGAGTTGGGATTTTGATGAGGATTGCATTGAATCTGTATATTGCTTTTGGCAAGATGGTCATTTTTACTATATTAATCCTGCCAATCCATGAGCATGGCAGATTTTTCCATCTTCTGAGGTCTTCTTCAATTTCTTTATTCAGAGACTTGAAGTTCTTGTCATACAGACCTTTCACTTGTTTGGTTAGAGTCACACCAAGATACTTTTTATGGTTTGTGGCTATCGTGAAGGGTATCGTTTCTCTTACTTCTTTCTCAGCCTGCTTATCCTTTGAGTATAGGAAGGCTACTGATTTGCTTGAGTTGATTTTATATCAGGCCACTTTGCTGAAGTTGTTTATCAGCTGTAGTTCTCTGGTGGAGTTCTTTGGGTCGCTTAAGTATACTATCATATCATCTGCAAATAGTGAGAGTTTGACTTCTTCCTTTCCAATTTGTATCCCTTTGACCTCTTTTTGTTGTCTAATTGCTCTAGCTAGAACTTCAAGTACTATATTGAAAAGATATGGAGAGAGAGAGGGCAGCCTTGTCTAGCCCCTGATTTTAGTGGGATTGCTTCAAGTTTCTCTCCATTTAGATTGATGTTGGCTACCAGTTTGCTATAAATTGCTTTTACTATGTTTAGATATGGGCCTCGAATTCCTGATCTTTCCAAGACCTTTAATATGAAAGGATGCTGAATTTTGTCAAATGCTTTCTCAGCATCTAATGAGATGACCATGTGGTTTTTTTCTTTGAGATTGCTTATATAGTGGATTACATTGATGGATTTCCTTATATTGAACCATCCCTGCATCCCTGGGATGAAGCCTACTTGATCGTGGTGAATGATCGTTTTGATGTGTTCTTGGATTCGGTTGGCAAGAATTTTATTGAGTATTTTTGCATCGATATTCATAAGAGAGATTGGCCTGAGATTCTCTTTCTTTGTCGGATCTTTGTGTGCTTTTGGTATTAGTGTAATTGTGGCTTCATAGAACGAGTTGGGTAGTGTTCCTTCTGCTTCTATTTTGTGGAATAGTTTGAAGAGTATTGGTGTTAGGTCTTCTTTGAAGGTCTGATAGAATTCTGCTCTAAAACCATCTGGACCTGTGCTTTTTTTTGGTTGGAAGACTTCCAATGACAACTTCAATTTCTTCATGGGTTATAAGACGGTTTAGATGATCTATTTGATCCTGATTTAATTTTGGTATTTGGTATCTGTCAAGGAAATTGTCCATTTCCTCCAGATTTTCTAGTTGTGTTGAATACATGCTTTTGTAGTAGGATCTGATGATTTTTTGAATTTCCTCAGTTTCTGTTGTTATCTCTCCCTTTTCGTTTCTGATTTTATTAATTTGGATACTGTCTCTGTGCCCTCTGGCTAGTCTGGCTAAGGGCTTATCTATCTTGTTGATTTTCTCAAGAGAGGCGAGAGGGGGTTGAATGGGGAAAAGAGGGAGGGAAGGGGATTTATGGGACTTTCGGGGAGGGAGGAAACGGGAAAGGGGAAATGATTTTGAATGTAAATTTAAAAAAAAGAACCAACTTCTCGTTTTGTTGATTCTTTGTATGGTTTTATTTGTTTCTACTTGATTGATTTCAGCCCTGAGTTTGATGATTTCCTGCCTACTACTCTTCTTGGGTGTATTTGCTTCTTTCTGTTCCAGGGCTTTCAGGTGTGCCATTAAGCTGCTAGTGTATGCTGTCTCCCATTTCTTTTTGGTGGCACTCAGGGCTAGGAATTTTCCTCTTAGCACTGCTTTCATTGTGTCCCATAAATTAGGGTATGTTGTGCCTTCATTTTCGTTAAATTTTAAAAAGTCTTTGATTTCTTTCTTTATTTCCACTTTGACCAAGTTATCATTGAGTAGACCATTGTTCAGCCTCCATGTGTATGTGGGTTTTCTGTTGTTTTTGTTGCCATTGAAGACCACCCTTATTCCATAGTGATCTGATAGGAGGCATGGGATTAGTTCTATCTTCTTATATCTGTTGAGGTCTGATTTGTGACCAATTATATGGTCAATTTTGGAGAAGGTACCATGAGGTGCTGAGAAGAAGGTGTATTCTTTTGCTCTAGGATGAAATGTTCTATATATATATATCTGTTAGTTCCATTTGGTCCAAGGCTTCAATTAGATTCACTGTGTCCCTGTTTAGTTTCTGCTTTCCTGAACGATCCATTTCAGAGAGCGGGGTGTTGAAGTCACCCACTATTATTGTGTGAGGTGCAATGTGTGCTTTGAGCTTTAGTAAAGTTTCTTTTACGAATGAGTGTGCCCTTGCATTTGGAGCATACATAGTCAGAATTGAGAGTTTTTCTTGGTGGATTTTTCCCTTGATCCATATGTAGTGTCCTTCTGTGTCTTTTTTGATGACTTTAGGTTGAAAGTCAATTTTATCTGATATTAGGATGGCTACTCCACCTCGTTTCCTGGGACCATTTGCTTGTAAAATTGTTTTCCAGCCTTTTACTCTGAGGTAGTGTTTGTCTTTGACACTGAGGTGCGTTTCCTGCATGCAGCAAAATGCTGGGTCCTGTTTACATATCCAGTCTGTTAGTCTATGTCTTTTTATTGGGGAATTGAGACCATTGATATTAAGAGAGATTAAGGGATAGTGATTATTGCCACCTGCCCTTCTTGACGCTATCTTTATGTTTGAGTGGTTATCTACTGTTGGATTTGATGCAAGAAGGTTACTATCTCATTTTTTCCAGGGTGTTGTTTCTCTCCCTGTATTGGCGGTTTCCACCTATTATCGGGGCTGGGTTTGTGGAAAGATATTGTGAAAATTTGGTTTTATCATGGAATATCTTGGTCTCTCCCTCTATGGTGATTAACAGTTTTGTTGGGTATAGTAGTCTAGGCTGGCATTTGTGCTCTCTTAGTGTCTGCATGAGATCTGCCCAGGATCTTCTGGCTTTCATAGTCTCTGGAGAGAAGTCTGATGTGATCTGGATAGGTCTTCCTTTGTATGTTACTTGGCCTTTTTCTCTTACTACTTTTAATATTCTTTCTTTGCTTAGTCCATTTGGTGTTTTGATTATTATGTGACGGGAGGTATTTCTGTTCTGGTCCTGTCTGTTTGGAGTTCTGTAGGCTTCTTGTACGTTCATCGTCATCTCTCTCTTTAGGTTAGGGAAGTTTTCCTCCATAATTTTGTTGAAGATGCTTACTGGCCCTTTAAGTTGCAAATCTTCACTCTCGTCTATACCTATAATCCTTAGATTTGGTCTTCTCATTGTGTCCTGGATTTCCTGGATGTTTTGGGTTACACCTTTTTTGCATTTTGCATTTTCTTTGACTGTTGAGTCGATGCTTTCTATGGTATCTTCAGTACTTGAGATTCTTTCTTCCATCTCTTGTATTCTATTGTTGATGTTTGCATCTATGACTCCTGATTTCTTCCCAAGGTTTTCTATCTCCAAAGTTGTCTCCCTTTGTGATTTCTTAGTTGTTTCTACTTCCTTTTTTAGATCCTGGATGGATTTGCTGAGATCCTTCACTTGTTTGTTTGTATTTTCCTGTATTTCTTTAAGGTATTTTTGTATTTCCTCTTTCAGGATTTCTGCCTGTTGACCCAAGTTCTCCTGTATTCTCTAAGCGACTTTTGTGTTTCATCCTCATGGGCTTCCATCTGTTGATCCATCGTCTCCTGCATTTCTTTAAGCAATTCTCGTGTTTCCTTTGTAAGGGCATCTATCCGTTGATTCTTTTCTTTAAGCAATTTTTGTGTTGCTTCCCTATGGGCATCCATCTGTTGACCCATAATCTTCTGCATTTCTTTATGCAATTTTTGTGATTCCTTTGAAAGTGCATCTACCCGTTGATCCACTTCTTTAAGCGATTTTTGTGTTGCCTCCTTGTGGGCCTCCATCTGTTGATCCATGTTCTCCTGCATTTCTCTAAGCGACTTTTGTGTTTCCTTTGTAAGGGCTTCTACCCCTTGATTCATGGTCTCCTGTAATTCTTTATTAGATTTATTTGTGTCCTTCTTGAAATCCTCTAATAGCATCATGAGAAGTGATTTTAAATCCAGATCTTGTCTTTCAGGTGTGGTGGGGTATCCAGGACTTGCTGCTGTTGGAGAGTTGGGTTCGGATGGTGCCATATTACTTTGATTTCTGTTAATAACGTTCCTACATTTGCCTTTTGCCATCTGGTTACCTCTGGTGTTAGTTGGTCCTGCTGTCACTGGCTGTTGGTTGGACCTCCTGTGAGCCTGCAAAGCTATTTCTGACCCCCCTGGATTACCAGGATTCCTCTGGCACCGATTTCTGGGGCCTGCCCTGCTCCTGAGTGACTTTGGAGCCCTGATGTGCCTTGCCCCAAGTGATGTTATATTGGGGAATCCCTGCACATCCAAAGGCTCAGTGTAGTGGATTCCCGGAGCAGAGGTCACCAAAGGGAGGGTGGTAGGCTCCCGCCCTGTGCAGGGGTGTGTGATCTCTCCCAGAGTGGGGGGGGGCAGGGTGCGTCCCTCTGCAAGGCAGAAGTCCCACAGCAGAGCTCAGCATCTAATGAAATGACCATGTGGTTTTTTCTTTGAGATTGTTTATGTAGTGGATTATATTGATGGACTTCCTCATATTGAACCATCCCTGCATCCCTGGGATGGAAGCTACTTGATATTCCATGACAAAACCATATTTTAAAGAATATCTTTCTACTAATCTAGCCCTACAGAGGATACTGGAAGGAAAACTCCAACACAAGGAGGGTAACTATACCCAAGGAAACACGGGAAATAAATCAGCTCACATAAAAAGCACAAGAGAAGAAAGAGAAGCCCCCCCCTCTCTCTCTCTCACACACACACACACACACACACACACACACACACACATGCCACTATCTCCAACAACAAAATAACAGGAACTAACAATCATTAATATGTCTTAACATAAATGGTATCAATTCACCAATAAAATGACACAAGCTACTGACTGGATACATGAACAGGGTCTGTCACTCTGGTGCATACAAGAAATAACCCTCAGAAACAAACATAGACACTACCTCAAGCAAAGGGCTGGAAAAAGATTTCCAAGCAAATAGCTCCAAGAAACAAACTAGAGTAGCCATTCTCATATCAAATAAAATAGACTTTCAACCAAAAGTAATCAAAAAAGATGGGCTAAGAACACTTCATACTCATCAAAGGAAAAATCCACCAAGATGAAGTCTCAATTCTCAATATCTATGCTGCAAGTGCAAGGGTACTCACACTTGTAGACAAGACTTTACTAAAGCTCAAAATACACATTGACCCACACACCATAATACTTTGAGACTTGAATACTCCACTCTCAAAATGGACATGTCATCTAAGTAGAAACTAAAAAGAAACACAATGAAACTAACAGAAGTCATGAACCAAATGGCTGTAACAGATATCTCATAATGTTTCACCCCAAAATAAAAGAATATGCCTTCTTTTCAGGACTTGATGAGACTTTCTCAAAACTGACCATATAATTGACACAAGCCTCAACAGATGAAAAAAGATTGAAATAATCCTCTGCATTCTATCAGATCACCCTGGACTAATGCTGTCCTTCAATAACAACAAAAAACAACAGAAACCTTAAATTCTCATGGAAATTGAATAACTATCTACTCAAGGACAACTTCACCTGAAAGCTCTAGACAAAAAAAAAGCAAACACACGCAAGAGGAGTAGATGGCAGGAAATAATCAATCTAAGGGCTAAAATCAACCAATTAGAGAAAAAGCTGATTTTTTTCATTATTGCCTTTTATTATTATTATTAATTATTAATTATTATTTAATTTTTTTTACAGTCCAGTCTTTATCCCCCTCCCAGTCGGCCCTCTGCCTGTTCCACATCCCATACCTCCTCCCCTTTTCCCCTCTTCTCCCTCCCCCCCTCATCTCCAAGAGGATGTCCCCACCCCACCAGACCTCCCTATTTCCTGGGGTCTCAAGTCTCTTGAGGGTTAGGTGCATTTTCTTTCACTGAGTCAAGACTTGCTAGTCCTCTGCTGTATATGTGTTGAGGGCCTCATATCAGCTTGTGTATGCTGCCTGGTTGGTGGCTCAGTGTCTGAGCAGTCTCAGGGGTCCAAGTTAGTGGAGAGTGCTTGTCTTCCTATAGGTTTGCCTTCCTCCCCAGCTTCTTCCAGCTTCTTCCTAATTCAACCACAGGGGTTGCCAGCTTCTGTCAATTGGTTGGATGTAAATATCTGCATCTGACTCTTTCAGCTGCTTCTTGGGCCTTTTGGAGGTCAGTCAAGCTAGATTCCTGTTTGTAAGCGCACCATAGTATCAGTAATAGTGTCTGGCCTAGTGACCTTCCCTTGAGCTGGATCACAATTTGGGCCTGTTACTGGACCTCCTTTCCCTCAGGCTCTTCTCCACTTTTGACCAGTAGTTCTTTCAGACAGGAACAATTCTGGGTCAGAGTTACTGTGGGATGGCAGTCCCATCCATCCACTTGATGCCCTGTCTTTCTACTGGAGGTGGACTCTACAAGTTCCCTCTCCCCATTGTAGGGCATTTCATTTAAAGTCCCTCCCTAATTCCACTTTCAATCAAATTAGGAATATTTTTATGCCTACCATTTTATCTGTATAATTTTTCCATGAAATAGTCAATCTTAACATGTTTTTCTCTATATTTCTTCAACTTTATCAGAGATATTTTTCCATGTATATTTACACAATGGAATACTACTCAGCAATTAAAAACAATGAATTCATGAAATTCTTAGGTAAATGGGGAACAGGGGGAGGGAAGAGGGCTTATGGGATTTTCAGGGAGGTGGGGAACTGGGAAAGGGGAAATCATTTGGAATGTAAATAAAGAATATAAGAAAATAAAAATAAAAATTAAAAAAAAATAAAGTCCCTCCCTTTGAGTCCTGAGAGTTTCTCAACTCCCAGGTCTCTGGTATATTCTAGGGGTGCCCCCATTTCCTATCTCCTGAGTTTGCCCATTTCCATTCTTTCTGTTGTTCCTCAGGGCTTCAGTCCTTTCCTCCCTCTCCCTTCCCTGCCCAATACCTGATCATGTTTCTCTCTTCCCCTCCTTGTCTCCTCTCCCACCCAGTCCCCCAGCACTGCCCAGTGATTGCTTTCATCTTCCTCCTAACCCTAACCCTCATCATTGAAGATAATTTTATAATTATATTTATGTACAGAAAACTTAGTATATACTTAACCCAATTTAGTGATGAGTTCTTTAGCCTTTGCCTTTTACAGCTTGGCAATTTGAGCCACAGACTTAGGACCCAGGACGCCTCTCCAGTGGCGGCCGATCTCGTCATTTCTGTCATTATAATTGATACTAATCGCTTCCACCAGCTTAGCCAGAGCACCCTTGTCTTCCGAGTTAACCTGTATGAAGGTGACAGTGGTGCATGTCATCCTGTGGACCAGGCACCCCAGTCTGACCTTCCCCTTGATGATGCAATAGGGCACCCCCATCTTTCAACAGAGGGCAGGTAGGAAAACCACCAGCTCAATGGGGTCTACATCATGGGCAACTGCCAACAGCTGAGCCTTCTTGTTCTCCACCCAGGTGGTGACTGTGTTGACTCCTGCTCAGAGGACAGGTGGTCTTTTAGTTGGGATGTCCCCTTTGCCAGCAGCTTTCTTCTCAGCACGGGCCAGTAGCCATTTCTTCTTCTCTTGCTTTGTCTCTGGCCTGTACTTGTGAGCAAGCTTAAGCAGCTGAGTATCTGTTTGCCTGTCCAGGGCCTGGGTAAACTGGTTAATGACAGGAGGTACTTTGAGCCACTTACAGAGGATGGCATCTTGCTTGGCTGGTAGAAAGCTCAACATTGCCTTTTAATTGTCATAAAATACTAAATAATTAGAAATTTTCTTATTTTTCTAGATTATTTATAGTAGATCCTGAATTCATTGCATATTATTTAATTACTCTTTATTAGTATACTGGAAATAACTAAAATCTTAAATTTTCTTTGATTTCCATAAATAAAATAATATAAGAAAAATTCTCACTTAAATTTCTCAGAATAACTGATGCAAACAAGGTCATCGTTAATTGTATACTTTTTAGTGAGTGTTCAGTGTGTTGGGAAACGGAGTCAATGGTTACTTTTTTTTCAAATTCTTTCCACTGCAGCAGAGATTGTCTTCTAGCCTCAGCACAGCAGATAACTGTACATGAGAAGCATGTCTTTGGAGAGCTCTTTCCCAGGGAACTCTCTCTGTCTAATCACTCTGGAGAAGAATAAATGAGTCATCTGTGAAAACAATGCAAAGGACTCTAGGGAATAGCAAAGAAAATGATAACTCAAAAGTCTTTGTATTTTGTATTGTCTTCCTAACTTGAGCTTTTCCTCCACGTGGCTCCTTTGTATGAGCAAAATCCTGAGAGTTCTGAAGAAAATCTTAAACTCTCACCTTCATACTAGAATCTATGTATTCTTGAAAAGAAAAGCTTCAAATACCTTACTTTATAATTACTCTTTAATCAAATAAAGGGGTTTATCAAAATAAGGTAAGTGAAAAGACAACTGTATTTACAGGCATGCAGTCCTAAGAAAGTTGCAAAGTGTGGGCTGCAGTATCTAATTAGTATACAGGAAAGACAGCTTCGTTTCAGAAAGCCATTCATAAGATCTGCCTTTATCTATTTCAATGACTATAAGAACAACTAGACTTTAATTTTTAACTCATTTCTTTCTCAGTATATCACTGAAGCCAAACTTAGAAGCACTATATTGCTCAGATGTTGATTACCTGAGTGAAGTATTATTGCTTTAGTCATTTCTTCTAATAAAGACATTTAAAATATGACTAATATTGCTCAAATGTTTCATCCAATGTTTTAGTCTATGATAAAAATATTCTTTAATAAAGGGTGTTTTCAAAATAAATACAATTCTTACAACTGACGAACACAAAAGTACTGTAAATATTAATAAAACAATGTACATTTTCAAACTGAATGTGAATACAATATACTGATATGAAAATACAAACAGACATATGGACAGCATGTCAATAGGAACTCAACCTGAAATTCAAAAGTGATTTTTAACACTCCTGGATGAATATACCTCTGTGATTTAAAACTGTGATCAATTACTAAGTAAGAAAATCAAGTCTCTCTCCTTTTTCCCATTCCCACCTGCCTCCAATCTACCCACAAAATCTAATCTATTTTCTCCTTTCCATGGAGATACATGCATTCCCCTTAAACCACTTTATCTTTGGATTGCAAGTGTGACTATGCTTTACTTAACAGCTAATATCCACTTAAAAGTGAGTATATATCATGCTTATCTTTCTGCATTTGGGTTGCCTTGCATAGGATAATTGTTTTCTAGCTCTATCCATTTTTTCGTTGAACTTCTAATAGTGAGAATTGGGTGTCCCTCTTTTGCATGCTCATGGGACCCTTTTCCTCCTACTATTTTGCATTGTCCAGCCTTGATATAAGGGTCTGTGTCTAGTCCTATTGCATTTTGGTATGCTGTGATAATTGATATCACTTGGACGCTAGCTCTTTTCTGAAGGGAAATATAGGAGCAGGAGGTGTGGAGGGGGACTGGGAGGAAGGAAGGAAGGGACAACATGGTCAGTATATATTTTATGACAGAAGACTAAAAAACACAAAATAATATTAAGTCATTGAATTCAATAAGTGTGCCATGATATATCATAAAAATAACTAAAAATATCCAAAAAACTGAAGACAAAGAATAATAATAAATACACAGGAAGATAAGTTACATTTGTCTCAGGGGATATGGGAAGAGGAAGGTGGAGTAAAAATTGATATGAGTTAGATAAAATTAAATGGGAAAGAATTTTAAAGAGTAAGTCTAAAATTGCTCATTTAAAAAACAAAACTAATGGATTACTCATGTTTGAAATCTGATTGTAGTAATGCTAAGTAAACAGTATTCAGTGAACTCCATAAGTTATGTTTTTGGAAATAATTATTTTATAATCAGAATAATAGATACAATGCTCTTATTCACATTTATTCTACAACATATTCTCCTGAAATAAGAATTTAGCCTAACATATCATCAGAAATTAGTAGTGCTTATCTTAGTATAGTCATCTCAGAAGCTATGCTGCCTCAGTGGGCATCATGCCCTTAATTTCAGGCACTTTCTGTGGATTCCAGAAGTGCTAACTTATAATCAGCTGTTTTGTTACTATATTTTAGGCACTGATAAATTATTGATACCTAGATTATCCATAGCTATTAGGAAACTAACAAAGCAAACACTTAAAAGAATCTTAAAATACAGATAATAAGACTCTTATTTGGGAACAAGTGCTAAAGGATTTTCAGAGTGGGGAAAGCTTATTAGAGTGCTTATCACAAAGGACTCATTAAGAAGTTGTTCATGAGACTGGATAGATGGCTCAGCAGTTAAGAATATTGCCTTCTAGAGGAACCAAATTCTATTCCCAGCATTCACACAGAGGTTTGCAATCAACATTAATTCCAGTTCCAGGAATTTTTTGCCTTCTTCTGGCCTCTGTGGGCATCAGACACATATGTGATCCACAAGCATATATGCAGGCAAAACACCCACACCTATATTTAATTGTTAAAATTTATGTTAAAAATAGAAGTGTTGGAATTATTACCTTAACATATAGGACTTTTCCCCTATTTTATAATGTATGCATCTGACCTAGTATAATGTGTAATCAAAGAATATGATTTGTATCTTATTCTGAGTGGGTCCTTATAGACCCTTACAAGGTGTCTGTGAACTTTCAGTGAAAAAGAAGACTGAGATCTGCTTCTAACTATAAGAAAATAGTCTGCTGTAAAGATGCTAAATAGCAAGAGGAGTAGCTCAAACTTGTTGAGTAGAATGTTATCTGAACATCACATTTGAATATTCATTTTTCAGAGATGACTTTTTATGAAACATTAATGAATAAAATGTGTAAAGAAACAATTTTTAGTTTTCAAACATTGTTTTATTCTGTTCCATGATTTTGTTGTATCAGCATTTACTTTAGCTATGAAGTAAGATAATACATCTAGGAAATATAAAATAACAGGGATTTGAATGTGATTCTATCTAAATTAAGACATCTGCTGAAAAAAAGATTGTTGGTGTTAAAAAATATATTCAAAAACATAATATGAGTAACAAAAAAAAATCAACGTTCTTGATAGCACAGCAAATTTTTGTATTAAATAAAGCATTAAGCTAATTGATAAAGAAATACCTCCATGATAAGAAATATGTTATGAATAAGTTTACTATAATTTATCATAAATTATTGAATGTCAAACATGCATTAAATAGTTATACAACAAAGTACATAAATAGCAAAAAAAGAACAACATTGTAACTGAGGCTTAACTCATTTGGCTTATGGGCTGTTTATAAATGTACAAACATGAAGGAAAGGGGTGTTTAAACTACATTGCTCAATCTCAAGTATATAGAGGAGATGTGTTTAGATCTCAAATGTACTTATTATTCATATAGATAATTTAATGATTCAGCTCAGAAGATAGAACTGGACAGACCAACCTGCCAGACTGAGAGTTCAGAACTGAGAACTCTTTCTACCAATTTCTCTGACTGATTCCTGGAAATGTATCTATGATGTTTCAATAATGCCTTCAGTACTGTTGTTAAAATTAGTTACTCACCTTTATGCCCACATGTACTGTCAGATAATTAGAAAGTTCCTTTAAAGTTTAGTATCATAAATAGAAGTTAAATCGCCACTTGTCAGATTATTTTATTTGTGTGCTTCCAGGAGTGTATGTCTGTGTATAAATGGATATGCATACATGTTTCTGTACTGTGGGTGCATTGTGCATATAAAACACAGCATCCATGTCAATTTTTTTTCTACATTTGATTTCTACTTCATGTTTGGAGACTATGCCTCCTACTAAACCTGGAGCTTATCAATTCAGCTACATTAATAGGTCAGCAGACTCCAAAATATAACCAGATTTTTCTTAACTAGAACTATGATTATAGAAATGTTTTTACCTGAGTACTGAAGAAGATGCCCAGGTCCTCTTGCTTTGGCACAAAACTATGTATGAACTAAGTTATCTATGAAGCTTCACCCATGACATTCCAAATGCAGAATGCCAACCCTGGTTTCCATAGTCATAACCAATGAATCATGAGGCTTTGCTATAATACTTTCTTGATACTTCTTTACTATAGGAGAGTCTGATTGCAGAGAATGACATTGATCAATAAAAGCCATCCAGAAGAGTTTATTCTACTTGGTTTTGCAGACCGTCCTTGGCTGGAACTTCCTCTCTTTATTATTCTTCTGGTAACATACCCCACAGCCATGATTGGAAACATTGCCATCATTCTGGTGTCCATATTAGACCCCTGTCTCCACAGCCCCATGTATTTCTTCCTCACCAACCTCTCCTTTCTGGACATGTGCTACACTACAAGCATTGTGCCTCAGATGCTAACCAACCTTGGGGGCCCCACAAAGACCATCAGCTACATGAGATGTGTAGTTCAGCTTTATTTCTTCCACACAATGGGGGGTACAGAGTGTGTCCTCCTGGCTCTAATGTCCTTTGACCGATATGTGGCCATCTGCAGACCTCTGCACTACACCCTCATAATGAATCGACGTACCTGCCTCCTGTTAGTGTCTTCTGTGTGGCTGACTGGAATTTCCTATGCTGTCTCAGAGGCCACTGTGACACTGCAATTGCCTCTCTGTGGCCACAATAAAATGGATCACTTGGTGTGTGAGATTCCAGTTCTGATAAAAACTGCTTGTGGTGAAAAAGAGACTAATGAGCTTGCTCTCTCTATGGTTTGCATTTTTCTTTTAGCTGTTCCTCTGTGTTTAATTCTTGCCTCCTATGCTTGTATTGGACATGCTGTCTTTAAAATCAAATCATCAGAGGGAAGGAAAAAGGCCTTTGGGACATGTTCCTCTCATCTCATTGTAGTTCTCTTGTTCTATGGTCCAGGCATTAGTATGTATCTTCAGCCTCCCTCCTCTATTACAAAAGACCAACCCAAGTTCATGGCTCTCTTCTATGGAGTAGTAACTCCTACTTTGAATCCGTTTATCTATACTCTGAGGAATAAGGATGTAAAAGGGGCATTAGGTAACCTTTTCAGAAACATTTTTATTTCAAAGTGAAACCTTATGGACATTATACAAAATAGTTAACACATTAGCAACTTTTCCTATACCTCATTCCCTATTTTAAAAAAAATCATTTGTCTTTTTTTTTAACATGTTCTTGCAAATCCTGTCTTGTTACTTGATAAGCCATATGAGGCAATGGTTAATCTTGGTCAACAAATATGGATGTTTTGCTTAGAAAAAATCGTTAAAATACTTGTATTGGTGTTAGTACATTTACAAATAGTTACTTTATTAAGTGATAAAACAATCTTTAATTTACAATCCACTTACATTGTTTTAAGCTAATTAGTATGAAAGCCACATAGTAAACATTCATCACTGGCTTTTGAACTTGTCATTTATGACGTAAATCTTTACGGTCTAAGTTTTCATAATTACTTGTAGGAAGGCTAGCAGTACAGTAACAGCTTTTAATAAACTATTTTATAAGACATAGACTTTATTTATGTGGATGTTATATGGACAATGGAATGTGTTTTAAGACCCCAAAAGATTTAGTAATTTGTAATTTGAATTTTGGACTAAGATAGAAGTTGCTTAATTTTTCTATAATAGGAGTTTTTAATAGATGTACAATTTCATGTAAGGATATTCAAAATCTATATAACTAACAGTTTAATTATCTAAAACAGTTCTAGGACTAACACTGAGAGTTTAAATTTTATCATGAAATCAGTTACACTTCTTTATAACAAATTGATGGGTTATATTGTTATGTGGTATTAGATTAATTTATGGATAATTAAACAAGGTATACAATAAAGAGCTAAACACTAGCAAAAATTCAAGAAGTGTCAGATTCCTTGGACCTGGTGTAGCAAAAACTGAACTTGGGTTCTCTGGAAGAATGACGAGTACTTTTAACTGCTAAGCCATCTCTTTAACCCTCTTTTCTATTAGGTAGCCACACAGCTGTGATCAAAGGAATAATCAGAAGAATCAGTGAAGATAGGACTCAGGGTTGGAGACCTAAAAGCAAATGAGGGTAATTTGTATTTTACTAAAATATTACAAAATTTCAATTCATTGGAAAAGTAAGCACATAAGACCTATTGTACAAAATAATTTTTAAAATTAGTACTTAGAAAACATCTAAGAGAGGCAGGCGGATTTCTGAGTTCAAGGCCAGCCTGGTCTACAAAGTGAGTTCCAGGGCTGCCAGGCTGCACAGAGAAACCCTGACTCGAAAAAACCAAAAAAGAAAGAAAGAAAGAAAGAAAGAAAGAAAGAAAGAAAGAAAGAAAGAAAGAAAGAAAGAAAGAAAGAAGGAAAGAAGGAAGGAAGGAAGGAAGGAAGGAAGGAAGGAAAATAAGAGAGTAGATCTTGAATGTTCTCACTGAAAAAATTATGTAATAACAGATATAATAACTGCCTTGAATAAATTATTTTAAGATATACACATATTAATATAATCAGTCTGACGATTCCTCAGAAAACTGAGCATGACATTACTGAAGGATCCTGTTATACCACTCCTGGGCATATACCCAGAGGACTCCCCAGCATGCAATAAGGACACATGCTCCACTACGTTCATAGCAGCCTTATTTATAATAGCCAGAAGCTGGAAAGAACCCAGATGTCCCTCAATGGAGGAATGGATTCAGAAGATGTGGTCTATTTACACAATGGAATACTACTCAGCAATTAAAAACAATGAATTCATGAAATTCTTAGGCAAATGGTCAGAACTGGAAAATATCATCTTAAGTGAGGTAACCCAATCACAAAAGAACACACATGGTATGCAGTCACTGATAAGTGGATATTAATCCAGAAGCTCAGAATACCCAAGACACAATTTACATTGCAATTGATTCCCAAGAAGAAGGAAGGAGAGGCCCCTGGAAAGACTCGATGCAGCAGTGTAGGGGAATACCAGGACAGAGAAGTGGAGGGGGTTGACTGAGGAACAGGGGGAGGGAAGAGGGCTTACGGGACTTTTGGTGAGGGGAGAACCGGGAAAGGAGAAATCATTTGGAATGTAAATAAAGAATAGAGAAAAAAAAGTCTAAGAGAGTAGATCTTGAATGTTCTCACTGAAAAAATTATGTAATAACAGATATAATGACTGCCTTGAATAAGTTATTTTATGATTTACACATAATACAATCATCCAAAATTCATATAATTGTGTTGAGTAGACTTTACCATAAGTGTGGAAATTTTTAAATGATGAGAGATGGTGCTGCATCACATGTCTCAAATCATAAGGTTTTCATAGTACATGATATTCAAAGATATTATTAAGGTGGTTTTAAATTTAATATTCTTGCTATATTTAGCATAAAATGCTGGTGATTGTTCAACAATAAGGAAAGTTGTTTTGGAACCTACTGTAAACTCTGATCAAACTTTACAAAGAAGAGTCAATTGCAAACAGGACAAAGTAGTTTAGTATAAATAGTATAAATGCACAATGAGGAACAAATCAAACATCAAAGTATTTCTTGAAATCATTGAAGTCCCACCACTAGTTAAGAAGCTATTGGCAACTGATAATTGCTGACAGAAGACCAGTCCATTTTTTATATATTTATTTCAAAATATGTATATATGAATGTTTGTGTGTGTGTGTGTGTGGGGGGGGGGTGGGTGTGTGTGTGTGTGTGTTTGTGTGTGTTTTAAATGTAGTTATCCTATAAGAGGACAACAATGTCCTGTTGAAACACCACAAATTAACAAATAAAAAGTCCAATGTCAGGAATAGATCACCTCCGTTGGAGTTGTTGGCAAGTGAGTTCCCATAAATTCTCAGATATTATAGAGTATTACCATTGCTTTTGTTTAGTCTCCAGATCTTTATGATAAACCTTATTGCTGAAGACATCACATACTTGAGTCATAGAAAATGAGGAAATCAAACTACTATAGACCTGGAAGCTTCATCCCTACTGAGTAGCTTTCATAGTACTAGAAGTAATTCTAAATCCTGTCCATCTTCCAAACTCCTGCCTGCCAATATGATTGACTGGTGCAATAGTGGCCCCATATCATGAGAGTAAGCAATGATTTTCTGATTGCTCTCTCTGATTCTCTCTCTGTCTCTGTCTCTGTCTCTCCATTCCTTCTTCCCTTCTCCTTTTCTCTCTCTCCCTCAGTCTCTCATCCCCTCATACCACCTGCAATCTATTTCAGGCTCAGCAGTTTGATATAGATTGATGTAGTCAACTAGGAAGAACAGAAAGCAGACAGGCATCTCCAAACACATAACTGTTCCTTTTTTTTTATTTTTTTTGGTTTTTTTGGTTTTTCGAGACAGGGTTTCTCTGTATAGCCCTGGCTGTCCTGGAACTCACTTTGTAGACCAGGCTGGCCTCGAAATCAGAAATCCTCCTGCCTCTGCCTCTCAAGTGCTGGGATTAAAGACGTGCGCCTCCACCACCCGGCTCATAACTGTTCTTTAATTAGAAAAACTGAAGGACCACTGTCTCTCTATGAAGTGGAAACTGTGCACATGGCATTGAATGCTTCATGGTTTTATAGGACTGGAATGGAGAATTTTAGGGATGTAGTTAAGTTCTCCTGCAGCCTCAGAGTGGTAGATACTATTCAAAAACGTATGTTCATCCTCTTATTAGACATATTCAGAACTCAATATCCCACAGATAATTAGTGAAGTCAAATTTCCTGTCCAGATCTTCTCAGTCCATCTGGGACCTTAAGGTCATTAAACCCTTCATAAGTACTCTAGCACTGAACCCCTAGCCTTAACTTAAACTGGAGTATCATTCTTGTTCAAACATCTATTTGTGCATTATATAATAGTATACTTAAGTGGCCCCAAAAATTCCACCAGAGAACTCCTACAGCTGGGTAAAACAGCTTCAGCAAAGTGGCTGTATATAAAACTAACTCAAACAAATTAGCAGCTGTCCTCTACTCAAAGGGTAAATGGGCTGAGAAAGAAATTAGGGAAAGAACATCCTTCACAATAGTCACAAATAATATAAAATATCTTGGAGTGACTCTAACCAAGTGAAAGATCAGTATAACAAGAATTTCAAGTCTCTGAAGAAAGAAATCAAAGGAAATACGAAGTCATCTACCACAAACATAACATTTCAAAAGTCTTCCAACTTCACAAATTCTAGTACTATTTAAACTGTCAGTTTTGTTTATAATTCTTGAGTTATCTTTATTTTCACTAGGTCTTCATGTACACTATTACTTTAAACATAAATACATAGTTTGTAGAATCCTGTATAGTAATGGAAGTTAGCACATTTGTTCCCCATGAAAATCCCCATAGGTAATAAACCAAGACTATTCAAGTTTTTTATAGCAAGCTCCAGAGTAATTACATGTGATATGTGTGTGTTAAGTATGTGTGTTATTAATGTTGTTAATTATTAGCATAAAGCAGTATATGATAATTACATGCAACATATATGCATCACTCTCATTTATTTATTTATTTGTCTATTTATTTATTGAGATAGGTTTTCATGTGTAGAGTATCTGGCTAGGAACTCAATGTTCTGGCTATGTATATCAGTTTGACCTCCAACTCACAGAGATCCATCAGCTTCTGTCTCCTTAGTCCTAGAATTAAAGTGGCATCACTCTTGTTGGCACCTCACCCTAGATTCTTTAAATAACTTCTCTGGTAGTTTGAATAGAAATGATCTCCATAGGAGTGCCCAACATGGGGAATCCATCCTATCTGCAGACACCAAACCTTATACTATTGCTGGGGTCAAGAGGTGCTTGCTGACAGGAACCTGGTGTGGCTGCTTCTTGGGAGGTCTGACCAAGAACTGAACAATGCAGATGTAGATGCATGGAGCCATCAGACTGAGCTCAGGGACCCTATTGGAGAGCTCGTGGAAAAACTGGAGGAGCTGAGGGGGGTTGCAACCCCATAGGAAGATCAACATTAGTTGGCCAGATCATCCAGTGCTCCCAACCAACCAAGGAGTATACAGGGAGGGATCCATGACTCCAGATACATATTTAGTAGAGGATGACCTTGCTTATCATCAATGGTAGGGGAGGTCATTGGTCCTGTGGAGGTTTGATGCCCCCAGTGTAGAGGGATGCTGGAGTGATGGGTTAGAAGAAGGTGAGTAGGGGAGCACCCTCATGGAGGCAAAGGGGAGGGAGGAGAGGGTGAATGTGGGATAGGGGTGTTGTGGAGGGGCAACCAGGAAGTGGGATATCATTTGAGATGTAAGCAAATGGAATGATTAATTAAAAGGGAAGGAAGGAAGGGAGGAAGGAAGGAGGGAGGGAGGGAGGGAGGAAGGGAGGGAGGGATGGTCCCTATAGACTCATGTGTTTGAATGCTTGGCCCACGAGAATGGCAGTATTAGGAGGTGTAGCCTTGATGGAGGAAGTGTATCACTGTGGAGACATGCCCAGTGACACAGTCTTCTTATGTTGCCTTCAGACCAAGATACAAAACTCTCAGCTCCTTCTCCAGCATCATCTATTCCTGCTTACTGCCATGCTTCCCACAATGATGATAATGGATTAAATCTCTGAAACTGTAAGCCAGCCCTAATTAAATGCTTTCCTTTATAAGAGTTGCCTTGGCCATTGTGTCTCTTCACAGTGATTAAACCCAAAGAAGACAACCTCCAAATAACTTATAATACAGAATACAAAGTAAATAATTGTTATATTGTTCTTTGATGAAAAAATAAATGGAAGTAGTCTGTGCAGAGTCATTACAGGTATGATATTTTCCAGATACTTTCAGTCCTTTGTTGAATCCACAGATCTGGAACCCATAGTGGACCAACAACATATACAAGTAGTAAGGGGCAGAATGGTTTCCATAAAGCATTCAGAACAACTATACACACTTTCTATACAAATTTGTGAGAAATAATTTTAAATAACAAAACTTAAAATTAATATATATGTAATAAATCCATATACTGAAGTTGATACTTTCATGAGGAAAACATGATGACATCACAGAATGTTTCTCTTATCTCTATGTTAACACTCTTTGTACTTGTGTTTTTATACGGCTGAATGTGTGCTATATCTTATAAACTTAGTTTATTTTGCAACAATTTGTCCAAATATTGTTTAAAATATTTTTAAACTTTTTTTGAGATTTTCTTTATTCATGTTATGTGTATGGGTAGTTTTCCTGCATGTACACCATGTGAGTTCAGTTCTCATGGAGTTCAGAAGAGGGTAGCAGATATGCTGGAATTGGAGTTACAGATGTTTGCTATAATATAGGAAGTGACAATTGAACACAGATTCAAAAAAGCAGCCAGTACTCTTAACCATTGAGTCATTGTTTTGAGCCCTAAACCTTGTCAAATGTTAAGGTAAATAATTTTACAAACTTTGTTTATTAGTTCTTTGAGATTTTGTAAAATGTGTTTTTATTGTTTCCATTCCCTAACTCTTATCAGATCCATCCCTTTCCTTTCCCACCCAACTTTTTGTCCTCTTTGAAAGTAATAAAATAAAATAAATCCATTAAGTTCATTTTGTGCTGCCTATATATTCTTGCTGTGTACTCTTTTACTGGAACATTGTTGGATTTCCAGAAGCAATAGTTTTTAAAAAAGCCTGAATTTTTTTCCTTCTCCAAGCATTTACCAATTACCAGTAGCTCCTTGGCTATTGGATAGAACTTTGTTCCATACTCGGATTTTGTCTGACATATGTTTACACAGGTCTTGTGTATGCTGACATGACTGTGAGTTCTTATATGTATATTTCTTCTATATCCAGAAGACACTGCTTTTTTTTTCATTATCTACCACCTCTAGCTCTTAAAATATTTCCACCAACATTTTCTACAATGTTCCCTAATCCTTAGGAGGAAGTGTAAAATACACATGTCCTGTGTACGGTCGAATATTCTGCAGTCTCTTGTTCTTTGTACCTTGAAAATCCCTAAGAAGCACAAAATAGAAGCTTCTCTAATGAGGACTGAAAGATGAATTAATTTATAAGTATAAAAATAAGTCATTACTTTTTCTGGTCTGAGCCAGTACCCTGACCAGACCTTGGGCGCTAGCTCTGTACTCAGTCCCATAACATCCAGAAGCTTGTCACTCAGGTTTTCTAACACACCCAGGATCATAGGTGAGGAGGCTACAACATCTGCCCCAACACCAGGAGTAACTGGGACCCATGGGATCCAGGAACATAGAAACCCCCTCCTGGTCAGTTGCATGGGTTCCTTCCAGTCTGAACCTGTAACCTTAGCATACCTTGGGCGTTAGCCCAGTCCCCAGTCCCACAACACCCAGAAGAAGCTCGACTCTAGGGTGCTCTAACATGCCCAGGATCACAAGATCTCACAAGCTTGGTCACAGGAGGGATAGGCTCCAGTCAGAGACAGTGAGTGCAGGTAGCATTAGAGATAACCAGATGGCAAGAGGAAAACATAAGAACATAAGCAACAGAAACCAAGGTTACTTGGTGTGATGGTGTGTATATGCTTGTCCCAGGGAGTGGCACTATTAGAAGGTGTGGCCTTGTTGAAGGAAGTGTGTCACTGTAGGGTTGGGATTAGAGATCTTCCTCTTAGATGCCTGAAGATGTCCAGTCTGTTTCTGGTTTCCTTTGGATAAAGATGTAGAACCCTCAGCTCCTCCTGCACCATGCCTGCCTGGATGTTGCCATGCTTCTGCCTTGATGACAATGGACTAAACCTCTGAACCTGTAAGCCAGCCCCAAGCAAATGTCTTTTATAAAACTTGCATTGGTCATTGGTGCCTGTTCACAGCAGTAAAACCCAAATTAATACACTTGGCATCATCAGAACACAGTTCTCCCACCATACCAAGTCCTGGATACACCATCACACCAGAAAAACAAGATTCGGATTTAAAATCACTTCTCATGATGATGATAGCAGACTTTAAGAAGGACATAAATAACATTTAACCCTATAACAAAAGAATATACCTTCTCAGCACCCCATGGTAACATCTCCAAAATTGACCATATTGGTCACAAAACAACTCTCAATTGATACAAGAAGATGGCAATAATTCCATGCATCCTATCAGATCACCATGGCCTAAGGCTGGCCTTCAACAACAGCAAAAATAATAGAAAGCCCATATACACATGGAAACTGAACAACTCTCTACTCAATGATAATTTGGTCAGGGAAGACGTAAAGAAAGAAATTAAAAACTTCCTGGGAATTAATGAAAATGATGACCCATCATACCCAAACTTATGGGACACAATGAAAGCAGTGCTAAGAGGAAAATTCATAGCAAATTCATAGCAGAGGAATGGATACAGAAAATGTGGTACATTACACAATGGAGTACTACTTAGCTATTAAAATCAATGAATTCATGAAATTCCTAGGCAAATGGATGGAACTAGAAAATATCATCCTGTGTGAGGTAACCCAATCACAAAAGAACACACATGGTACATGCACTCACTGATCAGTGGATATTATCCCAAAAGTTTGGAATGCCCAAGATACAGTTAACAGACCACATGAAACTCAAGAAGAAGGAAGACTAAAGTGTAGGTGCTTCAGTCCTTCTTAGAAAGGGGAACAAAATACTCATGGAGCAAATATGGAGACAAAGTATAGAGCAGAGACTGAAGACCATCCAGAAACTGCCCCACCTAGGGATCCATCCCATATAGAGTCAGCAAACCTAGACACTATTTTGGGTACCAAGAAGTGCTTGCTGAAAGGATCCTGATATAGCTGTCTCCTGAGAGGCTCTGCCAGAGCCTTACAAATACAGCAGTGGGTGCTTGCAGCCAACCATTGGACTGAGAGTGGAGTCCCCAATGGAGGAGTTAGAGAAAGGACTGAAGGAGCTGAAGGAGTTGCAACCTCATAGGAAGAACAACAATATCAACCAACCAGACCTTCTAGAGCTCTGAGGGACTAAGCCACCAACCAAGAAGTATACATGGAGGGACCCATGGCTCCAGCTGTATATGTAGCCGAGGATGGCCTTGTCAGGCATCAATGGGAGTAGAGGTCCTTGTTATTATGAAGGCTAGATAGAAGCCCCAGTGTGGTGGAATTTGAGGGTGGGGAGGTGGGAGTGGGTGTGTGGGTGGAGGAACACCTTCATAGAAGCAGGGGGAGGGGTGGGATAGGGGGTTTCTGAGGATGGGGGACTGGGAAAGAAGATAACATTTGAAATTTAAATTAAAAAGTATCCAATAAATAAATAAAAGTTTAAAAAAACATGCTATTGGCACGAAACTAGATATGTAGGGCAGTGAAATAGAATAAGATTAACTATCTCTCCACTTACAAAAATCACCTCAAAATTGACCAGAATTGATATTTTGGTATGGGGTGTGGGGCGGGTGTGTGGGTGTGTATTCATGTGAGTCTGCAGGGATTTTTTGATTTTGTTTTTTGATATTTGTTTATTCTTCTCTCATATATTACATCATGACTGAAGCTTTCACTCCATCTCTTCCTCCTTTCCTTTCCCCCAGATTCACCACCCCTTCACTTTCCCTCAGAAAAGAGAAGGCCTTCCAAGGATAACAACCAAATCTGGCATAAAAAGCTGCAATAGGACCAGACACATATTCTTACATCAAGGCTAGACAAGACAAGCCAGTAAGAGGAAAAGGGTTCCAAAGTCAGAGAAAAAAAAGTCAGAGACAGATCCTATTCCCACTGATAGTAATCCCACAAGAATCCTGAGCAACACAACCATAACATATATGCAGAGGCCCTAGGTCAGTCCCATACAGAGCTCCCTCATCTCTGTGAGCCCACTTGAGTCCTGGTCAGTCTACTCTCTGAGTCATGTTCTTATGGTATCCTTTGCTGGGAGCCTCCTGACCCTGAGAGGATAGTGGTGGAGTCACAGAGTAGGGTGATGGCTTTGAAGTCTGAGGGTCTCAGGACTTTCTAACTCTCTAACTGTACTAAAATGCTGATTACAACTTCTAAAAAGTTCTAAACACTTTCTTGCTCTAAGGATGAAAGACTGCTGGTTTAGGTGATTAATACCTGCTACTTAACAGCTGAGGATTAAGCAATGTAGCCTTTGTTCTATCTCAGCAGAAACTGCTGGGCTCTAACTTTTAGCCTACTAGTCAGAAGCCTGAAGAAAATGGAACACTTAGAGAAGTGCCTATAGAGTTTATTACTACATTGTAAAAAGTTTCCTATGAAAGCTCTCTAAGAGGGAAAAGTGGAAAGATCCTAAGTGGAGAAAGGGAAAAAATATTCTAAGATGAGAAAGTCAAAAATTCTACTCTAGCTGGTGAAGGGGAAATTTTTCTACTCTAATTCTAAGTGGGGAAAGGCAAAAAGAGAGTAAGAGAGAGAGCCTTTCTCTTTTGTCTTCAGTACTTATACTTCCTTCAGAATACGTGATCACATGTTACAAAGTTCATCACAAGTTAACTCAAGATTCAAATCATAAATTGAAATAGAAGTTACAACAGAGAATGTTTACTTGCATATCCATTAGTAGTAATTTTCTGACTAAGCATCCATCACCTGTCTGAGGTTCCACAGGTTCACTTAAGGTTTAAAACCATAACTAAGTTTAGTGAAGATTTGTATAGATAAACCCAGTCAATATTCTATCTTCTGTCCTAGCACCTATAACAAACCTAGTTCCCTTTTTATGACCTTTGGTTAATTGTTTTACAACCTCTTGGAATATGCTAAGTAGGAGAAAGTCTGGTTACTAAGAGCAATTAACTGGTGACACTTGGGAGACTGGCAGAGTTCTCCTTGCAGTTTTGCATATTAGAAAAGAACCTAATAGCAGTCCCATTATAAAAGAGCTTAATGACACATGTTCCACTATGTTCATAGCAGCCTTATTTATAATAGACAGAAGCTGGACAGAACTCAGATGTCCCTCAACAGAGGAATGGATACAGATAATGTGGTACATTTACTCAATAGAATACTACTCAGCTATTAAAAACAATGAACTCATGAAATTCCTAGACAAATGGATTAAACTAGAAAATATTATCCTGAGTGAGGTAACCCAATCTCAAAAGAATACACATGGTGTGCACTCACTGATCAGTGGATATTATCCCAGAAACTTGGAATACCCAAGATACAATCACAGACCAAATGACACTCAAGAAGAAAGACCAAAGTATGGATACTTTGGCCTTCTTAGAAGGGGGAACAAAATACCCATGGCAGGAGATACAAAGTATGAAGCAGAGACTGAAGGAAAGACTATCCAGAGACTTCCCCACCTGGGGCTCCATCTAATATGCAGTCACCAAACCCAGACACTATTGTGGATGACAAGCGCTTGCTGACAGGAGCTGGTTATAGCTGTCTCCTGAGAGGCTCTGCTAGTACCTGACAGATGCAGAGATGGGTAGTCTCAGTCAACCATTGCACTAACCACAAGGTCCCCAATGGAGGAGCTAGAGAAAGGACCCAAGGAGGTTAAGGTTCTTGAAACCCCTTAGGAGGAACAACAATGTGAACCAACCAGTACCCCCAGAGCTCCCAGGGACTAAACTGCTAACCAAAGAGTACACATGGAGGAACCCATGGCTCCAGCTGCTTATGTAATAGAGGATGGCCTTGTTGGACATCAAAGGGAAGAGAGGCACTCGGTCCTGAGAACGCTAGATGCTCCAGTATAGGGGAATACCAGGACAGTGAAACAGGAGTGGGTGGGTTGGTGAGCGGGGGTGGGGGGATGGGATAGGGTGTTTTTGGAGAGGAAACTGGGAAAGGGGATAACATTTGAAGTGTAAATAAAGAAAATATCCAATAAAAAAGGAATACAAAAGAAAAAATAAAAGAGCTTAATTATCACAGATATAATCTTAAGAATTCTTATAGAATCATCATTAAAACTTAAGTCATCTATTTGTCTACATAGCATCACTGTAAGACAGTACATCTTCGTGGATCTGCAGAGATCTGCTCCAAAGGGGTGTGCTATTACTTATTGATTATTATATATGTTAATTAATAACAGGAAAAGCATATTAATAGAAGGAATCTTTCCTAAAATGAGTCCCTCACAGCCTTGCTTAATGAGGGCTCACCTGTCGCAGGTTATATAATAATCTGAAGCAGGCCATTTCAGGATGATCACCTGCTAGTATATTAGCTTGTCCCGTTATTGCTTCTGAGAGTCCTTGATCACTCTAGCTTCTCCAAATACTCCTTCCCCCTCCTCTACAGGACTCCTCAAGCTCTACCTAATATTTGGCTGTAGGACTCAGGCTTTGGGCCTAGGCTGGTGTCTCAATCCCTCCATTTGACACCATGCCTTGCTAAGAAGGATGGCCAATCCAATATCCATGTCCCCATTACTAGGAGTCTTTGCCAGTGTCCTTCTAGTAGAGTCCACAGAGTTTCCATCGCACTCGGTCTCAACCTCACTCCAGCTCCAGTTGGAGCTAACAGTTTCAGAGGTTTAGTTCATTATCATGGCAGGAAGCACGGCAGTGTAAAGGCAGACATGTTGTTGAAAGAGCTGAGAGTTCTACATCTTGATCCACAGGCAGCAGAATATTGCCACACTAGGCCTATCATGAGCACAGAAGACCTCAAAGCCCACTTCCACACTGACATGCTTCCTTTATCAAGGACACACCTAGTCCATGAAGGGAACACCTTCTAATGCTTGGCCTACTTCCTATGAGCCAAGCATTCAAACACATAAGTCTATAGGGGCCATTCTTATTCAAATCATTAGACCATCCCCAATTGACCACAGTTCACCCAAAAAATCTAATCCATTTCCCCTTCCAAGAAAAAAATCCTTGTGGCTTAGTGTCTCTGGGTCTGTGGATTTAGCATGATTATCCTTTACCTTACAGCTAATATCCACTTATAAGTGAGTATACTTCTTGCTTGTCTTTCTTGATCTGGGTTACCTCACACAAAATCATTTTTTATAGTTCCATGCATTTGCTGGCAAGTTTCATGATATCATTTTTTAATAGCTGAGTAATGTTCAATTATATAAATGTACCACATTTTACCATTTATTCTTCAGTCGAGGAACATCTAAGTTGTTTCCCTGGCTATTACAAATAAAGTTGCTAGAAACATAGTTGATAAAGTGTCCCTGAGATATAGTGTGACAACTTTTTGGTATATGCCCAGGAGTGGTATAGCTGACAGACTGCCAAAGTGATTTTCAAAGTGGTTGAACAAGTTTTACTTTCACCAGTAATGTAGGAGTGTTCTCTTCCCACCATAGCCTTGCCAACAATGTGCTATTATTTGAGGTTTTGATGTTAGTCATTCTGACAGGTGTAAAGGGTCATTTTGATTTGCATTTCCCTGATGATTAAAGACATGGAACACTTCTTTAAGTGCTTCTCAGCCATTTGAGATTTCTCTGTTAAAAAAATCTCTGTTTAGCTGTGTACCCCATCTCTTAATTGGGTTATTTGGTTTGTTGGTGTATAACTTGAGCTCTTTATAAATTTTGAATATAAACCCTCTTTCGAGTGTGGGATTGGTGAAGATCCTTTCCCAATCTGTAGCCTGCCATTTTGTCCTATTGACAGTGTCCTTCACCTTACATGAACTTTCAGCTTCATGCAGTCCCATTTGTCAATTGTTGATTTTAGAGTCTGAACCACTTGTGTTCTGTTCACAAAGTTGTCTCCTGTACCAATGAGTTCAAGGCTATTCCTTAATTTCTTTTGTATTAGGTTTACTGTATCTGGTTTTACATTGAGGTATTTGATCTACTAGGACTTGAGTTTTGCATTTTTCTACATTCAGATATCCAATTAGACCAGTATCATTTGTTGAAGATCCTTTCGTTATTCCATTGTATGGTTTTCCCTTAGTCAAAATTTAAGGGTCCAACAGTGTGTTGGCTTATTACAGGGTCTTTGATTCAATTCCATTGATCAGTCTATCTGTTCCTATACCAATACTGTGCAGTTTTTATTGCTCTGTAGTACACCTTGAGAACAGGAATTTGGATACCTCTAAAAGATCTTAAATAATTCATGATTTTTTTTTTTGGCTATTCTGGGTTTTTTGTTGTTCCATATGAAGTTGAGAATTGCTTTCTCAAGGACTGTACAGAATTGTGTTGGAATTTGGATGAGAATTCTGCTTAATCTGTAGATTACTTTTGGTAAGATGGCCATTTTTCACTATGTTACGCCTACCAACCCATGAGTATGAAAGATCTTTATATAGTCTATATTTTCTATAGAATGAATCTTTCCATTATTCTGATATCCTCCTCAATCTCTTGCTTCATAGACTTCAAGTTCTTGTCACAAAGTTCTTTGACTTGCTTGGTTAGAGTAACAATAAGATATTTAATATTATCTGTTGCTATTGTTAAGGTGTTCTTTCCCTGATTTCTTCCTCAGCCTGTTTATCGATTATATGAAGAAGAGCTATTGATTTTTTTTTAGTTAATTTTGTATCCAGCCACTTTGCTGAAGGTGTTTATCAGCTGTAGGAGTTGTCTGGTAGAATTTTTTGTGGTCATTTATGTATACTGTCATATCATCCTCAAATAGTGATACTTTGACTTCTTCCTTCCCTATTTGTAACCCTTTGATCTTTTTTCTTGTTTTATTGCTCTAGCTAGAAATTCAAGTACTATATTAAATGGAGAGAGAGAGAGAGAGAGAGAGAGAGAGAGGGAGAGAGACAGAGAGAGGGATTAAGACAGAGAGAGAGAAATTAAGACAGAGAGAAAGAGAGAGAGAGATTAAGACAGACGAGAGAGAGAGAGAGAGAGAGAGAGAGAGAGAGAGAGAGAGAGAAAGAGAGAGAGGACAGCCTTGTCTTGTCCCTGATTTTAGTGGAATTGCTATAAGTTTTTCTCCATGTAAATTGATGTTGACTATTGGTTTGCTGTATAGTGCTTTTATTATATTTAAGTATGCACTTTGTATCCCTGATCTCTCCAAGACTTTTAACATGAAAGGATGTTGGGTTTGATCAAAAGTTTATTCAGCATCTAATGAGATGATAATGTGATTTTTTCTTTCAGTTTTTTACATGATGGATTACATTCATATATTTTCATATATTGAACCATCCCTGAATCACTGGGGTGAAGGTTACTTCATCATAGTAGACAGTGTCTTTGATGTGCTCCTAGATTCTGTTTGTGAGTATTTTTGCATCAATGTTCATAAGATAGATTGGTCTAAAATCTTTTTTGGTTGAGTATTTGTGGAGTTTAGGTATCAGGATGATTGTGGCCTGAGAGAATGATTTTAGCAGTGTTTCTTCTGTTTGTACTTTGTGGAATAGTTTGACAAGTATTGCCATTAGCTCCTCTTTGAAAGTATGGTGGAATTCTGCACTAAAACCACCTGGCATTTGGAAGACTTCTAATTACCTCCTCTAATTCCTTTGGGATAATAGGGCGGTTTAAATAGTTTACCTGAACTTGATTTAATTTTGTTAAGAGGAATATGTCTAGAAAATCATCCATTTTGTTAAGATTTTCCAATTTTGGAAGTACAGGCTTTTGAAGTAAGATCTAATGATTTTTTTGAATTTTTTTCAGTGGCTGTTATGTTCCCCTTTTCATTTCTGATTTAGTTTATTTGGATACTGTCATTTCTGTTTTTCAATTAGTTTGTTCAAGGCTTTGTTTATCTTGTTGATTTTCTCAAAGAACCAACTCTTAGTTTTGTTGATCCTTTGTATTGTTATCTTTTTTTTTTAGACTAGTATGATTTCTGCCTGGATTTTGATTATTTCCTGCCAGCTTATATTTTCTGTGTTTACATTTTCCTAGAGTGTTCAGATGTACTTTTAAATTGTTAGTATTTTCCTCTTAGCACTGCTTTCATTGTTTGTCATAAATTTGGGTATGTTCTGCCTTCATTTTCACTGAAATCTGGAAAGTCTTCAATTTCTTTCTTTGTTTCTTTATTTCTTTACTCAGTGAGAGTTGTTCAGTTTCAATGACTGTGTAGGTTTCCTCTTCAGGTCCTTCAACCTATTAGAGTCTCTTTTGAGATATTGAGTATAATTCTGATAGGTCTGCCTTTGTATTATACCTGGACTTTTTTCCCTTGCAGCTTTTAATATTCTTCCTATGTTCTACACATTTAGAGTTTTGATCATTATACGGTGGGTGGATTTTCTTTTCTGGTCCAATCTTGGTTTTCTGTATGCTTTTTGTATGTTTATAGGCACTTCTTTCTTTACGTTGAGAAAATTTTCTTCTAAGATTTTGTTGAAAATATTTTTCTGGTCCTTGGAACTGGGACTCTTCCCCCCTTCTATTCCTATTATTCACAGGTTAGTGCTTTTCATGACATCCCAGATTTCCTGGATGTTTTATGTCAGAAATTATTGATTTAACATTTTTTGACTGTTGTATTAATTTCTTATATTGTATCTTCTACACCTAAGATTCCATCTTCTATCTCTTGCATTTTGTTGGTGACACTTGTGTCTGTTGTTCCTGTTCTCTTCCCTAGGTTTTCCATCTCCATGATTCTCTCAGTTTCTGTTTACTTTATTGCTTCTATTTTCATTTTCAGGTCTTGAGCAGTTTTTTTTATTTCTTTCACGTGTTTAATTATATTTTTCTGTATTTCTTTCAGGGATTTATTTGTATCCTTTTTAAAGGCCTCTACCTGTTAGATTGTGTTTTCCTGTATTTCTTTAAACAATTTATTAATTTCTTTCTTAAAACCTTCTATCATTTTTATAAGATTGGATTTATGATTATTTCCTTATGCTCTGGTTCTTAGGATATCCAGGGCTTGCTGTAGTAGGATAACTGTGTTCTGAAGGTGCCATACTGTCCTTGCTTTTGTGGATTGTGTTCCTATGCTGGTCCTTAGACATCTACTTGTCCTTGGTTGTTCCTGTTGGAGCAAGTATTAGGAGGGAGCGTAACCTTGATGATCCTGGTGTGGTTGGCCTTGTTTGGGTATCTTTGGACTGGACAATGAAACTCAGGGGACAGTGCAAGTCTTCCAGCAGTTAGGTATGCCCCCGGAGACATGGTTGTAAGAGGATTGGGGTGGAGAAGGCAAGCAGAGAGGTGGTGGAACAATGAATCTCTAGATGATATTACACTGCTCTGGACAGCTGGGCATGCCCCCAGAGGACTATGGTCAGGGGACAAGGGAATAGGTTCAGGGTAAAAATACAATCTCTATGGTTCTGTATAAGCAGGTATGATGAAGGTGGGTGGAGAGGTGTCAGAACAGTAAAGTTCTGGGGGACATCAGTCCACAGAGGGCAGCTGGGCATGCTACAGAGAACTGAAGGTATGTGCAGGGGGAATGGTTGCATAGGAGAAATATATGCTTCCAGATCAGCAGGTTTGATCACAACAGGGTTTTCATTCATTAATTCACTCATGAAATTTTCTAATATAACAAAATCAAGTATAAGATTAAAACAAAAACTATCACATTAAAGTTGAACAAGTCAAACCAACAGAAAAAAAAAGAGCCCAAGAGAAGACATGAGAATCAGGGACCTACTTGTTCACATACAGAGGAATCTCATAAAAACACTAAAGCAGAGAGCCTGGAGCAGATCCATGAGGGAGTTCTCAATGCTACATCAATCTCTGTGAGTTTATATAAGCTTTGCTTATGTTGATTTAGAAGGCCTTGTTTACTTGGTATCATCCATTCCTCTAGCTCTTAAATGTTTTCTGCCTCAACTTCCTTGGTGTTTCCTTAGCTCTAAGGTGAGAAAGTTGATAAAGACCTCACATTTAGGGCTTAGTGTTGCAAGGCCTTTCACTCTGTATATAGTGGCTGTGAGTCTCGATATGTGTTTCCATCTGCTGCAGGAAGAAGATTCTCTGATGATGATTGAGCAAGGCATTCACTTATGAGTATAGCAAAATATCATAGGAAACATTTTCTCACTGCGTATTTTTTTCTTTTTTGAGACTAGCATTATTTGATTTATCCTAAGTCTCTGGGTTATGTTCTCTCTATTTCTTATCCACTCAAGCAGTGTTGGGTATGGAATACATCTCATGAGGTAACCCTTAAGTTAAATCAGTCATTGGTTGTTTACTCCCACAAACTATGACACCATTGCCCCAGCACATTTTGCAGACAGTATTACAATTGTAGGTGAAAGATTTCTGTTGGTTTACTGTCTACATTTCTCTTAGTCTTGGCAACATCATACCTTCAATTGTTTCAAAACTATATGAACTACTCTAAGAATGAATGAAGGTACTTAAATTCTTATATAAATTCCAAAGATTCATTTACTCATATATTATTTAATTTACTTATTTTAATTACAATCTATGTAATACTTACATAAAGTGTTTTGTGAGTTTCAATGTGTTTACTTTAAAACATTTCTAAAAACAGAAGATATCTCCCAACCTCTGTTTAGTATCTGCTAATTGTACCTAAGAAACATTTCCACTGAGAGTACTTTCCCAAGGAATTTTCTGTGCTAACACACCTGTGAGAGGGATAAATGAATGGTCTGGTTGAAAACAGTGCCTCCAATATTTGAGGCAACATACAGCAAGTATATAGTAGTATACTCACAAACTATGGTTGATACTTTCTACTACTGGCTGTCTGATGTAGGTCATAGGACTCTTGTGTCAACTATAAAAGTAAGTGATGAAATAAATGATTGACTATGTACCTGTGGACAACACTTTCTCTTCTCTCTAAAATATGAAAGATTTAAATGAATTTTATATAATTCCACTCCAGTGGAAAATATAAAAACAAGGTAAGTTAAATAACACTTTGTTTCAACAGCCATGAGGACTCAGGGAAGGTAGAAACATCTATGGATACATGAATGTCATAGAATATTTTACCTCAGGAAAGCTCTAAAACTAGAAATACTTTGTTCAGTAATTTTAGATACAAGTAGTTTCTTCTTTGATTTTTTTCTCAGTCTCTTTATCTTAAATTTGTATAAACTTGAGCAAGTAGAGTTTTTGACACACACTGAATATTTGAACAAAGTGTTGTCTTTATTTAAATGTAAAAGTAAACCATAGGAATCAGTTTTGAGTAAATATTCAAAGTTTCTATAATAGATTATCCATATGGGTGGGTAGGTATAGGTGTGTTTGTGTGTGTGTGTGTGTGTGTGTGTGTGTGTGTGAGAGAGAGAGAGAGAGAGAGAGAGAGAGAGAGAGAGAGAGAGAGAATGAGACAGACAGACAGACAGACAGACAGACAGACAGACAGACAGACAGACAGACAGAGACTGAGATTTCATTTATAGGTTTTAGGGACAGACAAAATATTATTAATGTATTTGGTCTTTAACTCTGTATATAACTAATAAATGTCATAAGTTAAATTAAATAGCATTTAATGAAAACTAAGTATGACTGAGAGACACCACAATAAACAGATGAGCTGATGTTCAAAAATCCCAAGATGAATGCAGGCTAGAAATCATTAAAATGACTAAATTTTGTGAGAAAACAGATCTCTGTAGTGATATAAAATAAAAAGTTACTTAAAGCAGAAGATACAAAATAGATAAGATAACAAGCAAAATTAAATGACTATAAACATGAAATGTAAAGGACAGAATATTATGATTTAATTAAAGAGCGTAGATATATTTCTGACTAAATCATTAGTCAGGAGCATCTGTGTAGTTGCTAAATAAATATCAAGAGAAATGAAATAGCCAAGAATTATTCTTTCATTTGTCAAGTCAAAACTAAGCTTATGCATATGAGCAACATTTGTATAATACAAAATAAATTAAGATGTCAACAGAAGAGTATAGGGATCACCATTCTTGTATTCTATTATAGTAATCTCTAGGAGAATTTGTAATATTAAATACCCTTTTAAAGGCTTTAAGAACAGTCAATAGCTGACCAAATTAAATGTGAATATAAAAATGCTAAATACATAGGCAATATACATCTTACATTGTAATTGATAGTATGTAAAAACTGAAATTATTAAAATTTTGTTTTAAACAAAATGAAATTCTTTGTATGTGGGTAGGTGTATGTGTGTGAGTGTGAGGGGGAGAGAGATGGGGATGGAGAGAAAAAGAGAGACTATGTGTATGCACATGTGGAAGACAAACAGCAACCTCTAATGTTGTTCTTTAAAAGCCTCATACTTTGCTTTATGAAATAGGGTCTCTCATTGACCTGGAATTCAACAATTAGCCTGGTGTGGCTAACCCTAACCCTAACCCTACTACCCCACTGCTGAGATTACAAGTACACACCATCACACCCAGCTTTTTTGAACAGACATACTGACTACTGAACTTGAATCCTAACTCTACTTGCATGACAAGCTCTTACTGAGCTATCTCCCCAGTCCATTGTAATTTATTTCACATTCCATTTTCAATTGCAAAAGAAATTAGATCAAGATTTGTTTCTGAATTCAAATTGTTTTAAAATAGAATCATGAATGATGTCAGCTAAATGAAGTATACAGGTGTCACCCTCATTCATGAAGCACACATAAGCTACTTGTGCTGTTATTTTACAATTCCAGTTAATTGTATTAAGTTTTTATCTACAAAGAACATTACAAATATCAGAACCAAGTGGCATAGTAACACATGGTGTTGGGACATAGATTAGAAAACTAAATATTTCTGTATTGTCCTTCTCTTTTAGGTGTGAAG
Source organism: Tokudaia tokunoshimensis (assembly GCA_036184795.1). Taxonomy (NCBI): domain Eukaryota; kingdom Metazoa; phylum Chordata; class Mammalia; order Rodentia; family Muridae; genus Tokudaia; species Tokudaia tokunoshimensis. The sequence goes on along the minus strand of BTHU01000021.1, from coordinate 106,508 downwards.
CACATTTCATAATAGCCTAAATCTCCTATCAGGTGGGACTATTCAAGTAAAGAGTTAAGATGGCATGAAAGTGACAAAATAATTTACCAATTCATCTACTAAAATTAATAAAATATTGATTTATTAATCAATTGGTGGTCTTAAACTACCAGATCAAATTCTTAAGGTACAAAAAGACAGTTTTTACTTTCTCTTCTTCATGAAATTGGCAAAAGTAACTTGTCAACACAAAGCTGTTGATAACTAAACTATGAATGCTTTCTTTCAGTTGTGTGCTAGCCTATCAAAAGTATGAAGAATGACAGTAATTTTACCTAATTATAATCACCCTGTGTGCTGAAAACTCCAATTCACTTTTAAGCTCCTTAATTAATTTTCCATCTACCTCCAAATGATATTTTAGATGTCATATTTAGATAGTTAACTATTTATTACTATGATCTGCTAATAATTAGGCCTAAGTATTAAAATACTTAATGTCTTAAATAACATGGTAAATAATTGAAACTATAAATTCCTAATTTTAAGAGTCCATAGAAAACACATGTTGGTTTTCAAAACTTCTCAGTGCTTAACTGAGATGCTGATGATTTTCCTGATGCCAATTAACTACAGTTAAAAAATGTATTTGATGTTTGCTGAATTGGCCACTGGGAACTGTGCTAAATTCTTCATAATAGTATATTAACTTGTAAATTAGACATTTAATATGATATCCCATATAATCAAGTTTGGTTATACACATCCTCTCTATTGGCGTTCCTACCTCTTTCTTCCATCCTGTATGACTAGTTCTTTCTTTACTGTCATATGCTCTTTTACTATATTGTACATATTTTAAAAATCATACATTGTTTGTATCTATAAAACTGACTTATTTCACTCAACACAAATATTTCTAGCTCCATGCATTTCCTATGATGATATAATCTTCTTTTTCTCTGATACTAAGCAAAAATTTCATATAAATCTTCTATTCTCTTTTATTGGTGTATATTTTTGCTTTTGAGTCTGTGCCATTCAGTTTTTGTCATTATAAATTATGCTGATAGTTTAAAGCAGGTATTGTCACATCTCTATTGTTGCTCCTTTTGATTAGGAATGCTGTGACTATTCAAATTATTTCATTTTCCACATGAATTTGGAGACTGCTATTTCTATTCCTGTGAAAAATATCATTGGAACTTAACGGGTTTTGTATTGAATTTGTATATTGCTTTTGACAATACAACACTTTAACACCATAAATTCTGCTGATCTGACAAACATGAAAATTCTTTACCTTTTTACTGATTCTAAAGTTTCTTTTTTCACTTCTTGAAGTTCCTATTTTAAAGGTCTTTAATTTCTTTGATTAAATTTATATCTAGGTAATTCTTTGAATGTTCTTGTCTTTTTTGCTTCTTTTTTTGTGAATTTTCTGTTTTCTTTTGGTTTTTTATAGAAAAATCTAATGAGGACAATGCCACATAGAAGTAGCATTCCACCTTTAATTTCAGTTTTGAGATGGGATCACCAGAAATTTCTGACTAGGGATAGTAGTCATATTGACTAGCTCTAAGTTTGATTGGGAGACTATTCCTCACTAAAAAAGATAAAGAAATGATCAAGAATGATTTCCTATATCAAATCTTGTCTTCCACACTCACACACCTGTGCATGTATACTCTTACATGCATCTACACACATTTGGACATCTCTTTATACACACACAAAGTGAGAGGGCATTGAAAAAGAAAATAAGAAAAAGTTAATATTTCAGTTTCAGGTTGCATTGCTCTACATTTTATAGTGTTTATCATATGTAAGAATTTCCTGGTGGAATCTTTAGGGCTTTATAATTATAGGATTCTATTATCTGGAAAATAGTTTGATTATATTCTATTTCCCATTTGTATTCTGTTTTGTACTATCTTTTCTTTATTGATCAGGCCAAGATTTCAATCACAATGTTCAAAGTTACAGAATAAGTTTTCTTTTACATCTTGTATTAGAGAAGATACTTTCAGATTTTCCAAGTTTAGTATAATATTGTCTACATATTTGCCACATTATAGCTTTTTTTATTCAGTTGAGGTAAGGTATAGTATTTTTGGTGCTTTTTTTTTACTTGTATTGCTAAGAGACATTATGTTTTTGTCAAAATAATGTATGCATTTATTGAGATAATGATGTGATTCCTATCCTTTATTTGTGTTTATATGTCATGTTATATTGATTGGTTTATACGTTGAACCATCTTAAGTTTCCTACAGAGAATCCTACTTGATCACGATGTTTGTATTTCCTCCTTTTTGCTTTGTTCTGAGCCTGTTTGAGTACCGGGGTATTAATAGATTCACATGATATGTGTTTTACTCTTCCTTCATTTCTCCTTAGTTAAATACTTTGAAGAACATTGGAAATGATTTGGAAACAGACCTTAATGGAATTGGAAACAGATCTTAAGATCTGTTGACATTTATCAATAAATCAATTCAGTTTTGATCTTTATTATATTGATAGACTTACTGTTTTACTCTCACTTTTATTGACCACTTTAGTTTTTCATTTTGAATCTTGCTTCAGCTTTATTTGTTCATAGATGTGCTTTGTATTTCTTGTAGATTTTTCAAATTACTAGGAGATTACATTTTTCAAAGTATTGCCTAATAGTGCTCTGAATTTCAGTGATAACTGTTATAACACCACTTTCTTTATCTTAAGCAATTTATGTCGAAGAACTACCAATATCAAATTTAGAAGAAAAGGGATAATAAAAACTAGGGTATAAATGCTTGAAAACAGAGAGATCAAATTAAAGGGTCAATATAACAGTGTTGGAACATTGAAAACATGCACTACACTGTCAAAAACTTGGCCAAATTAACCAAAAGAAAGACCAAAGACATAAATGAACTTGATTGTTTGGCCAAGTTTTTGACAGTATATAACATATTTTCAATGTTTCAACTCTGTTTTATCTACCCTTTATATTGTTCTCTCAGTTTCAAAGCATTTCTGCCCTATTTGTTTATCCCATTTCTTCTAATAATTTTGATATTTGTAGTTCTTGTTTACTTAAACCTTTTATTACTTAACAGGTAATTTATTTAGAGCACATTTTTATTTGCTTAAGTGCAGACCAACAACAACTATAATCTCATAACAGCTTTCATTCTGTCCCTTTGGTTAATGTTATATTATATTTGGTTTTTCATGTAACTTTAGGAAAAAATTAATTTACTTCCTAAATTCCTCAATGATAACACTCATTATTTAATACATTTAGTTGCTATGTTTTATACAATTTCTAGTTCTGTTGATTGATACTTTATTCCATATAATCTTTAATTCCATATAAGATACAATAGATTAATTCATTTTTTATTTATTTACACTCTACTGAGTAGTGGTGCAAGTCTTCAGTCCCAGTACTCACGAGGCAGAAACAGACAAATCTCTGAGTTTGAGGCCAGCCAGTTCTACAAAGAAAGGCCCAAAATATCCAAGGTTATACTCAGAAACCCTGTCTTAGTGAGAAGGGGGGGAAGAAAAAAACAAACAAACAATAACAACAACAACAAAAGGCATGATTATTTTACATTTGATTTAATTAGAATGTGCCGTTAGTGGTTTGTTTGCTTGTTTCTATGTTTTATTTTATTTTATTTGCCTGAATGATCTGTCTATGATTGATAATGTAGTAACCTACTGATACATTAGAATTTGTCCATCTCTTTTGGTTTAGTCCTCCTTATTGAAATTGGATATGCTAACGTTTCTTGTATGATTCATTCCTCATGAATTTTAAGCACTCCTGTTGGATAGTTTCTTTTACTAATACTAAGGTGTCCTTTTTATAACCAATACTATTTGCTTTTAGAATCCATTTTTCTTGTAATTTCATTTTGTTCACTTTACAAATGAGATGTGTTTGTTTGTTTGCTTGTTTGTTACATGCTATGAATAATTGCTTCCTGTATCTCATTCCAGTCTGGTAGTCTCTGCTTTTTAATTAGAAGATCGAGATTATTAACTCTTGCTTAATTCTGAAAGGTATGTATGTCTTCCTATTATGTATGTTTGGTTCTTCTGTAATCTTTATAACAGTATTTATTATCTTACCACTGAGATGCATTCTTTTCTGTACATTCATAGTCATGTAGGTTTTGTTGATTTGTTTGATTGTTTGTTTTAATCTGTGAGTAGAATTATTGAAAGAATCTTCTGTAGCAGTGGCTTCATGATCAGACATTTCTTTTGTGTTTATCGTGGATTTTTTTGTGCTTTACTTATGAGGAATAATTAACTAATCTGGGCAGAGTAATCTAATACGGTAGAAATTTTCATTAAGGAATTGAAGTACATACAGCATGCCATACTCTTGGCTTTTAGAATTTATGTTATTAAAGGTAGAGTTTGTATTTTAACATCTCATATTGTTTAATTTATGCGTATGTGTGCTAGTGGGGAGTGTCCACACAAGTACAGAAATGGGCATTTTATTCTCTGGAGCTGGAGATGCAGGAAGTTGTGTTACATTCGTCATGAATACTGGAAATACTTGTTCAGTTTTCTAGAAAAATAGTAAGTACTCTTAAGTACTAAGTAATCTCTCCAGATCCCAACCGAACAACCAACTACTGTTATTTATGGATTTATCTTTGCATGTGACTGGCACTTCTCTCAGTTTTCAATATGTTTTCTTTATTTTATGTACCTATTGTTTTAAATTAACATGGCACTTCTAAACTATAGGTAAAATAAGTTAAAGGAGAATGGCTGTAACCAATGAAAGCCACCCAAAAGAATTCATCCTACTGGGCTTTGCTGACCATCCTTGGCTGGAACTCCCTCTCTTTGTTACTCTTCTGATAACATACCCCATGGCTTTGATGGGGAACATCGCCATCATTCTGGTGTCCACCTTAGACCCTCGTCTCCACAGCCCCATGTATTTTTTCCTCACAAATCTCTCCTTTCTGGACATGTGCTACACCACAAGCATTGTGCCTCAGATACTGTTTAACCTGGGAAGCTCCAGAAAAACCATTAGTTACATTGGATGTGTTGTTCAACTTTATGTCTTCCACATAATGGGAGGCACAGAATGTCTGCTTTTGGCTATTATGTCTTTTGATCGATATGTGGCTATCTGCAGACCTCTCCACTACACTCTCATCATGAATCAGCGAGTGTGCATTTTGTCAATATCTATTATGTGGCTGACTGGAGTGATTTTTGGTTTCTCAGAGGCTACACTTACATTACAATTGCCATTGTGTGGTGCAAATAAATTGGATCATTTATTGTGTGAAATCCCAGTTCTCATAAAAACTGCCTGTGGTGAAAAGGAATTTAATGAGCTAGCACTTTCTGTGGTATGCATTTTTATACTGATTGTTCCTCTGTGCTTAATTCTTGCTTCTTATGTTAATATTGGATGTGCAGTAGTTAGAATTAAATCTTCTGAAGGAAGGAGAAAAGCCTTTGGGACATGTTCTTCTCATCTCATTGTAGTTTCTTTATTTTATGGACCAGGCATTAGCATGTACCTTCTGCCTCCTTCATCCATTACAAGGGACCAACCCAAATTCATGGCTCTCTTTTATGCAGTGATAACTCCTACACTGAATCCTTTCATCTATACCCTAAGAAACAAGGATGTAAAAGGTGCCTTAAAAAAACTACTGAGAAGCATTTTCAGTTCAAAGTGAAAATTTATTGGTATCAATTAAATAAATTAATTGTAGTAATTTTACATTGGTTTCTCTAATAATGGTCAGATATTCAAGGTCCACAGAATATAGCCTTCTTGCCAGACTTTTCTCATTTCTAGTATTACAGCATTGTGAGTTTTGTTTATAAATTAGGATGAAGTGTTTGATGTTTAAATAGTTTCTAATGATATATTAAAATAAACAGACAAAAACTATGTGTCAAAGTTTAATTCTTTTTAAAATATAACCAGTATAAGTCTTCAATCAATGAGAGAAAAGAAAGTGACATTACTAATGAAAAGCAGTCTGGAAACATTTCTGAGACTAAACTGGGACATTTAGATGTGCCTTTAAAAGTTAACACAAATCAATAAGAGAAAAATAGTTTTCTAATGTGAAACAAGTGAAAGTAAATCAATAAATTATGAGAATATTTTTAATGAAGCTTATTTTAGAGGCAAGTGATATTCAAAATATGTTCCATTACAAATTCAATTTCTACAATTTAGTTGTCAAAAATCTATACCCTCAAACTTAAAACTGTCATATAAAATTCTTTACAATTCATGAAATGAAATTTATTAATTGGATAATGAAACTTTGTTATTTTTTTTAATTTTATTTTCTAAGTTTTTTTTATTTACATTCAAAATCATTTCCCCTTTCCCGTATCCTCCCTCCCCGAAAGTCCCATAAGCCCCCTTCCCTCCCTCTTTTCCCCATTCAACACCCTCTCGCTTCTCTGACCTGGCGTTCCCCTACATCCAGTCTTTCCAGAACCAGGGGTCTCTCCTTCCATCTTCTTAGAAATCTATTGATATGTGAATTGTGTCTAGGGTATTCCGAGATTCTGGGTTAATATTCCCTTATCAGTGACTGCATACCATGTGTGTTCTTTTGTGATTGGGTTACCTCACTAAGGATGATATTTTCAAGTTCTGACCATTTGCCTAGGAATTTCGTGAATTCATTGTTTTTAATTGCAGAGTAGTATTCCATTGTGTAAATATACCACATCTTGTGAATCCATTCCTCCGTTGAGGAACATCTGGGTCCTTTCCAGCTTCTGACTATTATAAATAAGGCTGCTATGAACATAGCGGAGCATGTGTCCTTATTGCATGCTGGTAAAGCCTCTGGGTATATGCCCAGGAGTGGTATAGCCAGATCCTCCGGGAGTGTCATGCCCAGTTTTCTGAGGAATCACCAGACTGCTTTCCGGAGTGGTTGTACCAGCTTGCAATTCCACCAGCAGTGGAGGAGTGTTCCTCTTTCTCCACATCCTCGTCAACAACTGATGTCTCTTGTGTTTTTGATCTTAGCCATTCTGACTGGTGTGACATGGAATCTCAGGGTTGTTTTGATTTGCATTTCCCTAATGACTAAAGATGATGAACATCTCTTTAGGTGCTTCTCAGCCATTAGATATTCTTCAGGTGAGAACTCTTTGTTTAGCTCTGTACCCCAGTTTTTAATAGGGTTACTTGCCTCTCTGGAGTTTAACTTCTTGAGTTCTTTGTATATATTGGATATTAGCCCTCTGTCGGATGTAGGCTTGGTAAAGATCATTTCCCAGTTAGTTGGTTGCCGCTTTGTCTTTTTGACATTGTCTTTTGCCTTGCAAAAACTTTGTAATTTAATGAGGTCCCATTTGTCAATTCTTGATCTTAGAGCATAAGCTATTGGAGTTCTATTCAGGAAATTCTCCCCTGTGCCCATATGTTCAAGGTTCTTCCCTAGTTTCCTTTCTATTAGTTTCAGTGTGTCTGGTTTTATGTGGAGGTCCTTGATCCACTTGGAATTGAGCTTAGTGCAAGGAGATAAGAATGGGTCGATTTGCATTCTTCTGCATGTTGACCTCCAGTTGAGCCAGCACCATTTGTTGAAAAGGCTGTCTTTTTTCCACTGGATGGTTTTAGCTCCTTTGTCAAAGATCAAGTGACCATAGGAGTGTGGATTCATTTCTGGGTCTTCAATTCTGTTCCATTGATCTACATGCCTGTCATTATACCAATACCATGCGGTTTTTAACACTATTGCTCTGTAGTACAGCTTGAGGTCCGCGATACTGATTCCCCCAGAGGTTGTTTTACTCTTGAGAATAGTTTTAGCTATTCTGGGTTTTCTGCTATTCCAGATGAATTTTTGAATTGCTCTTTCTAACTCTATGAAGAATTGAGTTGGGATTTTGATGGGAATTGCATTGAATCTGTATATTACTTTTGGTAAGATGCTCATTTTTACTATATTAATCCTGCCAATCCATGAGCATGGCAGATTTTTCCATCTTCTGAGGTCTTCTTCAATTTCTTTCCTCAGAGACTTGAAGTTCTTGTCATACAGATCTTTCACTTGTTTGGTTAGAGTCACGCCAAGATACTTTATATGGTTTGTGGCTATCGTGAAGGGTATCATTTCTCTTACTTCTTTCTCAGCCTGCTTATCCTTTGAGTATAGGAAGGCTCCTGACTTGCTTGAGTTGATTTTATATCCGGCCACTTTGCTGAAGTTGTTGAAACTTTGTTATTTAATAAGCCATTATTAGTGGAGCATGGGTCAACTCTTTGTTACATAAATGTGACCAGGAAAGAGAGAGAGAGAGCAAGACAGAGGAGAAGAGAGAGAATTAAAGGAACGGTAATCCTCAAGGCTCATCTCCCAGTAACCCACTTTCTCCATCTAGGCCCCACCCACCAAAAGTTCAAATTTCCAAAGAGTCACATCAACTCTGTCCCAAATATCTAATTACATGTGTCATAGGATAGGCATTTTCCATCAAGTCATAGCATAAGGAAATCTTCATTAGAATAAAGTCAGTTTTCTCAGCATAAATTTACATTACAGGTGATAATAGAAGAGAATAGAACAAAGTGTTCAACGTCCAGAAAGGAAAACAGCTACAAGCTAGAAATATTATATGCAGGAAATCTATCCTTCAGAATTGAAAGGACAATAAAACATTGTTCAGACAAAAAAAAAAAGAACAAAAAAATACAAAAATAAAAAAAACAGGGAAAGCACACCATCAAATCTCTATAATAATCAATAACAGTCTTCCATGAGAAACAAAAGGTCTATAGCCACTATTACAAAATCACATACAGAAATATACAGAACTCGGTTGAATAAACTGAAAATAGAAGACATCATATAATCAAACTGTTGGAGTTCAAGAGTTACTGAAAAAAAACCACAGGAACACCAATCTCAGTCAGAGAAGGATGGGATATTGAATGCACAGACAAATACTAATTGATCAGAGAGCCACAGTGCTCAGAATTAGGGTGCCAAGCTAAGATGATGAACATTTCTCATGGCCAGGTTATAAAGGAAAAACCCTAATGAGCTTGTGTGCATGTGCAGGAAGTGCTGCCTGGTGGTTGGCTCTGACCCAAGCTATTTTGGCCAGCTAGACAGAACATTTCTCACTGACCTGTATTCTGATTGGTCCTAAGTGGACCTTACAGTTGGGGAATTTCTTCAGATTAACAAAGCTCAGAACATACAGAATATCACAGAGTATGAAGTCAGCATGACCCTATTCTGAGGCTAGTTGTTTTTCTGTGTCAATGACTGGCAGACACATTATAACAACAATATGAAATAGCAGGCATGCGTGGAACAAAGTGTATATAGCTATGCTGAGGGGTGTGGGGAAGGCATCAACACAGACTTTATCACAATATAAAACCAGGCATAGTGACACAGATCTGGATCCTAACACTCAAGAATCTGGAGCAAGAAGTTTGGTGCATTCAAGGCCAGCCTGGGAAAAGACTGTTTTTGAGCATGATCTTGACTCAACATAAAATAAAATAAAATAAAATAAAATTAAATTAAATTAAAATAAATACCACAAACCAAAACAAACATTCTGGTATATTTGGGAAGGGTTTATTCTTATAAAATTCTGATGTTTAGTACTTTCGAGGTGGTTCAGTCAATAAAGGAGCTTACTCAGTGAACCTATGATTGACCAAAGTAAGTTCAGTCCCCAGAAGCCACATAAAAATCAAAAAGAGAAATGTTTCTCTAAACTTGTTCTTCTACTTCCACATAAAATGTCATTACAACTATACACGTTGTGCAACAAGTCAATATACATATCAGGCACACTGAGACAAGTACATTAATAATAATGATTTTTAAGGAACTGAAAATATGAACAAATGCCCTACTGTTTCTAAAATTAGGCTTTTGGTTAATCATAAAGTTTCTACTGTTATATCTTAAGTTTTTAGTCTAATTTGAGGTTTATTTCATTATGACTTTACCGAAAGTGTGTGAGCACTATTTACATAATACAATTTTAGTGTCCTGTACATGCCATTAACTGATTTACTGAACAATTTTGTTCTTTGATTTTGAAAGTAAAATTATACTTCATCTTATAGATACTTTATTAAGCAACTGGATATTTGTACTGGTTAGTTTTTTTCAGCTTGACACACAGCAAGGTCATCCTGAGATGATCATTAATTGACAAACTGCCCTCATCAAATTGTCCTTTAGGCATATTTTCTTGATTAATGATTGATGTGGTGCTGAGGTCCATGTGAAAGGAATAATAAATGGTTTAGAACTCATGGAATGTGGCCCACCGCTTAACCAAACCATGTTGGGTATGCCTCAGAAAGGCAGAGCCCTGAGGAATTCATACTGTTATCAAGTTTGTCTCCGCTTTTGTCGTCACATCCCACTTACTCTAAGAGTGGTATGAAAACTCTAAGGGGGCTTCCAACCACTCCCTGGGCAGAATGAGCAACACTCACAATTGTGCTTGATCTGTTTCAGACATTGCTACTTGGGCAAATAAATGATTCAATCAACACCCTTGGTGTGAACTGAGAAATGTAAATCGTTAGCAGTGACAACTAACATTAAAAAAAAAAAGTGGAAAAATAGATTGTTAGTGAAGTTAGGTTAAGAAGATTTTGTTAGTGGCTCTGACATAGAAAATTGTATGGAACAATTTGAAATCCAAAAAGACACACTATTAATAGTTGACCTAGGGATTTTTTGAGGTCAGTGAACAAGAACAATGTCAGCCTAACTAGCACTGACTGATATGACTGCTGGACTAATGATTTAGGTGATAATTAATTTTTGCACCCATTTTTGCCCTCAGCTTCTTACTATGATTTAAAAAAAACATTGTTAGTAGACGTTCATATATAATGGAGTCTACTTTTGTGAGTTTTGCTCCATTCATCCAGTATGTATGTATGTATGTACATTTGCTAAGTTGTTGGCACTTGCTTATTCAAGCTTTTCTTTCTTCTCCCACACAGTGTGTGTGTGTGTGTGTGTGTGTGTGTGTGTGTGTGTGTGTTCCACCTTTTCCTTTTCTGTAGTTGCTGACCACTATCAGCAGCAGGCCCCCACCAGGTGCTATTAGCACTGGCCCTTAGTTGTGGACTCCATGCCTCAGTTTACCCTGTGGTGTCAAAGTTGGTCTTCAACAATGTAGGAGAGGGCAGTGGTGGCCCACGCCTTTAATCCCAGCACTTGGGAGGCAGAGGCAGGAGGATTTCTGAGTTCGAGGCCAGCCTGGTCTACAAAGTGAGTTCCAGGACAGAGAAACCCTGTCTCGAAAAACCAAAAAAAAAAAAAATGTAGGAGAGCTTAAACCACTGAGAGCAATGTCATCTATAGGCAGGTGGTCCTAGTTTATATAAGAAAGCAGGCTGATCAAAGCTTGGGAAACAACATTCCTCCATGGTCTCTGCCTTCAGGCTCTTCCTCCTGCTTTGTCCTCCCTCCTTGAGGAAGTGCAATCGGGATATGTAAATCAGGCAATCTCGTTTGTCACCAAATTGCATTTGGTCATAGTATTTATCCCAATAACAGAAAACTAACTAATACAAAATCTTATTATTAAATAACTGTGATCTGTAAAGTATTTTATATAGATATTTTGAAATACTATATTTAATTTAAATACATTAGTACTTTTTAATTCATAAAAACTTCATTCATAAAACATTTAATTCATAAAACACATTCATTTGGGGAATGTGTTTTTTTACATGGGAGAAAACCTGTAAGAAGAGATAAAGGAAATCACTATATATTTTTTAAAGTGTCAATTTAGCACAAGTTAATGAATCATAGATACATAGGAAAACAAGCAGTGGGTCATCCAAATATATGAAACAAATATCATTAGAGATAAGGGAAGATGTACTCCAAAAACTTATTTTTGGTAAATTCAAAATCCCAATTTTTATGGGCATTATCTTTAATAATAGAGGTAGGGAAACAGGATGCCTGCTGTAGAGGATTGAGATTAGACCTCAGAATTTCATCAAAGCACTAAAGACAAAACTCTAAAATTTCTAGAAAAAATTATTGGGAGAATATTGCATTACATATGTTCAGACAAGGATTGTTTGTATAAAAATCTAAAACCATAGGTAACAAAAGGATAAAAAATGGGTCAAACCTGATTCTTTCAGTGTCGAGTTTCTGCAACACAAAAGAAACAATTAGTGAGGTAGTAGGATCAGAATCTACAATATATAAATAATTTCATGGTTATAAATGTATGATTACCCAGGAAGAATAGTGTTAACATTAGTTTGTACATAAGCAGATTATATTTGGTAAAACTAATTATTGCACGTTTGAAAGTCAAACAGCATTTCACTTCAGGAAATCTCTGAAACTTGGAAACTCTTATTCATTGACTTTGAAAACAACCAAATCTCTTTATAAGTTACATCTGTTTTATCTACCTCATACTTGAAACATCTCTAAAAGTATTAAATTTTGTGAAACACTATATTTGACATATTAAATAACAAAATGATGTCACATATATAAACATATATAATAGTTTTATTAATATTACCACACAAAATATAGTTATTTTGAGACATTTTCCTTTATATAAATGAATTAAAAGTGTGTGGCCAAGTTTTTTACATTAGCTTGACCACACATTTTGTCTAGTTGTTTCAGACTTAGATAAAATAACCAATTTTACTTTTTTTAATCTTTCCTTACATATAGCTTTGTCTTATTTATATAATGGAAATAGTATATGAATCATATGCATACACATACATACACACGCGTGTGTGTGTGTATGAGAGAGAGAGAGTTATCTAATGAATAGAGTTTAGCCATCATAAGGTGATTTAGAGATTTCTAGATAAAGAAATGTCTGTGTAGTAAAATAATGGTTAAAATTACCAGAAGCTGAAGATTTAAAGGTTCTTTAATCTAAGTATGGAAATATTGAAATACCTTGAGATAGTGTGGTAAAGTTATGGGAGTTGGGGATAAGATTATAGAACTTATGTGTATTTCAAGGTGAGTTACACAGACCATGTAGTTCTGACCCTTATTAGGCTCTAACAGATCAGATCAAACTAGACAGAGAAATTCAGTATAAATGCCACATATCAAACTGTAGTTTTATAAGGCAGATAGATGCAAAACAGAGAAGACTTTCCTTAAAACAAAAAAAAAAAAAATCCTGTAAATTGAAGGTGGTAAATTTCTGAATGTCTTCCCACATTTAATTACAAGAAGAGAAATATGCCTAAGTAAGCAAATGATGACTTATCACCTGTTTTCTCAGTTCACCACCTTGGAGAACTTGCATCTCTGTGTCTACCCAGTGTAAACTTTCTTTCTGTCTTGTAGAAGAAAGCCTTACTTGACTGAAAATAAAGTTATTGTCTCTATAATTGAAAATGTTAGTTTTCTCTTTTGACATGGATGGTGAACATTGTCAAAGAAATCTATGATTGATATTTTAACAATAGGAAAACTTAAAGAAGTACAAATATAATACTGCATCTGTTAATGTCTAGTACATTGGGGTTCTAAGGGTAGAGTCACATTACCCAGGTCACAAGGGTTACACAGCCAAGTCAGTCAGTGCACAGTTTATTCAAAGTTTCAACTTCTTTTAAAGGCGAAGCAGAATAAGGATTTCCCACAATTTTAGTTCTCACCAGCTGCTAGTCCCCTAGCAACAGCATATCTTGTTTCAAAGTGACCCAAATCTCCTTGAAGACTGAGAAATCTGTCAGCAGTCCAACTCTTAGATGTTTTGCTTCTTATAACTAAAAACAAAGTTACTTTCTCAAGAGAAAAACTCATGAAGACCACTTCCTCAGTCATGCAGCTTACTCCTTAGAACACCAGGGTTGAGGAGGAAGTATGCCTCCTCAGTATCTCAGAATGCTGAGTCACAAAGATCCTAGGTTGCCTCATAGCTAGCAAGCTGGAAGCAGTCACCTCATGCCATTTCTCTATAATTTCCTCCTTTTAATATTTTTTAATTTAGCTACTAAAAGATTTTGCATAAGGTATATATTTGCAAAGTGTTTACATAACAACACTGGTAAATAACCAATCCAACAATGTCAATTAAAATAAGGCTAATAAGTAAAGCAAAACTAGCTCCTCCAGCTGCATGAGTCACACTCTGTAGTGAAGTCCTAGGATCCATGACAATTTATCAACTAATATCCTAGCAATATCAGATGTATCATCAGATGAAAATAGTTTTTTGACTGTATCCAGCAATTGATATTGTAATTGTTCAATTCTTTCTAACAATAGTGTTTCCTTTCAAACAGTATTGACTCTTTTTCCAGTCTTGAAGACTTGCATTGTATTGAAAATTAGTAACACAATGTAGTAGAATTCCAATCACAATTTAACTGCAGCTGTTTTTGCACACTCAAACATACAGATCACTTTAATGCATCTACTTCTGTCTGCATCGGTGCTCACATGATGAATCTATAATTCATGACAGTCTTTATGCCATTGTTCTACAAAATGTTTAGTTTGCAAAGAAGTAGCAAAGCAACACCAGCTACTGAGACTGTAGTAGCCATAGCAATAAGACTTAAAATTACAGCAACAGCAACACCTAACATACCCATTGTTCTTTTTAAGATTTTATCAAAGAATTCTAGTAATAACATGTAGGTAGGATTTTTCCCCCAAAGTCTGCACATACCTAACTACATTGTTTCACATGCATTATTGAATATGAAGTAAAATTAAATAATATGGTATTAATAATGCAAGAATACAATCTATAGTTAATACATGTAATTTCTTGATATGAAAAATTAAATTTTTTAATAAGCATTAAGTAAGGCAAAGGTAAACAAGCAGAAATAATATATTTCTTATATGTTGTAAAACTATAAGTAGAAGCAGATTGAACAGTCCTAGTAAATGAGCATTTAGACAAAATCACAGTTTTCAGTGCAACTGCAATCTTCCAAAAAATGTGACTGTAAAACAGTTGGATGTTCCTTCAGAGTGAATAAGCCATTAGCGATTCCATCTTCTCCCCAAACCATCAATCTAGTACCTGTCATTCATCCTGGTAACATTAGAAAGATCACAAGTCGTATGATTCAGAAATGGAAATTCAGAAGTATTTATAAATATTCCATAAGATCTCCCAATTAATCCAGGATGCATTTTTCAATTGTATATTTTTTCTAAATTTACTCATACAAGATTATCATTTAAAAGGACACTATTTCTTTTTATTTATTTATTTTTACATTTCATTTTTATTAGATATTTTCTCTATTCATATTTCAAATGTTATCTCCTTTCCTCGTTTCCCTTCTGAAAACCCCCTATCCCCATCCCCCTGTTCACTAACCCACCCACTCCCAATTCCCTGTCCTGGCATTCCCCTGTGCTGAGGCAACTAGCCTTTACAGGACCAAGAGCCTCTCCTCTCATTGATGAAAGGACACTATTTCAAACTAATATATGTAAAATCAAGGCATTCTTGATATGATAATTCATTGACAAAAATTAAATTGCTTCAACATTGATTAATAGGCCAAGCAGCCAGTCTTTGCAACCATGTTCAATTATTTGTGATGTTAATTCCAGGGAAAAGCCAATATTGCCAATCCATAACCAAACAAGAAGATAATAACAAGCACACAGGATTACCCTGCATCTGAGAAGTAAAATTATATAATGCTCCATCATCTTGGGAATTAAGTTGTAAATCTTGCCATGGAGGAGAAAGAATATTCTTGGGCACAGAAAAATTAAAATATTAGATTCTCTCCACATAACAGGCTCAAGAAATGGAGGATTGGGAATATAAGCACAATAACTCCATCAGTAGATGTGGCTTGAGAAGAGACCATGATTAAAGCACACATGGTCAAAAACAACTGCTCAGCAGTGCGGGGACGCTTTTTTGCTGGATAATTATCTGAGCCTGTGAACACAAAGACTTAACCTAGTGCCATGTAGGCAAAGGAGCAAATGTATATCATTGTGGATGTTGTTGCTGAGACAGTGGAGCCATAGCTTGAATAGGCAGGTCTACATCAAGAGGACGATCAAATCTGCCCTTCACTGCTGCTTTCATATCAATCTCCCTTAGTTATTCATGTATCTCTGAACATGTATTAGCTTGCATATTTGAATTCAAATATCACTCTGTGCCAGTAAGATAGAAAATGTTATAGGATTATTACTATTAGCAGTGATTTGTGCCCGTTCAGCACAAAAATCATGAAACTACATTTGCCATTGTAAATATTCAGGTTCTTTTAAGAGGGCTTGACAAATTGTTTTCCAATCCTCAGGAGCCCAATTATTATAATTCCTTGACAATCCGCTGAGAATTTCTTTCACATAATGTGACTGAGTGCCAGGGACCAGTCCTTGAGGGGTCTTCTTTCTGGTCAGCTCTTCTTGAGGCAGCAGGGGAGAAGGAGCATAGGCGGAGGGTAAAACTTTTGTATTATGAGATATTTAGGGTTGGGGTATAATAATTAAAAGTTTACTTATGTAAGTCTAATTTACTTTGCTATTGTAGCTGGCCTGCCTTCTGTGTTCCTCTGAGGTCAGAAATTGCAATCTCTGGCACTTACCACCTCATCCTGAAACAGCAAGGGATTAAGTAAATAGTCTTTGTTCTATCTAAGCAGGAACTGCGCATCTCTAACTTTCAGCCAGCTAGTGGATGTCACCAGAAGGAAAAGGACCCTTTGAAAAGTGATTTTAGTGTTTATTTCTAAGTTGTAAAAAGTTTCCTATGAAAGCTCTCTAAGAAAAAGGGGGAAAACAGAATGAAGAGAAAGGAGGATACGGGAAAAATTCTTTCTTCCTCATCTCTTTGCCCTCAGCACTTAAACCATCTTTTTAATTACATGATCACATGGTAAAAAATCATCACAAGTTCGCACATAAAATTAAATCATAAATCGAATAAGAAGTTTATTACATGCATATCCCTTAGGAGTAATTATCTGGCTAAACATTCATCACCTGTCAGAGCTCCACAGGTTCATTGAAAGTTAAAAAAAAAGTAACAAAGTGAAGTTGTTTAGATAAACCCAGTCAATATTTTATCTTCTGTCCTAGCACAAATAATTGTTAGTTCCCTTCTTATGACCTTTGGTTAATGGTTTACAACCTCTAGGAATGTGCTCTGAGTAGTAGAAAGTCTAGTTACTATCTAAAAGCAATTAACTGGTGATACAATGGGAGACTGGCAGAGTTCTCATTGCAGTTTTGACTATCAGAAATTAACTAATATCAGTCTCACTATAAAAGAAGTTAATAAATACTGATATAATCTTAGGAGTTCTTATAGGAAAATCACAAAGAATTGAGAAGTCATCTATTTGTCTATATAGCATCATTATAACACAGTACATCTTCATAGACCTGCTCAAAAGGGTGAGCTAATACCTAGCAATTGTCATATATGTTTACTAATAACAGGAAAAGCATATTAATATCAGGAAACTTTCCTAAAATGACTTTCTCCTGGACCTTGCCTACCAGAATTCCATCATAGATTTTTTTTTTGTTTTTGTTTTTGTTTTTGGTTTTGGTTTTTTGAGACAGGGTTTCTCTGTGTAGCCCTGGCTGTCCTGGAACCCACTTTGTAGACCAGGCTGGCCTCGAACTCAGAAATCCTCCTGCCTCTGCCTCCCAAGTGCTGGGATTAAAGGCGTGCGCCACCACCGCCCTCTCCCATCATAGATTTTAATCTAAGGAGATCATCTCAGGAAGATCACTTGCCAGTTATTAGCTTGTCCTATGATATTCATAAATGTATCTATAGCTATAGATAATTACTATATCTTTGAAAATATACAAATGCATATTAAGGCATGGTAGTATACTCATTAAATAAAATAAATGCCAAACATGAATTTCAAACATGAAAATAAATATAACTTTCCATTATTTCAAAGTCTAAGTAACTACACAGAAAAATTATACAGGGTTAAATATGTGAGCTTGGAAAAGATCAGTATGAATTATTGTTTCATGTCAATGATTTGTATTGCTGAATAATGATGCTTTAAATGATATATTTTTGTCTAACAAGATGGCTCAAATTATAAAAAGCCCTTGGTGCCCAAGGTTGACTGCCTAAGTTTGACCCCAAGAAAACAGGGTAGAAAGTGGAAACCAACTCCCAAAAGTTGTCCCTCTGACCACACAATCCAAATATATTCTGTGGCAGACACATGCCCACACTCACCCAATTCTTTCACCCAATAATAATGCATAAAACATTTAAAAAGGATTTACATTTATAAGTTTTAAGTAGTTCAGATGTATTGTCCAACACTACTGTTCTTACTCTTGGAAGAAAAAAAAACTTTAATGATGAATTTGTGCTGGATAAAATCATCTTAATGTTTCTCCTTCCTATTATTTTAACAACTTTTGAACATTTAAGTGACTTCTGCAGCACTGATTTGAGAAGAATACACTTCAGTCCTCAGGATCATGAAGGCACTATTCTATCAGATGCTGAAGATAAACACTAATATTTGCTTAAAAGCCCAATCTACTTTGTGGCAGTTAGAGTTAGAAGAGTAGTTTTCGTGAATTTTCAAAGTATATAAACTTCTCTTTCTTTCTTTTTTTTTTTTTGTTTAATTGTAATGAGAAGTTAGAGAGCTAGCCTTATTATACAGAGGAAGAAGTTCAGTAGCCAGATTAAAAAATTCATTTAAAGTAATTTATTTTACTAGTGTCATAAAAAAATGGATAACCTGTTCAAGATTTTTTAATTTCTTTACCCCATCAAAGTCATGACAATCTGTTTCTCTAGCTTTTTTTTTAATGTTTTAATCACTGGAAAAACTCTAAATGACACAAAATAATGTGTTGTCATTTTCATTTCTCAAAACACTCTCTCTCTCTCTCTCTCTCTCTCTCTCTCTCTCTCTCTCTCTCCCTCCCTCCCTCTCTCTCTCTCTCTCTCTCTCTCTCTCTCTCTCTCTCTCTCTCTCTCTCTCTCTTTCTTATTTCAGGTGAATCAAATTGAAGAAAATGGTGGTCATTAATGTAACCCACCCTGAAAGAGTTCATTCTTCTATGCTTTGTTAACCATCCTTCGCTGGAGCTCTCTGTCTTCACTATTCTTCTGGTAACATATCTCCTGGCCATGATGTGGAATATTTCCAACATCCTGTTGTCCACATTAAACTCCCATCTCCATAGCCTTATGAATTTCTTTCTCACAAATCTCTCCTTTCTGGACATATGCTACACCACAAACACTGTGCCTCAGATGCTCTTTAACATGGGAAGCTCCCGAAAGATCATTAGCTATGTGTGGGGGTGTACTTCAACTTCATTTATTTAGTACAATGGGGAGCACAGAGTGTCTTATTCTTGCTGTTATGTCCTTTGTTTGCTACATGCCCATTTCTAGACCTCTGTACTACTCCCTAATCATGAATCAGTGCTCATGAGTCCTATTAGTATGAATTATGTGGCTCTGTGGAATTGCCTATGCCATCTCAGAAGCCATGCTTACTTTAAGGTTTCCATCATGTGGCATCAACATACTAGATCACTTAATATTTGAGATTCCATTTCTGATAAAGATTGCATGTGCTACAAAAGAGACAAATGAGTTGACACTTTCTGTGGCATGCACTTTTATACTAGCTGTTCTTTTATGCTTATTACTTGTGTCATATATATACACTGGGCATGCTATACTTAGGATTAATTCTTCAGAGAGAAGGACAAAGAAAGGGCTTTGGTACATGTTCCTCCCATCTTACAGTAGTTTCCTTATTTTATGACCCAAGAATTAGTATGTACCTTCACTCCTGCACCCCCACTCTATCTCAAAGAGACCAAACCACGTTCACAGTTCTTTTTTTATGGTGTGATAACTAATATATTTAACCCATAAATCTACACTCTGAGGAATAAGGTTCTAAAGGGGATATTAGGCAATCTGGCAAGAAAGACTTTATGCTCTAAGTGATAGTTTGTATAACAAATAAACTTATGCTTCTCCTGCCTAAAATTTTAAAACCTTAACAGCATTTTTCTAATTTATTCTTTAAAAATTTTGTACATGTAATTCAATTAATTTTTATCTTATCTATCCACCCACTGCTTCCCTCCAATGCTTCTCCACCCCCCACCCGCCAACCCCCAACCCCTACCCCTGCCCAGGATCACCCGATCTGTTTTCTTCCTATCTTCATGTCTTTTTAGTAGTAACAACCCCCTAAGTCCAATTAATGCTGACCAATTAGTGTAAGGGTGTGGAGCCATTCCCTGAGGCATGGGCAACCTACCAGTGGCTACATCCCAGAGAGACGTGATGCTTCCTTCTTTAAGCAGTCAACATTCTTCAATTGAAATCTCAAGTTACATATTTTTCTAATGAAATATCTCATATTCTTTACAGTAATGTTATAAGGTAATGTGTTTTGGAATATTAACATGGCATCATTTTTATTATATGAAAACAGTTCTCTCTTGCTCATACTGAAATAAAAAAAAACTACTGAATATCTTAGAGTGTACAATATAATTGCCAACTGCTTAATCAAATCATAACATTCATTCATTGATCATATCTCTTTGATATCATTTGAGGAAATTTCATCAAATGAAAGGAACTTTGGTTCAAGTGAGTGCACTTCCATGGTATGCTATACATTCTCGGTAAAGAGTATTATATTATGGTCACAGACAGCTTTAGTAATCTTCTTTACATACTCACAAATGTGTGGATGTTTGTGGATGTGCATATTTCATGGAGTACATATTAGGGAAAAGGACAAGTTGCCTAAGAGTGTTATGTCTTTCCACCATGCTCAGCTTGAAAATTAAACTCAGATACTCAGGCCTGGAAACAAGTATCTAAGGTGTCACCTTGTGTACTAGTGTATTTTTGAGCAAACAGACACAAGAAACAAGCTGGTGTAGCCATTTTAATATCTAAATAAACTTTCAAGCAAAAGAAATCAAAAGAGATGGGGAAGGATATGTCATACTCATCAAAGGAAAAATCCACAAAGAGGACATTTCAATTCTGAGCATCTTTGCACCAAATGCAAGGCCAATAATATTCATAAAAGAAACATTAATAAAGCTTAAATCACCCATTAAACCCCACATCTTAACAGTGGAAGACTTCAACACTCCACTCTCACCAATGGACAGATCAAAACAGAAACTAAACAGAGAAATAAAGAAATTGAAAGAGATTGTGACTCAAACAGACCTAACCCATATCAATAGAATCATTCACCAAAAAGGAAAAGAATGTACCATCTTCTCAGCACCTCATAGACCCTTCTCCAAAACTAATTATATTATCAGTCACAAAGCAAGTCTCAACAGATACAAGAACTCTGAAACAACCCGTTGAATCCTATCAGATCCCCCCAGTGGATTAAAGCTGGACTTCAACATTAGGAACAACACAAAGCCTAGCTACTCATTGAAAATGATCAACTCACTACTCAATCATGACATGTCAGGGAAGAAATAAAGACAGAAATTAAAGTCTTTCTAGCATCTAATAAAAGTGAGGGCAAAACATACCCAAACATGTTGGACACAATGAAAGTGAGATGCCAAATCTTTTAAATTCAGACTCCATTTTAGAGAACCTGACCTAAGTTTGAACTCAGGTAAACTAACAGGCTGGTTCCTAGCATTAGTTTCCAAGCTACCCCCCAAAAAAACCTAAGCCTAGCTCCAGTCTCTAGGATAATCCCAACAAGACCAGCATTTCTGGGTTATACCCTCAACAAGACCAGTGTCTCCAGGTTATTCTACCAACAAACCTGCACCCCCAGGTTACAAGTCTACCCCCTGCCTAATGACCACCAATGAAAAGGAGAACAGAAATTAAGTTTATGATATGACTCCTAGCAACAGCCAACTATGTTAAAGGCCATAGAAGATTTCCAATTACATATTCAGGGTTCCCCCACCTTCAAAACTGTCCTGCATGACAGCGATGCATTGAGGGCATGGGGGGAGCTACAATAGAATAAAGACCCTTCTGTGAGTTGCATCAAATCAGCTCCTGTCTGTCTTTTGGGGGGATCACTAACATTTCCCTGGCACAACAAGACTACCCCAGCAAAAGGTCAACAGCTTTAATCTACATAGATACCTCTATGTATTTTTTATTGGATATTTTATTTATGTACATTTCAAATGTTATCCCCTTTCCCAGTTTCCTCTCCACAAACCCTCTATCCCATCCTCCCTCCCCCTGGTTCTATGAGAGTGCTCGCCCACCCACCCACTCCCACCTCCCCGCCATGGCATTCCCCTAACTGGGGCATTGAGCCCTCTCCTTGCCTCCCATTGATGCCTGACAAGGCTGTCCTCTGCTACATATGTGGCTGGAGTCATGGGTACCTCCATGTCTACTCTTTGGTTGGTAGTATAGTTCCTGGGAGCTCTAGGGGGTCTGGTTGGTTGATATTGTTGTTATGGGTGTCAAACTCCTTCAGCTCCTTCAGTCCTTTCTCTAATTCCTCCATTGGAGACCCCGTGCTCAGTCCAATGGTCAGCTGCAAGCATCCTTCTCTGTATTTACCAGGCTCTGACAGAACCTCTCAGGAGACAGCTATATCAGATGCCTCTATGTTTTAATTAAACTGGAAGCAGAATCCACAAAAGTCCTGCAATACTAGGCAACATGGAATAATAGAAAGAGTAGAACAACCTCTACAGAACACATTGTTCTTGAACAATTAAGAGCAACAGTCTTTAGGCAGGAGTGGGAACTGTGCACTAAGACTCTGGAGACTTGGGGTTTTATAGGGCAGAAAGAAGAACATTTTTTTTTTTTTTTTTTTTTTTGGTTTTTCGAGACAGGGTTTCTCTGTCCTGGAACTCACTTTGTAGACCAGGCTAGCCTCGAACTCAGAAATCCTCCTGCCTCTACCTCCCAAGTGCTGGAATTAAAGGCATGCGCCACCAACGCCCGGCAAGAAGAACTTTTGAATGGATGATTCCACCATAGGTTGGTATATGTATATGTATATCTATATGTATATGTATATGTATAACCATAATATGCATATGTGCCTAAAACTACAAAATGCCCCTTGTTTGCATGCACTTCTTTGTGAATTATACAGCAATAATGCTAGGCATTTTAATATTTTCATTTAAAACATAATGCTGCCCTTCTGCGACCTCTGTTCCGGTAGACTGCACTGAAGAGACAGGTACCCAGGCTCTCCCCAATATAACATCGCTTGGGACACGGTCTGTTGGGGCTTCCGCCTGCGCCCAAGAACGGGACAGCGCTGTGGTCATCTGGGTGCCAGATCTGCAGGCCATCGCCTCTGCAGGGTGACCAGCGCCACGGAGAGAGTGCAGAGTGCACTCCACCATCTTTGCTCCAGTGGCCTAGAAGTTGGGACTGCCAGGCTCAGAGACAGACAGGCATAATATCGCTTGGGTCTCGGGCGGCTTGTGTGTACGTGGCTCCCAAGTGCTGGGAAGATCTGCAGTAACCAGTGCACCAGCTCTGCTGTGGGACTTCTGCCTGGCAGAGGGACGCCCCCTCCCCTCCCCACTCTAGGAGAGATCACACACCCCAGCACAGGGCAGGAGCCTACCAGCCTCCCTTTGGCGACCTCTGCTCCAGGAATCCACTATGCTGAGCCTTTGGATGTGCAAGGACTCCCCAATAAAACATCACTTGGGGCAAGGCACATCAGGGCTCCAAAGTCACTCAGGAGCAGGGCAGGCCCCAGAAATCTGTGCCAGGGGAATCCTGGTAAACGAGGGGGGGCAGAAATACTTTGCAGGCTCACAGGAGGTCAACCAACAGCCAGTGACAGCAGGACCAACTAACATCAGAGGTAACCAGATGGCAAAAGGCAAACGTAGGAACATTATTAACAGAAATCAAAGTAATATGGCACCATCGGAACCTAACTCTCCAACGGCAGCAAGTCCCGGATACCCCACCACACCCGAAAGACAAGATCTGGATTTAAAATCACTTCTCATGATGCTATTAGAGGATCACAAGAAGGACACAAATAAATCTAATAAAGAATTACAGGAGACCATGAATCAACGGTTAGAAGCCCTTACAAAGGAAACACAAAAATCGCTTAGAGAAATGCAGGAGAACATGGATCAAAAGATGGAGGCGCAAGGAGAAAACACAAAAATCGCTTAACGAGATGAATCAACGGGTAGATGCACTCACAAAGGAATCACAAAAATTGCATAAAGAAATGCAGAAGAATATGGGTCAACAGACAGATGCCCACAAGGAGGCAACACAAAAATTGCTTAAAGAAATGAATCAACGGTTAGATGCCCTTACAAAGGAAACACGAGAACTGCTTAAAGAAATGCAGGAGACGATGGATCAACAGATGGATTCCCATGAGGAGGAAACACAAAAATCCCTGAGAGAAATGCAGGAGAATGTGGGTCAACAGGCAGAAATCCTGAAAGAGGTAATGCAAAAATACCTTAAAGAAATATAGGAAAAAACAAACAAACAAGTGAAGGATCTCAGCAAATCCATACAGGAATTAAAAAAGGAAGTAGAAACAACTAAGAAATCACAAAGGGAGACAACTTAGGAGATAGAAAACCTTGGGAAGAAATCAGGAGTCATAGATGCAAACATCAACAATAGAATACAAGAGATGGAAGAAAGAATCTCAGGTGCTGAAGATTCCATAGAAAGCACCGACTCAACAGTCAAAGAAAATGCAAAATGCAAAAAACATGTAACCCAAAAGATCCAGGAAATCCAGGACACAATGAGAAGACCAAACCTAAGGATTATAGGTATAGATGAGAGTGAAGATTTGCAACTTAAAGGGCCAGTAAACATCTTCAACAAAATTATGGAGGAAAACTTCCCTAACCTAAAGAGAGAGATGCCGATGAACGTACAAGAAGCCTACAGAACTCCAAACAGACTGGACCAGAACAGAAATACCTCCCTTCACATAATAATCGAAACACCGAATGTTCTAAACAAAGAAAGAATACTAAAAGCAGTAAGAGAAAAGGGCCAAGTAACATACAAAGGAAGACCTATCCGAATCACATCAGACTTCTCACCAGAGACTATGAAAGCCAGAAGATCCTGGGCAGATCTCATGCAGACACTAAGACAGCACAAATGCCAGCCTAGACTACTATACCCAGCAAAACTCTCAATCACCATAGATGGAGCGACCAACATATTCCATGATAAAACCAAATTTTCACAATATCTTTCCACAAATCCAACCCTGCAATGGATAATAGGTGGAAACCTCCAATACAGGGAGAGAAACAACACCCTGGAAAAAATGAGATAATAACCTTCTTGAATCAAACCCAAAAGTAGATAATCACTCAAACATAAAGATAGCGTCAAGAATGGCAGATGGCAATAATCACTATGCCTTAATCTCTCTTAATATCAATGGTCTCAATTCCCCAATTAAAAGACATAGACTAGCAGACTGGATACGTAAACAGGACCCAGCATTTTGCTGCATGCAGGAAACGCACCTCAGTGTCAAAGACAAACACTATCTCAGAGTAAAAGGCTGGAAAACAATTTTACAAGCAAATGGCCCCAAGAAACGAGGTGGAGTAGCCATCCTAATATCAGATAAAATTGATTTTCAACCTAAAGTCATCAAAAAAGACACAGAAGGACACTACATACTGATCAAGGGAAAAATCAACCACCAAGAACTCTCAATTCTGAATATCTATGCTCCAAATGCAAGGGCACCCTCATTCGTAAAAGAAACTTTACTAAAGCTCAAAGCACACATCGCACCGCACACAATAATAGTGGGTGACTTCAACACCCCGCTCTCTGAAATGGATCGTTCAGGAAAGCAGAAACTAAACAGGGACACAGTGAATCTAATTGAAGCCTTGGACCAAATGGAACTAACAGATATATATAGAACATTTCATCCTAGAGCAAAAGAATACACCTTCTTCTCAGCACCTCATGGTTCCTTCTCCAAAATTGACCATATAATTGGTCACAAATCAGACCTCAACAGACATAAGAAGACAGAACTAATCCCATGCCTCCTATCAGATCACTATGGAATAAGGGTAGTCTTCAATGGCAACAAAAACAAAAGAAAACGCACATACACATGGAGGGTGAACAATGCTCTACTCAATGATAACTTGGTCAAGGTGGAAATAAAGAAAGAAATCAAAGACTTTTTGAAAATTAATGAAAATGAAGGCACAACATACCCTAATTTATGGGACACAATGAAAGCAGTGCTAAGAGGAAAATTCATAGCCCTGAGTGCAGCCAAAAAGAAACGGGAGACAGCACACACTAACAGCTTAATGGCACACCTGAAAGCCCTGAAACAAAAAGAAGCAAATACACCAAAGAGGAGTAGAAGGCAGGAAATCATCAAACTCAGGACTGAAATCAATCACATAGAAACAAATAAAACCATATAAAGAATCAACAAAACGAGGAGTTGGTTCTTTGAGAAAATCAACAAGATAGATAAGCCCTTAGCCAGACTAACCAGAGGGCACAGAGATAGTATCCAAATTAACAAAATAAGAAATGAAAAGGGAGAGATAACAACAGAAACTGAGAAAATTCAAAAAATCATCAGATCCAACTACAAAAATCTGTATTCAACACAACTAGAAAATCTTGAGGAAATGGACAATTTCCTTGACAGATACCAAATATCAAAATTAAATCAGGATCAAATAGACCATCTAAACCGTCCTATAACCCCTGATGAAATAGAAGTTGTCATTGGAAGTCTTCCAACCAAAAAAAGCACAGGTCCAGATGGTTTTAGTGCAGAATTCTATCAGACCGTCAAAGAAGACCTAACACCAATACTCTTCAAACTGTTCCACAAAATAGAAGCAGAAGGAACACTACCCAACTCGTTCTATGAAGCCACAATTACACTAATACCAAAAGCACACAAAGTTCCGACAAAGAAAGAGAATCTCAGGCCAATCTCTCTTACGAATATCGATGCAAAAATACTCAGTAAAATTCTTGCCAACCAAATCCAAGAACACATCAAAACGATCATCACTACGATCAAGTAGGCTTCATCCCAGGGATGCAGGGATGGTTCAATATAAGGAAATCCATCAATGTAATCCACTATATAAACAATCTCAAAGAAAAAAAAAACACATGGTCATCTCATTAGATGCTGAGAAAGCATTTGACAAAATTCAGCATCCTTTCATGCTAAAGGTCTTGGAAAGATCAGGAATTCAAGGCTCATATCTAAACATAGTAAAAGCAATTTACAGCAAACCGGTAGCCAGCATCAATCTAAATGGAGAGAAACTTGAAGCAATCCCACTAAAATCAGGGACTAGACAAGGCTGCCCTCTCTCTCCATATCTTTTCAATATAGTACTTGAAGTTTTAGCTAGAGCAATTAGACAACAAAAAGAGGTCAAATAGATACAAATTGGAAAGGAAGAAGTCAAACTATCACTATTTGCAGACGATATGATAGTATACTTAAGAGACCCAAACAACTCCACCAGAGTTGTAGCCTTGCTATACTCAAAGGATAAGCAGGCTGAGAAAGAAGTAAGAGAAATGATACCCTTCATGATAGCCACAAACCATATAAAGTATCTTGGCGTGACTCTAACCAAACAAGTGAAAGATCTGTATGACAAGAACTTCAAGTCTCTGAAGAAAGAAATTGAAGAAGACCTCAGAAGATGGAAAAATCTGCCATGCTCATGGATTGGCAGGATTAATATAGTAAAAATGAGCATCTTACCAAAAGTAATATACAGATTCAATGCAATCCCCATCAAAATCCCGACTCGATTCTTCATAGAGTTAGAATGAGCAATTCAAAAATTCATCTGGAATAACAGAAAACCCAGAATAGCTAAAACTATTCTCAAGAGTAAAAGAACCTCTGGGGGAATCTGTATCCCGGACCTCAAGCTGTACTACAGAGCAATAGTGTTAAAAAACCGCATGGTATTGGTACAGTGAAAGGCATGTAGATCAATGGAACAGAATTGAAGACCCAGAAATGAATCCACACTCCTATGGTCACTTGATCTTTGACAAAGGAGCTAAAACCATCCAGTGGAAAAAAGATAGCCTTTTCAACAAATGGTGCTGGCTCAACTGGAGGTCAACATGCAGAAGAATGTAAATTGACCCATTCTTATCTCCTTGCATTAAGCTCAATTCCAAGTGGATCAAGGATCTCCACATAAAACCAGACACACTGAAACTAATAGAAAGGAAACTAGGGAAGAACCTTGAATATATGGGCACAGGGGAGAATTTCCTGAACAGAACTCCAATAACTTATGCTCTAAGATCAAGAATAGACAAATGGGACCTCATTAAATTACAAAGTTTTTGCAAGGCAAAAGACACTGTCAAAAAGACAAAGCGGCAATCAACTAACTGGGAAATGATCTTTACCAACCTTACATCTGACAGAGGGCTAATATCCAATATATACAAAGAACTCAAGAAGTTAAACTCCAGAGAGGCAAGTAACCCTATTAAAAAATGGGGTACAGAGCTACACAAAGAGTTCTCACCTGAAGAATATCTAATGGCTGAGAAGCACCTAAAGAGATGTTCATCATCCTTAGTCATTAGGGAAATGCAAATCAAAACAACCCTGAGATTCCATCTCACACCAGTCAGGATGGCTAAGATCAAAAACACAGGAGACAGCAGTTGTTGGCGAGGATGTGGAGAAAGAGGAACATTCCTCCACTGCTGGTGGAATTGCAGGCTGGTACAACCACTCTGGAAAGCAGTCTGGCGGTTCCTCAGAAAACTGGGCATGACACTCCCGGAGGATCCGGCTATACCACTCCTGGGCATATACCCAGAGACTTTACCTGCATGCAATAAGGACACATGCTCCACTATGTTCATAGCAGCCTTATTTATAATAGCCAGAAGCTGGAAAGAACCCAGATGTCCCTCAACGGAGGAATGGATTCAGAAGATGTGGTATATCTACACAATGGAATACTACTCTGCAATTAAAAACAATGAATTCACGAAATTCCTAGGCAAATGGTCAGAACTTGAAAATATCATCCTTAGTGAGGTAACCCAATCACAAAAGAACACACATGGTATGCAGTCACTGATAAGGGGATATTAACCCAGAATCTCGGAATACCCTAGACACAATCCGCATATCAATAGATTTCTCAAAAGATGGAAGGAGACACCCCTGGTCCTGGAAAGACTGGATGTAGGGGAACGCCAGGACAGAGTAACGAGAGGGGGTTGAATGGAGAAAAGAGGGAGGGAAGGGGGCTTATGGGACTTTCGGGGAGGGAGGAAACGGGAAAGGGGAAGTGATTTGGAATGTAAATTAAAAAAATAAAATAAAATAAAAAAACAAACAAAAAAAAAAACTGGGCATGACACTCCTGGAGGATCCGGCTATACCACTCCTGGGCATATACCCAGAGGCTTTACCTGCATGCAATAAGGACACATGCTCCACTATGTTCATAGCAGCCTTATTTATAATAGCCAGAAGCCGGAAAGAACCCAGATGTCCCTCAACGGAGGAATGGATTCAGAAGATGTGGTATATCTACACAATGGAATACTACTCTGGAATTAAAAACAATGAATTCACGAAATTCCTAGGCAAATGGTCAGAACTTGAAATTATCATCCTTAGTGAGGTAACCCAATCACAAAAGAACACACATGGTATGCAGTCACTGATAAGGGGATATTAACCCAGAATCTCGGAATACCCTAGACACAATTCGCATATCAATAGATTTCTAAGAAGATGGAAGGAGAGACCCCTGGTCCTCGAAAGACTGGATGTAGGGGAAGGCCAGGACAGAGAAACGAGAGGGGGTTGAATGGAGAAAAGAGGGAGGGAAGGGGGCTTATGGGACTTTCGGGGAGGGAGGAAACGGGAAAGGGGAAATGATTTGGAATGTAAATAAAAAAAAAACTTAGAAAATAAAAAATAAATAAATAAAATGAAAAAAAAACATAATGCCCCATATTGAGGAACTAAATTATAATGGTATTTTTTTGTTTTGGTTTGGTTTGGTTTTTTGAGACAGGTTTCTCTGAGTAGCCCTGGCTGTCCTGGAACTCACTCTGTAGACCAGGCTGGCCTTGAACTTAAAAATTTGCCTGCCTCTGCCTCCCAAGTGCTGGGATTAAAGGCATGTGCCACCACTGCCTAGCTATAATGGTGTTTTTTTTTTAAAGACATTGAGAGATAGAGAGAAATGTAAGTTACTCTGATTAATTCATTTAATCTATTTTTCCATGACACTATACTCACTAAAGGATGTTTAGTGATTTTTTTTGTTTGCTTTATTTTGTTTACTAATGTTATCTGACACTCAACAGTAGACATTTATATTCAAGATTTATTGCCAAATTTTCTGGGATTGTTTTAGAATTGACTTTAATTTATTAGCACGTTCAATATGACAAATCAACTTTTATACACATATTTCCTCTTTTATCTTACATTACAATTTCATCCATAAGAGAGCTCTATTAGGTCAATGGGAATGTCATATCCATATAAAGTACTAAGAATCCCAACATCTAAAAATAAGCAAACACTAGGATTTAGACGTAAAGTCAGTAGGGAAAGGAATATGGTCCAGAGTAAAATAGACATATGAGCAAAAGAAACTTCCAGAACAGATTTCTATTTGTGGAAATAGTGGAAAGTTATAAGACTACTGGCTAAGCTTTCTATATAATAGCATATTTTTTAAAAAGTGTTTCTCCTTAAATAATTTTTTATTAGATATATTCTTTATTTACATTTCAAATGATTTCCCCTTTCCTGGTTCCCCCTCCCGAATAAGCCATAAGCCATCTCCCCTCCTCCTGTTCCCCAATCAACCCCCTCCCTCTTCCCTGTCCTAGTATTCCCTTACACTGCTGCATTGAGCCTTTCCAGGACCAGGGGCCTCTCCTCCCTTTGATGTCCAACAAGGCCATCCTCTGCTGCCCATGCTACTGGAGCCATGGGTAACACCATGTGTACTATCTGGTTGATGTTTTTGTTCCTGGGAGCTCTGAGAGTACTCGGTGGTTCATATCATTGTTCCTCCTATGGTGCTGCAAACCCCTTCAGCTCCTTGGGTCCTTTCTCTAGCTCCCCCATTGGGGACCCTGTGCTCAGTTCAATGGCTGGCTGAGAGTGCCCCCCTCTGTATTTGTCATGCACTAGCAGAGCCTCCCAGGTGAGAGCTATATCTGGCTCCAGTCAGCAAGTGCTTGTGGGCATCGATAATAGTGTCTGGGTTTTGTAACTGTATATGGGATGGATCACTAGGTGGGGTAGTCTCTGGATCCTTAAATAATTTAATCTCTGTGTTTTATGTTTTATGATTCAGTGTCTAAAAAGACTGCAAAGAGTAAAGTGCCCTTAATGATGGTTCAGACCTTATTATTAAAGACTGCACAGTGGGAGGCTTCTCTCATTTCTCCCTCTCATACCTACTCAGTCTCCTTATTGCCCCTCTCACATCTTTGTTTCTTAGAGTATAAATGAGAGGGTTGAGGCTAGGTGTGACAACAGTATAGAAGAGGGCAATGAACTTGGAATGATCTTGAGAACTTTTTGTTGAAGGCTTAAGATAAATGCACATGATTGGAATGAAAAAGAGAGAAACAACAGTAAGATGGGCTCCACAGGTCCCAAATACTTTCTGAAGTCTAGTGGTTGATTGCATTTCCAGGACAGTCCATGCAATGGCACCATAGGAGCTCAGGATGAGGATTAGTGGTATGACAACAAAAATAGCACTCATAACCATCAGGGTCAGCTCATTTGCATGGATATCAACACAAGACAACTTCAACAGTGCTGGCACTTCACAGAAGAAGTGGTCCACTTGACGATGGCCACACAGGGGGACCCAGAAGGTAAAGGAAGAATGAAGTGCTGAGGTTGTAAAGCCACATACCCAGGAGGCTGCAGCCAGCAATTGGCAAAAATGAGGATTCATGAGAACAGAGTAATGCAAGGGTTTACACACAGCTGCATAGCGGTCATAGGACATCACCACCAACAGAACACACTCTGTGGTACCCAGAGCAAGGACAAAATAAAGCTGAAGCATGCAACCAGCATAAGATATTGTCTTCTCTGGGCCCCAGAGGTTGAACAGCAGCTGAGGGACAGAGCTAGTGGTATAGCAGAGATCCAGAGCGGAGAGGTTTGAGAGGAAGAAGTACATAGGGGTGTGCAGGTGAGAATCTAGGTGTGAAAGGATGATGATGAAGAGATTGCCTGTCAGTGTCATCATGTAGAATACCAATATCACCACAAAGAGAACAACTTCCAGATGAGGCCATTTAGAAAAACCTAGAAAAATAAAGTACCCTTCCCAACTTGCATTGAAATTTTCCACCATTGCTCATTTTCTCTTTTGTTTTATCCTCAGTTCTAGAAAACATGAAAGGATAGAGTTACAGTAAATGATTAATTAAATAAATTATGAACCAGCTTTTATATATTCATATATACATATATAGATATTCATATACTCATAAATATACCTCATATTCATATCTCATTGACTTTTTACACATGTAAAGTATATGCTTAATATATTAAACTTATTAATTATTAAAATTATTAATTATATATTTATATGAAAAGTCAATGAGTGGTGAAAGAAAACAGTTCCTAGTTACTAGAAGCAAAATTATTGATAAATTAAATGGCATTATTGACAGAAAATGATGCAAATCTAGATAGTAAGTTTTCTAGGGGACGATAGAATTACACAATTTATATCATCCTATCACAAATCAGTTATTAATTGAAAATTAGGAAATTGTATGATAAAGATCTAGTGGGTTCCTTGATAATCATGTGATTTAAGAGAATCTCACCAGTTTTTTGACAAACTAATACTATATAGCTGGCTTTGGAATATTTTGACAGGACATCATGTCATTGAAGTGATATTGCTGCCCAGATCTCGATAGATGTTGAGTGGATAGATGGGCACATGATAGATATGATAGAATGATAATAGAGAAATCATAGCTTTTCATTAAAAAGTTTGTGCTTAGGTACAGTACAGATAAAGGTAAATGGGTTTTTTAGTGCTTTTATAATTATGCTGTAAGTTTGGAGTATTCTTCAATAAAATGCTATCAATAGGAAGTACAAAATAATTTTATGTTCTATGTGGGTGTTTATACCTGTACAGAAAAATAAGTTAGTAAGTATAAATTTCTCATTTATCTTAGGGTAACAACTGAGTAAATGATAATTGAATAAATGCCTAACCTGGATTTGGAAGGTAACTTATTGCTAAGAAGTAAATGTCTTCAAATTTGTTTCCAGTGTTCCCAGGTTATTTGTATTTATATGATGATAGAAAACATAAGAATTATTTTCTTGGTAACTGTACAGACAATAATACCTGTGGAGGGAACATATCACATTGAGCAGTAATTTCTAGTTACTTATGCAAAGTAAAATATAACTAATCCAGTTAGGTGTGGTACAGAAATAAGTTTATTTATTGATCTGTTTATTTGCACTAAAGACTATTTATAACCAAGAAACAGAACTTAAATAGAAACATGAACAAAGAGGCCAATAAACACAACAATTCCTGAATAATACTTAAATGACAAAACTTAATAGAAAGTTTGCTCAAATGCTGCCTAGGGACCACAGAAACATTGAAAACATTAAATTTGAACCTGATAATAAAACATGGTTTAATATCGTAATTCGTAAGAGTATCTGTAATGTAAACAGTCACTTTCTATAACACAGTAACCATTCAGGACAATAACTCAGCACACCATAAGAGGAATTTTCTTAAAAGTCATACCCAAATAATACCAGTAATGTAGCAAGCCTAGTAGATCCCTTTAGGGAGAGCTCACTGACATTTGAAAGTCATTCAGAATTTCTTTAAGAGGTCTTTGTGAAATTCTTTTGAAGAGAGCATTATCCATCATAAGAAACCGCAGTTACTTGCTTTTAGGAAGGTGTGATTTTTCTTATAGGTAGCCGCCTCTGAAACTTCACAACTAACTAACCAAGTGGCAGTTGTGAGGTCTCTATAATGCATGAGACATCTTTAGCATTTTCATCAAGAGATGTTTCACAGAAGCTATGTGACAAGGAGCAAAATTTATCAGAAACAAAAAAGAAAATGTAAGAACTTGTGGTTTTATTTTCTTATTATTAGAAGTGAGGGAAATAGAGGTTTATATCAAAAATTGCTTTTGTCACCTAAGGATAAATCTCTTTTCTCGTTGAAAGTCAGAATTATAAAAGAAACAATGATGGTTATCCCCCACCCTCAGCACTAGCCATCATAAGCCTAGGACTCTCTAACTAGTTAGTGTTCCAGCAGTCATCCACTCCCATCCCTTGTCTGACTGTATTCTATGTGCAGTCATCCGCCATCCTTCACCTGTAGGGTCGACTGGCTGGATGGATTTAGTCTCTTTGAAGGCATCAGCATAAGCAGTCCTGCCTCTTTCTGACTTACTACATCATGCTAAGAGAGCAGAGCCTCTGTGATAATCATTTAATACTGCCTTAGCTCATAAAGGATTTGTTTGTGGCCAAAAGAGAAAATAAGTGCAATCAGTGTATTAAGGAATGGCCCTTGCCTAAGATCAAATGAGGTTTGTGGAAATAATGACAAATCTAACTTGGTTTCTTTGACTGGGCTAATAGAAACATAAATCCCACAGAGTCAATTAATGCTCCATAAGGAATTGTATTGTTTAGTCCTTTTCCCAGAAATAGCTTCCCCATGACAGCACATCACTGTGACAAGGAATCTATAGTTTAACAACCGAGAAAATCTACACTATGATGTGTTTATAGAAGAGGATGGGTTGTCCCAAGTTACTTGAATTATTTTTCTCTTTTAAAAAAGTATTTATTTATTTAATTTATATTAGTACACTGTCAGTGTCTACAGACACACCAGAAGAGGGCATCAGATCCCATTGCAGATGGTTGTGAGCCACCATGTGGTTGAACTCAGGATCTCAGGAAGAACAGTCAGTGCTCTTAACCGCTGAGCCATCTCTCCAGACCCTGAATTATTTTTCCTCATTAAAAATTTGAAAGGTAATCTTGTTTCAGAGTAGGAAAAGACATCCAATATTTCATTAAAAACAAAGTTATCTTTGCTCTGTTTAAATTGAATTCTTTGAATCTATCTGTGTGTAAAGTTCCATGTGTGTAAAAATAAGTTCACTACATGTTACCTGCCATTATAATTTATTGCCATTATAATATATTTTAATTACAACCATTGTTTTATATATCAATTCTTCCTTTACTTTTTTCTTAAAATATTAACTAAAATTTGTATTATATCTATTTTCATCCTTTTGAGTGCACAAATGTCATAGATAAACTTTTATCACCCTCAGCTTTCACTGAATATGCCAACACTTCACTCATATACAAAACCACAACTCTGGACAGCTATTCATCAATTCCCTTTACCATAATGTATGCATCATTTAATACTAAATATTTTAATGCAAGAGGAGTACTATTATATGGCTACTTAAAAGTTTTCTATGAATGAATTTAAAGAGTGACACTAACTTTGTGAATACCATAAGAAGGCACTAGTTTTCAGAACCTGGAAAAAGTCTAATACCCTGTGCTAGAACAGATTGAATGTAATTTATAAGAGAAGTATTATTCACAACACTTGATAAGCACATTTCAGTGTTCCTCAATCTATACAGTGCCAGCATATGTATATTTTTTTAATTTTGTGAGAAACATGGACACATAACATGTTTTAGTTGAAGAATAATATTTTAAAGCAGCCTTGTATTATTTTATATCCAATACTCTTAAGAGATAAAATACATTGAAATATGTGACAAACTGTGAGAATATGGTACATGAATTACTAAGGGTCACATTCTAAAAAGTGATATTTAGTTCTTGTTTATTATATTATTTTTATCCATTTTGGTTTGTGTTAGCTTTCTGGAAACTATTCATTCCACTCATAGCAGTGCATGATATAGTGGCACCCACTGAGGATACCAATACTGTCACTGTGATAGGAGCTGCTTATTCTCATTTTGTCAAGATAAGTGTTAGATAAAATACTGAATATAATAGATTCAATTAAGTATATCTATCAAAATAATCCCAAAGTAAAAGAAATGAAAAAGTCCGATGATTTATAAAGCATGTTGTTTTCAAACACAAGCTTATTATGTCCGCATATGGACTTGATACATACAATAAAGTCAACCAAGTTATTAGTTTTATTTATTTAATTTATTATTAAAATGTTTTGGTTTTCTTATCAATGTATAAAAGATGTAGTATTAATGGTCTGAAAAGAAACTTCTTCTGGGTTATATATGATGGATAAAATGGAAAATTTGGAACTATTCCAATCACAAAAGAAAGATATGCCAATACATTCAAGATTATTACCCACTTTCTCTTCTATCAAATTTAGTGTGTCTGATTTTATGTTAAAGTCTTTGATCCACTTAGAATTGAGTTTTGTACAGAGTGATAGATGTGGATGTATTTGCTTTCATCTACATGCAGACATCCAGTTAGATCAGAAACATTTGTTATAGATGCTTTCTTTTGCCATTGCATACTTTTAGTTTCTTTGTCAAAATTCAAGTGTCCATAGGTGGATGGTTTACTCCTGCGTCTTCAATTTTTTTCCATTGATCAATCTGTCTGTTTTTATACCAAAACAATGGGGGTTTCATTATTATTGCTCTATAGTACAGCTTGAAATCAGGGGAGTGATATTTCTAGAAGATCTTTTATTGTACATGATTGTTGCAGCAATCTTGGGTCTTTTGTTTCTCCGTATGAAGTTGAGTATTATTCTTTTAAGGTCTGTAAAGAATTATGTTGGAATTTTTATGGGAACTGTGCTGATTCTGTAGATTGCTTTTGATAAGGTGGCCATTTTTACTATGTTAGTCCTACCAATCCATGATCATGCAAGATCTTTGCATCTTTATTTTTTTTCTTCAAATACTTGAAGTTTTTGTCATACAGTTTTTTTATCATTTGCTTAGTTAGACTTACACTAAGACATTTTAAATTATGTGTGGCTATTTTTAAGGGTATTGTTTCTCTAATTTCTTCCTCAACCCATTTTTCATTTGTATAAAGACTTTTTACTGATTTTGTTTTGTTTTGTTTGTGTCCAGCTACTTTGTTGAAGAAGTTTATCAGTTGTACAAGTGCACTGGTAGAATTTGGGGGGGGGGGGGTCACTTATGTATACTACCATATCATCTGCAAATGTCAATTCATTGATTTCTTATTTTTCAATTTGTATCATCTTGATTTCCATCAGTTGTCTTATTGCTCTAGCTAGAAATTCAAGTACAATATTAAATAAATATATATATTTATTTATATAGTATATGTATTTATATAGTATATTTATTCATTTATATTTATGGAGAGTGGGACCAGCCTTGTCTTGATCCTTGTTTCAGTGGAATTGCTGTGTTTCTCTCCATTTAATTTTATGTTAGCTGTTGACTTGCTGTGTATTGCCTTTATTGTGTTTAGGTATGCACATTTTATCCCTGATTTCTCTAGTACTTTTATCATGAAGTGACCCGTCCAGCAGGTCTAGTTATTCAGGGTCCCGAAGAGGCACTACCTGAGGGTCATGGGGGGGAGAGAAGAATGAGACCAAGCAAGGTTCCATTGTCAAGGCCTCGTTTATTGTCACACAGGCAGCACGTTTTAAGCAGTGGGGATGAGGAGGTTGGGAAGGGGAGCTAGGGGGAAGTGAGCTATGGGCCAAGCCCTGAATGAGGAAGTTGGGAGGGGGAGCTAGGGGGAAGTGACCTTTGCAAAATGCAAAGGAGGGAGGGGTCAAGGTATTCTTGGCACAAGGAAGCACAAGCGGCATCTGGTGGAGACATCTGGTATCTGCGCACGTAGGGACATTCCGCGGTTAAGGGTGGAGCGATCCGTATTGGCAGTTCCTGGGCAGGGCTTAGTTCAATAATCTCATGGTCATAAGACAGCCATGGCTGAATGACCTTGTTTGGCTCCCCACAATGAAGGGGTGATGGAATTTGTCAAAGAATTTTTAAACATCTAATGAAATGATCATGTTTTTTTTTTTCTCTCAGCTTGTTTATATAATGGATTACATTGATGGGTTTTTATTTGTCGAACCATCTCTGCATCCTTGTTAAGAAACCTGATCATGATGAATGATGGTTTTGATGTGTTCTTGATTTGAGTTTGTAAGTATTTTATGGAGTATTTTGAATATTTATTGAGTATTTGTTCATAAAGGAGATTGTTTTGAAATTCCCATTCTTTGGGAAATTTTTGTGTGGTTTAGGTATCTGGGTGACTGTAGCCTCATAAAATGAATTTGGCAGTGTTCCTACCGTTTCTATTTTTGGAACAATTTGAGCAGTATTGGTATTAGTTCTTTAAAAGTCTGGTAGAATTCTGCTGCCAGAAGTCATCTAGGAAAGACTAAGGCATGCAAGTAAAATTTCTGAATGGCCCATCATTTTGCCTGGCCTTCTGGGTGAGCTCTAAGAATGCAGGGTCCTTAAAGACTTCAGCTCGTGACTTCTCCATGCTGCTTATATGCCTTTCAAGCCAATATTACAAACCCTAATAATTCCTGGGGATCAGCCCATCCTATTGAGCAAATTTCCTGCAGATCAACATGAGGATGAACTTTCATGAATTAAAGATGTTTACAGATTTCCTGATTTAATTCAAATAATTTTAGGAAGAAAGCTTTAGGACATGGTTTTAGTTCTTTTGCCAGAAAGATATAATAAAGTTAGAGTCAAGAACTGAATGTGACCATTCCTTACACAATACTAAGTAAAGGCTACAGAAAAAGCATAGAATGAACTTTCACAATTACACTCAAAAGAGAAATAGGCTTGGGACAAATTTGTGATCAAGAAAAATCATTCATTCTAGATCAGATCCAAGGCTGAAGCCACAGGTGTACCATGTGAAACTGTTGCTTTGTACTTATAATGAGCTTATAGAAATGAAACACCACTTTGAATTTACTATCAACATCCTTTAGGGTAACATTTTATCTATGAGGTAATTTTCTAAAAGACTTTTGTCTAAGAAGATATAAGAAAGCTAGAGAGAAGATATAAAGTGTAGCATTTGTGGCTCAGCCCCATCAACTAAATGTACACACACACACACACACACACACACACACACACACACACACACACACAGATTGATATACCCTGGCCAGATGCTGAACGTATCTACTTCACAGATGGGTGCAGTTTCATCCAGAATGGAGTAAGGTATGCAGGGGTGGCAGTAATCGACTTGGACTCTGTTATTTGGACAGCTGCTTTGCTGCTAGGAGCTTCAACCCAGAAAGCTGAACTAAACGCTTCAACCCAGGATTTAAAACTGGCAAAAATGAGGCAGCTATAGCTGCAGCAGATATGCCTTTGATATGGCTCATGTACATGGGTCCATACAGCAAGAGAGGGGATTATTGACTATAAAAGAAAAAAAAGAAAAAAAATCAAAAATAAGGAAGGAATACTTGCTTTATTGGAGCCATTATGGCTTCCTCTCAAAGTAGCCATAATTCATTACCCTAGACATCAGAAAGGGACATAAGAAATAGCCCAAGGGAACAGGATAGCTAATAAACCTGAAAGGGTGGTTGTCCAAGCTTCCACAGCCAATATCCTGGTAGCTTTACCATCACCCCTCGCTCCCAGCCATCCTTGAATATACTGCTGAAGACAAATGAAATCAGGCAAAACGCCAAGGAGTTTACAGAAGAGACGGATGGTTGCTGACATCTGAAGGCCGCACCATTGTACCTAAGGAGTTTGCTAAGTAACTCATCCAATAGATTCATCAGGCTTCGCATCCAGTCACCAAAAACTGAAAGAATTGCTGTGAGGAGCAAGGTACAAAATATTTGATTCAGGATACTTCATTGATCAGGTAATCTTAGACTGTTCCATCTGCCAGGCTGTGGATTCCTCAGGCCCCGGTCAGGGAGCCACTCCAGGAACCAGAATCAGGGATCAAAGGCCAGGGGCTAATTGGGAAATAGATTATATAGGAATAAAAACAGGAACATGTGGATACAAGTATTTGCTAGTTTTTATAGAAACCATTTCAGAATGGGTAGAAGCCTACCCTACAAAGGAGGAGACTGCCAACATAATGGCAAAGAAGCTTCTGGAAGAAATCATACCCAGCTATGATTTGCTTACCCTGTTTGTGTCTAAAAATGAACCAGCATTAATCTCTTAGGAAACTCAATCTCTAGCACAGGTTCTGGGGACCAACTGGAAATTACTTTGCACATACAGGCCCCAGAGTTCAGAGAAAGTAGAGGAATCAGATCCTGAAGGAGGCCTTGACCATATTAACCCTTGAAACTAGCAGAGACTGGTTGTCTCTCCTGCCTTATGCTTTATATAGGGCTAGGAACACACCCTATACTTTAGTTCCCCACGCACTTTTGGGGATCCTATTTGGGAGACCTACTTCCAATGCTGCCAAACCTCCAGTCTGATATCTTAACTGAATATGACCAACATATGTTTTTAAATCCTGGGAAGCCCTCCATAGGCTCCAG
Source organism: Tokudaia tokunoshimensis (assembly GCA_036184795.1). Lineage (NCBI taxonomy): Eukaryota > Metazoa > Chordata > Mammalia > Rodentia > Muridae > Tokudaia > Tokudaia tokunoshimensis. The sequence continues at coordinate 65,880 of BTHU01000021.1, read as the reverse complement.
AAGCAACTTTGGCTGCCATCAGCCAGGATTATGAGTCTGCTCCTCCCTCAAAATTCCATTGCTTTGAACCAGGTGACACAGTCTGTATTAAGAGACATAGCCACAAGACTCTGGAACCTCACTGGAAAGGGCCTCACACCTTAATTCTGACCATGCCTATGGCTGATAAGGTGAACAGGGTCAGGACTTGGATATACCACTCCTGTGTTAAGCATGCCAGAAGACAAGACGATCCAGCCATTGAGGACCCACTGGAGAAGACTTCCAGGAGAACCACCACAGGAACGATGGAAGGTCACCCTACAACCTATTGATCTGATAAAACTATGACTCCAGTGCTTCCAATCCTACTTGCTTGCTGCTTAGGCTTTGCTGTGTAAGACCGCAACCCTCGGTCAGTGGTCAAGTCACCCCCAAGTGAGACACTGAGATGCAGATTGATGCAAAAGCAAGAGGTTTATTTCCCAGCACATCGGAGTTGACCTTCAACTAGTCCCTCAAGGTGAATGACTAGAAGGCAACCCTGAGTGGCTGTTACAAGCAGTTTTTATACTTTTTAGGGGCACAGATTACTTCAGCAAGGTTAAAACTTCAAACTTATTAGCTAAGCATATTGACCTTTAAATCTATTGGCTAGCAAGCATGAAACAAATTTGAGCACTACCTGGGACTTTCCAGAGGGTCAGATGGCTGTCAGTCAGTACATTCTGGGGATTATTTTTACTCCAGAACGTTCCTGTGGGTAGAGAATGGGACTTGGCCTATCCTTGAACCCAGGCAGGAGGGGGAAGCTGTAAGAAGGGTGTGGGACTGGAAAAAGTCCTTAGGTTCCCACAGCTGCTCCAGCTGCTAGCCCCCTTACTACTTGGGTACCCACAGGGGATGATGAAACAACCTTGTCATCAAGTTCACAGTGGCTGGCATGAAGGCCAGTTGGACTGCTGGTTCTTAACTCCTCTCTCCCCAGACTTAACACAGAACTGTTGCTTACTAGACAGGGACTCTGCATTGGAAATAAGGTGCCCCCATCCTATTCCCGCCTTTGCAATCACACTGTAACCCCTAAAGTTGCAGGATACATGTTGCTTCCAGAGAATGCTTGTTGAACTTGTACCTCGGAACTTATATGGCCTGATTGTAAATACAACTGAGGATTTTTATGCTTTTATGTTATACTACAGCTTGCACCCAGAGTGACTTATTATTATGGGGAAGATGTCTTCAACCTGCTACCACCTTCAAACTATTAGGTTAGAAAGGTGGCCATTTCTGCTGTGTTACTAGGCTCTCTCTTTGACATAGGGCTGGCTGGAGCTGATAGTGTAGGGGCCTCAGAAACATCTCAAGGATTCAAGATGGGCATTACTGAAAGGGGGGGAATGAGAAGGATAGGGTGATTCCATGACAGACTTCAAATTATCAGTTAAGGAGATTAAGTCAATTACTAATAGAAAAAAACCAGACTCCAGTCTTCAAACCCTGATAATGCTTCCAGAATGCCTAGAGAGAGAGTAAGATAAAGCTCATCTACACCAGAATTCTCAGCAACAGTTCCCAGCCTTCAGACCCGAATAATGATTTTGGAATATCTCTAAGACACAAAGTAAGATAAAGCTCATCTACTCAAGAATCCAAATGTGCTTTAAATTGAAGCTTTGAGGTCACTTGCTTGTTTCTCTATCTTTGTAATGGGGAGATCCCAGCCTGCTGAACTTCATGTAGAATAAAAAACTCTTTGCATTTACATAGTATTTGAGTCCTGGGTGTCATTCTTCAGCAAATCATGGACCCTTACAATATGTGGTCCCCTTTTTCCTTTGCCTCCACATCATGAGGACAAATAGAGTAGAGTCAAAGAACGGGTAGTGGATGAAACCTCAATGGAAGTGATTTTTCTGAGATATGCTTTAGAGAGGCAACAAGTTTATTTGGAATGAGTTCAGGGTTATGTGGTTTTAGTGAAGGGGGTCGGATTTTTAGGGTGGGTACCTATCATTGCTTAGGTTACCAAAAACTGCCTCATTTGCATGGAGAAGCATTCCAGGAATTCCAGGAGCTTGCTGGGCAGGAGAATGGAAGCTTAACCTGTAATCTCATCAAGGTGAATGACATTCCTCAGGTAGAGTATGGGGCTTTAGGGATTTCCAGACAAGGTCAGAGAAGAAAAAGCCCTGGTGGTAAATGGAGACTTCTATTTTGGGCCAAGCTCAGAGAGCTATCAAACAATGACAGACTTTGGCCTTAATTAGAAGGGTTTCCCCATAGACATATTTAGAAAATCCTGAGACATCATAACCCTGCCAAAACTGAACTGTGTAATCAGCAAATGTATAGGCTACAAGGTCACTTGCCAAAAGCAGCATTGGCATTAGTATTCAAAACAATGAAATGCTCCAAGGTCAATTTAATAAAACACATACAGAGAACACTTAAAATGTCCCCAAGAGAAAATATGGTTTGAATCAGTGAATGAAAAATGTGTTTCTGAATCAAGTTCTTTGGGTTGCTAGTTTTTCCTGAATTGGTCTATAAATTTAATCCAATCTCCATGCAAACTCTAGGAGACAAATTTTGTGAAAACCAAATCAAAACAAACCCAGTTTGTATTTCTCTGAAGCTGAAAGTTTGTTTCATTGAAAGATAATACTTTTTAAAGAATAAAAAGCTTGCAGGCTTAAAGATTGTTATCTAGTGGAGTACTCCCCCCTTATCATCAGAGGAGAGCAGGATAGGGATAGGGCTATGTAAGAGGGAGACTGAGAGGAGAGGGTGGCTGCAATCTGGAAGTGAAGTGAATAAATAAATTATTCTGAGCTTTTGGACTAATATCCACTTATCAGTGAGTGCATACCATGTGTGTGTGCTTGTGATTGGGTTACCTCACTCAGGATGATATTTTCTAGTTCCACCCAATTGCCTAAGAATTTCCTGAATTCATTGTTTTTAATAGATCAGTAGTACTCCATTGTGCAAATGTACCCATTTTCTGTATTCATTCCTCTGTTGAGAGACATCTGGGTTCTTTCCAGCTTCTGGCTATTATAAATAAGGCTGCTATGAACATAGTGGAGCATATGTCCTTATTACATGTTGGAACATCTTCTGGGTTTATGTCCAGGAGTGGTATAGCTGAGTCCTCAGGTAGTACTATGTCCAATTTTCTGAGGAATCACCAAACTGATTTCCAGAGTAGTTTTACCAGCTTGTAATCCCACCAGCAATGGAGGAGTGTTCCTCTTTCTCCACATCCTTGCCAGCATATACTGTCCCCTGAGCTTTTCATCTTGGCCATTCTGACTGGTTTGAGGTGGAATCTCAGGGTTGTTTTGATTTGCATTTCCCTAATAACTAAGGATGCTGAACATTTCTTTAGGTGCTTCAGAGCCATTCAAGTTTCCTCAGTTGAAAATTCCCTGTTTAGTTCTGTATCCCATTTTTTAATAGGGTTATTTTGTTCTCTGAAGTATAACTTCTTGAGTTCTTTGCATACAGACTTTGAACTACAACAATTAATCCCATAAGTGTATATATTTGTTGTGTATTAGTAAATATTAAAAACAATAGATTAAATGTAATCAAGCATGTTGCTAATGAAACTCACTTTAGCCAAAAAAATAAATTATTCCATTTACTAATACAATCTACCTCTCAACTCAAAAGTAGATGTTTATATTTCCTTTTATTTTTTTTCTAAATCCTAGGGAGTTATTTTTGAAGAGAGAATAATTTATTAAGATGTATTCCTTGACAAACCAAATTTAATACAAATTCCATAAATAATAATTCCTTCAGCCAATATCTTTCTCACATTGTTCTTCTCTAAATATGACTACATTAATTAGAATATTAATTTATTTAAGAAATATTTTAAAATTTTAAATGTCTTTGTAACAATTTCCTCTTTGTGTAACCTTCATTGAGCACATTTCTGAGCTCGCCAATTCATATACACTGAGACATCACTACAGTCACTTAAAAAATAAATAAATCAAAGAGCTCATCTAAATATTATTTCAGAATTAATCAATTTAAAGAACAGAACACTGAAAATTTAACTACTTTACGTTTTATGATCTACTGCCAACAGATATCCCAACAAATCAAAGTGTCCTTCAAAATGGACCAGAGTCTTATCAAAGACTGCATGGTGAGAGGCTTCTCTCGTATCTCCCTCTCATAACATAGTTATGACTGAATACCAAGACAGGACTGTTGATGAAAGTAATAAATTTGAAAGCTAGTTTAGTATACTATTTTGATTTCTAATAGAAATTTCTTTCAAATGTGAAGACATCATTTGGGTGAAAAAAATTATACTTAAAATTCTTATACTAAAGTCTCTGTGAATCATTATTTTTAATGGAAATAAGATCCTGGACTAATAAATAAACAGTTAATCTTGAAGAAATAAAATAGCTTTAAACACTCCATCTACAGTTCACAAAGAAATGAAGATTGTCTTCACCACCCATCATCGCCACCTGTCATTACTTCTAGGACCCTAGAAAGAATTGCACTTTAGTTCAACCAGATGAAGAAAGAAAGGATTTCTCTGAAAGCATTCTATTTCCAATATTTGTTGGAAAATATGATTAGAAGAACTATTACTTTATTTGACAAAGTCACTAATGTAATTTCAGTGTTTTATCACACAATTGGTTCAATGCCCCAGTGAAACAGATTAGGACATTGAGCACTTTAGATCTCTCTGCACATCTTTGATCCTTTACAACACAATTTCCCAATTCCTTAGAAGCTCTGGGTTCAAATTGTATCTAGTAAGCAGAAAGTATCAAGTACAGTGGATGCCTTGGAAATCATACGACCATGGGGAGAATTATTAACATAGTTAAATTGCAATGCTTCTTTTTTCGTAATGATTTTCTTCATTTCCTTAAGGTGTTCACTGTGGGAAATTTTGTCTTTAACATTTATTTTTATATATTAACATATGCTTACATAAAATTCAATAACATCTAGAAGGTATTTAGAGTATTTATGCTTGTTAAGACACCATGACCAAAGCAACTTAGTGTTTCAGAGATCATGACCATGATGGCTGGGAGAATGGCAGCATGAAGCCAGGAGTGGGGCTTGATCAGTAACTAAGACCTTATATCTTGAAAGACAACCTTAAAACAGACAGCTACTGGATGATGGTCCACTGTAGTTCTGGGCAATTTCATGAACTATAATACATGAATCACTTTTACTTTCCACAATTACCTCTCTCATCACCATTATTTTGTAATATGCACTAAAATTCAGTATTGGGAACTTTACAATAGTTCATTTGAGAATGTGGATAAAATATATTTCTACTATTCTATACTGCTAAGACTAAGAATGACTCCCAAAAGACCAGATAAATGAGTTCATTGCTATTAGTCCCTGAACCTAACAAGATCACTAATGAGCTCCCAAGAGTCCATCTTTGTAGAAATAACTGAGTGTTTTAAAAGTCTTCCTAACTATGTTTTAGTTTGGAAGTGGCAGTTGTTCTTTACCCTGTTTGTAATGATTGCCTACTTTCTTCCGAGATACTGTTTGAGATGAAGCAACAAGTCATTAATTCCTCATAAAATAGTGAAGACCAGTATTAACAAACCAGCCACAGCTCCAGTGTCTTTTGCTTTCTCCTTCTCCAGAACAAAGCTACTCATATAATTAAAAAATAAACTCTTCCTTTTCTCAAAGAATATGGGAAAGAGATTCAACTGACCAAAAATCCCCAAGTACAGTTTTTTACATTAAAAAAAGAAATTAGTTTAATTATCTTTAATTGAATTATTTTCTCCCTGAGTAATTAACTAGGTTTCCAGTATCAGATGTGATTTTTTTTTCTAGTTGAGTCTTAAATCCAATTAGAAAGCTACTTGTTACCACCAAGATATGTGGTCACTACTGTACCCTTAGGGCTACTCTACAACACTAATCATTGATTCATAGGCATCAAAATATGGTAGGACTGTTAGTGGTCTCCTTCTTTTGGAAGCTTACATTATGTCTTCAGAGTTCATTTTTAAATGATTTGGAGTCATTAATCCCTGGTAATAAAGTGCCAGAGCACTTTAAAATCTATGTATGGTTTTATGTCTTCAAATCTGAGACTATCTAATCTTAAACTAGAAAAAAACTAATGTAATTTTCAACAAAATGATGAGCAAAATGTTTTAAGAATACTAACTATATAGGTTGTTGCTGGACATGTTTGGGAGAATAACCTAATGAAAAGAACTGGTTTTGTTTGTTTTTATTTTTATTTTGGTTAGTTGGGGTTTTTAGTAGAATTAATATTTAATTCCAACTTTATCAGAATATTTAACATTAAATTTCAAGCATCCTTCAATTACTTCTTTGTAAACATCCTCATTAAATTACAAAGTTTTTGCAAGGCAAAAGACACCGTCAAAAAGACAAAGCGGCAACCAACTAACTGGGAAATGATCTTTACCAACCTTACATCCGACAGAGGGCTAATATCCAAGATATACAAAGAACTCAAGAAGTTAAACTCCAGAGAGGCAAGTAACCCTATTAAAAAATGGGGTACAGAGCTCCACAAAGAGTTCTCACCTGAAGAATATCTAATGGCTGAGAAGCACCTAAAGAGATGTTCATCATCCTTAGTCATTAGGGAAATGCAAATCAAAACAACCCTGAGATTCCATCTCACACCAGTCAGGATGGCTAAGATCAAAAACACAGGAGACAGCAGTTGTTGGCGAGGATGTGGAGAAAGAGGAACACTCCTCCACTGCTGGTGGAATTGCAGGCTGGTACAACCACTCTGGAAAGCAGTCTGGCGGCTCCTCAGAAAACTGGGCATGACACTTCCGGAGGATCCGGCTATACCACTCCTGGGCATATACCCAGAGACTTTACCTGCATGCAATAAGGACACATGCTCCACTATATTCATAGCAGCCTTATTTATAATAGCCAGAAGCTGGAAAGAACCCAGATGTCCCTCAACGGAGGAATGGATTCAGAAGATGTGGTATATTTACACAATGGAATACTACTCTGCAATTAAAAACAATGAATTCACGAAATTCCTAGGCAAATGGTCAGAACTTGAAAATATCATCCTTAGTGAGGTAACCCAATCACAAAAGATCACACATGGTATGAAGTCACTGATAAGGGGATATTGACCCAGAATCTCAGAATACCCTAGACACAATCAGCATATCAATAGATTTCTAAAAAGATGGAAGGAGAGACCCCTGGTCCTGGAAAGACTGGATGTAGGGGAACGCCAGGACAGAGTAATGAGAGGGGGTTGAACGGAGAAAAGAGGGAGGGAAGGGGGCTTATGGGACTTTCGGGGAGGGAGGAAACGGGAAAGGGGAAGTGATTTGGAATGTAAATTAAAAAAATAAAATAAAATTAAATTTAAAAAAAAAAAAAACATTGTAAAGGAGACAATATTATTTATGATATATTATGTTTCTTTGTGAGAAAAGAGAAGGCCTTCCAAGGAAAACAACAAACTCTAGCATAAAAAGCTGCAATAGGACCAGACACATATTCTTACATCAAGGCTGGATAAGGCAAGACAGTAAGAGACAAAAAGTCCCAAAGTCAGAGACAGCTCTCAGTCCCACTCATATAAATCCCACAAGAACCTCGAACTACACAACCATATCATAAATGCAGAGGATCTAAGTCAGACCCATATAGAACTCCCTCATCTCTGTGAGTCAACTTGAGTCCTGGTCAGTACATTCTATGGGCCATGTTCTTGTGGTGTCCTTGATCACTCTAGCTTCTCCAAATCCCTCATTCCCCTCCTCTGCAGGACCTTGTATCCCTGATCTCTCCAAGACTTTAACATGAAGGAATGTTGGGTTTTATCAAAAGTTTATTCAGCAGCTAATGAGATGATAATGTGATTGTTTTCTTTCCGCATTTACATGATAGATTACATTGACAGATTTTCATATATTGAACCATCCCTGCATCCCTGGGATGAAGGCTACCTGATGTTTTTGATGTGCTCTTGGATTCTGTTTTTGCATCAACGTTCATAAGGTAGATTGGTCTGAAATTCTTTCTTGTTTGAATATCTGTGGGGTTTAGGTATCAGGGTGACTGCAGCCTCATAGAATGAGTTCGGCAGCGTTTTGTCTGTTTGTACTTTGTGGAATAGTTTGACAAGTATTGCTATTAGCTCCTCTTTGAAAGTATGGTGGATGCCAGGCGGTGGTGGCGCACTCCTTTAATCCCAGCACTTGGGAGGCAGAGGCAGGAGGATTTCTGAGTTCGAGGACAGCCTGGTCTACAGAGTGAGTTCCAGGACAGCCAGGGCTACAGAGAAACCCTGTCTCGAAAAACCAAAAAAAAAAAAAAAAGAAAGTATGGTGGAATGCTGCACTAAAACCATCTGACATTGGGTTTTTTTTTAGTTTGGGAGACTTGTAATTACCTCTTCTATTTCCTTTGGGATAATAGGGTTGTTTAAATAGTTTACCTGATCTTGATTTGATTTTGCTAAGAGTTATCTGTCTACAAAATCATCCTGTCTTAGTCAGCGTTTCTATTCCTGTACAAATACCATGACCAAGAAGCAAGTTGGGGAAGAAAGGGTTTATTCAGCTTACACTTCCACACTGCTGTTCATCATCAAACAAAGTCAGGACTGGAACTCAAGCATGTCAGGAAGCAGGAGCTGATGCTGAGGCCATGGAGGGGTGTTTCTCACTGGTTTGCTTCCCCTGGCTTGCTCAGCTTGCTTTCTTATAGAACCCAAGACCACCAGTCAAGGGATGGCACCACCCACAATGGGCCCTCCCCCATTGATCAGTAATTGAGAAAATGCCTTACAGCTGGATCTCATGGAGGCATTTCCTCAACTGAAGCTCCTTTCTCTGTGATAACTCCAGCCTGTGTCAAGTTGACACACACAACCAGCCAGTACATATCCATTTTGTTAATATTTTCCAATTTTTGGAGTTTAGGCTTTTGAAGTAAGACCTAAGGATTTTTTTAATTTCCTCAGTGGCTGTTATGTCCTCCTTTTCATTTCTGATTTAGTTTATTTGAATACTATCTCTCTGTCTTTCACTTAGTTTGTTCAAGGCTTTGTTCATCTTGTTGATTTTCTCAAGAACCAGCTCTTAGTTTTGTTGATCCTTTGTAGTGTTTGTAGTGTTACATTTTTTTTATTTGAACTAGTATGATTGTTTCCTGCCATCTTATCTTCCTCTGTGTGTTTGCATTTTTTTAAGAGTGTTCATATGTACGGTTAAATTGTTGGTAGAAGAAATCTCTAATTTTTTTTTATGGAGGCACTTAATGCTATAACTTTCCTCCTAGCACTTTTTTCATTGTTTCCCATAAATTTGGGTATGTTCTGCCTTCATTTTCACTGAAATCTGGAAAGTCTTCAATTTCTTTCTTTGTTTCTTGATATTTTTTACTCAGTGACCCAGAGATCACTGAGTAAGAGTTGTTCAGTTTCTGTTGTTTCTGTTGTTGAAGTCCAGCATTAATCCATGGTGGTCTGATAAGATAGAAGGCATTATTTCAAATTTCTTGTATCTGTGGATGATTGCTTACTAACCAACATTAGGATCAATTTTGGAGACAGTTCATAAGGTGTTAGAGGGGAAGGTATATTCATTTCTGTTTCGATGAAATGTTCTGTAGACATCTGTTGGGTTTATTTGATTGAAAACATCAGGTAGGTTTATTGTTTCTGTTTATTTTTATTTTTATTTTTTGTCTGGATGACCTATTGATTGATGAGAGTGCAATGCTAAAATCCACCACTATTAATATGTGGGGTTCAATGTGCAATTTAAGCTTTAGCAATGTTTCTTTTACAAAAATGGTTGCCCATGCATTTGGAGCAGAAATGTTCAGAATTGAGATGTCTTCTTGGTAGATTTTTCCTTTGATGAGTATGAAGTGCCTTTCTCTGTCTCTTGTTTAGTTTTGGTTGAAAGTGTATTTCATTAGATATTAGAATAGCTGCTCCAGTTTGCTTTTTGAGTCAGTTACCCTGGAAAAATTTTTTCCAACCTTTTATTCTGAGGACTTTTCTATCTTTATTGATGAGGTGCGTTTCTTGTATGCAACAGAATGGTGGGTACTGTTTTCACATCCATTCTGTCAGCCTGTGTGTTTTAATTGGGTAATTGAGTCCTCTAATGTTCTTGACAGATATTAATAAACATTGACTGTTAATTCCTGTTATTTTTAAGTTGGTGGTGTTAGTGTGCTAGTGTGTGTGTGTGTTTGTGTGTGTGTGTGTGTGTGTGTGTGTGTAATTCTCTTGCTTTGTTTTTGCTAGTATGCAATTATTTATTTTTTCTGATTTTATGGTATCATTATATGCCTTGGGATGCAGTATTCATTCTAGTATTTTTTGTACATTTGTAGAAAGATATTATGTAAATTTGGTTTTGTCTTGAAATATCTTGGTTCTTCCCTCTATGACGATTGAGAGTTTTGCTGGGTTTAGGAGTCTAGGTTGGACTCCTGGGCATATACCCAGAGGCTTTACCTGCATGCAATAAGGACACATGCTCCACTATATTCATAGCAGCCTTATTTATAATAGCCAGAAGCTGGAAAGAACCCAGATGTCCCTCAACGGAGGAATGGATTCAGAAGATGTGGTATATCTACACAATGGAATACTACTCTGCAATTAAAAACAATGAATTCACGAAATTCTTAGGCAAATGGTCAGATCTTGAAATTATCATGCTTAGTGAGGTAACCCAATCACAAAAGAACACACATGGTATGCAGTCACTGATAAGGGGATATTGACCCAGAATCTCGGAATACCCTAGACACAATCCGCATATCAATAGATTTCTAAGAAGATGGAAGGAGAGACCCCTGGTCCTGGAAAGACTGGATGTAGGGGAACGCCAGGACAGAGAAATGAGAGGGGGTTGAATGGAGAAAAGAGGGAGGGAAGGGGGCTTATGGGACTTTCGGGGAGGGAGGAAACGGGAAAGGGGAAATGATTTGGAATGTAAATTAAAAAAAAATAAAATAAATAATTAAAAAAAAGGAGTCTAGGTTGGTATGTGGGAATTATTTGAAGCTGAGAGAAATCTGTCCAGGCCCTTCTACCGTTTATAATCTCTGTTGAGACATGTTGGGTGTGATTCTGATAGGTCTGCCTTTGTATGATACCTGGACTTTTTCCCTTGCAGCTTTTATTATTCTTTCTATATTCTGTACATTTAGAGCCTTGATTATTATGTGGTGGATGGCTTTCTTTTCTGATCCAATCTAATTGGCTTTCTGTATGTTTTTTGTATGTTCATAGGCACCTCTTTAAGTTGAGAAAGTTTTCTTTTAAGATTTTCTTGAGCTGGAGAGATGGCTCAGTGGTTAAGAGCACTGACTGCTCTTCCAGAGGACCTGAGTTCAATTCCCAGCAACAATATGGTGGCTCACAACCATCTGTAATGCAATCCAAGACCCTCTTCTGGTGTGTCAGAAGACAACAACAGTGTACTCATATAAATAAAATAAATCTTTAAAAAAAGATTTTGTTGCCGGGCGGTGGTGACGCACGCCTTTAATCCCAGCACTTGGGAGGCAGAGGCAGGCGGATTTCTGAGTTCGAGGCCAGCCTGGTCTACAGAGTGAGTTCCAGGACAGCTAGGGCTACACAGAGAAACCCTGCCTCGAAAAACCAAAAAAAAAAAAAAATTTTTTTTGTTGAAAATGTTTTTCTGATCCTTGGAGCTCTGGGACTCTTTCACCTCTTCTATTCCTATTATTTTTAGGTTAGTGCTTTTCATGATATCCCAGATTTCCTGGATGTTTTCTGCAAGAAATTTTTGATTTAACATTTTTTGACTGGTGTTCAGTTACTTATATTATATCTTCTACACCTGAGATTGCATCGTTTATCTCTTGTATTTTGTTGGTGATGCTTGTATCTATTGTTCCTGTTCTCTTCTCTAGGTTTTCCATCTCCAGGATTCTCTCAGTTTGCGTTTTCTTTATTGCTTCTATTTTCATTTTCAGGTCTTGGACAGTTTATTTATTTCTTTCACATGTTTAATTATATTTTCTCTATTTCTTTCAGGTATTTATGTTTATTCTCTTTAAAGGCCTCTATTTGTTTGTTTGTATTTTCTTGTATTTCTTTAAACCATTTATTCATTTCCTTCTTTAAAACATCTATCATCTTTATAAGATTGGATTTATAATTATTTTCTTGTGCTTTGGTTGTTAGATATCCAGGGCTTGCTGTAGTAGGATATCTGTGCTCCGAAGGTGTCATATGGTTCTTGCTTTTGTGGATTGTGTTCCTATGCTGGTCTTTAACCATAAGCTTATCCTTGGATGCTTCTATTGTAGCATGTATGGAGGGCGGGGCTAACCTTGATGATCCTGGTGCAGCAGGCCTTGGTCGGGTATCTTTGGGCTAAACAATGGAACTCAGGGGGCATTGCAAGTCTTCTAGAAGTAAAATGTGCCACTGAGGACAAGGTTATAAAGGGATTGGGGTGGAGAAGGCAGGTAGAGAGGTGGTGGAACCATGGAACTCCAGGTGATAATATTCTGCTCTGGACAGCTGAGCATGCCCTAGAGGACCATGGGCAGGTGACAGGAGACTGGATGTGGGGTAAAAATACTACCACTATGGTTTTGTATAAGCAGGTCTGATGAAGGTGGTTGGAGAAGTGGATGGACAGTGAAGGTCTCAGCGACAGCGTCCATCCAAGGCATCTTGGTATGCCCCAGAAGACGAAGGATGGGTGCAGGGTAATGGTTGATTGGAAGAAATCTCCCCTATATGATTCCGGATCAGCAGGTCTAATTATGACTATGTTTTCATTCATTCATTCACTCTTTCAGTGTTTTAATGTACCAAAATAAAGTATAATAAAATTAAAACAAAAACTCATGTTAAAGTTCAGCATGTCAAATCAACAGAAAGAAAAGCCAAAGAGAAAGCATGGTAATAAGGGACCTACCTACTTGTTCACATATGGAGGAGTTTCAAAACAAAAAATTAAACTGGAGGCAGTAATATATAAGCAGAAGATTTGGTGCAAATCCATGTGGGACCTCTCCATGCTGCATCAATCTCTGTGAGTTTAGATAAGCTTTGCTCATGTTGATTTAGAAGGCCTTGTTCATTTCTGAGTTCGAGGCCAGCCTGGTCTACAAAGTGAGTTCCAGGACAGCCAGGGCTACACAGAGAAACCCTGTCTCGAAAAATCAAAAAAAAAAAAAAATAGAAGGCCTTGTTCTCTTGGTATCTTCCATTCCTCCAGCTCTTGAACTCTCTCTGCCTCAACTTTCATGTTGTTTCCTGACCTCTGAAGTGAACAAGTTGATAAAGACCTCACATTTAGGGTTTAATGTTGCAAGGTCTTTCACTCTGTATATATTATCTGTTTATGAGTCTCTATGTGTGTTCCCTTCTACTGTAGGAAGAAGATTCTCTGATGATGAATGAACAAAGCACTCATTTTTGTGTATAGTAAAATACCATTAGGAATAATTTTCTTACTACATATTTTTTCTTTGTTGAGACCAGTATTATTTGATTTTATCCTAAATCTCTGGGTTATCTTGTCTCAGTTTCTTGGCCACCAAAGAAGTGTTAGGGTATGGGATACATCTCATGAAGTGACCCTTAAGTCAAATCAGTCATTGGTTGGTTACTCCCACAAGTTTGGTGACACCATTGCCCTGGCATATCTTGCAGACAGTATACAAATGTAGATGAAAGATTTCTGTCTGACTTGGTGTTTTCATTTCTCTTAGTCTTGGCAACAACCTGAATTATAACTTCAATCGCTTCAAAACTATATGAGCTACTCTAAGAATGAACTAAGGTATTGAAATTCTTATATATATTCCAAAGAGTTGTTTATTTATATATTGCTTAACTTACATATTTTAATTACATTCTGTATAATACCTATATAAAGTGGTTTGTGAGTTTGAGTGTGTTTACTTTAAAGCACGTCTAAAAACAGAAGATATCTCCCAACCTCTTTTTACTATCTGCTAATTGTACATAAGAAACATTTCCACTGAGAGCACTCTCCCAAGAAATTTTCTGTGCTAACACACCTGGGAGAGGGATAAATGAGTGGTCTGGTTGAAAACAGTGCATCCAATATTTAAGACTACGTACAGCAAGCATACAATAGTATACTCACAAACTATGGTAGATACTTTCTACTACTGGCTGCCTGATGTAGTTTCTATGGCACTGTGTCAACTATAAAAGTAAGTTATGAGATTCTTGATTGATTATGTACCTGTGGAGAACAGTTTCCCTGTTCTCTAAAATCTGAAAGATTTAATGAAACTTTTCATAATTCCACTCCAGTGGAAAATATAAAAATAGAGTAAGTTAAATAACACTTTGTTTCAAAAGCCATGCGATCTCAGGGAAGATAGAAACATCTATGGACACTTGTATCTATTATATACATGAATGTCATACAATATTTTACCTCAGGAAATCTCTAAAATTAGAAATACTTTGTTCAGCAGTTTTAGAAACAAGTAGTTTCCTCTTTGATTTTTTTTGTCTCAGTCTCTTTATCTTAAATTTGTATAAACTAAAGCAAGTAGAGGTATTGACATATACTGAATATTTGAACAAAGTGTTAAGTCTTTATTTAATTGTTAAAGTATAATAGGAATCAGTTTTGAGTAAATAGTCAAAGTTCCTGTGATAGAATATCCATATGGGTGTGTAGGGTGTGTGTGTGTGTGTGTGTGTGTGTGAGAGAGAGAGAGAGAGAGAGAGAGAGAGAGAGAGAGAGAAGAGAAACAAACAAACAGAGAAATTTAAAGAGACTGAAATTTCATTTATAGGTTTTTGGATCAGACAAAAAATTATTAATGTGTTTGGTCTTATATCTGTATATATCTAATAAATGTTATAAGTTCAATTAAATTAAATAGCATTTGATGAAAACTAAGTATGACTGAGAGACACCACAATAAACAAATGAGCTGAAGTTCAACGATCCCAAGATGAATGCAGTCTAGAAATCGTTAAAATGACTAAATTTTGTGAGAAAATAGATCTCTGTAGTGATATAAAATAAAAAGTTACTTAAAGCAGAAGATACAAAAAAGATAAGATAAAAAGCAAAATTAAATGACTATGAGCATGAAATGTAAATGATGGAATATCATGATATAATTAAAGAGAATAGATATATTTCAGAGTAAATCACAAGTCAAGAGCATCTGTGTAGTTGCCAAATAAATATCAAGAGAAATGAAATGGCCAAGAATTATTCCTGCATTTGTCAGGTCAAAACTAAGCGTATACAATATAATCAACATTTGTATAATACAAAATAATCAAGATGTCAACAGAAGAGTAGAAGAAACACCACTCTTGTATTCCGTTATAGTAAATTCTAGGAGAATTTGTAATATTAAATACCCTTTTAAAGGCTTTAAGAACTGTCAATGGCTGATCAAATTAAATGTGAATATAAAAATACCAAATAAAAAGACAATATACTTCTTACATTGTAATTGATAGTATGTGAAAACTGAAATTATTAAAATTTTGTTTTAAACAAAGTGAAATTCTTTGTATGTGGATAGGTGTGTGTGTGAGTGTGAAAGTGGGGGGGAGGGGGGGAGAGGGAGATAAAGAGAGAGACTATATGTATGCACATGTGGAAGACAAAAGGCAACCTCTAATGTTGTTCTTTAAAAGTTGCATACCTTGCTTTATGAACTAGGGTCTCTCACTGACCTGGGCTTCACCAATTAGCCTGGTGTGATTGGCCAGAAAGTTGCAGAGATCTGTGCTTTTCTACTACCTGACTGCTGAGATTACAAGTACACACCATCACACGCAGCTTCTTTAAACACATGTACTGACTACTGAACTTGAATCCTAACTCTGTTTGCCTGACAAGCTCTTATTGAGCTATCTCCCCAGCCCATTGTAATTTATTTCACATCCCATTTTCAATTGCAAAAGAAATTAGATCAAGATTTGTTTCTGAATTCAAATTGTTTTAAAATAGAATCATGAATGATGTCAGCTAAATGAAGTATACAGGTGTCACCCTCATTCATGAAACACACATAGGCTACTAGTGCTGTTATTTTACAATTCCAGTTAATTGTATTAAGTTTTTATCTATAAAGAACATTACAAAACAGAACCAAGAGGCATAGTAACACAGGGTGTTGGGACATAGATTAGAAAATTTAAAATTTCTGTATTGTTCTCCTCTTTTAGGTGTGAAGCACATTTCATAATAGCCTAAATCTCCTATCAGGTGGGACTATTCAAATAAAAAGTTAAGATGCTGTGGAAGTGACAAAATAATTTACTAATTCATCTACTAAAATTAATAAAGTATTGATTTATTAATCAGTTGGTGGTCTTATACTACCAGATCACGTTCTTAAGGTACCAAAAGACAATTTTTACTTTCTCTTCTTCATGAAATTGGCAAAAGTGACTTGTCAACACAAAATTGTTGATAACTAAACGATGAATGCTTTCATTTGTGTGGTAGCCTATCAAGAGGTGAAGAGTGGCAGTAATTTTACCTAATTACTAATCACCCTGTGTGCTGAAGACTCCAATTAACTTTTAATCTCAATTCATTTTCCATACACCTTCAAATTAAATTTTAGATGCCATATTTAGATAGTTAACTATTTATTGCTATGATCTGCTAATAATTAAGCCCAAATATTAAAATAATTAATGTCTTAAATGACATGGTAAACTATTGAAACTATAAATTCCTAATTTTGAGAGTCCATAGAAATCACATATTGGTTTTCAAAACTTCTCGGTGCTTAATTTCGATGCTGATGATTTTCCTGATGCCAATTAACTACAGTTAAAAGATGTATTTGAAGTTTGTTGAATTGGCCATTGGGAACTGTGCTAACTCCTTCTTTATCAGAGTATATTAGCTTGAAATTAGACATTTCAACATGACATCCCCTATAATCAACTTTTGTTATACACATCCTCTCTATTGGCTTTCCTACCTCCTTCCCTCCTGTATGACTAGTTCTTTCTTTACTGTCATATGCTCTTTTACTATATTGTACATATCTCAAAAATCATACGTTGTTTGTATCTATAAAACTGGCTTATTTCACGCAACACAAACATTTCTAGCTCTATGCATTTCCTATGATGATTTAATTTTCTTTTTCTCTGATACTAAGCAAAAATTTTTTATAAATTTTCTATTCTCTTTTATTGATGTATATTTTTGCTTTTGAGCCTGTGCCATTCAGTTTTTATCATTATAAATTATGACTGTAGTTTAAAGCAGGTATTGAGGCATCGCTATTGTTGCTCCTTTTGATTAGGAATGCTGTGACTATTCAAATTATTTCATTTTCCACATGAATTTGGAGGCTGCTATTTCTATTCCTTTGAAGAATATCATTGGAACTTAATGGGTATTGTATTGAATTTATATATGGCTTTTGGCGATACACCACTTTAATACCATAAATTCTTCTGATCTGACAAACATGAAAAATTTTTCTACATTTTACTGTATTCTACTATTTCTTTACTTCTTGAAGTTTCTATTTTAAATGTATTTAATTTCTTTTATTTCTATGTCATATTATATTGATTGGTTTATATGTTGAACTATCTTAAGTTTCCTACAGTGAATCCTACTTGATCATGATGTTTGTATTTCCTCATTTTGGCTTTGTTCTGAGCCTGTTTGAGTATCAGAGTATTACTAGATTCACATGATCCATGTTTTATACTTCCTTTATTTCTCCTTAGTTAAATACTTGGAAGAACATTAGAAGTGGTTTGTCTCTTAAGATATGTATGAATTTATCAATAAACCAATTAAGTATTGATCTTTGTTATATTTGCAGATTTACTGTTTTACTCTCACTTTTATTGACTACTTTAGTTTTCCATTTTGAATTTTGTTTCAGCTTTATCTGTTCATAGATGTGCTTTGGATTTCTTGTAGATTTTTCAAATTTATAGGAGATTACATTTCTGCCTATTTTTATTATCCTTTTTCTTCTAATAATTTTGATGTTTATAGTTCTTGTTTTCTTAAACCCTTTATGTACTTTAATAGGTAATTTATTTAGATTTGTATTTGTTTAAATGCAGACCAACAACAGCTATAATCTCAAAACAGCTTTCACTCTGTCCCTTTTGCTAATGTTATATTGTATTTGTTTTTTTATGTAACTTTAGGGAAAAATTAATTTACTTCCCAAAGTCTTCAATGATAACACTCATTTAAAGATATATTGTTTAGTTACCATGTTTAATATAATTTCTGCAGATTCTATATCTCTTGATCTATATTATATTACATTACAATGTTATACGATACAAGAGATTAATTCTTTTTTTAATTTATTTACAGGCTGCTGAGTAGTGGTGGTGCATGTCTTTAGTCCCAGTACTCACAAGACAGGCAGATCTCTGATTTTGATGCCAGCAAGATCTAAAAAGAAAGTTCCAGAACATCTAGGGTTACATGGAGAAACCCTGTCTTAGCAGGAGTAGGGGGAAGCAAAAAACTAAACAAACAACAACAACAACCAAAAAAGGCATGCTTTTTTCTGTTTGATTTTATTAGTATGTGTCAGTATTGTGTTCTTTGCTGGTTTGTTTGCTATTTCTTTGTTTTGTTTTGGTTTTTTTGTTTTGTTTGCCAGAATGATCTGTCTATTATTTTAACGTAGTAACCTACGTTAGAATCTGTTCATCTCTTTTGGTTTAGTACTCCTTAAATATGCTAAGGTTTCCTATATTATTCATTCCTCATGAATTTTAAGTATTCCTGTTAGATTGTTTCTTTTATTAGTACAAAGGTATCCTTTTTATAACTATTTGCTTTTAGAATCCATTTTTCTTGCAATTTCACTTTTATTCTGTTTGACTTTGCAAATGAGATGGATGTGTTTGTTTGTTTGTTTTTAACTTCCTATGAATAATTGCTTCCTGTATGTCATTCCAGTCTGGTAGTCTCTACCTTTTAATCGGAAGATTGAGATTATTAACTCTTAATTATGAAAGGTGTATATGACTCCCTATTACATTTTCAATTGTGAAATGTTTGGTTCTTCTGTAATCTTTTTTTTTTTTTCAAGACAGGGTTTCTCTGTGTAACCCTGACTGTCCTGGAACTCACTTTGTAGACCAGGCTGGCCTCGAACTCAGAAATCCTCCTGCCTCTGCCTTCCAAGTGCTGGGATTAAAGGCGTGTACCACCACTGCCCGGCTTCTGTACTCTTTATACTATTATTTATAACCTTACCACTTTTCTCTACATTCACACTCATGGTGGTTTTGTTGGTTTTGTTTGTTTGTTTGTTTGTTTGAATCTGTGAGTAGAATTCTTGAATCATCTGTAGCAGTGGCTTCATGATCAGACATTTCTTTAGTGTTTATCATGGATTTTTTTTGGTACTTTATGAATAATAATTAGCTATTCTGGACAGAGGAATCAAATATGGCAGAAATTTTCATTAAGGAATTGAAGTACAGCATTACTCTTGGATTTTAGAGTTTATGTTATGAAAGGTAGAGTTTGTCTTTTAATTTTCTTATTATTTAATTTATGCCTATGTGTGCTTGTGGGGGTGTCCACACAAGTACAGAAATGGGTATTTTATTCTCTGGAGCTGTAGATGTGGGTAGTTGTGCTACACCCATCATGGTACTGGGAATACATGCTTGGTTTTCTAGAAAAACAGTAAGTACTCTTAAATACTGAGTAATCTCTCCATATCCCATCAACAACAACCAACTACTGTTATTTTATGGATTTATCTTTGCATGTGACTGGCACCTCTCTCAGTTTTCAATAATTTTTCTTGATTTTATGTATCTATTGTTTTAAATTAACACGGCACTTCTAAACTGTAGGTAAAATAAATCAAAGGAGAATGGCTGTAACCAATGAAAGCCACCCAAAAGAATTCATCCTACTGGGCTTTGCTGACCATCCTTGGCTGGAACTCCCTCTCTTTGTTACTCTTCTGATAACATACCCCATGGCTTTGATAGGGAACATCGCCATCATTCTGGTGTCCACCTTAGACCCTCGTCTCCACAGCCCCATGTATTTTTTCCTCACAAATCTCTCCTTTCTGGACATGTGCTACACCACAAGCATTGTGCCTCAGATGCTGTTTAACCTGGGAAGCTCCAGAAAAACCATTAGTTACATTGGATGTGTTGTTCAGCTTTATGTCTTCCACATAATGGGAGGCACAGAATGTCTGCTTTTGGCTATTATGTCCTTTGATCGATATGTGGCTATCTGCAGACCTCTCCACTACACCCTCATCATGAATCAGAGAGTATGCATTTTGCTAGTGTCTATCATGTGGCTGACTGGAGTGATCTTTGCTTTTTCAGAGGCTACACTTACATTACAATTGCCATTGTGTGGCATACATAAACTGGATCATTTATTATGTGAAATCCCAGTTCTCATAAAAACTGCCTGTGGTGAAAAGGAATTTAATGAGCTAGCACTTTCTGTGGTATGCATTTTTATACTTGCTGTTCCTCTGTGCTTGATTCTTGCTTCTTATGTTAATATTGGATGTGCAGTAGTTAGAATTAAATCTTCTGAAGGAAGGAGAAAAGCCTTTGGGACATGTTCTTCTCATCTCATTGTAGTTTCTTTATTTTATGGTCCAGCCATTAGCATGTACCTTCAGCCTTCTTCATCCATCACAAGGGACCAACCCAAGTTCATGGCTCTCTTTTATGCAGTGATAACTCCTACGCTGAATCCCTTCATCTATACCCTAAGAAACAAGGATGTAAAGGGTGCCTTAAAAAAGCTACTGAGAAGCATTTTCACTTCAAAGTGAAAGTTCTTTGGTATTGAAATTAATAATTGTAGCAATTTTATATTGGTTTCTCTAATAACAGTCATATATTCCAGGTCCACAGAATATAGCCTTCTTGCCAGACTTTTCTCATTTCTAGTATTACAGCATTGTGAGTTTTGTTTATGAATTCAGATGAAGTGTTTGACCTTTAAATAAAGAATTTCTAATGATATATTAAAATATACAAATAGACAAAAGCTATGTGTAAATGTTTACTTCTTTTTAAAACATAGCTAGTATAAGTCTTGAAACAAAAAAAAAAGGAAGTGACATTACTAATGAAGAACAATCTGGAAACATTTCTGACACTAAAGTGGGACATTTAGATGTGCCTTTGAAATTTGACATGAATCAATAAGAGAAAAAATATTTTTCTGATGTGAAAGGAATGAATTACATCAATAAACAATGAGTATATTTTTGATGAAGCTTATTTTAGAGACAAGTGGCATTCAAAATATGTTCGATTATAAATTGAAATTTCTACAATTGTCAAATCTGTACCCTCAAACTTAAAACTATCACATAAAATTCTTTACAATTCATGAAAGAAAGTTTATTAACTTGATGTTGAAACTTTGTTATTTAATAAGCCAGTTTTTGGTGGAGTATATGTTAGCTCTTTGTTACATTGGTCTGACCAGGAAAGAGAGAAAAAGCAAGACAGAGAAGAGAGGGAATGAAAGAAAGGAACTGTACTCCTCAAGGCTCACCTCCCAGTGACCCACATTCTCCATCTAGGCCCCACTTATCAAAGTTCAACACCACAAAAAAGAAACATCAACTGTGTCCCAAATATCCAATCACATGGGTCAGAGGGTAAGCATTTTATATCAAGCATAAGGGAATCTTCATTAGAATGAAGTCAGCTTTCTTGGCATAAATTTACATTATAGTAGAGAATAGAAGAGAACAGGATAAAGTGTTAAAAATGAGAGGAAAATAGCTACAAACAAAAAATATTATATACAGGAAATCTGTCTGAAAGGGCGGTAAAACTTTGTTCAGACAAAAAACAAAACAAAACCAAAAACTACAAAAACAAAAAACAGGGAAATCATACCATCAAATCCCTACAATAATCAATAAGAAGTCCTGCACCAAAAACAAAAGGATAATAGCCACTATTACAAAACCACATACAGAAGTATGTAGAACTTAGTTGAATAAATTGAAAAAAGAAAACATAATTAAGCTGTTGTAGTCCAAGAGTTACCCCCAAAACCCACACAATGCCAATCTCAGTCAGACAGGGATGGGAATTTGAATGCACACCCTAATACTAATTGATCAGGGAGCCACAACTCAGAATTAGGGTGCCAAGTTAAGATGATGAACATTCCTCATGGCCAACTTCTAAAGGAAAAAACCCCAATGAGCTCATGTGTATGTGTAGGAAGTGACGCTTGGCTCTGACCCAAGTTACTTTGGCTACCTAGACAGAACATTTCTAACTGACCTGCATTCTGGCTGGTCCTAAGTGGAGCTTATGGTTCTGGAATTTCTTCAGATTAACAAACATGAGAACGTACAGAACATCCCTGAATATGAAGTTGACCCCGCTCTGAGGCAAGTTATTTTTCTGTGGCAGAAGCTGTGAGCTCAATAGCCAGAGGAGCTGCCTGCTGAACAGTGCAAGCTGGAGTGGTGGGTCCTCTATGGGTATAGGTGGGAGACAGTCGGGTAAGCTATTGGAGGACAGGCAAAAGTGCTACTGAAAAGCAAATCCTTGAAGATTCAAAAAAGGTCTGCCTCTCTGAACTTCTGGGCCGGAAAGCACTCATCTGGTGTACCTCCAACAAGCTCGAACCCTAGGGGAGGTGCTCATGTCACTCAAGACACACAGAAGCTACAGACAGACCTGCCAGTCAAAGAGGAGGAAGTCGGGTTCCACTTAGTCGCTGAGCCGGCTTGAGTGGTTGGGTGTGTATGCTCTGATCGCTGCTGCTGGGGACTATGAGGTGCAATCAGGAAAGCTCCGGAGTTTCAACATGGTGAGCACAGGGTCACTTCCAACTATGTGGAGGAGCAGGGGGCTAAGCAGCAGGAGCTAGTTTGGTGGGTCTTTCCCTGGTGTAGGTGGTAACTGACTGCTCTTTGTAAGATCTCTTGTAGTTCTAATCACCTCTGGACCCAGAGGCAGCCTCTGTATAACTTCACTGTGGAGGGCTGCATCTGCACAATGCCTTGTGTGTAATAAAAACATCCTTGGCAGGATGCCAAACTCGAAGAACCCTAGTTTCTACATATTCTGCCCTTAGCACCTTACATTAAGGCATAAGATACAATTGGAGTTAATTTTGTGGAAATTGCATCCCATGTATTAGGTAGCAATTGAGTATTTAAACTCTGCTGTAAAAGAGTAGAATTGAAGATGTGAAAGATTTACTAGTGCTTAGGAGAGAGTAAGTCACACCAAGTAGAATTTAGCTGAGGGAGGACTGACTGTAAAACACTTACAGGTAAGTAGTATGCTAACCAGGCCTGTTAGAGATTAGAGTATAGGATACATGTTTGTTCACCAGGTTTGTCCAGATATATGACTTCAAACCATAAGAAAGGATACAACACTGATTTACATTCAAGGCCCATCACTATATCAGAGATCTCTAACAAGCTGCTCAATGTGGCATTACTGGATCACAATCAACATTATGGCCTGGAGTGCCACAAAGGTTCAGTTTTCTTGAGAAAAGCATAGTTCTGCTACATGGGTAAGATGACACCAGGTGACAACTATTTGGAATGGTAAAAAAGCGCTGTTGTGTTGAGTGCTGGCCTCATCAAGCTAGCCTTTCCCTGAGGTCTGCATGTATGGAAAATGACATAGCTCCTTCTCAAACCCTGGAACCTGCTTGACAGAGCCAGTAACAGTCTGGGGCCTAGGCCTTGGGGGCTTTCCCTAAGTTCCTGAGATAGAAAGATTAAAATAGAGCTCCTTCTTTAAAACCAGGAATATACTTCGGAGAGCTGGTAATGGTCTTGGGACACCACCTTTGGGAGGGATTGCTTCAGATTCTGAGAGTACAACTCTTCCCATCACATGTGGCTGTGGTTATCAGTCCCAAGGACACTGTAGATTTGGGCAGGAATGTTCTTGAGATACCCTGAGCTCCCCTTGTGCAGCACTGTTTGATTAGAATCCTCCTGAGTGTGTCCCATTGTATGATAGTTTCTCCTGACCTCATAGAATTCTTCCATTTCCCCATTGTAAGTAGTATAGAAGATGGTATTCTTCTTAAGAAGCTTACATAGCATAAGATATAGCTTGTGTAAGACCTCCCCACCCCAGTGTTTATACTGTTTGTCCTACCATCAGCCAGACTCCTTTAGGGATGTCCATCTGACCCACCCAGAAAACAACGCAGCTGAATGTGACACATTCTCACCACCGAGATCCTGCCTGACTACAAAAGATTACCAGGTCAGACTCTGTATTCTCCATTAGAATGATTCCTCACGAAGGTCACACTTGAGATTCTAGGGATTTACTAGTGCACTAAGTTTCCACACTAACCCAAAATATCACCTAAATCCAGCTGGTTTTCTCTGCACTCCACTCTCTTCCTCCATCTCCCCAGCTGATCTTCCACTCCTGTCCTCAGTCACTCTTATTCACCCACAGAATCTATTCTATTTTCCCTTTCTAGGGAAATCCATGCTTCCAGCTTATATACCTCCTCTTTTCCTATATCTTCTCTGGGTCTGTAGATTTTAGCTAGAATATCATTTACCTACTAGTTAATATCATTTATAGGTGAATGTCTAACATATATTTTTCTAGGTCTTGGTTTCTCCTCTTGGGGTGATTCTCTTCTAGTGTCATCTATTTTCCTGTAAATTTCATGATGTCATGCCCCAATCCCAATGCCAGAGGTTTTATGTATTCACTTAACATCCTGAATGTTGCCACCCTTTTCTAGGCCCCCACCATACATAGTCCCTCCCTATATTTCCCCTTCCCTTCTTCTCTGGGAGGTTAGAGGACCCCTCTGGGTGTGCCCCCATCTGGCACATCAAGTCTCTGCAGGATTAGATTCATCATCTCCCACTGTGACTTGAAAATACAGCCTCATTAGGAAACAGGATCCACAGCCGGGCAACAGTTTCAGGGGAGCCCACTTAAAGACTAAGCTGCACTTCTGCTACATGTGTGCAGTTGACCTAAGTTCAGTCCCTGTATGTTCTTTGGTTGGTGGTCCAGCCTCTGAGATCCCACAGGGTCCAGGTTATTTGACTCCTGTGGAGTTCCTATCCCCTTTGGGTTCCTCAATCCTTCCCTCAACTCTTCAGTAATACTTGCTGAGCTCCATCCAATATTTGGGTATGGGTCTCTTCATCTGTTTCAGTGTGCTGCTTGGTGAAGCCTCAAAGGGAACAATTATGCTAGCCACATGTCTGTAAGTATAAGAAAGTATCATGAATAGTGTCATGATTTGGTGCTTGCCCATGGGATAAGTATCAAGTTGGGCTAGTCATCGTGGAACTATTTTCTTAGTCTCTGCTATATCTCTGTCCCTCCATTTCTTGTACACAGGACAAATTTTGGCTCAAAAGTTTTGTGGGTGGGTTGGCATCCTTATCACTCCACTCTGGGTGCTGCTTGGCTACAGAAAGTGACCATTTCAGAATCCATATCCCCATTGCTAGAATTCTCAGCTAAATTCACCCCCATAGATTCCTGGGTAGCCTAACCCATCCCAGATCTCTGACAAGTTCTAGATATGGCACCCACCCTTGCCAGTTGCTTATTTCTATTCATTCTCTTTGCCCTCTGGCCCTCTTTCCTGTCTCTCCCCCAGAAGTGATTCACAATCTCCACATTCCCTTCCCCAGCTCCATTCCCACCCAATCCCCTATCTCCATCTACCTCCTAGAACTATTTTATTCTTCCTTCTTGTGAAATTCAAGTCACCTTGCTTGGGCCTTTTTTCTTGTTCAGCTTCTTTGGGTCTGTGGAGTGGAGTGTGTGAATCCTGTACTTTATGGCTAATATCTACCTTTAAGTGAGGACATACCGTGCATGCTCTTTTGGGTCTTGGTTACCTCATTCTGAATGATATTTTCTGGTTCTATCTAGTTGACCACAATATTCATAATGTCCTTGTTTTTAATAGCTGAGTAGTAAATATTTGATTGTGTAAATGAGCCACATTTTCTGCATACATTTGTTGGTTAAAGGGCATCTGGGTTGTTTCCATTTTTTGTTTTGTTCTATTGACAGTGTCCTTTGCCTTGCAGAAGCTTTTCAATTTCATAATTTCCCATTTATCAGCTATTGACCTTAGTGCCTTATTTATTGTTGTTCTGTTCAGGGTGTTGTGACCTGTACCAATTGATAAGTTATATCTTCACCAGTAAAATGATCCAGTTTAAATCACTTTATTAGATTATATAAAGGAAGGTTTATTTGGAAGCTATTGTCAGATGAATTCACTGGTCCTAATGACCAAGGCCAAGGAAGTTGCCTTGGGAAGAGAGAGGAGAGGAGAGGGAAAGAGGAAGTACATGTGAATAGAGAGAGAAGAGAAAGAATGGAAGAGAGAGTGGGGAGACCAAAACATCTAGATTATGTAGGGAAAAGCCTCTGGGGGGAAGGGCAGCCTAGCCCCTGGGCTGCAATGTTCAGGTTAAGGGGCAGGCTATCCCAGGTAGGGACTGAGGGATTCTGGAGTATCTGGAGGCTAGGTCTGCTTCAGTATGCAAAATATGCACATCACTCCCTTGCCCCAGGGTTTGAAATCAAACAACAAAGCATTTTTATAGTACAGTCTATGATACACTTGGAATTGAGTTTTGTGTGGAATGATGAATATGTATCTGTTTGCATTCTTCTACATGCAAATCTCCACTTAGACCAGAAACATTTGTTGAAGATCCTTTCTTTTTTGCATTGTATGATTTTGCCTTCTTTGTAAAAAATCAAGTTCTATAGTTGTGTGGGTTTGTTTCAGGATCTTTGTTTCAATTCCATTGATCAACCTGTCTGTATTCCAATAGTGCCAAGTTTTTATTACTATTGTTCTGTAGTACAATAGTAGAAATCAGAGTTAATGATACCTTCCCAAAGATCTTTTATTATACAGGATTGTTTTAGGTATCCTGTTTTGTTTTTGTTTTTGTTTTTTGTTTTTTGGGGGGATTGTTTTGTTTTGTTTTGTTTTTCCATATGAAGTGGAGAATTGTTCTTTGAAGGTCTGTAAAGAATTGTTTTGGAATTCTGATAGGAATTGCATTGAATGTGTAGATTGGTTTGGTAAGATACCAAGGACCAGCCTCAGTTGTTTTGGGCTTCTTGAGAATGGGTGAATTGGATACGTTTGAAATCAGAGTCTGAGGCAATGATGTAGGTGCAATAATAAATATGTTAAAAATAATAAATTTATTAACAAGCTGCAAGCCTTGTAATGGGGCAGATACTTATCTATTCTAACTCCATTATACTATCTTGGCTACTTCCCAGCCACATGGTTCTTTATCTGCAATCTGAGTCTTACCCTAGCTCACTCTGGTTCATGTATGGATTGCTGCTCTCTCATAGTGACCTTATGGTGAATCCATCTGGTCCTTCTCTTCTTCCTGGTGGTCTGGTCCATTTTCTTCTCCCTCTCTTTTCTCTTTCTCCTCCCACCCCCCTCACTCTATTGACTCTGTCCTTGGGACTCCCTGACTGGGATTTGAATTCCTTCCCTCTTCTACTCTGCTAATTGGCTGATCAGAACTTTATTAACCAATCAGAGGTGATGGAAAACAATTTTTACATAACTTGACACCTGAGATGCTTGACTATGCCAACCTCCAGACTGCAACCAGATGTCTGGGCATAGAAATCAGCATCTTAATCCACAATGCACAAAACCATCCCCAAACAGCTTGTACCTTCTCAGTTTAGTATCTCCTGGGTACCTGGGACTCCACTCTTCATCCATGGGAACTGCATCCTCATAACCTCTACACCTAGTTTCCAAACTTATTGAACTTGGCCAATATACTGTCCAAGCAATCATAGGAAAATGAAGAAATTCTTCATTCTTACTCCTTTTTCCTCTCTCCAAGCCTTGTTTGTTTCTGACTGGTCTCCCTCCCCGCATTCATAAATGCCTCTCCTGTAAGTTTGCAACAACTAGGGGTTGTGAATAGGAGCAGAAACTGTAACACACTCAACACACACACTGCATCTGCTCTCAGAACCACTCTGGAGTACTGTTCATTTGTCTATGAATTTGATTCCAGACTCTAGAGTCCAGTTCTTTAGCCCTCTGTGTCCTCCATGTGGCACTGGCTCCTACAGCCTGCCTAAGTGGACTGTACACCTTTCCCTCCTGTCAAAGACCAGCTTCAATGCCAGGAGTAAGCTGAAGTGGGATATACAATTGGTAGAGGCCAAAATTGTGCTGATATGTATCCATATCTTGAATTGTGAAATTTGGCAGAGCTTATATTCTCTATCTCAGGATGGCATATATTCATGACATTAATACTACCTGAGCCTTCTGAGTCATTGCATTGCAGGTGTGTGACATTCTTCCTACCTGTTTCTTTTGATTTTTTCTAATGAATATCAATATTTTGCCTGTATGCAAATATATATGCCTCACAGTAGTCAGAATATTTTTGGAGGCCAGCTCTGGCAGTGTGATCCATGAGGGGATATGGGGTCAGTGAAGATGTAAAACAGACACACACTCACACATATTTTGTAGATGAAGCAAAGCTCCATCAACTTTATTTTTCTTCCACAGTTATATCTCCCAGGAAAATCTTTCAAGCAGTATAAAAATTACAATGTGGTTGCATTCTATTTTTCTTTAAGTGAATGATTACAATGAATATAAGTAAAAAACAAACAGACAAACAAAAAACCAGCTTGTTCCCCAATACCCTTACATGATTAAACATTTTACATATAATAGGTGAAAAACAAATTATTCCCAAGAACCCACATAAATTTGTGTCTAAGCAACTTGTTATAGATTAACAAAGTATAAGCCAGCAAGATATTTTTCTCAACCAGTTTTTCTTACTAGCATGCTACAATTTGAAGTTATAAAGAAAGGATCAATCAATTTATTATTTATCTTAAAAAGTAATCTTATAAAAATCTTAAAAGAATAACAAATCTAAACTTTAATATATATAAAAAATCAATCATTTCTACTTTAGTCCTCAGGCTGCACATCCACTTACTAACAATTTTTTATTGTATCATTTCAGGAAGCTGAGTGCAAAATGGGTACAAGAAAACAGTCATTGAGGTGATCACCAACCCATCTTAGGCAAGAAAGTTGCATCTGCTAGTGCTAGTCAGGCTGCCATTGTTCTTGCTCCCTGACTTCAGAAAATCCCTGGCTCAACTACCAAGAGTGTACTTTTCTGTTACATTGTTCCTCAATATTTTTTATATCAAAGTCACTAGTCATCTTAACACAACTTTACTAACAATCTGCAGCTCCAAACTCTTTGTAAGGGTGGTGATTATTAATAACAATCTACACTTCTAAGTTCTTTCTGAGGATGATACTTGAATCATTAATTTATTCTAGTAGCAATGCTTGAAAAAGGTCAATCACTATTATTGTGCATGCCAATGACACTGCCCAGTGAGGGGCTGGAAACCCCCTTAGAGTTGTCATATAGCTCATAGATTAGGAGGGACATGATGACCACAAGGACAAGCAGAACGAAGCTCCATAACAGCATAAAGTCCTTAAGACACAGTCCTATGCATCATGTGTCTCTCTAAGGCATACCCATCATGGTTGTGCTAACCAGTGGGCCATACTCCATGAGTTCTAAAGCTGTTTGCTATTCCTCTCACATGGGCTGAACTCCTGAACTTGGAATGATTCATAGTTGTGAGCCCCATGTAAGTAATTGCAAGACCAGCATGCGCTCTTAAATGCTGAACCATCTCTCCTGCCCTGTGTTGCCTATTTATGACCAACATTTACATTGCTAATATTTTCATCTGTACATTTGTAAGTATTTAAACATGTATTCCCTTTTAGTAAGATCTTACTAATATTACAGTTTAAACTGGTATACTTCAGGTTTCTGCAAGATGAATATAGAACTGGAATGAACATATAATTCTTTGTGTGAACTTCTGTAAAGATCTTTGAGTTCTGTCTTGTTTGTCTGATTTTTGCAGCGCAGTTGGGGTCTTTTTAAAAATATTTATTTATGCCGGGAAGTGGTGGTACACACCTTTAATCCCAGCACTTGGGAGGCTGGGTGGATTTCTGAGTTCGAGGCCAGCCTGGTCTATAGAGTGAGTTCCAGGACAGCCAGGTCTACACAAAGAATCCCTGTCTCGAAAAACAAAACAAAAAAAAATTATTTATTTACTTCCCAAACACTGCTCCTCTCCCAGTCACCCCCACCCCCAGAGACTCTTTCCCCCATTTCCCCTCCCCTTCTCCTCTGAGAGGGTAGGGCCTCACCTGGGTATCTCCCTACACTGGCTCATCAAGTCTCCACTAGAATAGGCACATTCTCTCCCACAAAGCAATCCTGTTGGAGAACGAAGAGCCTCTGCTTCAGTTGTTGGGGGCGCCACATGGAAACTGAGCTGCATATGTGCTATGAATGTGCTGGGGGAGGGAGGTGCTTGTCCCAGCCTGTGTGGGTTCTTTGGTTGGTGACTCAGTCTCTGTGAGTTCACCTTCTGTCCTTGGTTGCTTATAAAAGATGCTATTGATAATAATGATAAAGAGACTTCACAGGTGTTAACAACTGCCCAAGAACAGCTTGAGGAACTCCAGGAAGAACGCCTGTCAGAGAAGCCTTCTGAAGAAAGAGGCACTCTCTAAATCACAGAAATACAGACCTAGCACACCTTATATAGGGAGACAGAATTTGAAAGCACTGATGATGAATTAGATCAGAGGAGGAAGATGATTTAGAAAACAAGGCTGTCAAATATCTATGGCCTCTAACGTAGGAGATGCTGCTCAGATGGATATGCAAGGCTATAAATTAGAGTTAGAAGTAAAGCTGCAGAAATTGACTAATGAGCTACAGGAATTTAAGAATGCATCAAGTACAGTAAAGAGCAATAATTCTAAGATATGCCAATCTCTGCTAGAAAGAGCTGTGAATCAGGCTCGCAGGGATGGGCAGGATATATATGAAGTGTTAGCTTTTCCCGTAGTTGAGATAGTTAATCAGCAGGCCAATGCAGTCAGATAATATCAAATGTTAGAGTTCAAAGTGATAAAAGAGTTAAAAACAGCCGTGGCACAATATGGTCCTACAGTACCCTTTACACAAGCTTTATTAGATACTATGCTGGAAGCAAATCTAACCCCTCAAGACTGGAAAACTATATGTAAGGCTACTTTGTCAGGAGGAGATTACTTACTTTGGATTTCTGAATGTCATGAAGCAAGTAAAAGAACTGCTATGATGAATGCTCAGGCAGGTGATACTCAATGGGATATTAACTTGCTTTTAGGAGAAGGTCAATATGAAGGTAATGCTGATCAAATTGGGCTGCCTGCAGGAGTGTACACACAGATTGCAGTAGTTGCTTATTGTGCTAGGATTCAATTACCAACTAAAGGGGATCTCAGTGGGAATTTATCTGGCACCCATCAAGGTCCTGATGAGCCATTTCAGGAATTTGTGGAAAGACTGCTAAAAGCAGCAGTAGAACTTCTGGAGATGCTCAGGCAAGAGTTCCTTTTGTTACACAGTTGGCTTATGAGAACGCTAATGCAGCCTGTCTCACCACTATCAGGCCATACAAAGCAAAGACAGACTTATCTGAATACATTTGTGTTTGTGCTGAAATTGGACCCTCATACAATCAGGGTCTGGCTATGGCTGCTGCCTTACAAGGGACCTACTGTACAAGCAATGCTCTCACAGAGACGAGGGAATAAAGGATGTTTTAAATGTAGAGGTCAGAGTCATTTTAAAAATGATTGTCCTAGGAACAGAGGCATGAATGGACAACCAGTTTGGGCCCCCGGAATTTCCTCGATGCAAGAAGGGTAATCACTGGGCCAGGGATTAGGGCCTTGTCGGGAAATGAGCAGAAGGGTCAGCCTCAGGCCCCAAGAAGTCCACAGCAAGCAACTTATGGGACCATGAAGCTGTTGCCAAGCCAGGGAAATCCATTTCTGAACTTATCATAGCAACCCCAGATGTGCAGGATTGAACCTCAGTTCCACCACTTACATAGTGCTAACCCCGAAAATGGGGTGCTGCCTTCAGGAGTTTTGAGGTCCTTGCCTCTGGAGACCTGGGGGTTACTTCTGGGCCAAAGTAGCATTGTTATAAAAGGACTACAGATTTATCCAGGTATTATAGATAGATAATGATTATTCATGAGAAATTAGAATTATGGCTGCTTCCCCCCATGACATTATAACTGTACCTGCAAATAAAATAATTGCTCACCTTATTTTAGTTCCCTTGCATCCACTACCCTCCAAATTTGTTAAGAGTGAGAGAGGACAAGATGGCTTTGGTTCCTCTGATGTGTACTGGGTTCAATCTATTACTAATAGGAGTCCTATCCTTAAATTATTAATTGAAGGAAAAAGTTTTGAAGGATTAATAGATACTGGGGCTGATGTAACAATTATTAGAGGACAAGATTGGCTGTCAACTTGGTTTTTATCAGATACTCTTACTCACCTCCAAGGAATTGGTTATTCTAATAACCCACAACAAAGTTCCAAACTTCTAACTTGGAAAGTGGAAAAAGGCAATTTAGGACAAATTCAGCCCTATGTCATGCCACATTTGCCTGTTACTCTCTGGGGAAGAGATCTCTTGTCACAGATGTGTCTTTTGATGTGCAGTCCTAATGAAGTAGTGACTAGACAAATGCTAAGACAAGGATTTTTACCTGGTCAAGGGCTGTAAAAGGATAGACAAGGTATTAAGACATTTGAGAGGCCTAAGCCTCACTAGAGGCTTGGGGTATTTTCAGTAATGGCCACTATCTTGCCTGCATCCCATGGTGATAAAATTCAATGGCTTAATAATGTTCTAGTGTGGGTTGATCAGTGGTCTTTATCTAAAGAAAAATAGAAGCTGCCTCATCACTTGTGCAGGAGCAATTAGAGGCAGGGCATATAATAGAATCTCAGTCACCTTGGAACACTTCAATATTTGTTATCAAGAAAAAAATCTGGTAAATGGCAATTGTTACAAGATCTAAGAAAGGTTAATGAAGCCATGGTACCTATGGGAGCTTTACAACCTGGGCTTCCATCTCCAGTAGCCATTCCTAAAGGATATTATAAAATAGTAATAGATTTGAAAGATTGTTTCTTTACTATTCCTTTGCACCCTCAGAATTGTAAAAGATTTGCTTTCAGTGTTCCTTCTATTAATTTTAAAGAGTCAATGAAAAGGTATCTATGGATAGTTCTTCCTGAGGGCATGGCTAACAGTCCTACATTATGTCAAAAATTTGTGGCACAAGCCATTCAACCTATAAGACAGCAATGGCCAATAATATATATTATACATGACATGGATGCTATCCTATTAGAAGTAAAAGATCCTCAGGAGTTGCTTTTATGTTATAGAGATTTACAACAGGCACTAGTTAATAAAGAATAACAAATAGCTCCAGAAAAATTGCAAACTCAAGATTCTTATAATTATCTAGGCTTTAGGCTTACAGATTAAGCTGTTTTTCCTCAGAAGATAATTATTATCCATAGGGACAATTTAAAAACTTTAAATGATTTTCAAAAGCTGTTAGGTGATATCAGTTGGCTTTGTCCTTATTTACAGCTTTGTACAGGAGAATTGAAACCCTTATTTGATATTCTTAGGGGGAATGCTGATCCTACCTCCCCTCGAGTTTTAACTTCAGAAGCGTTGTTGGTCTTACAACAAGTAGAGAGAGCTATTGAAAAACAATTTGTTACTTATATAGATTATTCTTTGCCTTTACATTTGTTGATTTTTAATACGACTCATACACTACATGATTATTATGGGAAAAAGCTCCTCTTATGTGGATAGTAATTCAAAGATATCTCCTAAATGTAATATATTGCCATATTATGAGGCAGTAGCTCATATGATGATACCTGGAAGAAAACAGGCACTGATTTATTTTTGCAAAGAACCAGATTTCATTATTCAGCCTTTTAATGTGGACCAAAATAATTGGTTAAAGCAGCATAGTATTGATTGTTTGCTTGTTCAAATAGGAATTGAAGACATTATAGATAATCATTATCCTCAAGATAGGCTGATAAATTTTTAAATGTATATAAGGTTATATTTCCTAATATAACATCTTTACAGCCACTACATAATGCTCTTTTAATATTTACTGATGGCTCCTCTAAAGGACACACAGGATATCTCATAAATAATCAACAAGTAGTCATAGAGACTCCTGGATTTTCTGCTCAGCTAGCAGGACTAACAGCAGTACTAAATGTTTTTCAGTCTGTAAATGATGCTTTTAATCTTTTTACTGGTAGTCTATATATGGCTCACTCAGTTCCTTTGTTGGAAACTTGTGGTATATTTCATTTCAATACACCAGCTGGATCTCTGTTTTCACAATTACAAAACGTCATTCTTACTCAAAAAAATCCTTTTTATATTGGTCCTATAAGAGCTCATTCTGATCTTCCTGGACCTTTAGCTGCAGGCAATGATTGTATTGATAGAGCTTTAATAGGAGAAGCTTTAGTTTCAGATCATATGGTTTTGGCTAAATGTGATCACAATAAATTTCATCTCTCTAGTCACACTTTAAGGCTCCAACATAAGATTACTAAGGAGCAAGCTAGAATGATTGTAAAACAATGCCCTGACTGTCTTACATCCTCTCCAGTTCCACATTTTGGGGTTAATCCACGAGGTCTTATGTCCAATCATATTTGGCAAATGGATGTAACACATTATTCAGAATTTGGAAAATTGAAACATGTCTGTATTGACACTTGTTCAGGATTTATTTTTGCCTCTCTACATATGGGAGAAGCTTCTAGAAATGTAATTGATCATTGCTTACAGGCCTTTAATGATAAGGGATTGCCTAAAATCATCAAGACAGATAAAGGACCAGCTTATACTGGAAACAACTTTATACAGTTTTGTAAGGAATCGTACTGAACATAAAACTGGAAATCTTTATAATCCAATGGGACAAGGAATTGTTGAACGTGTGCATCGTACTCTGAAAAATTGGCTTTTGAAAACAAAAAAGGGGGAATTGTAGCCTTCCAAGTCTTGAGCAGGCTAAGCAGACCTTGAACATTGGCCAGACAGGCCTTATCAACCTGGACAGAGGCGTCTGTCTTGGCTGCAGTTGCAGGTTCCCATGGAAACTTAGCTGTTTTAGCTGCTGGCACTGACCTTGCCCTACAACATATTCCAGCTGAAGAAGGGCATGGGTTTTGTGGCTTTTCCCTTTATAAACGCAAAGCTTATTATTACACTTTGATCCTTATCAGAACCTTTGGTTTGGCTTCATTCTTCTCTCGCCCTCCTACCTTTTCATTTCCAGCCCCACCCACCCCCCACCCCCTTTTAGGTAAACCCAGTTCACCCGTGGCTGCTGGACAGCTCCACCCAGTCAGCTTTGGTGTGTGAAATATATGCACGTCAGCTGCTGGTCCTGGGTCTGAATCCCAACAGCAACAAAACAAAACTATTGTTTCCCAAAATCTTTCTTTAATTGCTAATATACTGGGCACCCTTCCACTTGTGGGGCAGATTGATAACTCCACTGCAAATTGAGTAATGGGCTAACCAAGCTACCTACCTCGAGTCCAGGAAGAAGAAGGCAAACAGCTTACTGAGTGAGGGAAGCTTAGGCTGAAGTC
Organism: Tokudaia tokunoshimensis; assembly: GCA_036184795.1. Lineage (NCBI taxonomy): Eukaryota > Metazoa > Chordata > Mammalia > Rodentia > Muridae > Tokudaia > Tokudaia tokunoshimensis. The sequence goes on along the minus strand of BTHU01000021.1, from coordinate 30,202 downwards.
AGGACCTGGTGAGCACAGGGTCACTGCCCCCATAGGGGAGGAGCAAGCAGCTGAGCAGTGGTAGGTGGAGTGGTGGGTCCTTGGTACTCCAGAAATGCAAATCCCTATAGATTTGGAAAAGGTCTGGCCTTGAACTTGAAACTTATGCTGAGAACCTCTACACAGTGTACCTTAAGCACACTCTAACCCTAAGGGAGGTGCTCGAGTCACTCAAGACTTACTGGCCAATCAGAGCCTTTAGGCGGACCTGCTAGTCAGAAGGGAAGGCGGGTTTTTCCAGGTGCTCGCTTAGTAGCTGAGCAGGCTTGAATGGTCCTGTGTGCTGTGCTCTCTGTCCTGCCTCTGGATCCTGTGGAGCGTGCTCAGGCAAGCTCCGAAGTTGCGACATGGTGAGCAGGGCTTTGAACAGCGGGAGCTTGTGGATCTTTCCCGGGGCTGAGTGGGAATCTGTGGCCACCTGTGAGGTCCTGTGAGGTCCCGTGAGGTCCTAGCCACTCGCTGGACTCAGCTGTAGCCTCTGAATAACTTCACTGTGGGACTGCATCTGTGCAGAGCATTTGACTTCTGTGTAGAAAGATCCTTGGCATGATCCCAAACTCAGAGAGTCCTAGTTTCTACAAGTTCTGTTCTTAGCATTTGATATTAAGGTATACAATCCATTTGGAGTTAATTTTGTGGAGGTTGTAAAAGGCATCTCATGTGCTGGGTAACAATCCAGTATCAAGCTGTCATGTAAAAGAGTAAAATTGATGATGTAAAGGATTTGCTAAAGCTTAGATAGTAAGGTACACCAAGTAGTTCCAGGGGAGCCCAGCCCCAGCGGGAGGTGTTGTTCTTTCTCGTCCATTCTTCTTGAGGCAGTGGAAGGGGAAGAGCGTGGGGTGAGAGAGATATTTAGGGTTGCTGTATAATAATATATATAATATATATATAACATATATAATAATATATATAATATATAATAATATAATAAGTTTGCTTATCTGAGTTACTAAAGGGTGCTCGAGTCACTCAAGACTTACTAGCCAACCAGAGCCTTTATAAGGTGGACCTGGTAGTCAGAAGGGAAGGCAGGTTTTTCCAGGTGCCGGGTTTTTCCAAGCCAGTTTCACTTAGTAGTTGAGCAGGCTAGAATGGTCCTGTAACCAGGACCATAACTATAACCATAACTAAGTTATTAGATGAAGCTTTGTATAGATAAATCCAGTCAATATTTTATCTTCTGTCCTAGCACCTATAATAGATCATAGTTCCCTTTTATGACCTTTGGTTAATTGTTTTACAACCTCTTGGAATGTGCTCCGAGTAGGAGAAAGTGTGGTTGCCATCTAAGATTAACCGGTGACACTTGGGAGACTAGCAGAGTTCTCATTGAAGTTTTGATAATCAAAAAATGACCTAATAGTAGTCCCATTATAAAAGAGCTTAATAATCACAGATATAATTTTAGGAATTCTTATAGGATCATCATTAAAATTTAAGTAATCTATATGTCTATATAGCATCACTACAAGACAGTACTTCTACAGAGATCTGCTCCAAAGTGGTGTGCTATCAATATTACTTATTGATTATTATATATGTTTAATAATAACAGGAAAAGCATATTTATAGCAGGAATCTTTCCTAAAATGAGTCCCTTACAGCCTTGCTGAGTAAGGGCTCGCCAGTCACAGATTATATAATAATCCAAAGCAGGCCATTTCAGAATGATCACCTGCTAGTATGTAGTTTGTCCCTTATGGCTCCTGACAAAGTAGAATTTTGCTGAGGGAGGACTGCCTGTAAAAGATCCCACTGATAAGTAATATGCTAAACAGGGCAGTTAGAGATTAGGATGCTAGGATATACATGTTTGTTCACCAGGATTGTCCATAAATATGGCACCAAACCATAACGAAGGAAACAAACTTATTTACAACCAGCCACTAGGCCCATCTCCATATCCAAGAGCAGTCCTCTAACAAGCTGCTCAAGGGGATATTACAGGATCACAATCAACAGTAAGGCCTGGTGTGCCATAAAGGTTCAGTTTTCTTTTTGAGAAAAGCATAGTTCTGTCACATGGGCAAGATGACACCTAGTGACAACCAATTGAAAAGGTAAAAGACAAAACACTTGCAGTTGTATTGAGTGCTGGCCTGATAAGCTACACTCTCCCTGATGTCCCCATGTATGGAGAACGGCATAGTTCCTTCTGAAACCCAGGAACTTGTTTGGCAGAGCCAGTAACAGCCTGGGGCCTAGTCCTTGGGAGCTTTCCCTGAGGCCCTGGGAATAGAGATAAAACAGAGCTCCTTTTCTAGAACCAAGAATGTGCTTGGGAGAGCTGGTAATGGGCCAGAGCATTGGGTAGGGGTTGCTTCAGATTCTGAGAACACAACTCTTTCCACTAAATGGGGCTGTGGTTATCAGTTCCAAGGCCACTAGAGATTGTCAGAAATATTTTTGAGATACACGGAGTTCTCCTTGTGCAGCACTGTTTGATTAGACTTCTCCTGAGTGTGTCCCATTGTATGATGTTTCTGCTAACTTCATAGTTTCTTCATCTTTCTGCTGACTTCATAGATGTCTCCCATCTCCTTCCTTTTCCCTCATGTAAATAGTATACAAGATGGTATTCTTAAGAAGCTTACTTTGCATAAGAAATAGCTTGTGTAAGACCTCCCCACCCCAGCTTTCATACTTTCTGCCTTTTCCTTTTTTGATGTTTTTCATCATCTGGGACCTTCCCTTTAGGACACTGACACTAACCTGCTGTGTTAGGGCACTAGTGTATTTAAGAAATGATCCTGGGAATATGTTTGCTGTATAAATTCCCCATCTGTCTAAGTGGCTAGAGTTGCAGTCTCCAGTCTATATTTAAATTGTTCAAAACCTAACCTGGAACCTGAACCTTAAAGAGACTTAAGGGTGGCAGCATATGTGGAATGCAAAGTCCATCCTAGTCTGGCTCCTCTTTTAGCATTAACCAGTGTAGCTGGTCTTTGCTACTTTATGGTTTCTTCTTTTTTCCCACCCTTAATCCCCTTCCCCTGCAGCCCCCAACCCCTACCCCACCCCTTTTCACCCTCTAACACCAGATAGGAGAGAAATAAAGATAGAGGAGAAAGAGATCCTTGAATCTAGTTTCTCTCCTTGTACTGGACCCCCCAGTATGAGTCAAACAGTCTCTGATGGGGGGAACAAGGACTAAGGATAGGAAAGGCAGAAAGTAGATGCAAAACCAGGAGGTAGATTTGGGAGGACTGCTGGTTAATGATGCTGCAGCTGCAGCAGGCAGCAACCAGAGCTCTGAGTTTTTTCGGTCTTTTTATACCCCACAGTACCATAGAAAGCAAAGCCACAAGCTAACAGAAACAATTTCCTGAAATATACACAGAATATCTGTTCTTATCCAGAGGTGCCTCCCTTGAGCCTCAGGTACACCTCTTCTCTTTCCATGCCTCATCAGGCTGCAAAATCTGCCTACAAACCCTGACCCACCTTGACTGCCTGGGTACATACAAAGAATAGGGTCAGTTCTAAGGCATAAACATAGTCTGGAAGAAAAAAAGCTGTAAACGAAGTTCCCTTGGTCACTGTATTCAGGTTCTTATCAAGATGATCAAGATATGACAAGGTATGAGGAGCACATTCCTCAGCTGTATGTTTTTTTGAGTTTACTTCCTTATCCTAGCCCAATGTCAAATATTCTTGCCATTTTCCTAGAAGCAGATCCAAGAGTTCTCCACACCTGGGAGAGTAGAAGATTCTAATAAAATACAAATTTACCCTACTAGAGCTCTGTCTGCCCCTAGGGTTGGGTGGAAGGGCAGAGCTGGGAAGGCCTGTGCTGTCTGAGTCTTTTAATCTCTAATCCTCCAGTAGGAGTGCTGCTACTGTCCTCTGGGCAGCCTAGCAATCAGGAGGAGCATCAGTGGGAGGTAGCTTGCAGGTTCTTTCCATATTCTCCTCTGATACAGTTCATCAGAGAGCTGTGAGGGAGACCACAAGCCATGCCATCTGATTGTGGCAACCCCCATGAAGAACAGTTTGGCTAAGCGATCAAGAGTCCAATCTGATTGCACTGTGATGGACTGTGAACCAAACTGTGGTTCTTTTGGTACATGTGGTGACCTGGGCAAAGGGCCTTGGCCTCTGAGCCTGCCTGAATGTGGATTCCCTGGGGAGGAGGAGGCTCTGCAGCTCTGGCCATAGGAAGCTGTGTTGCTTATAATATCACTGCCCAGTGTGCACACACAAGCATTGCTTTTTGTGTGCAGAAGACAGATTTCAAAACTGAAAATCTGGTTTCTAGAAGTTCTGAACATTGCATTTCAAATTCAGTTTTGTGTGATAAATTTTACAAATAGTATAGAAACTGGTAAAGATAAGGTTATGGGGATCATCCTTAGCAATATTTGATTAAAATCCTTTTACCTTTCCACTATCACCAGTCACAATGAATGGAGTGATTCAGGGAAATTCAGTTCCAGGGTCCAAAAGGAGTTTCTGAGATGCAGAGGTTTCTTAAGTGTGCATGGTGGTGTGCAGGTGGGTAGAGCAGATTCTACATTATGTGTCAAGGAAGCAGACATTAAATAATTCTTCAGCCTTGGTTTGTGTGTGGGTTCAGTGGGGCTGGGTTTGTGTGAGATCACAAGGGGGCATTAGGTGCTGCAGAGCCATAGCCCACCTTTCTGATCCCCTCCGTACAGAGAGAGCTCTAGAGCATGGGGCCTCTGCCTCCGTACAGAGAGAGCTCTAGAGCATGGGACTTCTGTTTGGAAGTGAGGTCAGTAGTGGCTGGAGGGTCAGAATGTAACAGTTAGGGGTCACTTTGAGTTATTTTTGTGGTAGTTGTGAAGTCTGTGTTTATTCCATTTGTATACACATGCAATCATAGGTAATATTGGCCATGTTCACATTTTTCCTGGCTGATTTTCCTTAGATCTTTCAATTAAAACTTGACTATAATTTGGGGGCTTATGTTCTTGGCTTTTTTTTCTCTACATCTCATTATTTTTTCACAAATGTTGTAAAGCTATTATTTTAATTAGATATATTCTCTATTTACATTCCAAATGATTTCCCCTTTCCCGGTTCCCACCTCCCCAAAAGTCCCATAAGCCCTCTTCCCTCCCCCTGTTCCCCAATCAATCCCCTCCCACTTCTCTGTCCTGGTAGTCCTCTTCACTGCTGCAGGACCAGGGGCCTCTCCTTCCTTCTTCTTGGGCATAATTTGATATGTGAATTGTGTCCTTGGTATTCCGAACTTCTGAGCTAATATTCACTTATCAGTGACTGCATAGCATACCATGTGTGTTCTTTTGTGATTGGGTTACCTCACTTAGAATGATATTTTCCAGTTCCAACCATTTGCCTAAGAATTTCATGAATTCATTGTTTTTAATTGCTGAGTAGTATTCCATTGTGTAAATATACCACATTTTCTGTATCCATTCCTCCACTGAGGGACATCTGGGTTCTTTCCAGCTTCTGGCTGTTATAAATAAGGCTGCTATGAACATAGTGGAACATGTGTCCTTATTGCTTGCTGGGGAGTCCTCTGGGTATATGCCCAGGAGTGGTATAATGGGGTCCTCCGGAAGTGTCATGCCCAGTTTTCTGAGGAACCGCCAGACTGATTTTCAGAGTGGTTGTACCAGCTTGCAATCCCACCAGCAGTGGAGGAGTGTTCCTCTTTCTCCACATCCTCGCTAACACCTGCTGTCTCCTGAGTTTTTGATCTTAGCCATTCTGACTGGTGTGAGGTGAAATCTCAGGGTTGTTTTGATTTGTATTTCCCTAATGACTAAGGATGTTGAACAGTCCTTGGCTGAGTTTACCTCCAGCTTTGTATTAGCCCAAATATAAATATTCTTTTCTGAGCCTACTTCCTAAGCCCAAAGTCAAATTCCTGCCTGAACCTAGTTCCGTGTCCTAGCTCAAGGTCAAATTCCTGCCAAATTCCTACTGAAGGGCAGAAAGCACAGAATTTAGCTGAAGCACTCTCTTTCAAAGGATTTTTCTAATGTTTATTTAGAACATTATGTGGAGAAGAGAAATGAAATATCAAGCTTTCTGTAGCAAGAGTTGTTATAGATGGGAAGCAAATGTGCTATTATAGTATACTGTAAAAATGCAGAAGGTGGCTTTATTTGGATAGTATGAGAGCTTTCTGACAATGAGTCATACTTCATGAGAAAGTAAAAATGAGTTTAAGAAACTGACTGTTTTGTGTGAATTTAAATACTGATGATAAATTACAATTGAACAAAGATGTAATAGTCTTAAATAACTGACTCATCTCTTTGTTTTTTCTGCATTAAGTAACTTATCTTAGATGGTAATGCTTTCATTTTTGCTATGGAGAATGTATTTAAACATTTAACATTTTTATACATCGATTTATTCTTTTTTGGTTTTTTTCAAGACAGGGTTTCTCTGTGTAGCCCTGGCTGTCCTGGAACTCACTTTGTAGACCAGGCTGGCCTCGAACTCAGAAATCCTCCTGCCTCTGCCTCCCAAGTGCTGGGATTAAAGGCGTGTGCCACCACCGCCAGGCCATCGATTTATTCTTAATGCATAATATAATGTAGCAGTTTTGTACAACATCACGTATTTATTTTTATTGAATAGTTATTCAAACATTAGTTTTTCTTGAAAACAATCAAGAGTATTCATTTGGAATGAAATGAGAAGCATTGTAATTCCACATTCCAAACTAGTGAAAGCTAACAAAAGAAAATCACTGCTTTTGTTTCCTATGTGATATATATTTCATATTGCTGAAAGCAAAACTTCTGATTTCACAGATATAGACTGGGCCCAAGATGAGCTTATCATGAACTCCTGTGTTGCAGGGTATTTGATCACATTGTGAACCCAGAGACTATCCAATTAACTAGGGGGGAGGGGGGAGCTGTTTCTAATTATGGTGTGACTCAGCCCGTTGTACATACATTTGCTCCCAAACAATGAAGATAAAGTTAGGTTAAGAAGGAAGCACTCGTGTTTGAAAGCAATGTCTAATTGAGTGGCTGACAAAATGACGAATCAGGGAAAGATCTGACAGAATAGGATCTGCCCAACTCTCAAAAGAAGAGAGAGGGAAGAGAGGCAACATAAGAGGAAGCAGCTCAGATGGTGAGAGGAGGAGGCAGTTTTACCTGGAGAGTTTTACAGAGACAGGCTAAAGAGAGAACAAGCTAGACACAGGTGAAGAAAGAACGAGTCAGAGAATGAGAATGTTCCAGAAGATGAGAACAGATTGCTAGAGTTCATCTGAGGCCAAGCACAGCAATTCAGTCGGAAGTGAAAGAAGCAGTTTGAATCAGTTAGCATGAAGAGGAATTTGAGTCAGAACACCTGAGTTGATCAGCCAGCCAAAGTTCAGAAAGAAAAAGAAAGGATGATTTTAATCAGCAGTTAAGTCTCAGATGCCCAAAACATTCTAGACCTAGATTGTACAGAGGCTAGAAGCTTCTAGGACTAGGTCTAAGTTATCAGAAGGAGGAAGTAGGCCTCCAAGATGATATTTTTGTACTCCTGCATGATGGTCACCATCTACACAAACAGAAAGAGAACTGTATCACAATTATGCTGTCCCTGTCTTCATTATTTTGCTTTTCTTTGTTAATTATTGCTTCCTTTTTTTATTTTCATTTAAGCAACATTGAATTAATTTTTTAATTGAAGATATATTCTGTCTCATACAGTATATCCTGACTACTATTTTTTCTCCCTATACTCTTCCCAGCTACCTCACACACACACACTTCTCCTATCCTCCTCTCCCCAAGATCCAATAGCACCTCGCTCCATTTCTTCTTCAAAAAGGAGCAGACCTCCAAGAAAGGACAGCCTAACAGGACAAAACAAGATTGAAAAAGACAAGGTGAAAGCCTTCATACTGGACAAGGTAACCTGATAGGAGGAAAAGTCTCAAGATTAAGCAAAAGAATCAGAACCTTCTCTCACTGTTAGGAAGTCCCACAAAAACACCAACCTAACAACCTTAGCATATCATCAGAGAACCTGGCACAGACCCATGCTGTCTCTATGCTTGACATTTAAGTCTCTGTAAGGTTCCTAGAAATCCAGTCAGTGTTAGTCATGGGTTCCCTCTCATGTCAAGGGTCTCAAGTTAAACCAAACATTAGTTGGCCACTCAAACAAGTTTTTTACCATCATGCCCCAGCATATCTTGGAGGAAGGACCAATTAATTGTAGGTGTGTGTGTGTGTGTGTGTGTGTGTGTGTGTGTGTGTGTTCTTCCCCTGTGGTTTCAGTTCAGCACTGTTCCAGCCATGTATGTTTGCCAGAGTCAGAGCCTCAGTGATGGAGGATACTGTGAGAGTGCATTGCATGAACCTGTGAGGATGAAGCCTGAGTTGCATTTTGAGACCACAAGATGTTGAGATACCTAAGCTATGAGACACCTGCCGTGGAGAGCTGCATATAGGGAGTGCAAGTAACTAAACTGAGAGATGTATGAGAAGTTATAGGAATAAGGCCATCTAAGCCTTTTGAAACTGAGGCCCCTTGTGTCTGAAGCAGAGCTACAGGATTTGGTGTTTGTTCTGCTGGTTTTCTCCCTTGGTCCAGTCTTCCCTCACTATGTACACATTCCTCTCTATTGGAATACGAAGGGGCATTCTGTGCCTTTGTATGTTGGAAAGATATAACTTGCTTTTTTATTTTATAAGATGTAGCAACCAAGAGTGTCATAAGAGGGGATGGAGAGTTGGCTCAGCAGTTAAGAGCACTGACTGCTTGCTCTTAGGTCCTGAGTTCAATTCCCAGCAACCACATGGTGGCTCACAACCATCTGTAATGGGATCCAATGACCTCCTCTGGTTTGCCTGAAGACAGCTACAGTGTACTCATATAAATGAAATAAAAAAAGAAAAGTGTCATAAGAGACTTTGGACATTTGAAGAATGTAGAGACTGCTGCAGACTATTAGAGTCATTGTAGTTAAACTAAGTGCATTTTCATCATGGATGACCATGTTCATAATGTAGTTGATTGAGTCAGAAAGCTCCCAGATAGGGTGATGTCTTTGAACACTTGTTTCTTCTTTGTGGCTTTCTTTTGGAAAACTTATAATGGTAGGGTCCAAGAATCGCTAAAGGAAGACTCCAACTCAAATAGTATGCAAAAGTGCTTTATTCTGCAGAATTCTATCATACAGGGGTCTGCCATTCACTGTGATGGATACAGACATGTGAGCTTTGCAAGCTCAATTTAAAGCCATTTAGGAGAATTCCAGAGAGGAGTAGGTGAACTTTATTCTGATTGGTTGGCTCTATTTCCATGGTTATGGGTGTCTTTGGGATTGGTTAAGGTTCTGGAGAATTTGGGGGACTTTCTGGAACCAATACTGACTAACTATTCTTGGTTTAGGCTTAGCTCGGGCCTGGTGGCAGGGGCAGCTCCTAGAAGCTCCTGACTGTTTGCCTGTGAGGGTGGTTTTCATGGAATTGACTTGTTTGGACTTTTCCAGTGCTAGTAAACAGAAACTTGGGCCTAGTCTCCCAAACTGTCAGTTTGCAGCTTGTCATGTAGTCAGCCTGGCTCTGGCCAACTCAGTCCTCTCAATCGAAGGTTTTGTAGGAGGAAACTTTCTAGATTGTTTATTGGGGATGAGATTTGAATGTCTATAGACTCAACCCATTTCCTCTGTGTGTGTGTGTGTGTGTGTGTGTCCCCTACTGTGTTGTGGTTTGACCTAATTAGTCAGCTTCCTTCTTATGTTGTCTTGCCTTCAGCATTATAGACTCTATCGCTAAATCACATAAGATGCAGTTGAAGCAATTGTGATTCAGTGCTAAGCTATTTTGCAAGTCTGGTGTTTTTATAATTCTAATTTTGTTGTTTTTGTTTTTGAGGACAAAGTTTCTCTATATAACCCCAGCTGTTCTAAAAGTAGGCATGTAGAACATGTGGCCTCAAACTTGACTCTGGCTTCAGAGTGCTAGGATTAAATGTGGGTCAACATGCCTGGCTTTTTCTTTGTTTATTTGTCTGTTTGTTTTTATATAATTGGTTGATGGGCTAAAATGTAGGTTTTGGTACATGTCAAGCATATGCTGTTGTGTTTACCTTCATCCACGTTGTGAATTTTGAAATTGTCAGAGAGAATATTCTGTTTCTCAGTGTGGCATTCATGGCATTAATACTGATTGAGCTTTCTGAGTCACTGGATTGCGGTGCATAACATTCTTCCTACCTGTTCTGTTGGTTTTGATTTTTTTTGAATGAATCTGAGTATTTTGCCTGAATGCATGAATATGTACATCATATATGCCTGGTCCCCTTAGTATTCAGAAGATGGCTTCAGAATTCCTGAACTTGGAGTAATTGAAGCTCCCTTGTAACTACTGGCAATTGAGCCCAATTATTTGCAAGACCAGCAAGAGCTCTTCACTGCTGAGCCATCACCTGTCCTGTGTAGGACTGACATTTACATTGCCAATATTTTCATCTCTCCATTTGTTTCTGTTTAAAGATGCATCCCCTTTTTGTAAGATCCCATTACTGTTACAGATTAAACTGGGACACTTCAGGATTATGGAAGATGAATAGAAAACTGGAGCAAATGTGTAATTCTTTGTAGGAACTCCAGTAAAAACCTCTGAGTCCTTTCTATCTTTCTTGTTTGTTTGATTGATTATTACAGGTGAGACAGCATCTTAATATATTCTTCTGACTGTCCTGGATAGACCATAGATATACCTGCCTCTGCCTCCTGAGTACTCGGATTAAAGGCATGAACTAATATGTTCAGCTTGCCCATCATTCTTTGTAGTTAGTAATTGTTTATACAATTTCTCTGATATGTGCTCAGTATTGCTTGCCCCCCCTCTGTTCATTATCATTTTTCTTGCAAGACTGTATTCTATTCAAAGAGCAAAGAAATGACAGAAATGAACCTTATTACTCAGTTTCCTTCTAAGATGACTTGGTAATTACATTAGAACTTCTTAGTCATAAGTACAGAAAGCACCAGAATCATACAAATATATTGTCAATGAAGCATATATGTACAGTGATGTCGGTATCGTGGTTTCTGTTATACACATGTATGAAATATTTTAGGATGCATTGACCTATGAGGATGTTCATGTGTACTTCACTCGAGAAGAATGGGCTTTGCTGAATCCTTCACAGAAAAATCTCTACAAAGATGTGATGTTGGAGACCTACAGGAACCTCAATGCTGTAGGTAAGACTGAATTTTCTTTCACTTTTTAAAATAAGGGAACAAGGGGCTGGAGAGATGGCTCAGTGATTAAGAGCATCAACTGCTCTTCTGAAGGTCCTGAGTTCAAATCCCAGCAAACACATGGTGACAAGATCTGTGACAAGATCTGACACCCTCTTCTGGAGTGTCTGAGGACAGCTACAGTGTACATACATATAAGAAATAAATCTTCAAAATAAGGGAACAACTATTTCTTTGTTATTGATGCTTTTCTGTAATTTCAATTGAGAATGAGGAAGAATGAGGTGAATAAATGAGGTTCACTATAGATAGTAACTTAAATTTGCCTAATTTCCAATAATATATCATACATTTTCTGGTACTACATTTTAGGCTACAAGTGGGAAGACCATAATATTGAGGAACATTGCCAAAGTTCCAGAAGACATGGAAGGTAATTTTCATGTGCAAGTTGGTATGAATATGCCGCTGAAGAAATGTTAATGTATCCTGGAACTTTTAAAGAAGAGCAACAGTGTAAAAAAAAAAAAGCACTTCTTTAAGTGTATTGATGATTATTAAATTCACACAAATCCATGTATCTCAATGTCAGGTGTCTGATTTGTGTTTTCAAGGCATTTCTCTAAAAGAGAAGACAAGGAAACATGCCTTAACAGGTATTACCATTTGAATCATAGCCACATTACAGCTATTCTGTAGAACTGCAAATCTAGTCTCAGGACATTCACATATTGCAAAAGATATACATTAGATTATAAGTATATATTTCTAATAAGCAAATGTTCCATAAGAAAATAGTAAAGCTGATTACTCATATAGTAGCATTGCTTAGTTAAAATAAGAAGGGAAGTTTATGAGAGTCAAGAATGTTGTTGAGGAGAATTCTTAATTCCTATATCATATGTCTATGATGAACAAACGACCAAATTGTGTGAATGCAATATAGAAATCTTTCACGTGTTATTCTTTTTTTAATAGGTTATATCCTGTGTCACAATGGATACAAGCCATGTGAGCATAGGGATATTGAAAGAAGCAATGTACCCCTCTCTCTCCCAAAACAATTAAATTACATGTAGTAGTCCACATTTGAGCAAACTTTCTCAATGTGATACAAGTTTATAATTAGTTGGTTTTCCAACTTCAGTGAGAATATATCCATAAACTCACACTGCAGAAAATCCCTATGAGTACTAGGATTGTGGAAATTCTTTTCTGTTTGTCCTGGCTCACTTTGCCAATGTAGTAAGCAAATGTATTTCACAATATAGGAAAATTTATGAGTGTACTCAGTGTGGTAAATCTCTGAGCTCTTCCATTTCTCTTCAAATTTGTGAAAAATCTCATAGAGAAAAAGGATTCTACAAATGTGAGCCATGTAATAACACTCTTACCATTACAGGTATGCAAAACAACCCATAATGAACGGGAAACCATGAATGTAAACAAAGTGATAAAAATCTTAAGACGTGATTCCTCTTTGCAATTAGACCAAATTGTAAAATTAGTTCCTATGGATAAAAAGATTCATCAGTTCAGTGAATGTGGTAAAGCTTTCACATGTGCCAATTATCTTTGCAGGCATGAAAGAAGACGTACTGGAGAGAAATCCTCTGAAAATACTCTGTGTGGTAAAGCCTTTGCATGTCACAGTTATCCTCAAAAGCATGAAAGAACTCATACTGGAGAGAAACCCTATGATGGTATTCAGTATAGTGAAGCCTTTGTACATCACTGTGGTCTCCAAATGCATAAAATAATACATACTGGAGAGAAACTATACAAATGCAATCAATGTGATAAAGCCTATTCACGACACAGTCATCTCCGAAGACATAAAAGAACACATACTGGAGAGAAACCTTATAAATGTAATGAATGTGGTAAAGCCTTTGCACAACAGAGTCATCTCAAAATGCATATAATAACACATACTGGAGAGAAACCTTACAAATGTGATCAATGTGGTAAAGCCTTTGCATATCGTAGTACTCTCCAAGTACATAAAAGAACACATACTGGAGAGAAACCCTATGAATGTGATCAGTGTGGTAAAGCCTTTGCGCATCATTGTCATCTCCAAGTACATAAAAGAATGCATAATGGAGAGAAACCTTACAAATGTGAACAATGTGGTAAAGCCTTTGCAGGTCAGAATGATCTTAAAAGACATGAAAGAATTCATACTGGAGAGAAACCTTACAAATGTAATCAATGTGGTAAAGCCTTCATATGTAACGCGAGTCTCCGACTACATAAAGCAGCACATATTGGAGTAAAACCTTATAAATGTAAGCAATGCAGTAAATCCTTTGTCTCTCACAGTCTACTTCAAAAACATGAAAGAATTCATACTAGAGAGAAACCTTACAAATGTAATGAATGTTATAAAGCCTTTGCAGGTCAGAATGATCTTAAAAGACATAAAAGAACGCATACTGGAGAGAAACCTTACAAATGTAATCAATGTGGTAAAGCCTTTGCATATCATCATTCTCTCCAAGTACATAAAAAAACGCATACTGAAGAGAAGCCCTATGAATGTAATCAATGTGGCAAAGCCTTTGCATATCATCGTACTCTCCAAGTACATAAAAAAACACATACTGGCGAGAAACCCTATGAATGTAAGCAATGTAGTAAATCCTTTGCCTCTCATGGTCAACTACAAAGTCATGAGAGAATTCATAATGGAGAGAAACCTCACAAATGTAATGAATGTGGTAAAGCCTTTGCACGACACAGTCATCTCAAAATGCATAAAGTAACGCATACTGGAGAGAAACCTTACAAATGTAATCAATGTGGTAAAGCCTTTGCATATCATAGTACTCTCCAAGTACATAAAAGAACACATACTGGAGAGAAGCCCTATGAATGTAACCAATGTGGTAAAGCCTTTGTATGTCACAATCATCTCCAAATACATAAAAGAATGCATACTGGAGAGAAACCTTACAAATGTGATCAATGTGGTAAAGCCTTTGTAGGTCAAAATGATCTTAAAAGACATGAAAGAATTCATACTGGAGAGAAACCTTACAAATGTAATCAATGTGGTAAAGCCTTTGCAAATCATAGTACTCTCCAAGTACATAAAAGAACACATACTGGAGAGAAACCCTATGAATGTAAGCAATGTAGTAAATTCTTTGCCTCTCATGGTCAACTTAGAAAACATGAAAGAATTCATACTAGAGAGAAACCTTACAAATGTAGACAATAAGGTAAAGCCTATTTATAATCAAGTCACCTCCAACTACATAAAAGAGCACATATTAAATGATAACCCCATGAATATAATCAATGTGGTAAAGCCTTTGCATATCATACTTATCTCCAAGTACATAAAAGAACACATGCTGTAGAGAAGCCCTATGAATGTAATCAATGTGACAAAGCCTTTGCATATCAATGTTATTTACAAATACTTAAAAGTATACATATTGGAGCGAAAGCTATGAATGTAAGCAATGTAGTAAATTCTTTGTCTCTCATGGTCAACATGAAAGAATTGATTCTGGAGAGAAACCCTACAAATATAATGAATGTGGTAAAGCCTTTGCACACCATCATAATCTTCGAATGCATAAAATAATACATACTGGAGAGAAACCCTATGAATGTAAGCAATGTAGCAAATCCTTTGCCTCTCATGGTCAACTTCAAAAACATGAAAGAATTCATACTGGAGAGAAACCTTAACAAATGTAGACAATATGGTAAAGCCTATTCACAATCAAGTCACCTCCAACGATACAAAAGAACACATACTAAAGAGTAACCCTATGAATATAACCAACGTGGTAATGCCATTACAGTGATCTTGAAAGGTATGGTGATTTAAATATACTTGGCCCATGGCAAGTGTAAGTATTAGGAAATATGACCTTTCTGGAGTAGATGCGGTGTTTGAGAAAGTATGTCACTGTGGGGGTGAACTTTGAGATCCTATGCTTAAGCTCCACCCAGGGCAGAAGAGTCTTCTGGCTGCCTTCTGATCAAGATGTAGAACTCTCGCCTCCTCCAGCACCATGTCTGCTTGGACTCTGTGGTTCTTTCTGCCTTGATGAGAATAGACTGGACCTTTGAATTTGTACACTGCCCCCAATTAAATGTCCTTTATAAGAGTTGCCTTGGTCATGGTGTTTTCTCACAGCAATAAAACCCAAATTAAGACAAACAGCATAAAAGATAACCACACTGGAGGGAAACTGACAAGCAGATATATCTCTACATGTTTAATAACAGAAATAACATGTCTTTTTTATTAGATATTTGCTTTATTTACATTTCAAATGGTATCCCCTTTCCTCGTTACCCCTCCAAAAACCCTCTATCTTATCCCCCCTCGCCCTGCTTACCAACTCCCGCCCCACTTTCCTGACCTGGCATTCCCCTACACTGGGGCATTGAGCATTCACAGAACCAATGGCCTCTCCTGTCATTGATGCCCAACAAGACCATCCTCTGCTACATATGAAGCTGGAGCAATGGGTCCCTCCATGTGTACTCTTTGGTTGGTGGTTTAGTCCCTGGGAGCTCTGGGGGTTCTGGTTGGTACATATTATTGTCCTTCCTATAGGGCTGCAAACCTCTTCAGCTCCTTGGGTCCTTTCTCTAGCTGCTCCATTGGGGACCCTATGCTCAGCCCATCTTAGAGCATAAGCTATTGGTGTTCTATTCAGGATATTTACCCCTGTGCCCATGTGCTCCGGGTTCTTTCCTACTTTCTTTTCTGTTAGTTTCAGTGTATCTGGTTTTATGTGGAGGTCCTCGATCCACTTGTACTTGAGCTTTGTACAGGGAGATAAGAACGGACCGATTTGCATCCTTCTGCATGCTAACTGCCAATTGACCTAGAACAATTTGTTGCAAGTGCTGTCTTTTTTTCCACTGGATGGTTTTAACTCCTTTGTCAAATATCAAGTGACCATAAGTTTATGGGTTTGTTTATGGATCTTCAATTCTATTCCATTGACCTACATGCCTGTCATTGTACAAATACCATGCAGTTTTTAACACTATTGCTCTGATGTATAGCTTGAGGTCAGGGATGGTGATTCCGCCAGAGGTTCTTTTACTGCTGAGAATAGTTTTCGCTATCCTGGATTTTTTGTTATTCCAGATAAATTTGGAAATTGCTCTTTCTAACTCTATGAAGAATTGAGTTGGGATTTTAATGGGGATTGCATTGAATCTGTAGATTGCTTTAGGAAAGATGGCCATTTTTACTATATTAACCCTGCCAATACATGAGCATGGGAGATCTTTCCATCTTCTGAGATCTTCTTCAATTTCTTTCTTCAGAGACTTGAAGTACTTGTCATACAGATCTTTCACTTGCTTGGTTAGACTCAGGACCTCTGGAAGAACAGTCAGTGCTCTTAACCACTGAGCCATCTCTCCAACCCCCCTATCTTCAGTTTTCTAATCAAACCATATATTCTGAACTAAAACAGAAAAATAAATTCAAGTCAGTAGATAAGACAAATGCCTTTTTATTACAAAGAACACCTCCTCCAACAACTAATAGAATAGTCAAATTTTGTGTTCCTCAGAATTACGTTTATGTGTCTGAAGCATTAAAGAAAAGCATTTTGTTTTCTAAAACATATTCTGTAATACAGCAGAGCCAGCCTGTTACAAGAAGTATGTGATGTTAAACAGAAGCCAAATTGCTTTTATTTCATTCAAATCCCCAATCTTTATTTAGCTTTCATGTTCTTACCCTTTCTGTAAACTTTAGCACTGTTTACAATTAATTTCAACCATTGATTTATAAGAGCTACCCCACTTGAAAGCAGTCCCCTTCCCTCCCATTTTTTTCTTCCCCCTCTTATGTCCTTCTCTTTTCTGCTCTTTCATTTTTATTTTTGAGATAAGGTCTCAGTATGTAGTTCAGGCTGGTCGCAAACTCTCCAGTCTTTTGCCTTACCTCCCAAGCCATAACACATGCATGTGTCACAACCTTTTTCTTCAAACAGATTCTCTTTTTTTGTAATAGTGATGACTTTTTCTTTGTATAATAGGCTAAACTTAACTTTCTTTCCCTCTCCAATTATTTTTAAATTTTTCATTTAATTAATTACTTTATTTTTATGATCTCCTTCCATTCCCAGGACCTCTCCTAGGGAAGACAGAACAAATCATGGTACTCCCAGGCTTAGAATGACTTACAGATAGAAATCTCAAGTATTTGCTGTGGCATTCAAGGTCCTTCAAGACCTCTGGAAGGGACTTTTCTGCTTTCTGTCCATGTTTCCCCACATGGGGCTGCCTCCTCTGTCTGCCAAGTGTCCTCAAAGAGCCTACAGGAGCTGACATTCTTCTTTCTTCATCTGGAGTTTCCCCTAGGCCCCATGATATCCTGTGAAGCCTCCCATCCCCTCTTATATCCAGTAATTGCCCATCCACTGCACTCTCCTTTCCAACTCTCTCATCCAACACTCCATTTTTGTTCAGTCCTGTTGACTGGACACTGCTTGTATTCTGATGTTAAATCCGCTTCTTCAGGAGGGGTGCCCCAGGCAAGCAGTCCATCAAGTACTCAGGTGATCTCAGGTGAACCTTCTCCCCATTTTAACTTGGTCAATAAAGGCTAGAATCTGTGATTGGTCAGTGGGGGGAGGGGGGGAGGCGGAACTGGAGGTTCAATAGTGGGGGGAGGGGCAGGTAGAGAAAGAGAAGACAAGAGGAGAAGGAGAGAGGACACAGGAAGTACAATGGACCAGAACCATGTGGCCAGGAGAAAATGTAAGTAGGAAGGGAGTCTTATAGCTGGGGAATAAGTTAGTATAGTGTTGTATCTGCCCAATCTAGGCATATAGCTTATAATTATAATAGCTGGATTGTTTATTTTTTATATAGGCTTATTGGGGTTGGAAATTCCAACAACACTGCCCGTCTCAAATTCCAGATGTTCTTTCTTCTACCTTCCTCAAAGTATTATTATTTCTTCCTAAAGAACAGTGCCCCCTACCTCCATTCCCCCTTGTTGCTTTGTAAGTCACAGATGTTTAAAATATTTTTGCTAGATCTGGAAAGTCACCCTGTGTTACGGTTGAGAAAACTAGGTCCCAACTCAGGTCACAGAGCTGTGTAGGAATGAGAAGCTGAACTTACCAAAATAGGCTGCCTTAATAAATCAGCCTGGTCTTATTTTTTTTCCTAAACAGAAGGGTTCACATAAGTAATATTGAACTAACCTATTAATGTAGAATCTTACAAATATGGGAAAATCCAGTGTTTTCCAAATAAAATATGCCCATCTATTCATATAGAAATCATCTTGTCAGTTTAATGTGATAAGAGCTTAATACCATATATAGATCATATATATCCATATATATAAAATATACCATATATAATATAGTAAGTGATTAATGATGTGTTTATAAAAAGAGAAAGATGTATAAGAATATGTTCTATGGGGGGTGTGGTGAAGTATGTGGGAAGGGGGTGCCTCAGTTGGCCCATGCTGAGGCATCCCTTCCCCCTGAGGGACCAGCCACACAATAGTATAGAATAGAGTTTATTCAGGGCATTGGGGGGGGGGGTTTAAGAGGATAGTAGAGGCAGAGAAAGGCAGAGAGAGGGAGAGGGTAGAGAAGTAGAGGCTGGCCATGACTATGTGGAGAGAGGGGGAAAAGGAAAGGGGAAGGGAAAAGCCCAAGAGGGCAAGAGAGAAGCAAGAATGGACTCAAGCTAGTAATGGATCATAGCAGTAGAAGTTTTGTCTATACCCATTACTTGATATGCAATACCTCATTTATAATATATAAATATCACACTAATTACTAGAGAAACAATGTGTAGAGGTGAAGAGATTATGATGACAACAGATCAAGGCTGTGTAATGCCCAAACCTGTATGGCCCACTGGCCCAGGGACCAGGTAACTTCCTGGAATGCTGGAAGTTGTAGTTCTTGGAAAATAACAAAGTTCCATGTGAAAATAACTGTTCTATAGGTTTGTCCTTATAAACCCCTGCAACACATGGCTCAAGGCCATTCTCATCTGGGAAATTCCAGGAAATGGTCTTGAGCAAAGTCTATCCCTTGGCCAATATTTAATATTTAAAGCTTGCTTTAAATTTGGTCCAAAATGCTGGAGCTGGTTTTTCTGACCAATCTCAGGATTAACAGTTGATGTAGAATCGTTCTCCTACCATCATTACAATTGTTCACTTGATTACCAAAGACACCTAAGGTCATAGGTAAGGAGTTCTGTTGTCAGGTGAAATGATACTAGAGGAAATTAACCCCAATTTAATGACTGTAAAGGATAATGCATGTCAAAATCCATAGGAGTCCTGAGAAAGGGCAAGCTCAGTAGTAGCTACCTGATCTCTCTGATTTTATTAGGAGCCAGGAGTCTGTCTTCTCACTGTGCTTAGTTATGGATGGCTTTTGTCCAGGGCTGTGTACCAAGAAGACAGCATCCAAGCTTGACAGGGATGGCTTTACACAAGCCATTTTCAGTCAAGGACTTTTTTAATGCACCTAAGTGAAGAAAACCATCCCTAAAGACTCTACTGCAGATATCCATCCCTTCCAGGCTAAAGCTTATTCTAGCTTTTGATAAGGGATTGTCATGTTTAGTGAGAGCCAATCATCATTTATCAGTCTCAGAGCTCACCTGGGGTTTTGAAAACAAGAGAGGCCATCTAGACAATAAATGTAGCTACATCAGGATCCTGGCCTTTAGGCTGCCCCAAGAGTTGTGTTACAAAATAATACATAAGGCAAATAACCCTAACCCCCTGGTACATTGTTTATTTTGAATAAAAATAGTAATGCCTCTTGCTGTGAATTACTGTGTCAGACTCTTAACCATCCTCACTCTGCTTATAGTAGACTGTAGCTTTAGTAATTCATTTTATAAATTCCCACCAACTTCTGGAAATCCATTTCTGTTTTAAAAAATAAAAGATAAAAATAGACTGTAATTGACAGGAAACATGGTCATATTTTCAGCAGTTGTGCTAGAAGCGTTTTATAGTAAGTGGATTTTTAATGTGGAAGACTGCATAAACTCTGTGGCTAAGTAGGGGTGAGATGACTTAATGGAGGGCTCTATGCACTCATATTTGAATAAACTCAAGGTCTGTCCCATAAAAATGTCAAAACTATGCCTGGGTTTCTTGTGTTCGAGTTGGAACCTCCCATTTTTCTGCTTGGGTTAGACTTGAATGATAAGAAAGCTCATGAAGTTTGGAAAGGCAGGCTTGTCAGAGGTCATTGTCTTGGATGTTGCGGCTCAGATGTGTATACAAGTCTTTCCACACTTTTGGCTGCATGTACACAGAAGCAATGAAGCCTTCTTAGGAGCTCTCACTTTGTGGACATGGCAGAAATCTAGTGCTCCCTGCCGTTAGCCCATTTGCCTTTCAGGCAGCTGTCCTGACAACCGTGCTCCCTGCTCTTGTAAAAGTCACAAAGTTTCTGATTTTATCGTAGATGCTTAAAACTCTGAATGTGCAGAATGACTACTGTTTTCCTCATCTAATCCAGACAGGTCATACCCATTTGCTTCTATACCCAAATTCGCCCTACATCTCATAAACACACTCACACTTACACAATCACACAAACACATGCAAACTCATATATATATATATATATATATATATATATATATATATACTCACACCCACAAACTCACGCACACTCACACGTGTATACACCTTCTTTTTTTAAAGATTTGTTTATTTTATGTTTATGAGTACACTTTAGCTGTCTTCAGATACACCAGAGAAGAGGGCATCAGATCCCATTACAGATGTTTGTGAGCCACCATGAGGTTGCTGGGAATTGAACTCAGGACCTCTGGAAGAGAACCACTGATGAGCCATCTCTCCAACCCAAAAATCTGATTTCTTAATTTCCAATCTTAAGTACTAAAATTTTCATTTCTAATTCAGTATTCTTGGATCTTAGCCTAGGAAGGGGTTTATAATAATTTTTAGTAGTTTAGTGTTAGACTGAGCCACATAAAATTAATGTTTTTGAGAGTTGAAGGCACCTTAATATGTATAATGTATGGTTTATCCTATTACAAAAGTTCAGATGACACGGCCTATTTAAAGCAGTTTTTGTACACACAAGGCTTTGTGTAAAACTAAAGATGATGTTGGGATATTATAAAGACAGAATCAACCATGAGGAGCTCATGGTGATGAGAGTGAATGACAAGCTGCTTGAGTTTCCTGTTTGAAAGTTGAACTGCTTCCTCACAGATCTGCAGTACAGAGGTGAGGCCAGTGTCAGTCTGTGTGTGTGTGTGTGTGTATATATATATATATATATATATATATATATATATATATATATATATATATATATATATATATATATGGTGTGTGTTTTCAGTTTATATTCTAGTAGAGTATAGGTGATATAAAAATTTAAAAATAATATATACATGACAGGAAAAGCAACGCATAAAAAGACATTAGGAACTAACGTGGGGTGGCTTGTTACCACCCTATAGGTGCTGAAAGCACACAGTAAGCTCCTTGGGTTAGATGAAGATGTTTTAAAATAACACAATTCATAATAGTACTATAAAGTAACAGAAGAAAAATTTATTTGTAAAAAAGAAGAGCTCTTTTTTTCCTCTTCTCTCTCAGTACACACACCCCTTTCTCTCTTTCTCTCTCTTCCCCACCCTGCCCTCTTTCCTCAGGGCAACTTCCCTGACCTTGGTCCTTGGTGCCAGTGAACTTGCCCACCAGAAAGCATATATATATATATATATATATATATATATATATATGCTTTCTATATATATTATATATATGAAGAAAATATATATGCTTTCTATATATATATTATATATATGAAGAAACAATTGTTGATAAATTTTAAAAAGTAAGATTGATACCAGCTACATAACTTAAAAATTCATAAAATATTAAAAAGATAGATAGATCTGGAAATTAAAAATAGAAAGCCCTATAAATCAGAAATCCAATCAGCTACGTCTGTAACCAAAACAACAAGCCTATCAAAAACCTATACACATATGTGTGCCATATTTGAATTTCTGAGAAGAAAATATTTTGAAGGCAACCAGAGAAATAATAGCAACATTAATGCAGAAAGTGAAAATAAGAATTATAGTCATTGTCATATAAGAACTTATAGTAGCTTGAAGGTATCGTTAACATGCCTACAGGAAAAAAGAAAGAATAACAAGGAATGAGTAATAATTCAACAGTAACAATGAAGTGAATAATAAAGATGTTCAATTTATAACTAGAAATGCCACAGATTTTAATATTAAACACATAAAAATGCATTAAACGTGAATGGCTTAAACACACCAATTAAAAGACAGTGAGTATACAGCTAGTTAAAAAAGCAATATTAAACTTTGTACTGTCTACAAGAATATTTATTATTATATTATTTATACCTTAACCAATATAATTCTGAAGTCGCTATACTATAATGTTTGACCAAGTAGAATTCAGAAGAAAAAAATTATGAAGAATGGTGTTGCTTAGGAGGGAAAGGCTAATTACTAAGAATATATAGCAATCCAAGAAGTCTATGCATGGAGTGTGAGAGTTTCTAAAGAGGTGGAATAAAGTCTCAAAAAGAGTCCAGGTGATAGTGGCTCATGCCTTTAATTCCAGCACTTGGGAGGCAGAGGCAAGAGGTCTATGTGAATTCCAGACAAGCCTGGTCTACAGAGAGAGAGAGAGAGAGAGAGAGAGAGAGAGAGAGAGAGAGAGAGAGAGAGAGAGAGAGAGAGAGAGAGAGAGAGAGACAGAGAGAGACAGAGAGAGACAGAGAGACAGACAGAGAGAGAGAGAGACAGAGACAGACAGAGACAGAGAGTGTGTGTTCCAGGACAACAAGGAGTACACAGAGAAACCCTCTTTCAATAAACCAAGAAAGAAGTTAAAAAAAAAAACACACACAGAAGAAAATGTGCAAACTCACAAATATAATTTCAGGATTCCATTTTTGAGTTGTGTATAGTGGTTTTCATGACTGTAAAACCAGCATTCAAAAATCAGAGCAAGATGATTAGATGTTTGACCTGAGAGAACCCTCGTCCCCGACTGTATAACCCCAGTCTTATGTGCAGCTGAGCTCTTGGGTTGCTGCTAAGGCTAGAAAATGGACACTTTTTGGTCTATACCTCAATTGACAGATACCACCAGGTGTCTGCTGAGACACTTATCCAAATTGAGTTTGTCTCAGACCTTGCAGGGCCAACTTCAGTCTGAACTCCATGAGTCTAGGATTTTTGGAAATTGAACTCTCATACCCACCCTTCACCCCCACTTCTAAACAGCTCCAGTGGCTGAGCACATGTGGCCCCAGATGCTGCCGAGCCCCACACCCCCCTAACCCCACCTCCCTCCCATCCATGCAGCCACCAGCAGTGGCAACAGTGGCTGTGAAGAGCAGCCTGGTTCTTTTAAATCACCCACTGCATCTGCTTAACTACACCCGGGCTGGTAGGAGGAATGGTATAAACAACACAAGGCTGGTTGTCATCTTGACTATGGGATAAAGAAGGAGGAGTCATAGCTTCACCACTGTCTTAATTAAAGGCAGCCACATGGCTGGCAGCCATCTCTGTTATGGGTTGGAAAAAACAAGAACAATGTACCTTGCTTGGTGGCCCTAACAGCCAAACCTTGTAACATAATAGTAACCCCCTTGGTGTTAATTTTGAAGACATTACATTGTTTTCACTTGTTAGAACTTCGTTTTTATCTTCCAAAAATTATGGTTATGCTCTATGTCTTTACTCTTTAAAAGGTTCGTTATTTTAACATACAGGTATGGTTTAGAGCAGATAACTAAAAACAGACAAAGATTGTTTAACTCAGATATGCTTGGTGGGTACTGGCCCTCAACCCTGTCAGAGAACCTGCTGAACAAGGCATTTAAGATGCTTAAACTCACCATGACAGAGACTCCCAAATCCTAGCAGTGACCCCTTCAAGGTCTCCAAGAAGATGTGGGCATAACAACAAAGGACTCCACCTGGACTGTGGTACACTGATGACTGGGCATAACTGCCCCAATGCCTTACCCACTGTCAGGACCCTGGCCAAACTGTGGAGAAATAGGACACAGGACATGCCTTGTATTGCTTAAGACAAAGTAAGGTCAGTCTCCTAAGTTTCTCTTCCACAGGAAGGTCTCTCAGATTTGCCAGGCCTGGCAGCTAAAGACTTATCTTGCTGTGGGACCTACGTCCTCATTGAAGCCATCTAAACCACAGGAACCTAGTTGGGTGGCCACGTAGGTAACTGGTAAATCTCTGCCACTTCAATTGATACCTAGGCCCTTTGAATTATACTTCCTGTTTACTCAGGTAAAATCTATTCTTCTCAGGTCTCTGAAGGGTTTGAAGACTAAACTATTGAAAGAAGTAACTTTTTATTATTCCTTTATCTAAAGAAACTCACTTTACAGTAACTGATTCCAGTTATCAACCACCTGTGTCTCATGACGAATACCTGGATAGAAAAAAAAAGTATAAAGTTTAAAGTTTATGTAAGGTCTGAGGATACAAGAGCTCCGAGAAAGTGTTTGAGAGTCTAAGAAGGTGTTTTAAGGTTGGTAAATCCAAGTTATGAGTGTTAGAGAATGTATTAAAAAAGTATGGAAAAGAATGAAAAATCCTTCCAGTTTCTTTTCTTCACCATGGTACTGGTGTAGTAAGACTTCCAGAGTGTTAATGTTTTTAACCAAAATCATTTTACTGTACCTTTTGTTGGGGATTGGTTCTAATGCTTTGAACTAATCCAGCTACCAAAATCAGGAATCCTCTTGTCCACAATTGAAAGCCCTTGTCCACAATTGGTTTTTGGTCAATCAATAAATAGCCAATGGCCAATGGCTGGGCAGGTAGAATGAGGCGGGACTTGGAGATTTGCACAGGTGGGGAACTGGGAGAGGAAGGAGGCGCAGATTACCCTGAAAGGGAAGAAGATCAAATTTAAAGGCCCACAGACATGTGAGAATCAGGGTAAGTGGACACAGGCAACTTCTCCGATTGGGCCTGGGGTAACAGAGATGAAATCTAGATTTTAAAAGATGTTAGTTGTAGGGTTGTGGGTCCCGCAACCGATCCACCTCAGAGCATGGTTGCTCGGAGAGCCGGAACTCAGGAAGTTTGACCGAGCTTACCTCACGCAGTGGCCAGGTGGGTGTTGGGTCTGGAGAAGCCCCAGGACACCGCTTCCGGTGTGGGAAAGCTCAGTCTGAGGCGCAGGACAACCAGAGCTGGCTCAGAGGCCGGGGCTGTCCGGTTCTCTGGCTCTAGGACATCCAAGCACAGCTGTAAGCAGTAAAAGAGCTGAGAACGGAGCGTGGGCCCACGGGCTGGATCTAGCCCGGGGCCGGGGGCAGGGTGGGGGGCGGGGCGGGGGGGTCTGACTGGCACTGCCTATGGCGGATTCTGATGAAAAGAGGCCATCTATGGTCGTGGAGGAAAGTGGATGTGTAAAACTATAACCCACTTCTCATGGCGGGTCTGTAATTAAATACCTTTTGCAGGGAGGAGTTTCTGGGAAGGAAAACTTCTTGGCTAAGTCCTTTAAGCCTTGATGTACCTCGTTAAAATAGAGATCTGTCTTGAGCCAATGTGACCACAGGTCATGTCCTCTACATGTGGAGGGGCTTGGGGCATTGCCCTTACCAAGCCTTAGCTCAACTGGGGACCAAGCTACCTTTCATGGTGCCACAGTTAGTTAACTCAGGAGTACCAGGGGGAGTGTTTGCTAGTATTGGGAAGGATTAGAAACACTCAGCCATTAAGCTAGTCAAGGCATATTAAAATTAACTGGTATGGGTGTGTGTGTGCGCGTGCGTGCGTGTGCTCGTGTGCGCGCGCGAATCCCAGTCTTCTACTCTTTCTACAATATGGATTTCAGTACAGATTACAAAGAGTGGAAATACAAACAAGTTGCCTCTTCACTTGTACCTTTCTTCCCCACCTGTCCAGTGGAATAGTCTTCAGACCTCAACAGTACCTTCTTCCCTCATCCCTTACCTCCTGTGGGTGCAGTAGATGGAAGGAGCAGGGGTGGGGGGAGAGTAGAGTGCATAGCAACTGTCTCCCAGTCTCCTTGCTTGCCCATTGAAGTTGTGGTTCTGTTTTGTCCTGGAGCAGATGAGGCGGCCTATCCACAGGTGCAACCTTTGCTCTTCCCCCTTTCAGTCTTGGGGAGGCATCCTATTTAGGGAATGTACGACTTCCTACCTGGGGAAGCTCACATGTATCATTTGACTGGTTTATCACATCAAGGCTATCATTTTAAGGATAATGTCCAGTAAGGGGCATGTATGAAAATCTTTCTAGCTTGCCCTTGTGAAATTGTCCAGCTATGATGATTGTGAAAATCAGTTTATGCCCTGCTTCAAGTTACTGTGCAAAATAACTTCCTATTGTACTTGGCCTATGGTTTCTTCCTCCCTGTCATCCAGCTCACATTTCTGTAAATAGCCCTCTTAGTTAACACTCTCCAATGCAGTTCCTCTTTCCTGTAAGGGTAAGAATTTTCCTTGTTAAGAAGGTTAAGTAGGAGGATTACAAATTGAGGAGGGCAGCAGCCCCTAGCTGGATATCATACTGTTTTTAAGGAACATGTCATAGACTGTTTCATACACTGCCTATGAGGGTACCACATGCAAATAGTCAAAAACCGAAAACCTTGAGAGCCCAACCTCTCCTTGTAACAAAGAATTGAATGCAAATCGCCAAGTGTAAATTATTTAGGCCTTATGAACATCAGCATGGAATATACCCCAAAGAAACTACTATGTATCTGTACTATAGCTATACCACTCCTGAATCTATTATATACTCAGAAGGCTAAGTGAGGGTACCACAAAGATATTTTCACATCTGTGTTTATTGCTACACTGTTCACAATAATTAGGAAGTGGACCCAGCCTAGATGCTCAACAGATGAATAGATAAACTATGCTTCATATACGCAACAGAATTTTATTCAGCCATAAAAAGAGTAAAATTGTGATAGGGCTTTGCAGGAAAATGGGGCCAAATTGAGATCATGTTAAGTAAAATAAGTCAGACTCAGAAATACAAATATTGCATTTTTTTCTCTTATATGCCTAATCTACATTTCAACAGAAAGACATGGAAGTAGAAGGACTTATGGGGGGAGGAAGGCAAGAGAGACATTGGAAGAAGGAAGATCCATTCTTCACCTGCTTGCATTTCCTTGCCAGCATAGCTGTTGGAAGCTACTTCTACAGAAACCCAGCTAAAACAACTAGCCTTGTGGAACTGACTAGATCCTTGGACTTCCCGTTCACAGCTGACCATTGTTGGGGAGCTGGACTACAGACTGTAAGTCATCATAACAAATTCCCTTACTATATAGAGACTATATGAACAAAAATTTACTATGAAATGCAGTGATGTAAGACCATTTCCAACCTATCACACTACAATAGTTAATATAAATTAGAATACTACCTAAAAATTGCAATGTCTTAGAGTTGGAATAAAGGATTGAATTCTTTGTTTCTCCCTGGCCAGGGCGTGCTGCTGATAATCATCTTCTCTAAGATTCTTTCAGAGGCTCTTTGCTTACCTCAGAGCTTCCTTCCATTTTTCTTTTATCCTGGAGAAATGTCTCCAGCAGTCCCATTCCTTCTTGCAGGGTTGTGTTTGATCTACTGTGCATAATTATTTATTCTTACTAATGCAGCTACAGAATGTTTATAGCAGTGCAGTCCTCACCTTTCTTGAGGAAAGATGCTTTTGGTGTTTTTACAATGAATGACAGAGTCCCAAGCTGATTACATCAGTACAGCTTGTTCACCAAAAGAACCATCCCTTTAAAAAAGCCTAGACAATGCATGGCATATTTTTTAAAATAATTTTTTAGGTACTGACAATTTAAATAACTTAAAATGCGCAGACACTTGCCGGAGGCCTGTCCCACCCTTAGGGGAACAGTTCTGGGGTGGAACACAGAGTTGGATGACGGCTAAATGACTGAATGATTTCTGGCCTTATAATCTTATCAGTTGTGCTTTAATAAGCTCTGGTCTCTTCCTCTCTAGCTTTCTTATTATTTGTGTTTTAGAAAGTATTGCTTCCATATTATTTGCACTTAAATACTTACTCTGTAACTCTCTTATTATTTGTGCTTTAATAAGTGCTTGTTTCTTGTTATCTGTGCTTAAATATAGATTTGAATTCATTGCGAATAGTACATGCTGTTTAGCAGTGGGCAATTAAGTAAAGGATTAATTGCTGGTGTTCCTTTCTCAGACAAGCCAGATAGAAGCCCCTTACTGCTGAGGAAAGAGGCTCAAAGTTCATGAACTCTTATTGAACCAGAGAGAAAAGAAAAGGAAAGTAAGAAGTTTGAAAATTTTTTGAACCAAGTCAGGAATGCTGTAAGATAATTAACAATTCATCTGAACAGCTTTAATTCATGAAAGTTCATTTCTATGTTAATCTTCAAGAAATCTGCTCAACAGGGTGGGATAATTAATGTCCAGGAAACCTTAGGTGATGTAATAGTGACAGGAAAGGCATATAAGCGGCAAGAAGCAATGCTGGGATGAAGTCTCTTGGGACCTGGCCTCTCAGAGCTCACCTATCTTAGGCCATGAAAAAAGGAGGGTCAACTTCAGCAAAGTCACCTGCTAGCCTTAGCCTCTCCTAGGTGGTTTCTGACAGACACTTAGGCTCATTCTTTAGCCAGAAATCTTTATCAATGGGAATCCTTAGTAGTGACAATTGGATCATAATATGTGTCAATCTCTTTGGATAATATATAAGCTATTCTATAGTATGAATGTAATGTGTTACGAGGATAAAGTTTCACGACTTATTTTTCTTTTCTTTTATTTTAAACAGTAAGGGTGCATGCTATGGTGCAAGATGAATAAGTTCTATTCTTCCATTTTGTGTGGGTTCTAGGATTGAAACCTGATCATCTTAGTTGTATCTTCTGACTACACCAGTTTCTATATTTTAAGTCATTTCATAGGCCCAGTTTCAGTGAACCAAGAAGAACTCTTATAGATTAAATCTTTACTTAGAGAAGCTTAAAAAGTAGAGTGTTTCTTTCCCTGGAAAACAAGTTCCAGGCAGGTTTTGCTTGTTTTCAATGTGTGTGCAGTTTAGACATTGGGGTAGATGAAACTTATAAGTAGGGACCTCTTAAGTATTGTGGGAATCTTTTAAAAAATTCTCATCAGTGTATAATGGTAGTATTCTTGGTACGACTTAGTAACAATTAATTCTGGGTTTAGAGGTTAGGGATACGGAAAGGGATAGGGATAGGGATAGGGTCAGGATCAGGGTCAGGATCAGGGTCAGGGTCAGGGGTTTAGGGGGTTAGGGTTATGGTTAAGGGTTAGGGTTAGGGTTAGGGTTAGGGTTTAGGGTCAGGGTCAGGATCAGGGTCAGGGTCAGGGTCAGGGTCAGGGTCAGGGGTTAGGGTTAGGGTTAGGGTTGGGGTTGGGGTTAGGGTTAGGGTTAGGGTTAGGGTTAGGTTAGGGTTAGGGTTAGGTTAGGGTTAGGGTTAGGGTTAGGGTTAGGGTTAGGGGGGTTAGGGTTAGGGTTAGGGTTAGGGTTAGGGTTAGGGTTAGGGTTAGGGTTAGGGTTAGGGTTAGGGTTAGGGTTAGGGTTAGGGTTAGGGTTAGGGTTAGGGTTAGGGTTAGGGTTCAGGGTTCAGGGTTCAGGGTTCAGGGTTCAGGGTTCAGGGTTCAGGGTTAGGGTTAGGGTTAGGGTTAGGGTTAGGGTTAGGGTTAGGGTTAGGGTTAGGGTTAGGGTTAGGGTTTAGGGGGTTAGGGTTAGGGTTAGGGTTAGGGTTAGGGTTAGCGTTAGGGTTAGGTTAGGGTTAGGGTTAGGGTTAGGGTTAGGGTTAGGGTTAGGGTTTAGGGTTAGGGTTAGGGTTAGGGTTAGGGTTAGGGTTAGGGTTAGGGTTAGGGTTTCAGGGTTAGGGTTAGGGTTAGGGTT